>OX103726.1:42728110-43398351 GCA_944470365.2 Schistosoma intercalatum
ATGATTTCCTTTCAAAATACTAAAAAGAGTCTTGTGAATAAGTGTTGTTAATCTGCCAAATCTCGATCTCTTATCACAGTTACAATTGATTGATCACTAGGTGATGGTCATTGTCATGTATTTCAGGTTCTTCTTAGTACAAATCGAATCCTATCGACCAATTTGCAATGTGACCAGCAGTTAAGGTGATTTGATCTACACTAAGAAAGATCTGATATGCATGACAATGACCACCACTACACAGTGATCAATGAATTTGTAAGTCCTACAGAAGGCCAGTTGTGAACCGGATAGCTCAGTGGTAACGTCTCTGACTGTGAAGCTGGGTGACATGGAATCGAATCCGTCAGGGAGCATCAGTTCTTTCAAGATTACAGGTACACCCTGCTGACGAGTGCCAAGTAGCATAAAACCTAAGTCCAGGGTTTTCTGTTGAATATCTTTAACGATCATTTTATGTTAACGTAGTTCCCTGAGGATACATCAAAAATCATAAAATGTATAGTTTCATCTTAGAAATATTAGTTTTTACAAAGTTATCATTCAATATTAAATTAAACTGAATGAGATTAGATAAAACTCAATGGAATTAAAGTGTGCTTATTCCCTCCTACTTTTGAAAATACGAATCGTTGTTCAACATGCTGATGATTGATTGTGTTGTTATGTGGTTCAATCAAGTTAATAATGCGTAATTCTATTCCTAGCTTTGCAAGAAAATGGACCGTAATTGCATGCAAAGCTTTATTTCCATAAACTAATTAACACTATTCATAACCCATAAATATTTACAGACTACTAGGTTGATAGGAATTTTTAAGTAGTAACTTTGGCTAGATAGTTATTTATTAACTAATAATAGTAATTCCACACTTTGAAACACCAATGTAATCTATCTCATTTTGTCTAATCCATCAACATAGAAACATGCGAACACCTCACTCTCGAACTTGAAGTTATGGTGAGCTTTTTAGGAGCATACTATGATCTTTAAGAGAAAAGAAATGGCTCTGGGAACTTTGGCATCATATTTCAATCATGATTGAGAGTGGAATTCACAATCCGTTGGTTGGATGTATTTCTACCCTAATGTTGATGTATACACTGTGATTGTAATTCAGTCATTATCGCTTCAAACGTCACTGTTGTTCACAATGATTCTAAGTTTATATGGTCAGTAACCTCTTCGACCAGTCTAAAATGTCTAAAATTAAGAAATTATCCCAATCAGTTTAAATAATCCAAGTTAATCAGTTTGTTCAACGGTACTAATGTCAATTTGTTATATTATTGGTTAACAATGTTCAATGATTAACATAAAAGATGACATTTTCAAGTCACAATTAAGAGTTCAATGATAGTAGACTTAAATGTATATGATCATTTAAATGTACTTCATCAGTGAACTGATATAAAAATAAATTCATAATTGAAGTAGTGACGTTTTTATTACTTAATTACGCCTGCTACTCCCAATGAAGCATAAGCCGCCGACCAGAATTCTTCAGCCCACACTGTCCCAGGCCTTCCTTCATAGTTCTATTCAATTGTTGTTCATTCTACTCATGTCTATCTCCATTTCTCGGTGTAATGTATTCTTTGATCTTCCTCTTCTCCTTTGACCTTGAGGATTTCATGTGAAGGCTTGCCTCCGTCAGGAACCCCTTCGCCGGTCCAAAGCCTGAATAAAGAGGGAGAGTGGAGCGTGGGGTTAGCGACCCCATCCCGTAGAAAAACGCTAACTAGAAAAATAATTCAAACCATTTAAACTCTCACTTTGGAGTTAGAACGTCTTCAATTAGAAGAGTTATGACGCCACAACATGGAAGACAAGTTCCTTCAGAAGTCCCGAGACTGATGCCCCTTCTGACAACCAGAGCAACCATTGATTTAGATAAATTGGATTGTCGTAAAATGTGGGAGACCGGGAGAGTCATCCAAATTCCTGCGTAAATGAAAAGATGCAACCTGGAGGTGCTTGAAATCAGTGAAACACATTGTACACAGGTTGGACAACAAAGACTAGCTTCGGGGGAGCTTCTGTTATACTTTGGCTATGAAGGAGAAAATGCTCCACATACATAACGTTTTTATAATGATCATATATTCAATTTAGCTTTAAGAAATAAAAATATTCTTGAAAGTAGATATTTTATGCCAGTAGTTCATTGAAAAATAGAATTAACGCGACAGCTACTTCATTTTGATAAAGTGTTGTACTCTGAGCTAGATAGCTTAGTCGTGAATCTTTCATTGTTCTTCTGAACAACATCATCAGCATAAACTTCTACCTGAGGCAGGGAATTATTCCAAGTATCAAGTAACTATTTGAGTAACACTAGGTAAGGATGGCAATTCGATTGATGAAGTGGTGAAACTTTATCAGTTGAGATGGCTGGGACATGTGTTACGTATGCCCAACCACCGACTGCCTCGACGTGCGATGTTCAGTGGTATAAGAGTAGGTTGGAAGAAAGCTAGGGGCGGCCAGACCAAAACATGGCACAAATCCATGAAGTCACTGACAAGTGGACTGAATCATGTTGGTAGGTGTAGACTACCTGGTTGGGGACCGCGAGATGATAGAAACCGATGGTTAGAGACCCTGAATGACATGGCTCAAAATCGTTTGCAATCGCGCAGGTGCACACGCTCTTTGTGTTCTCTCAAATTTTGATCTCCTTAATCCTCCTTGTCTCTTTTTTTTCTCTTCCCAAATTTATTTCACTGTATTACACTCTTTAAATAACATCTTCAAACCCTAATCTTCCCGATTACTACTTATACTCTTACTACCTCTACCACTACGGGATTTGAATTGACAATTGTATCTGTGTACTAATGTGGTGTGGCAACTCGAACTGATGTACATACGTACGAGGTTCTACGTTGTTACTGACTGATTGTACCTGTATCTCAGAGTTGATGTCCACTCCGGGACTCTGACCCAGTATCATTTGCCTCAAACGCCATCGCGTTATCTACTTAGCTACCGAGTCCTGATAGCGACCTGCATGCATATATGCCAACATAAGACTGATCAATTGCAGTCCTAAATAACAATGGGAAGATACAAGTAAACCAACACCAAGTGAATTTAAATTTCATTTTTTGATTTCTTTTCTTTTTCAGTGAATTAAAGCACACTATGAGATTATGTTCTAATTCGTGGATATGTAATCTAAATCAGTACGAAACTAAAGGTATAATCATTCTTCTATGGCTTTCAATATTTTTCGAGTTATGATCAGTCTATAACTGCTTTTAATGATTAGTTACTTGTGTTTCTTTATTAAACAGTACAGTACAAAATACTTACATACATCTTATACTTACTTACTTACTTACGCCTGTTATTCCCCACAAAATACATACGTAACAACGTAATTAAAATACATTCATATCCAATAATTGGGTGTATATTTAAGGGTATGGAGAAGATCAGAACAATGAATTAATACAAATCCGGAAGTTATACTTCAATTGAATAAGATTTAGATCAAGGTATTAGTCTTATTAACGATGATATTAAATTACGTTGGCCTAACATGTGAAATCCTAGTTAGAAACTAATATTATTTACATACACAATGATAACGATTGGCGATATCACTTCATTAATTAGAAGAATGCAACTGTACACAGTTTTTGATAGGATTATAATTTATGGACGACCTTTGAGCGACGCTAGACTGACCTTGAGCGTATCTACTTAATATCTGGGACTAAATGATGGTTATAAACCTGTTTGAAGAATTAGAATTAGAATTTACAGTTGATGATTAAGCTTATGAATTAGATTTCGGGTTTTCATCACAAACTGACATCAGTTATAATGCCAAAAGTTTATTTATTCAAATGGATGAGTGAATTTAGCGTCAAAATCTGAGACCTGTTATCTTATACGTGATTGTTTCGTCCATAAACTATAATCTCATCAGTTTTTCCTTAGTTGGATGTACCTGCTTCACAGTTGATGTTCACCCCGGAACTCGAACCTAGTGCCGTTTGCTTCAAACGCTATCGCGTTATCCACTTAACTACTGAGTCTTGATAGCCATTTGCTTGTGCATTGGGGTGAAGTTTGAATTCACTTGGTATCATTTTACTTGTACCTTCCCATTGTTATTTAGGACTGCAATTGATCAGTCTCTTGTTATCATTCTGTGAATGATGCGCGGAATACCCCGATATAGCATTTAGTCACACGCTTTTTCAGCAAAGATGGATTGTGAATGTAATAAGTGGAAAATTGTCGAATGCCATTCACTGTAACTTTATGAAGTTATTCCTAGCAATCATTTGAATAAGGTATTTGAGATCGTGAGTCAGTTGATGTTAGACCACCATGGAAAACCTGGGAGCACTGGACGGTTGTTTCATCCTAGTATGGGACTCCGCAGAAGTGCGCATCCACGAGCCCGTCTCGTGAGACTCGAACCCAGGACCTATCGGTCTCATGTGTGAGCACTTAACCTCTAGACCACTAAAGTGGCCGGCATTCAACGATGTTAATGTCTAACTTCAACTAATTCATGAAATTGAGTGACATATCCCGCAGTATCTTTAGTGAGTTACTATCTCACAACAGACTCGGTTGAACTCCACTGGTCACTGCTTCTCACTAAAACTCCAGGAATAACCTTTTGGAGACGGTCACTAGTGAGCATATGTTGATTGGTATCCATGGTGGTCTAGCTTCAACTGGCTCATGATCTCAAGTATTAAAATTACTATAATATCAACAAAACCTCTTCTGATATTAAGTCGTATTGTTAAAAATCCATACTGATTATGTAATAATATACATCTCTATACTGTTTTATTATGTCACCGTTGTTTTTATCATTATGGTTTGGAGATATCTTATGTCTTAGTTACAGATTTATGTACTTAGAGATGAGCTATATCAACTGTTTAACTACAAGTAAGTAGTATTATTCATCGGTTAAAGCTTAATTAAAGGGAGTAAAGTATTTCATGAGGTTATCTATCGATTAAATATCAAATATTCCAACCACTGACTCATTCCATTGACTAGGAATTTAAACATTTTCGGATAGGTCCTGGATTCGAATTCCGCAGGGCGGGATCGTGGATGGGCACTGTTTAGATTACAATGTAGATCACTTATATCCTATTACTTTTAAATATTTTACCAATATACCATGTAAACAAATACAATGTTTATTATGATAATTGTTACTATTGACGATATTTTTTTGTTTATTGGAGTTGTTCCCGTTTATCTAAGAATTTTGACCACCCTGATTTATTGATTAATTAAAATAAACTTTTTTTCTTTTGAACAAAAAGAAGGGATTTACAGAGATTAAATGAACGCATTATACATTTCACGACTTCTAATCAGCTGAAAAACAGCTTTAAATTACAATTCTTTGTATGATATTTGAAATAGGTTTTTATAAAACTTGATCAGTGAAGTTAAATTTGACCCTCCAAATACCTTGGTACGGCCGAGAGTGAGGAGAACCATCTCTCCCTCTCCAAAAGCTCTCACATCGCCACGCTTATACAACCATTGACAGGGAAGTGTTTACGAAATTGAATGGACGAAAACCGAATGTCTGGCAAGTTAACCGGCTTGGTGAACACGGAGAGTCCACCTAAGAGAGTTGAAAAGCCATGATTCCAAACCAATGGTGCACATGGAATCCAGTGTCCTGAGGGAACAAATGACTTGTGAACCTATTGTTGGTCACCTGCTACCATTGAACTGTATATTCTGACGTTGCTCCATTGTCTTGTGGAATAAACCTTTAAGTCGAAGGCTCTAAGTGTGGCCCCCTAAGCAAACCATCTGCTTCGGTTTAGGCACCCGGCTAGTATAACAGTCCACACACAAATCAGATGACTTGTGTGGTGCATATGTATTCGGTGCCCCTTGATACGAATATTTGTGTTTAAATACATAATAAATAAGGAACAGGAAGAAAGAACATATTGTTATGTTTGTATATAATAATGATTACGTTGTAAATTATTCTACAACTAATTCTAATTCCAAATAAAATACTTTTGAGTTTGCTCATTACATTCTATTTGACTTGAATATTGGTCCATTTGTGACTACTAGAATATGAAATAGACAATCCTGAAAATTCCAAACTCTCATTAGAAATTGACTATTATTACTTATCAAATCGACTTAATATATGGGTTGCGATTGGTGCTGATGGGCGACCTATGCCCCTCTACGAGGAGTAACAGGCGTAAGTAAGATGGTTAGGGTATATATATATATATGGAAGATGAAACCATATACGGAAGAACTTAAGATTATAAAGGGTTATGAAGAGATAATGCTTACTTACTTACTTACTTACGCCTGTTACTCCCAATGGAGCATAGGCCGCTGACCAGCATTCTCCAACCCACTCTGTCCTGGGCCTTCTTTTCTAGTTCCATCCAATTCTTGTTCATTTTTCTCATGTCTATCTCCAGTTCTCGGCGTAATGTGTTCTTTGGTCTTCCTCTTTTCCTTTGACCTTCAGGATTCCATGTGAGGGCTTGTCTTGTGACGCAGTTCGGTGCTTTCCTCAATGTGTGTCCTATCCACTTCCAGCGCTTCTTCCTGATTTCTTCCTCCATTGGGATCTGGTTTGTTCTCTCCCACAGTACGTTGTTGCTAATAGTGTCCGGCCGATGGATCTGAAGTATTTTGCGTAGACAATTGTTGATAAACACCTGTATTTTCTGGATGATGGCTTTTGTAGTTCTCCAGGTTTCTGCCCCATACAGTAGAACTGTCTTGACATTTGTATTGAAAATCCTGACCTTGGTGTTGGTTGACAGTTGCTTTGAATTCCAGATGTTCCTCAGTTGTAAATATGCTGCTCTTGCTTTGCCGATCCGCGCCTTCACATCTGCATCAGATCCACCCTGTTCATCAATGATGCTGCCCAAATATGTAAAGGTTTTTACATCTTCCAAATCTTCTCTGTCAATTGTGATTGGATTGGTGCATGCTGTGTTGTATCGGAGAATCCTGCTTTTCCCTTTGTGTATGTTGAGACCTACTGCTGCTGAGGCTGCTGCCACGCTGTTTGTCTTCTCCTGCATCTGTTGTTGCGTGTGGGATAGAAGGGCCAGATCGTCTGCGAAGTCTAGATCATCCAACTGCATCTTAGATGTCCATTGTATCCCGCGCTTTCCTTCAGACGTTGACGTCTTCATGATCCAGTCGATCACCAGGAGAAAGAGAAACGGTGAGAGTACGCAACCTTGCCTAACACCGGTCTTCACTTCGAACGACTTTGTCAACTGTCCTCCATGCACAATTTTGCAGTGTAATCCATCATATGAGTTCTGTATGATATTGACTATCTTCTGAGGCACGCCGTAGTGTCGAAGAAGCTTCCATAGTGTTGTTCTGTCCACGCTGTCAAATGCCTTTTCGTAGTCAATGAAGTTGATGTAGAGTGATGAATTCCATTCAATTGATTGTTCCACAATGATCCGTAGAGTTGCGATTTGGTCTGTACACGATCTATCCTTACGGAATCTTGCCTGTTGGTCTCGAAGTTGGGCGTCTACGCAGTCCTTCATCCTGTTTAACAATACCCTGTTGAAGACTTTTCCCGGTATTGAGAGAAGAGTGATGCCCCTGTAGTTATCACACTTGCTGAGATCGCCTTTCTTCGGTATTTTGATCAGAAGTCCTTCTTTCCAGTCTGTTGGTACTTGTTCCTCATCCCAAATCTTATTGAAGAGAATGTGGAGTATCCGTGCAGTTGCCGCTACGTCTGCTTTTAGTGCCTCTGCTGGGATGTTGTCCGGTCCTGCTGCTTTGCCACTCTTGATTTGTCTGATGGCCATGCTGATTTCTTCAATTGTTGATGGGCCAACATTGATTGGGAGGTCCGTGGGTGCTGCTTCGATGTTGGGCGGGTTCAGTGGAGCTGGTCGATTCAAGAGTTCTTTGAAGTGTTCTACCCACCTGTTTTGTTACTCTTCAATGTTGGTGATTACCTCGCCTTCCTTGCTTTTCACTGGTCGTTCTGGTTTGCGGCGATTTCCAGAGAGTTTCTTTGTCGTGTCATACAATTGTCTCATGTTTCCTTCTCTTGCAGCCTTTTCTGCCGTCATTGCTTGATCTTCTACATATTTACGTTTGTCAGTTGTGATGCTCCTCTTCACTAGCTTGTTTAGTTCTGTGTATTCAGCTTGTGCCTTGGCTTTTCTGCTCTTGTTCGGCTGGTATTGATCGCTGCCTTCTTGTTCCTCCTTTCTTGAATCTTATCCAGTGTACCAACAGTAATCCATTCCTTGTGGTGGTGCTTCTTGTGACCCAGGAGCTCATGACATGTTGAAGTGATTGCCTCTTTGATCCCCTTCCAGTTGCTCTCCACAGTAGTTCCTTCTCCATTGAGTAGATCATGAAAGGCCTGGAACTTGTTGCTGAGGACTATCTTGAATTTGTTGAGTTTGTTAGTATCCTGGAGAAAGGCCGTATTGAACTTTTGTGATACTGTCTGCCCCGTTGTCCAGTGCTTCTTGAGTTTCAATTTTATCTTGGCGACCAGTAAGTGATGATCTGATGCTATATCAGCTCCTCTCTTGGTCCTCACGTCCTCCATAGTCCTCCTGAACGTTTTGTTGACGCAAATATGGTCGATTTGGTTTTGTGTAGAGTGATCCGGTGAAGTCCATGTGGTTTTGTGTATGCGTTTATGTGGGAATACGGTGCCGCCTATGTATGTGGTGCATTTTCTTCTTCATGGCCGGAGTACAACAGTAGCTCTCCTGTAGTTAGTCGTTGTTGTCCAACTTGTGTCCAATGTGTTTCACTGATCACAAGTAGCTCCAGGTTGTATCTTCTCATTTCTGCAGCAATCTGGAAGGCTCTTCCGGTGTCCCACATTGTACGAACATTCCATGTACCTAAATAAATGGTCGCTCTGGTTGTCAGAAGGGGCATCGGCCTCGTAACTTCCGAAGGGATTCGGCTTTCATCATGAGGCGTCATAATTCTTCTAAATGAAGATCTTCTGACTCCCAGGGCAGAGTTTAAAAGGTTTGAATAATTTTTTCTGGTTAGCGTTTTTTTAGCGAGTTAGTTTTCTACGGGATGGGGACGCTAACCCCATGCCCAACCCTCCTCCTTTATCCGGGCTTGGGACCGGCAGTAGCCCCCGGAGGGACTCCAGGAGGAGTTATGAAGAGATAATGATTAAAGATAAATTGGACAATGGTATGCTATACCGACTACCTTATGTGACGTTATAGATGACCTTGAGGTTAATCAATCAAAATTAGCCAATTAGAATGAAGCTTACATGTAATAGCTGTAAAACAGATAAAGGATAAAATTACAGATTAGGAGTTTCAACGTCATTAATTGTTACGGATGCTGAGGAATATACCAATCTTGGTGGAGTTTTGTTCTCTGAGCTGGATGGTTTGGACGTGGAGCTTTCATCGTTCTTCTGAACGACATCATCAGCACAAACTTCAGATAGAAGTGAAGTGTTTGAATTTCTCCATGTGTCTCAAAGCTTGTTCTGTGCACCTCGACGTTGATTGGTTCTTATTGACCTTAAATTTGTCGTTGTTTACTTCTTTGTTTTGGTTGTGTCTCCCATTGTTTTGATTTTTGTTCTTATGTTTGTGCGCATGATTTTTCTGATTGGTTAATAAATTGGATTGATTTCAATATGCTTGTTGATTGCTGATTGACCTGAGTGCCAGGCTTCTAAAAATTCTCTGGTGTTTTTGGAGTTTCCTCTGTCTAGGATTTCCACATTTTTCCAATTGAATGAGTGTCCGCAGTTGTCCACGTGTATTGATATAAGTGAGGAGATATCATGCCGTTTGACTGCTAATTGATGTTTATGTAGGCGAAGGTGAAGGGGGCGCCACCTGAGCTACAAATCTTCTCCACCATCTCAAAATATACCAATCATTATCATGTTAAGTCTAATGATGTCCTTGGACTCTAAATGGACATTCCCTATTGGCCATTATTCATTTCACTCGTTAAATATTGTACAGATGTTGTTTTCTATTTATATGGTACGATGTGGTCTGTTTGGTTGGTATATAAACAGAGTATGTTTGAAACATAACGATTCATATCTCAGAGGCTGTGACTTGCGTTCTGGACTCAACTGGCTGGGCTAGACAGGGAAGCGAGACCAATCGGGACTCTAGGTCGTTCATTACGTGTTTTCCGTGTCACTGTAATCGATCAATAAAACGCTGCGCGTCTGACTGTGCAATCCACACGTTACAACATTAATAAACTTATTCAAGCCAAATATCGATAATTAGAACGTTATATCTTAGTTCTGTAGTCAAGCTAGACACTAACTCCTAACCTTAAAAGCACTTGACATTATCTCCTAACCCAAAAACTTATGACCCTAACACTCCTAATATACTGACCTTAACAGTTTATTCTACAAGAAAATCATCATACATACCTTTCAAAAATAAGAAATATCATAAAAATCATTAATTTTAGCAATAAAATATCCACAGCAACACTTTAACTTTGCTCATCGTCTAGTCTAATTTAAGGTAGTGATTGGTACTTTCCCGTTTGTCGCTGTATATGCATGGCTATGTGAGAGCATTTTGAGAGGGAGAGCTGGTTCTCCCCACCCTTAGTCATACCAAGGCATTTGGAGGCACTTTCAATTGATATAAGGAATTGAAAATAGTTAAGCTGCATAGATGCTTCATTTTAGTTTGGTGTTAGTTCTTTTATCAGTTCCATCTGAAAAGTCTCTTTTGAATGTAAGTTGGATAAAGACAGATTTTTTCTTAACACTTTCTGACCTGGTTATTTCTATAAACATTTTCTCGTGCTGCATAGTAACTTTCTTTAGACATCCATTTTTAATAGGACAATTTTTATTTCTCTCTCGAATGATGGGTGGTGATTTTGATTCGAAAAACGTTTATCTTATTTTAAAGATCCTCTTACATATAATAATATGGGTGTATTGTTTGCTCAAATTAATCTACTTTAATATGGAGTAGACGAACTGTGGCTAGCAGTGGGATCTATGACTCCCATTTCGTTCTGTATGGGACTAGTCAGCTAAATATAACTGGACCTTAAAGTTGGTATTAACCCTATGACTGGTCAAACTTTATTCAAAATATCAACAACGAGATAATACAAACAGTTATAGTCAACACTGATCTCTACTAATAAATCTTTTGATTGTGTTGTGTTACCTTTGCTAGATGGTTGTATTTGTAGATTTTATCTTCATTTTTCTTCCTGGTTTTCTTGACTGTCTAGTTTTGATGACCTCTGAAAACGATTATGGTTAATCTTTCCCCGATAAATTGATACTCCGATTATACTGTTGATCATAGATCGACTTAACTACTCAGGTTCCAGGAGTGCTTTGACATTTCCAAATTTCCTCAATCCAGCAAGGTAAAACAAGCCTTCAAAGGCAACCATAAGAACAGACTAGTAGAACAACTAATCAATCCAATGTGAAATAAACTCTGATTATGTTATCGAGAACAACAAGAAGGTTTCTGATGAAACCACACATTTTAGGTAACATAACACATAAAAGATCATCATTTTGAGCTGCAAGTTTTCTCTTCTATGATGCTAAATCTTCCTTACAAGATTGTATTTCGAATAAACCTGAACTTTGTGCGAGTAAGGAGGAATAGTGATATCGAAATTGAAGTAAAAAATTACTGCTGTTTAGTTTAACTGATGTCATAAAACAATCCAGAATGTGAACTCTGTCCTGCTTTCAACTCGTCAACCAGTTATATTTCCATCCCAATTTCGAGAGTCATACTGAAACTTAAAACCAGTATAAAACGTGGCAGTTGGTAGGAGAAAATATAATTTATTGTAAGAAGTTACAAAGTATTACAATAATACAATCATCGGTCTTTCTCTCGTGAATTCAATGATCATCACTTCTCATTTCTCCAACGGACAGATGAGAAAAGTATTTGAATCACAGTAGTACTTTCTCAATTACATCTGTTACACCTCGTGAAGGAGCATAAGTCTCTCACGAGCATTCTCCATCCAACTCTGTCCTAGGTAATCCTTTTCATATCTGCTTCGAATTCCCGACGTAGTGTGTTCTTTGACCTTCCTCTTTTCCGTTCCCTTTCAATATTCCAAGTTAGCATCTGGGTCATGATGTAGTTTGATGATTTCCTCAATGTATATCCTATCCACTTCTATCGTCTTTTCCTAATTCCTTCATCAGTTAGAAGCTGGTTTGTTCTCTCTCACAGTAGGTTGTAATGTAATGAAACTACTTTCTCCCTCTCTCTCTCTCTCCAGGGCATCCTTTACTTCATCCATACATTTGTATTTATATTTTCTTAACATGTATATCATTCTCTAGGGAAATAGAAATTGATTTCGTCATAAACTAATCGGATCATTTAAATATCAAATATAGATGAAGTAAGAAATCAAGCGGTTAAAGAAGAATAGAACATTCGAATACATTTTTTTCTTTTGTACATAATTGTAGCTTAGTAAATCATGACTTTTACCTTATTTTACTCTGTAATTATAAACAGAACTTGTATGGTTGTGGAAAGTATTAAGGATTGTATATATATTTTTTTCTATCACTATGCTAAATTACTTCTTAGGTGTGTTACCTAGGCAACCATACCGGTTATATAGAGTGTTGTATTTATTTCCGAAAAAAAGAAAGAAATTAATATGTAGAAATAGGGGAATTTATAATTAGGGAAATGACGGTGATTATTGTACTTATATTACAAAATTTCTTCGATAAAGTATATTGGTATTAAGATTAAATTTAATATTTAAATAGTTCTCTCTTATTTGTGTCTTCCCGGTCTACCACATTGTCCGGACGTTCTATGTACCTATAAAAATTGTTGCTCTGGTTATTAGAAGGGATATCGGCCTCGTGACTTCCGATGAAACTCAGCTTTCACCATGAGGCGCTATAGTTCTTCTAAATGAATACCTTCTAACTCCCAGAGCAGAGTTTAAATGGTTTGAATAACTTTTTATGGTTAGCGTTTTTTAGCGAGTTAGTTTTCTACGGAACGGGGTCGCTAAGGCTATGCCTAACTCTCCTCCTGTACCCGAGCTTGGGACCAGCAGTAACTCTGGAAGAGCTACAGGTGGAGAGGAGGAAATTAGTAAAAGACGATGGAAATGGATAGGACAAAAATTACACAAATCATCAAGCTGCATCACGAGGCAAGCCCAAATTGGAATCCTGAAGGGAAGCGGAGAAGTGGAAAGCCAAAGAATACATTACTTCGGGAAATAAAAGCATACATGGAAAGGCTGAATAAAAACTGGAAAGAGCTGGGAAAGATTGTCCAGTACAGAGTTGGTTGGAGAATGCCGGTGAGTGGCCTATGCTCCTTGACGAGGATTAACAGGCGTAAGTAGGTAAGTAAGTAATCTTATTTATGAAAAAAGGGATATAAATGTCATTCAATATACATTATCTTTTCATTAGACATTTTTATATCCTGTAAATATTAGTTGAACAGAGCGCGCGGTGAAATGTATATATATAGTTCCGCGTGCAGGATCGTGGATATAAACTACTGAGGTACCCAATACTGGGATGAAACGGCCATCCAGATTTTAAATGGTGGTTTAACATTGATTGGTTTATGATCTCAATAAAAACTCCAAAAATTTCCATAACCCTATAGTAATAATTATCATATGCTCACTAGTGAATAATTCCAAAATGTAATTCTCGGAGTTCCGGTGAGAAACCGTGACCAGTGTAATTCAACCATGTGGGGTAAGAGGCAGTTACTCACCGAAGACAATGGAAGATGGTTGTACAATATCGTGGATTGATTGGAGTTAGATATTAACACTGTTGGATGCCCTCCCAGTGGTCTAGAGGTCAAATGTTTGCGCGAGACCGACGGTTCTAGGTAGAGTTCTCGTAGGTGAGAACTAATGAATAGTCCTACTGTGGTGTTTGAATAAACTAATGGTACCTTTGTACTTGTTGAATGCTTGATTTCGAATTCCAAATACAATACATTCGTTTGTGCTTGTGTCTCACTTCTTAATTCAATTGCGTTATTTCTGGGACTCTTAGTTCGTGCTATAATTCAAATAATTCAAAACATTATACCTACACCAGGACGAAAGGGCTATCCAGTGATTTCAGGTTTTCAGTGATAGTCTAACACTGATCGGTTCATGGTCTCAGTAAATATATATCACACACATTTCTCCGTAGGATTCTTCTGGAAAACATATTTAACATCTGAAAGTAGATAATGCACAGCCAGACTATCGTTTTGTTTGTTTAGAGATACAAAAATGGTATAAAAATGGTATATGTGTCTGTGCCTCAAGAATAACTGAAGTTTAATAATCAAGTAGCGATAATTTAGAGTTATAGTTACAACTTAATCTACAAAATCCGACAATCATTAAACGACTAGATAAACATGACATCGATTACTATTAAATGACTAATTAACTGTAAATACTTTAGTCCTACAGCTGGTTAGCGGTGACTCAAATATCTCAATGGGAAGGTCTCAAATTTTTAAGTTAGGTGATGCGTATCTAAATCCTTCAGAAAGTGTTGGCTCCCTCAATTTTGTAAGTATGACTTATTGATTAGCACAAAACATCAGTGAAGGATTTCCTATCCAGTATCTACAGTGTCTGAGTCTGCTACTAATATACAAGCTGTTTATAAGCAAGCCTAAGGAACTTCATAGGTAAACAGAAAACGATAAAGTTTGGAAAACTTTATTCCACAGATTTGAATTTAAAATATATGTACACTCATACATCCTTTCCTTTAGGAAATAAAGCTGAATTTGTAATCAGTGGTGTGTTCTTCCATGAGAAATGAAGGCAAATCTTGGCCAACGAAATGCGTTTATCTTAAGGCTTATATCTGTTTGGCCTAATGAATAACCTTAAAATTAGAGTAAAACTTTAACCTACATTCAAATCAGCAGACTTGTAGAAAAACTGGTATTTAACTACAGTAAAAATAAAAATCTGGCTTTCGATAAAACAGAAATTCAACAATCCTAACAGTGTTACCAAACATACTGCTAACTTTTTATGGTGTAACCGAGAATATAATTTAATCTCGAAACCTAAAATTCATTTGTGATGTTTGTTTTCATTTGTTCATGCTGAGGTTAGACATCAACACCGTTGGATGCCGACCAGCTCAATGGTCTAGAGGTTAAGCGTTCGTGCGCGAGACCGAAGGCTCTGGGTACAAATCCCGAGGGCAGGGTCGTGGATGCGCACTGCTGAGGAGTCCCACAATAAGACGAAACGGCCGTCCAGTGCTTTCATGTTTTCAGTAGTGGTCTAACATCAATCAGTTTATGATCTCAATCAAAAACTTAATAATCTCCACAACTCCATGCTCATACCGAAAATAATTAAGTTATTTCACGACTGATTCATTTGTGCTTATATACTAGTAGGGAACGTTTAGTGTACCTGCGTATCAGTTTTAATATCAAGATTGAGACTCGATTCCAGTACCTTTCAGTTCAAATGCGCTAGTCACTATCCTTTGAGCCAATGAATATAGGATATTTAATAAGTAATTCATATATTGCCATTATGACCAATTCACAGTTTACACACACACCTTAATTACTTACACCCATATTGCTCAAATTCATTAAATATAATTTTATTAACCCGCATTATGTAAAAATCAAATAATATAAAGTAGCCTAACTGTCAGTCTATGAACATTGCAGTGAATGAGAACATATGGGAACAACCGAATGCATTTTAACCAAGCATTACCGAGTTATTTGGCAAAATGTGAAAACCATACGTTTGATACTTCATTTGTGAAACGTCCATCAACTGTGTCAAACTTCATCATTCCTTCATTTCCAAGAAAATCACTCTTTGTTCCCGTTCTCTTCGATTCAATCTTCCCAATCTTCTACTATCATAAGTTCCATTTCTGATTAGTGTTATAGCCTACTTATAACAACATGAGTAGCACACACCACAACATCACATTCAACTAACTTCTACACATAGTGAAGATTAAACTACGAATAACTTCTGAGAACTATTAATAGACTATTATATATATTCTTATTGCATAACGATTCAGTAACCGGTTTATGTATATCTATATTCCCTTTATTACAAGCTTCATTTTGACCTAGACTATTATGATATGATTTAATGTTCCTAAGTTATATTCAACTTATTTATTACCGTCCTCCACAACCACAGCAACTTTTTGGCTTGATCTTGTATAAATGTCTTTTTTCCTATTTTATGATGTGATGAGGTCTGTTTGCCTGGTATACAAACCAAGTATGATTCACATAGTGGAAGCTGTTATTGGTGTTCTGGACTCAACTTGCAGAGCTATGCGATAAAAGGACCAACAAGGACACTAGCCTGCTCATACCGGTCGGATGTCATTGATTTTAGCACAACGCTAAAATTGTATAAGTCGTATTTCGATTGGCGAATAAATCACGTGATAATTAGCAGAACTTAAAGTCATAATATAACCTATCCGTTAGAATTAACAGACTATGTAAGTTGCATAAATTCAAATCTCAATCAGTCAGTAGCAACGTAGAACTTCGTACGTACGTACATTAGTTTGAGTTGCCACAACACATCAGCACAGAGATGCAGTTGTCGATTCAAATCCCATAGTGGCAGAAGTAGTAAAATTATAAGCTGTTATCAGAAAAATTAGGGTTTGAAGATGTTATTCAAGGAGTATAATCCAGTGAAATAAATTTGGAAAGAGGAAAAAGGGACATGAAGAATTCAGAAAATTAGAATTTGGAAGAACAAAAAGAGTGGATGCACCTGCGCCATTGCAAACGATGTTGAGCCATGTCATTCAGGGTCTCTAACCCGACCAAAGCTGCTCTCTTGACGCGATGGTCGGGCTTGCCTATAGTGATGACCCAAACGAGCTATATTGTCTGGAACATATGTTCCTGTAGGTTCTACCATGCCAGGCAGGTCGATTGGAGAACGGTAAGACTAAAAGCAGCAACTCAAGGTCTGAGGGCGAAGTCGTACTGCTGACTGTAGAGAGGTGTGACAGCAGTAAGGTGTTTCCCTCGGACAACCAGCATGACAGCGATGCTGCCTTCTCACAATGAAGGAAGGGGTTAGAAAACGTCGGCCCTAAAAATGTCACACCTCACCTTACCTCACGGATTTCCGTTTCCGGCGGTAAGGCCCTTCGAAGAACGGAGCTAACACATTAAAAACCTTCCATGAAAAGGCCGTGCGCGACCGGCTTCAAGCAGTTGCCCCTGGGCTCTGTGGTCCGCTCCCAGGTCGTCAAGACCAACACTAATCCAATTTCCTTTCCAGGTTCCTCAAGAAATACCCTTCCACGGTGTGGGCAGCCGGGAAGTGACATCAGCCCTCATACCCGTAACAGCACAAGAGACCAAGGTGGTCACATTCAAATCCTTCCTAACCCCCCTAATACCTCTTTTATCTCCATGACTAACCCTCCTCACGTCTCTTTATCACCTCGCACTGCTAGGGCAAATTCAAATCTAGAAAGATCAAACCTCTATCTCATTGGTTAACACTTCAAGATTCTGATACCTAACTACATGATATTGTATTGTAGGAATACTATTTTATGTAGTTGGTACATTTAGCTCAAGTCTTGAAGAATGTACTTTTTTAGTTGTTTTGACTAATGATTAGATTATCATTGAATTTTCATTGTGTTTTTAATTGCATACTGCTGTGTGAATTGGATTTCTTCCTTAGTCTTATTGATAACACAACATACATTATCCTATAGATCTTAGTAACCATTTTGTTTATTTTCATTGTTTCACTAAAACATCATCATTATGATCATCATCAAGACAATGACCACGTGACGGTAACTATGTGAAAATTATTTGAATATACCAAACAATATTAAGAATACATTTCATTGTTCAACAAAGATATCAAGATGATTTTATTCATCGGAATTATGATTGTGATTGTATTGCATAATGAATACAGAGCATATATGTATATATGAATAAAGAAGAATATTCTGTTCATTACATAGATTTGCGAAATGTTGTTTTAAGCCGAATAGTTGAGTAATAAAACATTCAATTTCATGATAGACATGTTGGTAGATGGACAAACCTTGATTGGGGTCCACGCGATTATCGTAGCCAATGGTTGGAGACTCTGGGTGACATGGATCAGAATCAATCGCAATCGTGTTGGTGTATACATTCTTTGTCTTCCCTTAAACTACGGATTAAAATCGCTTCATATCTTTATTTCTACGAACTAATTGTTTCTTCCTATACTATATCCTTATACACAATCTTTCCTTTATATATTACTACCATTGAATTAACTACTTCTATAAATCCGGTGTTCATTTTGTTGTGCTAATGAGGTATGGCAACTTGAACCGATGCATATATGTGCTTGCTCCTACGATGTAACTGACTGACAGACATAATAATGAGTACTATACGTTTGATACTCAACGGACTGAATACAATGATATCAAACATTCAAGATGTGGATGAATTTCAGATTTATGCCTACTCACATTATATGTTAAAGTTTACAATAGCCAAAACGTATAATAAAATGAATTTTTAAATATTTTACGACTATACGCTTATTTCTAATTTAATAGTTGAATTCATGAGTAGAGCAAAGCTAAACCATCATGGAAAATCCGGAGGAACTGCAGGGCTGTCTCTTCCTAGTATGGGACTCCTCAGCAGTGTGCATCCACAATCCCGCTTGTGGGACTGGAAACCAGCACCTTCGATGTTGCACGCGAACGCTTAAACTCTAGACCATTGCGCTGGACGACATCTAACGGTGTTAATGTGTAAACTCAATCAATCCACTATATTGCGCCACCTTCCACCACTGTATTCAGCCAGTTACTGCGTCACAGTCGAAACAGTTGAAGTTCACTTACTTACTTATGCCTGTTACTCCTCATGAAGGAGCACAGGTCGCTCACCAGCATTCGCCATCCAACCCTGTCCTGGGCAATTCTTTCCAACTCCTTCCAGTTGTTATTCATCTTTTTCATATCTGCCTTCCTCTTTTCTGTTTACCTTCCTATTCATTTCCATCGTCTTCTAATTTCCTCTTTAGTTGGAAGCTGGTTTGTTCTCTCCCACAGTAGGTTGTTACTTATGATATTCGGCCAATGGATGTTGAGTACCTTGCGTAGACAACTATTTATAAATACTTGTACGTTCTTGAATTATAACTTATTGATCTTAAAATGTTATATACATTGAATAAATGAACATCTTAAGTCTAATCTTTTATCTGTAGTTATAGTAGTGTATTGTTTATCTGTTACAAATTAGGACGAAACTACTAAAATACTTGAGTATCTGAAGACATTTACCTGATTACTTCATTATGAGACGGATCTCTTTATTTCAACCGAATATATATCAGAAGAAAGAATCATTGATTTACTGGTTGGAATCAATAAGGGATTGAAGGTTCTTTTTTAAAAAAACATACACAATATTCAACCAAAACAAAATGACATTGAACCATTTATCGCATAAGAAAATCATAGAAACGACCACAAAATAGCATTCAATGGAGAAGTCTATTGAACCTTTTGAGATAAGAAACAACAAAGACTTGCTGAATAGATCATAGATTTGCTAAATAATGCTTTCAGAAACTAGTAAAAGAGATTGGAAACATTTTGTCCAATCAGCATACGCCACGACAGATTGTATCGGATTGGATCATTACTTATCATGTCACTTGACTTAACGGAGCTTAGATTTTCAATAAAATCTGTAAGTACTAATGTTTTCTGTAACTAAATGAACATTGGACTAAAACTTCTATATTTACTTTCTCTTTACTGTTCTAAGCTCAAGTGCATAAGAGTTATATAGATCTCAAAAGTGAAATCATTGTCAAGCGTTCAAATAATAGACTTATCAAGACAATTCACTGACTATAGATCTCTAAGAGTACAAAACCTAAGTTCAGTAGTTCTTTTCTTTGCTAAATTCAACGAAGTAGCCCATATTACAAGTTATATCTTTGGGATTATTTTTTTAAAATTTTATTTTGGTATTCAATTCAGTGTTTATAGTTGAGAATCTATGTTCTTGTTTAAGTTTGAACGTTTTAGTTATGTAAATGAGATTCCATTAATTGTTGTAACCTTGTACTATGTGCACATTCTGTAATTGGAATGAACATAATTATCGATCATCTAAATTTTAAAATACCTCAGTAAGTTATAATTAGAACTGTTTCTCTAATCTACACACACACACACACACACAGATTTATTTTAAAAGTCTGCAATCATGAGAATAACTCATGAGAAAGATCTTGACAGTCCCTTGTCATTTCAGTTAACTGGTTTCATATTCACCTTTTCATTATCTTGAACTGAGCTTAATGAAACAACTATTTAAAACTAGAAAGTAATGGACAGTTGTTTCGTTCTAGTATGTACTTGGTCAGTAGTGTTAAACTACTACTCTTATTATTATTTGAACACATAAATATTGGTACAAGAGGGCACCAAATATATATGCGCCACACCATATTTGTGTGTGTGATACTGCCCGGGTGGTTTTCTTAGGGGGCCACACCCCGAGCCTTTGACCTGAAGGTCTAACCCACAAGGCAGTAGAGTATCGTGAGGAGATGCAGTCCCATGGTAACCGGTGACCAACGATTGGTTCATACGCCATTTGTTCCCGCAGGATACTGGAGCCCATGTGCACCATTGGTTTGGGATCCGGTTAAGTGACGGACATTCGCTTTCCGTCCTCTCAATCTCGTATAAAACACCCCCACCACGAGAAGGGAGTGATTAGAACTTCCCTGGCAGAGGCTGTGTGGGCGTGGCCATGTGAGAGCATTTCGAGAGGGAGGGTGGGCCACCCCACTCTCGGCCATACCAGGACATTTGGGGGCAAACTACTACTCTACTATAGATTAAAGACTCAGATATTTCATGAAACACTTTTTATCTTAACTCTTATTGTGAACTGAAATTTTGAATGGGATCATTCTTTTAAAAATAAAGATAACGTAATACAATCATCATCAAAATGGGACAAGTATTTATAAAAAGTTGTCTACGCAAGATACTCAATATCATTTGACCGGATACCATCAATAACAACCTACTGTGGGAGAGCACAAACCAGCTTCCAGATGAAGAGGAAATTTTGGAAAAGACGATGGAAATGGATAGGACATAAGTTACAGAAATCACCAAACTGCATCATGAGGCAAACGGCAACGTAGGATTCTTAAGGGAAGCGGAAAACAGGTAGGCCAAAGAACACATTACGTCGAGAAATAGAAGCAAATATGAAAAGGATGAATAACAAATGGAAAGGCTTGCACAGGACAAGGTTGGATAGCGAATGCTGGTGAACGGCCTTCACGATACTGCTCATCCTCTTGTCTAATTATGTTAGCCCAATGAAAAAGAGTTTCCGGATGAATTTCTATACTTGATTTAGAACTAAACAAAAAAACTAAGATAACATGAGTTGTATCCACAAACGAACATTAAATTTTAGACTGATTATGTGACCATCTTCTAATATAACAGCCTGAGTTTGTCGATGTTGGAGGTCGCTCCTCTCTCAAATACATTTATTCTAATCATTTAAAATTAATACCATTGTTTATCATATAATATGTAACAACAATTATGAAACGAAACGTATAGCTTAACCCGCTTTCTGGCTGGTTACCCATCACTAGTTATTACATAGGTTTTTCTAGAGATACGAAAACTATCCCAGAAAGACTAGTCACCTCCGCTTTTATATACGTCAGCCTGTATCATAGTCAAAGTGCTGTTCAGTTTATCCGGGTGCATCGAATCGACCTTCGTACTATTAGTAATTATGAGGTTGTATCGGAAGCTCCCATATCAACAACAAAGAACAAGTTTTGCTATCAGCGTTCAGTGCTCAGATGAGTAAATACATTTCATTTACTCATGTTGTGTGATCGATATCCAAGTTAAGCACAGTAACCAATACTGTAGATTCGTCTATTTGGGGCTTTGAACTAAGCTTATGTATGAAGACTCAGTCAGTCATGTATGAAGACTAATGATCATATTCACATTTATTCAATTCGAAGTAGATGGGATCAGATTTTGAACTAACAACTTAACCATTCAAAATCGAATATTTCGAATCACAAAGTAGAAAGCCAAAACAAAAAACATTTGAAATATCATTAATATACTGTACAAGGTATGATATGATCTTTGAGGTGTATTTGCTTAGTCTTCACCATTTGATCGACGAGCACGTTTACCGCCACGGGATGATCTACGAGCAAAATATTGTTTTCGTCTTTTACGTTCATTAGCAGCTTTAATGGCATTTTCTTTAGCTAATTGTTTCTTGTGTTTTGTTACACGATTAATCATTTTCTCTTTTTGGCGTTGCATAAAATCTGAGTGTAATTGACGTAGGCGCATAATTAATTCATGTCTTGACTCAGATTCCATTTCATCAGCAGTTTTAACTGGAGCAGGTATTTCAGCATTTAAAGCAGCTTTTACAGGATCTCCACCAAGCATAGCTAATGCTTCTTTACGTGATGGCTTAGGTTTATACGCAAATGGAAGTGCTGCGGCCAGTTTGGTTGGTATACGTAAAGGTGCTGTAATGTGTACCGGACGATTTATAGGCTGCATATAGAAATAATAGTAATAATAATAATAATGAAATACAGATTTTTACATGTAATTATCACGATAAGGGCAGTACTGATTAAAATTCCTATACTTTAAGTGTATGACTAAAGGTCGAACTCAGATTCTCATAAGAATAAAAGTGTGTGGGAGCTTGTTCGCAATAGAGCAGATCTTAAAATACTTACACTTTTTATTCCATGAACTTATTCTCTCTTCATTAATAGTTTTATTAATGATTAATATTTCAATTTATCAGTGATAATGTTGGTACTTCTGTTGTGAACGAGAATACAAGTGGAAACAACCAAATGTATTCCAATACAATATTACAGAATCTCTTAGTGAAATATGAGAACCATATATTAAGTACTTTATTTACAAATTTCCATCACTTATCCTTCATATTCTGTATGATTCTACCGATTAACAATTCCTTTTTTAATTCTGTTTCTGTTTTCTTTAAGTCGACCTTCATAGCCTTCTGTTGCCAGGTTTTCCACTTCCGGTTGTTATTAATTACTACTTATGTCGACAGCTGAATAACTATTCAGGCACCATCTTAACTACTGAATAATAAATAGGTAGTATAGCGTAAAACAAAAAAATGAATAGAACTTATTAACAGATTCCACACTCACCTTATACTGTGAATCTGGATTACATTCTGTTTTGATACCAGCTTCCCATTTAAGTTCACCTAATGTACGAAGTAAACGCCAACCTGTAGTAGTTGTATCTTTTTCTCCAACAATAGGTAAAAGTCTATTAAGAACTGGATTATAATATTTGGGCAGTTCAACAGCGAAAAATGTTCTCAAGAAAACTATATCAGCTTTCCTAATTTGTGCTTCAAATGTAGCACGAAAATCACCAGGTTTCGATGTTGATGGATTAGTTAATGCAGCTTTAACTAAACCTATGATTGGTAAAAGAGAAAAATTAAGAAACATTTACTGGAAATGAAATATAACACAGAGAACAATCATTAAATTTTCACAGATTGAAATCATGAGTCAGTTGAAGCTAGACCACCATTGAAAACCTGGAAGCACTGGACGGCCGTTTCGTCCTGGTATGGGACTCCTCAGCAGTGCGCATCCACGAACCCGCACCACCCGGGGCTCGACCCCAGGACCTACTGGCTTTGCGCGCGAGCATTTAACCATTAGACCACTGAGCCGGCATCCAACGGTGTTAATGTCTAACTTCAACCAATCCACGAAGTTGCGCTACCGTACACCATTGTCTTCAGTGAGTTCCTATCTCACAACAGACCTGGTTGAATTCCACTGGTAACGACTTTTCACTAGAACTCCAGAAGTGTCTCCTGAAGTCAGTCACTAGTGAGCAGGTGATTATTATTATCAGAATGTGTTTTGTGGAGATTTTTAGAAATTTCTAAAAATCTCCACAAAACACATTCTGATAATCATTAAATTGTCATATATTCTTCCATGCCCGACTTTGGATAAAACTAGGCTATGAGAATTGTATTTACTGCTCAAGGGATAGTGATACTATTCATAGGTTGTCTTAAATCCTGGTGAGAAGAGATAGCATTAGAATTTGTCAACAGTAAATCCATAAATCAATTAGACATCATCATACGTTAAATGAAGTACATTAATTGGACATATTCCATATGTACTTCAACTGCTTTGAATAATTCTGACTTAAAATTATACGGAAAAATTCATAAAATTATGTGCAAGTCAAAGTAATTACTATCGAAGTGCACGTTTTATTTACCAGATATATTTCACATAAAAAAAGGACTGGCTGTGTTATCCAGACAGACAAAGCTCTGTAATTAAATTATCTAGTTTACAGAATTCATTATTTAATTATTTGAACACATAAATATTGGTACAAGAGTGCGCCAATATATATGTGCCACACAAAACAATAAGAATTCGAAGAGAAAAAAAAGTAAGAAGCGTAAAAAGAAGAGAACAATAACGAAGAGATTGGTGTAAGGTAGTGTAGTAATAATGAGGGGACGGAAAGGTACAATCAGAAGAAATCTTTCAGTTAACAGAGACACAACCACTTTTTATGAAGAAAGTAAAAGAAGGTTACAGCAGGATCGCCACTGGCTTCTATTCTGAGCCATATCTGATAACATCTCTAGCCACTGTGTAGCACCATCTCTCGGACCCCAGCCAGGGAGTCGTGAAGGACTAACACAAGCCAGTCCTTTGCAGCTTTCTTTCATGCCACGACACCATGTCATGCACTGACCAACTCTCAGCTTCTTCCAACCAGTCCCTGAATCGGCAAATAATGCACGACGTGGGATTCTCTGGGACGACATTCGTAGAACATGTCCAAGCCACCGGAGTCGTTGTTTCAAGATGGTGACACCAATTGCATTATCGTCTCTGTGCCCGAACACATGATGCCGAACCTCTGTATTACTAACATGGTGTTGCCACTGAATGTCAGCAATCCTTCGGAGACAACGATGATCGAACACAGAGAGTCGTCTGACGTCCTCAACTCGGAAAGGCAAGGTTTCACAAGCATAGAGCAAAACTGCTCTCACCGACGCGTTGTAGATCCGGCCTTTTACAGCCAGACTAACATCACGAAGGCGCCAAAGATGGCCCAGATTGGCATAAGCCGCTCTGGCTTTCACTATACGTGCATTGATCTCATCACTCACGCCACCACCAGCACTTATGCAGCTACCTAGATATACGAATTTCTCGACTACTTCTATCTGCTCATCATCCAGAGTGAGTACAGGATTAGAATCCTGCCAGTCTTGTAGAAGTACTTTGTACTTCGAAGGTGCAAAGCACATACCATACAGAATTCATATGAGTTGTGAATCTTTTTCATAATTCCAGAAGTTACGAATATTGAATAGAAGAAAGAATATAAATCAAATGGAATAATATTCAATACTGTATTAAGAACTCACCTCGTATTTTTGAAGCAGTTTGTATACGACAACCAATCATTTTACTCACTTCTAAAGGACTATTAAACATACCGCGAATAAATGCGGTTTTTGAAAAAATTTTGAATGGTTCACCAATTAATTTCAATTTTTTCATGATTTGAAATGATTGATTAGTATCAATAACACTGCCAGTACCAGCGACACGAAAAGCTGGTAAATGTGGATTTTTTGGATCATCAATTGACTGCCAAGAAGAATTCACAAAAGCAATTACTCCAGTTTTTGGTGGTACCAATGGACCATAAATAGTTGCTAGACAATGTTCATGTGGTAGTGAATATTTTAGGAAACGTTTACGCAAATTATGCTCTTCTTGTGAAAATACTGTAACAGTTTGATATCGTCTCCAACCAATTGACACGGTTAATGGATCATTTGAACGGAGAACACGTTTAAGCCAACGATGTGTACGAAAACGAATTTGTAAATAACCGAAAGCTTCTTCAGCACTGGATAAGCCACCAGCAACTAATGGTTGACAGGGATCAAATCGTGTCAGAAATTGTTGTGGAACACCTATAATTAACATAGTTCAGTGGTGTAAAGATATTGCCAGAATAGTTGATTAGTCTAAATAAAATTCACATTATTACATTACGATATAATCAAGTGTATACATGACGATTGATCTATCAAAATAATTTGTCTGTCGTTCTTTGCTCTCTTTTCCATTTTCTTTTATCCAATTGTAGATGATTATAAATACAAAGTAATAAGACTGGAATGGGTTGTCTATACTATGATCATTCTTAAACATGAGATCTCAGTCCTTAGGACTAAGAAAATACTGGTTCCTAATTGCTAATCACTTTGCAATATTAATTGATTCGAAACGGTCATGATATTTTAGCTATGCCATTAACTTAGCAAACTTACGATTCTTTCTACACTGTTTATCAAAGACAACTTTTCGTCTACAAGAATAATAGCTATTATTCTTGTATGCCCCGACAATAATATTATACTTCAAAATGTCACCTATGATTATGCTAATTGTCTGCCTTTCATTATTGAAATCTTTGAGACAACTGTACGGTCAAAACAATTTACGAACCAAGTCTTGTTCCACTCCTTTTCATAATAACCTGATCATGTCTGTAAACTAGAGTGTATACCAAGTGGACTCGTGATAGCGTCAAACCTAGTAATTTTCAGAATACATACTATATTACTATTATTTTACGCAATATGTGAATTATGGGTATGAATATGATTATTTTCTGTTATATTCATTTTTGTGAGTCACCTACAGCGGAGGACCAGGTAGATACATGCAACGGTTCAAGTTGCCACACCTCATTAGCACAGCAAGACGAACACTGGATTCATAGAGGCACTTAACTCAATGGTGTAATATATTAAGGAAAGGTTTCATGTAAAAATATAGTACAGAAAGAAAGAATCGGTTCGTAAAAAGAAAGATATAAAACGATTTTAATCTCTCGGTTTTAAGGAAAACAGAGAGTGTATACACCGACGCCATTGTGATCGATTCTGAGCCATATCACCAAGGGTCTCCAACCATTGGCTACGATAGTCACGTGGACCCCAACCAAGTAGTCTGCATCTACCAACATGGCTCACACTAGAAGTTAATGACTTCAAGCACTGATGACACGTTCTGGTTGGACCGCCCCTAACTTTCTTTCAACCATCCCCAACACTAGTTACCATTGCGCATCGTGGTAATTGGTGTTCAGGCATACGTTAAACGTGGCTCAACAATCTCAGTCAATGAAGATTCACAACCTCATCAACTGATTTACCATCATTCCCTAATACCCAGTGTCTAACCTCACTATTACTTACCCGGTAATCCCAGAAGATGCCAGAAATAATTCTAAGACATCTGTGATCAAATACTAGTAGCTTACGAGTATCTTCTACTCTTAATGGCCATGTTTTGCAACCGTAAAGTAGAACAGAACGAACTGCCACGAAGTATACTCTTCCTTTTATTGATAGACGGATATCTTGCCTTCGCCATAGGTGACGTAAGTTGACAAAAGTCAAACGAGCTATTTGAATCCATGCAGAGATTTCGCCAGACACCAAACCATTAGGGCTGATCAGACTTCCAAGATAAGTGAAGTTGTCAACGCGTCCGACTACTTTACTCCCTACCCTTAGTTCAGGTGTTGATGCAAGCCAGTAGAGGGTTATATGCCAAAAATTACTCACTTTGCTCGATACAATGTTACAAATAATTATTAGTCAAATCGTAGAGTGTGTTTAACTGTCACCAGTCTCTATTACTATCTGTACTGTATAGGAACATCACATATTTTCTCTCAAAAGACCTAGCCAGATAGCCTGAGATTTCCGGAATCAATATAACAATTTTCGACTTAATTATTCCTTTGTTTTGTGTAAGTGAAGGTACCAGAGAATAGAAAACTTGTGATTTTAACACATTGTCGCTTGTATAAATTACGAATTAGACATAATTTGATACTAAGTTGATCAAATGAAACCTATTCATTCAGTGGGAAAAAGATATCAACATAAATCTACGAATCTATCAAAAAAAGAATTCAATCATAACGGTTGAGTATGACGAATCCTGATGAAAGGCACTTTAAGAGTACAATCAAATTCAAACTACGTCTGTTTATTCGTGTGGTTTATCTGTTAATCTGCGTACATGAAACATAATATTCTCAATATATTTCGTGTAAGACATCTGTTATTGTAAGTAATGTGTATATGCAACAAGATTAGTCTAAATATTATGTACAAAGTTTAATCAGGATATTAATTTGGAATAAGTCGAAACATCCAAGAGTTAGATGTACTTATTAAAGATCTAACTGCAAGAAAAATGATATTAACGGACAATCTAATATTTAGCTAAGAACTTTAGAATTACTTATCCAGTAGTCGACACGAAAAAAATGCAAAAACTCAACCCACAAAAGACAAATACATTATATCAGAAGGGGTTTTGTGGAGATTGTAATAATTTCAATAGTTGAGATCATGAGTCAAATGAAGCTAGAACACCATGGAAAACCTGAAAGAACTGGTTGGCCGTTTCGTCCTAGTATGGGACTCCGCAGAAATGCGCATCCACGACACCGCCTGACGGGATTCAGATACAGGACCTATCAGTCTCGCGCGCGAGCGCCTAACCACTAGACCACTGAGCTGACCGGCATCCAGTGGTGTTAATATCTAACTTCAACCAATCCACGAAATTGAGCGACACATTCACCATTGTTTTCAGTGAGAAGATTTCACAATAGACCCAGTTGAAACCCACTGGTCACTGCGCACTGCTGAAGAGTCCCACAATAGGACGAAACGGCCGTCCAGTGCTTTCACGTTTTTATGGTGGTCTGGCTTCAATTGACTCATGATCTCAACTAATGAACTAAATTATGTATCAAGTACTAAGTCATTTTTAAGTAGTTACATCTGGTAGAACACAATTAACATAAGTTTCTAAACTGATGTACGTACGTACGAAGTTCTACGTTGTTACTGACTGACTGAATAACAAAACTCATCATTTGTAGTACTACTTATTTACAAGTGAATTTTAAAATTAACTTTATATTCACATAAATAAAAACAAAACAAACCTCTAATTTCAATTCGAACATAAACTCCAGGTGGAAAACCTTCTAAACGATTAACAACTTCTTCAGGTAAACTTTTTAAAACTTCTCTATTTAATGCTTGTTGTGCTTCACGTGTAGCAACAAGTTTATCATAGAATGCGGTAGCTTCAGGACCACCACCAGCTTCCTCATAGAGTTGGTTAAATAAAGCTTTATGACGTTGTCTTTTCTCTAATAATTTCTGTCGTTTAGTTGGTCGTAGTAGATTCTGAATATGAGTTATTTTATATAAAAAAATAATATTAATCCTCTTTTAAATAAAGATATTGTAAATGTTAAAGTCATTGAAATATACAGTATGTTTTAATGTCAATAATCGTGAGCAGGATAGTCCAAAAGATTACATCCTCTGGTTAAGATTAAATATAAATATACTGATCGGTTTATTTATAATCACTCAGCGCCAGCGGACAAATCGAGATGTTGGGAGGTTTTATGTAAATTATACATAAGCACTGTTCCTATTAGCAAGGACAACATTCTTACAGTTGAAAAACATATGGAACTCCAAACAACTGTCTGTCAACCAACATCAAGGTCAGAATCTTCAATACAAACGTCAAGATAGTCCTACTGCACGGAGCTGAAACTCAGAGAACTACCACATTCAACATCAAAAA
Source organism: Schistosoma intercalatum (assembly GCA_944470365.2). Taxonomy (NCBI): domain Eukaryota; kingdom Metazoa; phylum Platyhelminthes; class Trematoda; order Strigeidida; family Schistosomatidae; genus Schistosoma; species Schistosoma intercalatum. The sequence goes on from OX103726.1 coordinate 42,758,025, forward strand.
GGTACAAGTATTTATAAGCCATTGTTTACATGAAATACTGAATTTCCGTTGGCCGGATACCATCAGCAACAACCTACTGTAGGAAAGAACAAACCAAATTCCAGCTGAAGAGGAAATTAGGAAAAGATGATGGAAGTGGATAGAACACATTGAGGAAACCATCAAACTGGACCATAAGGCAAGCCCTAACTCGCAATACTGAAGGGAAACGTAAAACAGAAATACCGAAAAACAAACTACGTCAGGAACTGGGAGCAGATATGAAAAGGATTGCCCAGCACAGTTAGATGGAGAATGCTAGTGAGAGACCTATGCTCCTCCACGAGGGGTAACAGGTGTAAGTAAGTAGCTGTTCCTACTATCGTGTCTCTGTTGTTTGGCTTCTTTTAATATATATATATATATATATATATATATATATATATATATATATATATATATTGATTATTATGAATTTTCGCTCTGATCTGAAAATAGTTGAGTGAAGTATCACAGCAAGATAATACTAAGTTATACAAAAACATAATCAAAACAAAGATTATCATGTAACTGATTGAAAGTTGAATACTGATAATGATACCATGATTATTTAGATTTTTGTGCTCACTACATTTTATCACTCAGGTTGTACGATATCATATGGACCAAGTCTTGATGTTAGATGGTTGGAGACAGTGGTTAAATATCATGATCTTACAAGAGGTCAGGACCTGCACTTATATCTTCGTAGTAACATCTTGAACTGTGATGATGAAGTGCAAGAGTTCGAATGTCACAGTGTCAGTAAAGTTTCAAATTCCTTATTGCATTAGACATAATTGATTTAGAAGATCAAAACTGATCAGTTCACGGCAGCATATTGGCTACGTGTATGCATGTTGAAATATTATTGATTGAGGATTGATAGAGTGACTTGACAGCACAGTTTAAGATATCCGTTTCATCAGGTTTAAAAATCACCAATCGGGTATACTGGTGTATTTGTTCCCACTGATAATGATGGCTTAGTGGTAGAAGTGTTGAGCTTTCTATAAATATTTTGCAGATTTGAACAAGGATTCACACATCTTGGTTTGAGCAGTCAGATAGTATCATGAGCTTAAAGGTAACTGCATAAAACCGTACCCGGTAAATGAGTTACATTAAATTTTAAAAAGAGCTTTCATGGAAACCTGAACCTTGTACTGATTGTTCCAGGGGTCAAAGCGTCATTTATTAGCCGAATGAATTAAGGTAACTACACATGGTTTAGGAGATGAGAGTCGTTGGCATAGTTTGAGGCAACTAGGTGTTCTTACAGATGATTTTGACTGTCGAAAGAAACAACTTCTTTAGTAAGTATAGAGCTTACCAGGAGGACAGAACTCTGACTTTCGAAACGATAAAAATTGCGCTAAAGCATGAATATTTTTATTGTTAATGTGCTTTCATTGATAAGTAAATTAGGGGTGATGCATGATCGTAAAACTTAATCATTTCTAAGAATGATATTACAATTCAAATCGTTTGAAAATGATCTTATTCGTCAAACAAGATCATATACGCACTGACCTTATCGTATTCACTTTCCAAATTTGCCAAGTCCTTTGATGCAATACCTTTATTGTTACTTGGATTATTTTCGTCCTCAGAGTTTGAATCATGGAAAATATTTTCATCGTCTGACTCCTGATTATAACCATCTTCATCATTATTCGATTCACTATCATTAACATCGTCGTCATCATCATCACCACTGTTATCGGAATTGTTTTCCACTCCTTCAAAATCATCTGAATCATTATCGTAAAATGATTGCTTTCCATGGTAAGTATGCTGTACACGACTACCAGATGCGGCAGCATATTTTTTAGCCTCATTCATTTTTAATTCTTCTCGTGCTTTAGCATCTTTTTCCAATAGTGTTCGAGCATCTTCATTCTCACCCCAATGACCAGTGGTAAATAGATTACGAATTAAATTATGAGATGATGAATCCTCCCATGATAATACAGTTGATTTATGAATTGAACAAAGAGTAAAATCATGATCTCCAATGGTTGGTTGGTTAGAACTTTTAAGGGGATTTTCATTTGCATCTAATAAAATATGAAAGTAATTACTTTCTTGGTAAGATGTATGGAGAAAAAACGGTACACGATTAGCTTATTTTATCAATTGGTAACGAGTTATTTTTAAGTATCATGTCGAACATATCAGTACTAACTTCTAGTCTAAGCCACGTCAATAGATGTACACTACTCGGTCGAGGTCCGCGTGACTATCCTAACCAATGGTTGGAGACTCTGAGTGACATGGCTCAGAATCAATAACAATGGCGTAGGTGTATACACTCTCTGTCTTCCCTTAAGCTACGAGATTAAAATCGCTTCATATCTTTTTTTCTACAAACTAATTGTTTCTTCCTGTACTGTCCTTATATGCAATCTTTCTTTTATATATTAGCACCACTGAATTAACTACTTCTATGAATCCGGTGTTCATCTTGTTGTGCTAATGAGGTATGGCAACTTGAACCGATGCACATATGTGCCTGGTCCTATGTTGTAGATGACTGACGAACTTATCAGTATTGAGAAAACATTTCCACGGTTATAAAGTATTTACCGGACAAAGATATCAGTTATCATCTGAATTATTATAAACATTTTAGTGAATAAAGAATAATAAACTTGTTATAAAACGTTGAATTGCACATAAATTCGGAAATCTACGATTGTGAAGGTAAAACCGCCGTAACAATATTCTGAGTTTTCATAAAGGAAGATGTTATTAATTGATGAGATGAAATATCAATTGTTAGTGTTATATTTCTCTCTTACGGTTATAACCCAGCTATTCCTATTGGTTAGTATTCTTGGACACCAAATCACGCGACAAGTCCCTAAATCAGAACACGGTTGAACAGGAAAGAGACTATATTCCAAATAACAAGGTTAGATGGAAGTAAGAAGCACAATAGGGAAAAACGTTAGTATATTTATAGTTTTTACATGAGAAGATTCTATAGTATTCTCCAAGTATCGACTAGTGATGAGTGGATAAGAATTAGCCAATCAGCATGCACCGAAGCAATCGTGCATTGAGCATGCTTTAATCTAGTCTATGTCCCGTTAACAGTTAGAATGAATAAAACATGCTGACCGACCGATGATACACAATAATATGATGTGCGGCCAAGTGATGTATGCTCAGGAGGACTAGTTCGTGACTTAAGCCTCTGAATGATTTGAAATTAAAGACAAACTAGAAGGCATTTGGGGTGTTTCATGGAAACTATTTACGACTGTATAAAGGCTATGAAATAAAATGTTTTTTGAGTCATATCGATAAATCTCTTTATTGAAGATTTCTTTGAATTCAAAGCCTAAGAACCGATTAGAAATGTAAACGAAATCACTAATCATATTTAAAAAAACAATATCTACTTTATGAATCTTTTCATTTTGAACTAGAAATCACTCATATTGACTGTTTCCTGGTTAAATGGTGTCAAAAACTCCTTAAGGTTATTTTAGAAATTACTCAAGTTCAACATTATACTTCAGCCTTAACAAGCTTAAATCTAACTAAATAACCGATAATACTGAGGGCTTTGAGCGACCAATCGAAATTAAAATAACCGATATTAAATATTTGTATGAATTCACAACGCTAATGAGGATAGTTTACTGTTAGATATATAATCTTGTTGATTAGATTTCATACTATGGATAGATTGGATGATAATTTTCCTGTGAAACGAAGTGCTAGAATTAAAATAAGGAGTTAGAGTTAGCACGTCAGGGTATTATGATAGTCAGTCTTAATAAGTTCATTAATTGGTAAAACTCTAAATACTTTTTCGTAATACAGAACATGATTAGAAGAGCTATATTCTTTGTGGCTTATATTTGATTAGCTAATCTTAAGGTTATATTTTAAATCACTCAAGACCGCCAACATAGTATAGTTTTACCACTATTGTCAATTTACCAATACACATCTTTGCTATTATAAGTGTGCATTTACTTTCTTTTTTTTAAAACATTGGTGCATCTGTAATTCTTTTGAAAGATCAAGTTCATTTAAAAAGTGAATTGTCAAGTGCAAAACATCAAAACTAAAACTTACCATTATTTATACCATAAACAATACGGTTCCAGTTGACTAAGGATACGGTTGTGGATTTCCATTCAATATCTGTAAACAAGATGAATTGTTTCTATAGTTCTCAATACTATTAATATTATTACTTATGAATTTTGTAAATAGTTTAGTAATATAACAGAGTTCACAAACTAACGTCTCCACTGGGAACAGTAAGAGCTCGTGACGTATGTGACATATGTAAAAACCACTGCCTACCTCGATGGATGGTGTCTGGTTTGGGGGTTGGTTAGAAGAAAGCTAAGGGCAACCAAACCAAGACACAGCACCAGTCTACAAAGCCATCGATAGGTGGACTGAGCTATATAGGTAGGTGTAGACTAACTGGTTGAAGTCTAAGTGATTATTGTAAGCAATGGTTACAGACTCTGGGTGACATTGCTCAGAATTATTCGCAATAATGCCAGCTGCATTTACTCTTTGTATCCCATGAAATCTGAGTCTTGAAATCAATTAATACCTTCTTTTTTCGACGCCTATACCTTTCTATTACTACTGACGTTGTGACTACATCTATTGGTCTGGGATTGGTCTTGATAACTGTATCTCTCTGTCCCAATGTGCTATGTCGACCTAAACCGATTTATATACGTTTCAGGTTTCACGGTGCATATGACTGACTGGGAACAGGAACGAAATAGCCGTCATTTTTTATGGTATTTCGAAGTAATTTTGAAGTAAATATCCTTGATTTCTGCACAAAACTTCCATGTTTTTCTAGTGGAAACGTTTTATCTGGGGTGCTTTAACAATATTTCCTAATTAGTGGATGAGAAACATTTGAAATATGTATTATCAAACATTACATAACAGTATGTTTTAAATTCATCAGTTTAAAGACGCTCTATTTATTTATTTTGGTAAATGGAATTTATGGTCACTTATAGATAACGTAGTATCTAACACAAATCTGTGTCATTCCAACTTGCCACACCTCAAAATAAACCAGTAATTAACAGACAAAAGTGTGATGCAAAATCTAGACAATTAACCAATACCCTAATTGTAATCTAATAATAATTATAATTATAATCATAATTACAATCGTGGCTCATCAGTGACTAGCTTTGAGGAAAATCACTAGTTCAAATGAAAAGCTAAAACTGGTTGGATCCAATTATATTGAAGATGATACATCACCAATGGCATTGGATGATAACTACAAAATAAGACTGTGAACCGTTCAGATTTTGTGGTATAAAGTTATGATATTTTTCACAAAAACTAAAAGTACTGAGTTTGCTTTAGTACATGGCAGCGACTGGACGCTAATTAACCCTAATCTAAAATGTAATAATCTTCTAACACTCCCTGGTCTTCGGTGGTTCTACACATGATATCCATTTGTGATGAAAACGAACCTCAAAACTGAAAAATTCCTGTGAATCCTCAATACTAAGAATTAACAAGTACTTACTACAACTAATATACATTAGTACAGTTCATGAGCTAAGACGTAAATTACAAAAACACGGATCTCACCATCTAAAATTTGTTTTACTTGCATATGTGCACTTTTCGACACTGACGGATCTTGGTTCTTCTTTTGGACGTTTCTATTTTCCTGAAATCCAGCCGGGACAAGAAATCCTGCAATAGGCTCTTCTGAAAATACACGTATTTCATCAGTACACTTGTCAGTGTTCATATCATTTGGTTCTTCCATTGTAACATCATTCATCGAATTGTTTAGATTATGAAAACCATCATGATTATCCGCTATTTCTTCTGCAGACAGAAATGGTGCATTGCTGACCATGCGAACCTTATGTGTTTTATTTAATCGCTCATCCAACCCACCAACTTCATTGAAAGTTGCATGTAATTCATCTAACATAGACTGACTAACATTTTGTGTTTGATTATTTCCATGTCGAGATTTACGATTAGTTAGATAGTGACTACCTCCAAGATCAATATATGTCGCATCCCGGTCGAACAGAACACCACCAAGACTCGACATTGGGGCATATATCTAAATAGAAAGTGAAGTCTTTGTGATATAATAATAATAATAATAATAATAATAATAATAATAATAATAATAATAATAATAATAATAATTTGTATTTATTACACTACGTAATTTATGGCGGTGGTTTAGAAATTAAGTTTTGTGTGAGGGCTGGTAACATTACCTAACACTACAGATCAAAGTAGAAAGTGGTAATTAACTGTCATCTAGAATTTTCCTAGAAAAGTTACTGTTTTTCCCTTAGCTGTATTTACTTACGACATACGTTCGATTTCTATCTACAATTATAGAGGACAACAGATTATGAATCACTTATTTATGAATACAGGTTTACGTCCTCAACTTTGAATCATATTCTTTGTAAATGTGAGAGCTATTGATGCATCATGTGAACAAAACGTCTTTGTTTGATTGTCTGAATAGAAAACACGAATCTTGTCACAATATACTAAACTTGTATCATATAAAAAACCCTGCGTGAATTCCCTGTTACAGATGTTCATTGATGGTGGTAAGATGTGTAAAATATACTATAAAAACTTGCTATTTCCACTCCTCGCTAATCAGTGATGTGAATAGTCTTTCATATCAAACAAGGTAATTATAGCAGTTATCGGTTTTACACAGGGAGATAATAAAAAAGTGGTGCACGGGGTACTCATTAAACTGATAGTTTTCAGTCAAATACTATACACAATACCCTGGCACTCAGTAACTAGCACTTAATATACGCATAAAAAATTAAAATATCAACAAAAATGTACATTACTTTTCGATCACGTTCAGACAAATGTCTTGTTGTTTTCACAGGATCAGTACCGTTAGAACGAGTGAACATACCCGGTAATGGGCAGGGATCAGGCTGTTGAGTGCATTCAACTAAAGCAAAATCACCAAGTCCTGCAATGTGTATCCCAGGAGATGTCAATGCTGGTGGTAAGGGGGCACCACGAACCCACCCGTACAAACTTATACAACGGTCATTATTCATGTTGTTGGACGTTTTGTTGTCCGTTACATCTTCTATTCGATCAATTAGTAAGTAAGGATGAGAGCTACGCCAATCTGAAGGGCGAGGCGTTTTGACCATTATTAACCGAGCCAAACGTCTGACTTCATTTAGCAAATAATCACCTGGAGTGTCACCTGCATTTTGTTTATCTGGTGTATGAGAGGGAACTAAAAATATAAGGTATACAAAAGCATAATAACGCACATTACAGTGTGATACTGGTGAAGTTACTAAAAAGATATACTAAAGTTTTAGAAAATTACTTCCGAACACTGATTAGCACATATTAATTAAATGTTGAAGACACTACCTGATTGCTTAAATCAAAGTAAGTTGAACACGGTTCTAGCCTGCGACTAGAAAATTAGAGGAAGTATTAGGTTCATTCACTTGTTTTAGTACTGATCAGGATGCAATACACTACAAAATACAAGAGAGTAGTTTTTACATTTTAAGGTGACTAGCAAACACTGGACAAGATCAAAGAAATGAAGAACAAGAAGACAGCAGTTAACAACAGCCGAACACGAGCAGAGAAAGTCCAAGCACAAGCTGAATACACAGAAGCAAACAAGCAAGTGAAGAAAAGCATAAGAGCCGACAAGCAGAAATACGTGGAAAAACTAGCAACGACGGCGGAAAAAGCTGCGAGAGAAGGAAATATGAAACAGCTTTACAACACAACGAAGAAACTAGCAGGAAAATACAGTAAGCCAGAGAGACCGGTCAAAGACAAAGAAGGCAAGCCAATAACTGAAATTCAACAACAGCGGAACAGATGGGTAGAATACTTCGAGGAACTCCTGAATAGGCCGGCTCCAATGAATCCACTGGACATCGAAGCGGCACACACAAATAGTCTCATGGATGTAAATTCACCAACGACGGAAGAAATCAGAATAACCATCAGACAAATCAAGAGTGGGAAAGCAGCAGGACCCTAAAATATACCAGCTGAAGCACTGAAGTCAGACATTGAAGTAACTACAAACATGCTTCACCTTCTATTCAAAAAGATTTGGGAGGAGAAACAAGTGCCGATGGACTGGAAAGAAGGACACCTCATCAAGATTTCAAAGAAAGATCTGAGCAAATGTGAAAACTACAGAGGCATTACACTACTGTCCATACCAGGGAAGGTCTTTAACAGAGTGTTGCTGAACCGGATGAAAGATGCAGTAAACGCCCAACTTCGAGATCAACAAGCTGGATTCCGTAGGGATCGATCGTGCACAGACCAAATTGAAACACTACGGATCATCGTCGAACAATCAGTTGAGTGGAACTCAACACTGTACATCAACTTCATTGATTATGAAGAGGCATTTGACAGTGTGGATAGGATGACGTTATGGAAACTTCTTCGACACTACCGAGTTCCTGAGAAGATTGTCAATATTATCCGGAACTTATACGACGGACTACAATGCAAAGTCGTGCATGGAGGACAGTTGACAGATGCATTCCAAGTAAGGAGTGAAGTCAGACAAGGCTTTCTACTCTCTCCCATCCTTTTTCTCCTGGTGGTCGACTGGATTATGAAGACCTCGACATCTGAGGGAAAACACGGAATACAATGGACAGCTCAGAACCAATTAGATGATTTGGACTTCGCAGATGACCTGGCCCTCCTATCGCATATACATGAACAAATGCAGATAAAGACAGCCAGTGTAGCAGCAGTCTCTGCATCAGTAGGCCTCAGCATACACAAGGGGAAAACCAAGGTCCTCAAATTCAAAACGAAGAACAGCAATCCAATCACTCTTGATGGCGAAACTCTGGAAGATGTAGAATTCTTCACATACTTGGGAAGCATCATCGATGAACAAGGAGGTTCAGATGCAGACGTAAAGGCAAGGATTGGCAAAGCAATGGCCGCATTCCTACAATTGAAGACCATATGGAACTCAAAACAACTTTCAACCAATATCAAAGTGACAATCTTCAATACCAACGTCAAGGCAGTTCTACTATACGGAGCTGAAATTTGGAGAACTACAACAACCACCATCAAGAAGGTACAAGTATTTATAAATAGCTCTCTACGCAGAATGCTCAACATCCTTTGGCCGGATACCTTCACCAACAGCCTTCTGTGGGAGAGAACAACTTTCAGCTGAAGAGGAAATTAGGAAAAGACGATGGAAATGGATAGGACATACATTACGCAAATCGTCAAACTGTATCACGACGCAAGTCCAAATTGGAATCCTGAAGGGAAGCGGAGAAGAGGAAGGCCAAAGAACACATTACGTAGGGAAATAGAAGCAGATATGAAAAAGATGAACAACAACTGGAAGGAGTTGGAAAGAAATGCCCAGGACAGGGTTGGATGGAGAATGCTGGTGAGCGGCCTATGCTCCTTCACGATGAGTAACAGGCGTAAGTAAGGTGACTAGGAATGTTTGAAGTTGTTGCAAGTTAAATGTGGTTTGGAAGTGTTACAAGTGGAAATAGCTTTATTGAGAACAACCATGTTACAAATCGAATCTAGATAACTGTGAATGAAATTAGTCATGAACACGCCACTTGAGCATCCCATTTTAAAAGTTTGACTTGGTGAGAATCTGAAGCATACTTAAAATTACAAGCTCATTTTATTTGATTCATCATGGAGGATTTTTTATTTAAACAATTGTACGAATTCATAGTATTTTAGTAAGAAATGAGATGTAATACACTCGAGTGGTTATCTCATAAACCATTAAGATTTATGAGTGTAAGAGTATTGACGCTTGTCTGGAATTAAATGTCGCACATGACTGCTATAAAATTACTTGGTTTATGCAATCCGACACAAAACATGGGGATTCAGAGATACGTTAAGGCAACTAAATAACTAAATTTAAGGGTTGATACACACATTTACAAAGATGACTATAAAGTCAAGTCCTTAAAGTAATAAAGCAACACCAGGATGTGCAGATTTTACGGAAGCTGGTAACTAAATTATGTTTCTATACTTTGAGTATCCGACGACCATGTGAATTATTTGGTTTAAAGTTAAGGTTTTGAAATCCCAGCAAGTGAATTCCCTGCATTCCCCAGATTTGTTCAAGCTCATGATTTTATCCTTTTAATTATGTCCAAACACTCCATTATTTGTCCACAAAGAGCTGACATTTCTTAAGTGTTATTAATGTGAGATTATTTTAAGGCATAACCAGAGGAGAACAAACACTTTACTCTCCTGTGTATCAAGGCACTTTTGGGGTTAAATGCAACCTAGTACGCGATATATCCAAGGGATTTGAGCTAAACTAGTGGTTTGTGGGCCGTGGGTGAGAAGGCTAACTTGTTAGATTACCCGAGTTATAAATCCGAAACGTACATATCTACCGAAATGAGTATAATTTCAGATCTTGGAACTAGACAAGTGTACAGAATAAATCACTTAATCAAAATATTTAGCTTGATGATCACTTGATTTCAATGGTTTTTATTTTATTTTATTTAAAAACATAAACATTAATACAAGGAGGAACCAAATAGATATGTGCCACATAAATCATTCGATTTATGTGAAGGCTATGACACTGCCCGGGTGCCCAAACCGAAGCAGGTGGTTTACTTAGGGGGTCACACCCGGAGCCTTTGACCTAAAGGCCTAATCCACAAGAAGGTGGAGCAACGTCAGAGGATGCAGTCCCATGGCAGCCGATGACGAACAATAGATTCGTACGCCATTTGTTACCTTAGGATCCTGGAGCCTAGTGCACCATTGGTCTGGAGTCAGGGTTTTCTGACCCCCTTAGGTGAATCCTCCGTATCCACCAACCCGGTTAAAGTGCCGGACATTCGCTTTTCACCCCTTCAATTTCGTAAACAACAGTAATGCCACAAGAAGGCAATCAGTAGTACTTTCATGGCAGTGGTTGTATGCATATAGCCACTTGAGAGCATTTCGAGAGGGAGAGTTGGCTCTCCCCGCTCTGGGACGTACCAGGGTATTTGGGAGACCAGTATATTTTATTAAGACAAATCAAAAATACTCAGATTTAACGCAGCTCACAATTTTAATAATAGTAGTAGGCTGCTTTTTTGTTTATTTGACTATTGTTAGCTTCAAGATCAGGACGAAAATAACAGAAGTTCGACTTTAATCGGTCGTTAGTATGAGTGCTGAAAACAAATAGGTTGTTCATGATCAAAGCTTCCTGCCTAGTGAAGTATGCATAACTAGTAGACAAGTAGTAGTTATTACCGTCCTGAAATATAAAATAATTGATAAGTATCAGGGTCTGTTAACCTAACGTTTAAAACGGAGAAAAAGCAAAACGTCCCTTAGAACTTACATTTTTTTGCTTGAAAACGTGAGAGGAGAAATATTTTGGAGTTAAGATCTGTCCATAAGCGATGTTTAATTTTTCTTCGAAGTGCACGAGAAGAGCTAGAATCCTTAAATGTATCTAAGTGATTCAAAACAGGAACAACTCTCGGCATTCCATGAGCTTGTATCATATTGATGAATTCAAAATGATACATTTCCAGTCCTGCACGGACATTAACGAGTAACAAAACGACATCAGCGATCTTTGCAGCATCTAACATACTGTTGATTTCACACCCACACTCAATGAAAGTAAATCTTTCCTTTTTACCGACTACTACAGTCACCGGACCTTTAATGACACCGACTGATAGGTGTGCAAAGTGTTTTATTAGTCCACGGAGAAGAGTGCTTTTGCCTGATTTCGGAGGTCCGACGATTGCAACTATATATGGTGGAGAAACAGCCGAAACATATTTGGATTGTAATAAATGATGTCTTTTAGTCTGATGATCAAGCGTACGTTGGACTAGGCGTGATGCTTTAGTTGTGTGTTGGACAGCAAATGCCTTAGGATTGTTTGCCATTGCTGACTCTCGTGGACATTTTTTCTGCGCTTTACGACCGCTGGCGCGTGGGCGGTGCTTTTTGTTAACATATATGTCATCAAATTTATTAGGATCTTTTAACACCATTGAAGAAAACGTAAACTCTCTCCGTCAGAGTCTACAATTTGGAGTGCACCACTTGAATGCACGTGTGTCAGGATAGCTTGAATATATGCTAACCTTGGCAGATCACAGTCCAATGATTGAAATCATGGTGAACGTAGTTCCACATGTAGTAAAAGTTTAGGATAACGTAGGTTGAATTTTCACTTTGTGTGGAGAAAGGAATCGTCAAGCTATATTACCGTCATAGACGCGCTCGTTTCATAAAGGGCAGTGATTTTTGTACTTGTGATTATACTTGCTTTGGGTACTTATTGCACTAAAAAGCGTTCGTGGTCTACTTTGAAATTTTTTGCTAAATTTTGTCCTAGATACCTTCTTTTACTCCTAGACTAACACTTGTGTTCACATTGTGATCATTTTGTGTTTTTAAACCTTTTAAATCGAATTACAATGGTTGGTAAGACTCACAAATGTGGGCAACCAAATTGTTTGTTCTCCATTGAGGAGGGAATGTAGTGTGATGACTGTAAAAAGTGGTACCACAAAATGTGTACACGACTAAGTCCGATGGCATACAAAAGATGCTCGAAGCATAACTCGCATTGGCTTTGTATGTTCTGCTGTAGGGATAAAAAGGTACTAATTCATGAGGCTATGGGCCTATTGGCTTTGGCCTGCAAGAAAAACGATGATACATGCGCTGACAACACCGGCACTGACAGTAACGATTGTGTCAGTGTAGTACCTGCTGTTACGCGACGCCCCAAACAACCGACTCTGACCGACGCAAAAGTGAGATCGCCGTTAACATTAACAATGGGAGTAATACCACCTGGTACTGACACTGATAACAATGAACCTTTAGTGGGAACCGATGAACTGGATAAAACCATCACCGTTCCAAATAGTCTCAATGTCCTGAGGGATGAAAAATGGACTACGGCACGTAAGAAACGAAACGAAAGGCAAAAAGCTGTAAGCAGTACACAGGTAGTTAGTAACTCACTGATGGACTCTCATTGTGAGTCACATACTGCACTACCAAAATCTGATGGTAAGAGTGAAACCCATCCTGGCGTGACTGAGAAGAAAAATCAAATTACAGCTAAAACTAATGACTGTTTACTTGATAAGTCCTTGATGGACTCTCAGACCAATCCGCCAAAGCCCCAAAGTAAAGCTTCGTCTGACACTGTTGTGAGTCACTCACAGGACTCTGTTACAATAAAAACTAATCGTAATATACCAGTAATTAATATACAGGATCTATCGTCACAGTCAAAATCTGTCAACACAATTTCAAAGGAAGCTAAACCCCTTCCTAGTTTAATTATTTGGAATCTAGGAGAGTCAAAAGATAACGACCCTGCTAGAAGACATGCACATGACCTGCAGTTAGTGGAGTATGTGGTAAGAAATGTGCTACTTGAAGAGGTTTCAGGGATATATATTACAAAAGTAATACGAGTCGGTAAATGGGTTGAAGGCGAGACCCAACCAAGAAGAATCCTGAAGCTGGTTCTCGGGAGTTTCGAAGAAAGAGACATTGAAAGACGCGCCAAAAACTTGTGACTCAAATATTCGTATTCGACCACATTGGCCGCTTGAGGATCGAATCAAGTGGAAGAATGTTCTTACGGGGTTGAGGACTCGCAAATTAAATGGCGAAAATAACCTTACCATTAAGGGTTTCCGGGTAGTCAGGTCTTGGAAGCCAATGCTTCCGAAGCCTGTATGGGTAGAACGATTGATTGCCAAAACACCTTAAGCGTGTGTTACACGAACGCCCGTAGTCTTAGAAATAAAACGTCCGAGCTAAGTCTGATTGCGGAAGAATTAAGTCCTGATATAATTGTTGTTACAGAAACTTGGTTCACCGTTGATATAGACTGTTCTCCTTTCATTGCTGGTTATATCTGTATCAGAAGTGATAGAGTTTCAAGTCGCAAAGGGGGAGGTATAATATTATACGTTAGGGATCACTTTCGTATACAATCAACCATATCGGAGGCTCATATCAGTGGCACATGTGAGGTTGCATGTTGTAAGATTCAATCTAGAAGTGGGTTAGTGACTATAGGGGGAATATACCGTAGTCCGTTTTGTCTTGCTGACGACTTTATCCTAAGACACATCTGTTCTTGGAGTATGGCAGAATGTTGTCTCATCATTGGGGACTTCAACGCACCGCATATCAACTGGATAGAGCTTACAGCTCCAGGTAGTGGTTTCGATAGCGACCTTTTATCTACCGTTATTCAGTGAGAAAACCAAATCCCGTACCACTTACGAACGACAATTAGTGTATGATATCCGTGCTTGTCCGCAACGATTGTTTTCGTATGTTAAACAGTGGACGAAACGTAGTGATGGTATTCCCCCGTTACTGTTACACGAAAATTCAGAATTGCTAGCTGAGTCAGATCGAGCAAAAGCTGAGACTGTTTCAAACTATTTTATCGAAGTCTTCTCTACGTTTATTGTAACAAATACTTGTCCCACTCACACCGAGATACCAACCATTGAATCTGTACAGGTGACTGAGGAAACTGTCCTTCCGTTGATAACTAACCTCAAACCTGATAAGACACCGGGCCCTGGCGGGTTACATCTACGGTTGCTGTCATCTTTTGCGGACATTATTTCAAAACCGCTTGCGACACTCTTCAACATGTCCCTTTCACTCGTTCAACTCCCTACAGATTGGAAGGACGCTATAGTTAGTCCTATATTTAAGAACGGTCAGAAACATATAGTATCTAACTACCGGCCTGTTAGTCTAACTAGCATAGTCGTTAAGTTACTTGAAAAGTTAATTCGGGTTAGGTTGCTAAGCCACATAGATTTACACAATCTGTTAGCTCCTGAGCAACACGGACTTCGTAACAAGCGTTCATGCTTGACTAACTTGCTCATTGCGAGAGAGGATTGGACAGCAGCCCTAGATAACGGTCTGTCTGTCGACGTGATATTCATAGATTTTGGCAAAGCATTTGACAAGGTTTCACACATGAGTCTTATGCAGAAGCTCACGAGCTTCGGAATAATAGGTACTGTACATGAGTGGATAGGAAATTTCTTATGTGACCGCAGACAGAGAGTTAGGGTCAATGGAACGCCATCCGATTGGAAGCCGGTCAAAAGTGGTGTACCCCAAGGCACCATCTTAGGCCCTCTGCTCTTCCTTCTCTACGTTAATGAGTTACCGCTGTTACTTAGGTCGTCGACATTATTGTTTGCGGATGACGTAAAAATCTGGAGAACAATAAAAAGTGCGGCTGATCATGTGGATCTTCAAGCTGACTTAGACGATTTAGTAAGATGGGCTCGAGAGTGGGGCTTAGAAATCAATGCTAGGAAGAGTGTACTAATGCACATCAGTCACGGTAATAGTTACCGTTACACTATTGAGGGTAAACCTCTTCCATGCGTTCAAGAGCATAAGGACTTAGGAGTAATATTAAGTCATGATTTAAAAACAACTGCGCATTGCAAAGCAGCCGCTGTCAAAGGTTTTCGTGCGTTATGGTCACTTCGCCGAGCGTTCAAATCTTTTGACGAGGAAAAGTTTCGAATTTCATATCCTACCTATGTAAGACCACACTTAGAGTACTGTATCCAAGCAGCTAGCCCATGTCTGGTAAAGGATACTAACTCCATTGAGCGTGTCCAGCGTGTGAGAACGAAATTAGTGAAGGGTCTTTCTAGACTCCCTTACGATAAGCGTTTAAAACGCTTAAATCTTTTCCCCTTGTCGTATGGTAGGGCACGAGGTGGCCTTATACTGGCATTTCGTATATTTAATTATGATTTGGGTGTTAATATGTCTTATCTTTTTGCTCCCTCCAGCACTAATAATCTCCGCGGTCATAGCAAGAAGGTTCATAAACCAAGATCTAATAAACCTATAGTGGGGTCCCGTTTTTCTCATCGAGTAGTCAATCATTGGAACGCCTTACCTGAACAAGTGGTATCAGCCCCATCAGTGAATACTTTCAAGGAGAAGCTGGACCTTCACTGGAAAGCAGTGTGTCAGGATTAATACAGGTTCATCAACCTACTATCCTTATTACTGAGACTGAAGATTGGTATAAACGTTAGGTTGTTTCAAATGGTTCTGGATGGGATAGAAGCTTTCTGTTAACAGGCTTCTTTATCTAGTAGAAGTGGATCACTGACATCGCCAGGTAGAAACCTATGTGAACAACGCATATAAGCGAACAATTGTTTTCAATTAGATCGTCATCAGGCTTTACTCTAATATACATGAATATTTATAAGAAAATTTTAAACCATTCAAGTCAATATGGGTCAATGATCACAATGAAATAGAATAAGTCTTTACACATAATAGGTAAAAGTACAAGTTTATAGTAGGAAGACAGGTGAACTGATAATAGTAAGAATAATAAAGTACAATAGCAAAACTCTTATCATTAGTTAAACGTTGGGAATAGAAGGTCAAACATGGGTAAATAGACTAGGAATAGTAATCACAAAACATTAAAATCATTACGTAATAAGATGTGTGTAAATAATTAGATAGTGAAGAATAAAAAGAGGTGGAAAATTACAAACAAATAACGGATGTGGAAATAAGGTTAACGATAACACAAATAAAATAAAATAAATAATGATAATAATAAAATTTTAAAAAAATTGTTAGTTAAGTTATGACCGGCCATGGAAGGGACAGGGGGGTCTCGTATTTCTTCTGTACACATAAATTGGGGTAGTATGTACGAATTCCAATGGCTTCAGCCATATGTAGGAGACGGGAACGGATTCCGTCGGGAAATGATGGAGGTATACGATAGATAACTCGAAATGATTTCGATTTATTTACAGCATGATCGCTATCAGTGAGATGTGCCAATATAGAACTGCGAATAGATTTTATCTGGCCCTTTATGTACCAAGTTGGTAGATGTTCACTCATTCGTTGGTTAAGTTGCCTGGTAGTACGCCCTATATAGCTATCTCCACAGGAGCAGCTGAATTTTTAAATGCACATGGAAGAGGCCAACTCAGGTAACTTATCCTTCGTTTGAGTAGACATCGCTGGTCGACAAGAGAAGGTCAACGCAAGATTGGCCGCGTAGAATGTCCTGTTGATTACTTTGGTTAACCTATATTTCAGAGTGTCACTAGCCACATCCCCGTTGAATTGGACTTTCATGTATAAAGGTTTCTTACGAACAGTCGAAATCTCCGACTTCTTTATTATATCATACATGTACTTCTTAATGAAAGCGCTGGGGTGGCCGATCTCGGTCAGTGAGTTGTTGATAAATTCAAGCTCCTGACTTAGAGTATCTACTGTACAGATCTTTTTTGCTATGCTTGTGAGACATCTGACCGAATTTCTCTTGTAACGGATGGGTGTGAAACTGCAGAAGTGAGTATATTGGCATGAAGAGGGGTTTCTTCTATACATGCTTCTGCCTAATGTGCCGTCACTTCGTCTGCTTAGTGTGACGTCGAAGAAGTTCAGCTTCTTATCATGCTCGCTTTCACCAGTGAACGTGATCGCTGGGTGGACACTTGAATTGGTCTAGGAGTTCCTCTTTACTAGTGTTTTGATCTACGATAATAAAGGTGTCGTCAATGTATTGGCAATATAAATCAAATTCCTTAATAGTCTCATTGAGAGGTCCATTTTTTAGCTTTGCTAGGAAGAGATCAGCTAAAATCGGGCCTAGAGGCGAGCTCATGTCTATCCTGTCTATTTGTCTATAGTAAGTATTGTTGAAGACAAAATGTACATTCAAAGTGCACCTTAGGAGCAGTTCCCTTAGGCTATCGTTAGGCAAGCCAATGTTGATTTGTTTTTCTGATATTTGCTTGCATATAAAATCAATAGTCTCTATAAGTGGTACGTTGGTGAACAAAGATCCTGCATCCAATGAGATCATATTTTTCATATTGACATTAATATTTTCTACTTTGGAGGTGAAGTTGAAGACATCTTTTACACTATTTCTAACGTCTGATTTGTGTAAAGGTCCTAAGATTCGTACTAGCCACTTTGCGATTTTGTGGTAAGGAGAATTGTACATATCTAGAACTGGGCGTAGAGGAAGACCCGATTTATGTACTTTAAGCAAACCATACATTCGTGGTGTAAATGATCCAGTTGGCTTAATTGAATCGTAAATCTCGGTCGTAATTATTCCCTTTTTCGTTAGATTTTTAAAGAAATTGGCCAATTGTCTTTCTACTTTATTATTGATGTCACAATTACTAGTAATTTTCTGAAATTTGCTAGAATCGCTAAACATTGTTTCCATTTTTCTCATGTAATGATTTTTGTTCATGAGAACTATACCCCCTCCTTTATCTGGTTTGGTTATGGTCAGGGTTTCATCTTTTCTTAGTTTCGTTAGAGAGTCTCGGTGCTGCTTGGTTAGTAGGTGATTTGTGGTACCCTTACTATTCTTGTATTGTTGGCAGCTATCAACTAATGTGGTATTAAACCGAGCAACATCCTCCGATGAAGTAGGAATCAAGTCAGTTGTTTGTGAAAATAAATTCTCAAATTGTACATCAGTATCCAATTGGTTGACTCTATGCCTACTATCACAGAATTTAGGTCCCAGAGATAAAGCTTCTAGCTGTATTACATCTAGTTCAATATTGGAAAAATTATGTACGTGCCGTTTCGGGTCGAAAGGAAACTCGTTTTCCATCTTTTGGTTTTCCAAAGTTTTTATTAGTTTTGTCAACGTTTTCTCAGATCTGTTCTTGGAAATTTTTCCCACATAATCCATAAACACTGACTGAAGCTCTGAAGGCAGGTTTTTAACGGAATATTGGCCAGCGATTGCAGTAGATGTTGAGCATGGCGTTCTCGCACATGGTCTGGTGCGGATGCATGACCGAGCGCCTTCAGCTAGGTGAGTCCACTAAAACATGTGGCCAGCATCCAATGTCGAAAACTTACAGGGCTATTTATTTTGGGGATTTATTTACCGCTACAATGCGCCTCCAATACAATTGATTGTATGCGAAAGTGATCCCTACCATATAATATTATGCCTCCCCCTTGCGACTCATAACTCCGCTTATAATGCAGATGTAGCCTGAAAGAATAGTTGGAAGAATAGTCTGCATCTACGGTGCGTAAATGTTTTGCAATAACAATTATATCGTGACTTGATTCAACCGACATCAAACTTATCTCGAGTTTGTTGTTTCAAATATTCCGGGCGGCCGTGCAGCACAGACTTAAGGTGTTTTGGTAATTACTCTATCTACTCATATGGGTCTCCGAAGCATTGGATTCCAACACCTGACTACCCAAAAACCCTTAATCATAAGGTTTGTCTCGCCACTTAGCGTTTGGGTTCTTCCGCCTGATTCGATCCCCAAGCGGCCAATCTGGCCGGATGCGAATATATGAATAACGAGTTTTGTATGCGTCATTTAATATTACATCTCTTCGAAATTCCCGAGTACCATCATTATACTCCGTTTCGGTTTGGTCTAGCCTCTAACACATCTAGCACTTCTTAAAACTTTCGTGATGTGTACCCCTGAAGCCTCTTCAGGCGGCACACTTTTGATGGCAGATTCCACCAACTCCGGGTAGCGTGCATGTCTTCTAGCAGGGTCATTGTTCTTCAATACCTTTAGATCCCACATAATCTAACTAGGAACGTGTTCAATTTCTTTGGAAGTCATGTTCACGGCTTTCGATCATGGTATCTAGTCCTACCTGTTAATTGCTGGCATTTTACCTTTAGTTTCCCCTGTAAAAAAAGTCGTGGGAGTCAAGCGAATGACTCAACACGATGTTTGATACGGTTAAACTTTTCCCACCTACGATAGGGTTAAATATTGTCTTACCTTAGAACTTTGGAGGAGTAATCTGATACGCAGAATGTGGGTCCACCAAGGACCTTTCAATTAGATGGGCGTTGTTTTGGCTGTCTTTCCTTCTCTTCTATGTTTCCGAGTCATCCATTCTCCAACGGTCGCTGCTGTAGCAACTTGGCCTCCATTATATAAAGGTATATCGCTCAATAATTGTTTCGGCATAGAAATCCTTGTTGCATGTTGAACATTAGGATGTTTGGCACGTGTCGCAATGGCATTTACGACACTGACAAACTATTCGCTATCAATAACCATGTAAAAAACCCAACCCTCATCAACTTTTTTGATAATCAATGCCGGAAGGATAATTGCTTCCTGGATTAGTAATGTTCTGCTCGAACAACACAAAACACCGAGCCAATGAGAGTTAGGCTTTGAGCACCTTTTGATAGGCAGTTAGACTTAAGCGGGTACATATCTCATGGAACTAATTCTTACACTCATCATATTGCATTTCTTCTTCCACAGGGAATCAGCAGTACGGCTGCCCACATTTGTGAGCAGAGCCGACCATCGTAAAACTTAACTAAAAATGGTGACACAAAAATGGACATGTAAAAGAATCTCCAATCTTTATCGAATAAATCAAGTCAAAATCGACCAAGTATGCTTTAATGCAAAATCAAAACACACAAATACAATATCACTTTAAGTGAAATAAATTCAATTAAAGTGCAGACAGTAGTACTGATGTGAAATTTTGCGATCGAAACAGTAAATTTAACTTAACGAGAAATGATACCATTATCCTTTTTAAATAGCGCGCTTTCCAAGTCATTCGAATTTTCAGATTCAGTTTGGGAAAGACAGGAGGCCTGATGGCCTGTGTTAGTCCTGGCAATGGTGGTCTCTCAGTTGATCCAACTTTCGTTTGAAAGAATAGACGGATGGAGCCCCAACCACGTGCTGAGGTAATGAATTCCACTCGTTGATGATTCGATGGGAAAGTCGATAGTCAGCTGACAAGTAATTTGTTCTTGGCTTTTGAACTTTTTTGGAGTGTCCTCGTAAATTCTCTGTCTTGGGAGGCAAGAAAAATGAGGGCATATCAGGTGCGAATATAGCACTAAGCAATTTGAAGACTGTGATCAAGTTGCCTCTAGTCCTACGGTGTGCCAACGGAAAAAGGTTCAGCTTGGCCAGTCAAGCTTCATACGGAAGCTTCGCTATCCCGGGAATCAGCTTAGTTGCCGTTCTCTGAATCTTTTCCAGAAGTTCACTGTCTTTTTTTTAAGCAGGGGCTGGCCGCTTGTATGCAGTACTCAATTTTAGGACGTACTAACACTGTATACAAAGTCAAAAGCGTTTGATCGTCGACATGACTAAAAGCCCTACGTATTGACCATGAGGTTCTAAAACCTTTGGCGGCTATTGCACGGCAGTGTGCAGTAGTCTTTATGTCTTGGCTAACGATAACTTCTAAGTCATTATATGTCTGGACGACAGGTAGCTCAGTGTTATTCATCGTGTATGTATCTGTGCCTTGATGACCGATATGCATCACAACACAATTGGAATTATTAATCGGCAACTGCCAGGTTTTAAACCATTCAGATAATTTCTTCAGGTCGTTTCGGATTTCTAAGCTATCATCCTTACATCGTATTGTTCTCCATATCTTGACATCGTCAGCATATAGCAAGACTGATGATGATAGGAGACAAGGAAGGTCATTCACATACAAGAGGAATAGCACTGGCCCCAAAACTGTACCCTGGGGCACTCCACTAAGCACAGTTCCCCAGCTAGATAACTTTGAGTTGACCCTTACTCTTTGTTGACGCCCAACTAACAGCCGGTTGTGCGGAACCTTGTCAAAAGCTTTGCTGAAATCAATGAAAGCTACGTCTACAGGTAACTTTTGGTCCTTAAGAGCGCACCAGCTTTCACGAGCCACTAATAAGTTAGTGAGACAAGAGTAGCCCATTCCGAAACCGTGCTGCTTCTCCAAAAGGATCCGGTTTTTATCGAGATACTTAAACAGCTCCTTCCGAATAATATTTTCTAAGATTTTAACAACCACGCTAGTTAGGCTAACGGGTTGGTAATTCTCAGGTTTGTGTTTAGCATCTGTTTTGAAGACAGGACTTACTATGGCGTTCTTCCAGTCTTTTTGTAAACGACCCTGCGTTACGGATAGGTTAAAGCATGTACTTAAAAGGTTCGCAACGAAGTTAGATAGTTCCTTCAGTAGCCTGGGATGTAATTCATCGGGCCCCGTGAATTTCCCTATGTCAAGCTGATTTAGCAGACCAAAGACATCGAGTTCTTTAATGGTCACGCTATCCAGTGTATGTGTGGGGATCTGTGCGCACTGATGGGAAGGGTGCTTCTATGGTGTATACATTGCTGAAGTAGTTTGAGAACACTTGAGCCTTACCAAAGTCGTCCTCCACTAGTGACGTTTCAACTGAGGACTCTGGGTCTATTGTCCAATCTACTAATGATGTGGAGTATATGATACCTGATATATTGGCTTTCCAGACGTTAGGTCTGGATTGGGCTGACATATGCTTGTGACTGACAGTTATATGGAAGTCATTTTCTTATTTTCATATTACAGTCACCCAACCACCTACCTGGTAATATGATAGTTGTTGGTATCCAGGACTCTTACTGCCCTGAGACAAACGCGCTCAATCGAACTACAAGATATCAAAATCCACAAATAACTACCAGACTGATTCGAACTAGTAGATGTGGGTGGTAAGACTACTAACTACTTAACATTGCCAAATAGATTCATATTCAGATTCAAATTTGTGTAGTAAGGACAGAAGGCCTACGGCCTATGTTATTCCTTTTCTAGTATGCTTCTGTGAGTGTCCAGTCTTCTCTTGAAAGAGTCAATTGAAGGTGCAGACACCACTGCTTCAGGCAGCAGGTTCCAAGTATTGATGACTCGGTGTGAAAACCTGTATGCCACGGGTATTTTGCTCGTTCTTGGCTTTTCTACTCGCCTGCTATGTCCTCTGAGGTGTCCCGATCTAGTGGGAAGAAAGAGAGAGAATAAGCTAGGTCCGAAATCATTTCTCAGTATTCTGTACGTCAATATTAGATCTCCCCTTAGTCTGCGATAGGACAGAGTAAAGAGGTTCAGTTTTTCAAGCCGCTCTTTATATGATAAACCCCGGAGTTCCGGAACTACACGCGTAGCTGCCCTCTGTACCTTTTCTAGTATGTCTGAGTCACCTTTTAAACAGGGGCTTGCAGCCTGAACACAGTTTTCTAACTTTGTTCTCACTAAGGATGTGTATGATGTGGTGAACGTGGTAGTATCAAGCTTAGTGAATGTCCTTTTTAAAGCCCAGAGGGTTCGAAACCGCTTAATTGCGACCTCCCGGCAATGGGCCGTCGTCTTAAGATCATTGCTCACTGTCACCCCTAGGTCCTTATGAGACCGGACTACGGGTAATGACACATCCCCTATGTTGTACGTATTAACCTTTGAATCCCCCAAGTGCATGTAGACACACTTTTCCGAGTTGATAGGCATCAGCCACTCTTTAGACCAGTTTATCATATTATTTAAGTCCGCCTGAAGAGTAAATGCGTCTGTCTCCAGTTATTACTCGCCAAATTTTTACATCGTCAGCGTATAATAACATTGGAGACTGTACTATACTTGTAAGATCATTAACGTACATTATAAAAAGTAAAGGACCTAAGACGGAACCTTGGGGTACTCCACTAAGTACTGGTCTCCAAATGGAGCACTTGGAATTTATTCTTACTTTTTGCCTACGACCTACTAGGAAATCCTTAATCCATTTTAAAAGAGGTCCGGCAATACCAAGGTTTGCCAACTTCAATAGCAGTCTATTAGTTGGCACCTTGTCAAAAGCCTTACTGAAGTCTATGTAGACAACATCCACTGAGTTTCCGTTGTCTAGTGCATTAATCCAGAGCTCCCTAGCTATAAGGAGGTTCGTTGTACAGGATAGACCCTTTCTAAAACCATGTTGTGCCATGTTCAGCAAGTTATTGGTTTCTATAAATGCCGTTATGGTCCGTTTGATTATTCTTTCCAGTATTTTAATTACAACAGTGGTGAGGCTTACGGGTCTGTAATTCGATGGAACTTGTCGTAGACCTGTTTTATGTATGGGAGTGACGATTGCGTCCTTCCAGTCCATAGGTAACGCACCTTGTTCAAGTGACATTTTGAATATCACAGTCAATGGGGCTGCGATATATTGGGCAACATGTCTCAAGATTTTAGGGTGTAGTTCATTTGGTCCTGTTGACTTCTCCATGTTTAGGGTGCTAAGAGCCTTAAGCACATCTTCTTGGTCGAAGTCCACGGTGAGCAGCTGGTTTGTTGACTCTGTAATTG
Source organism: Schistosoma intercalatum (assembly GCA_944470365.2). Classification (NCBI taxonomy): domain Eukaryota; kingdom Metazoa; phylum Platyhelminthes; class Trematoda; order Strigeidida; family Schistosomatidae; genus Schistosoma; species Schistosoma intercalatum. The sequence continues at coordinate 42,782,322 of OX103726.1, forward strand.
GGTTTGGTTCTTTCTCTAGAGGAGGTTCCTGAGTGAAAACTGCCCCAAAGTAGTCAGCCATATCCTCATCTTTTTCCTGATCCTCCTCTATCATTTCAGATTCACTTCCTACTTTAATTAGGTTGGGAATCCAATGATGAATCCTTGTTCTGTAGTTTATGTACGAGAATATCCTCTTGGGTTGCTTGAGTGCAGATTCTGCTAGCTGCATTTCATATTTTCTTTGCGCTTCCCGAATTTTAGTTATACACTCCTTTCTTATCGATCTATAGCGTTCCATCGTACCTGCTGTGCCAAGGCGGATGACAACATCCCAGCATTTCTTCTTTTGTCTTAGTAAGCGTCGAATATCCCGCCCTATCCAGGGATGTCCGTGCTTCTTTTTCTTTGGGACAGTCCAGGGTATGTATGGTTGAGTTACCCGACTGTATAACTGCCTGAATAGAGTCCACGCCTCTTGTACTGATGCCTTTGAGTCAATTTCCCAATTCTCAGACGATGCTGCGGAGTTAATTGCCTGTACATCTGCCTTCCATATGTTGGGACGGGCCGGTGCAACTGTTAGGCAGGCAATCTCAGCCATGAATTTGAATAAGATGACTGCATGGTCACTTCTCCCAAGTGGTGGGAGAAAAGCCAGTTGACCAACGTCGTCACCGTGTGTGAAGACTAAATCTAAAAGAGAGGAAGAGTTTCTTAAGTCGTATCTTGTGGGATCTCTAATGTGTTGGAATAATGCTAGTCCAATGGAGGTTTCTAACAGTTTGGAGTCGAACGACGATATGGATGACCCTACTTCTAAGTTAACCCAGTTTATATGTGGTGCATTAAAGTCGCCTACTACAAGGCTTTTACCGTTGTTACACCAGGACTTAAGTTTACTAAGGAGAAAATCATCTGCTACACATTCTGCACTGCGATAAACTACAACTGCTTCAATATCTTGCCTTCGGCATTTCAACTTACATCTCACCAGTTCACATGTCCCTGAAACATGTGCTACTGTCTCAGCTAATCTTATGGTTAGGGTACTTTTCGTGTACACAATAACCCCGCCTCCCCTTCGGTTTAATTTATCAGTCCTACTGGTTATGAAACCAGTCAATTGGATTTCACTATCTAATACTTCTGACGTTAACCAAGTTTCCGAGACAGCGATAACGTCCGGTTTTTCTTTATCCACCAATGACATCAGCCCCGCCATTTTATTTAGTAGGCTGCGAGCATTTGTGTAGCACACTTTTAAGTCTGTGGAGAGCTTTCCCTTGCCACCCAGAGTGGCTTGGGGATCGTTTTGCTCCGAACTTTTACAATCTGAAAACCCTTAAGAACGAGGTTTCTTTCACCGTCTCGGCGACGCTCGTTTATTTCCGCTTCTGCAGCTCTTCTCTTAATACGATCAGCTAGGCTGAGGTCCTCACGGACATATATTCCGGATCCAATCAGTTTACGTGAATTACTTAGAATCAGGTTCCTTTCTTCCACTGTGTTAAATGTAACCTTTAGGAGGCAGTTTTTCTGAGGACTTTCGGAATCCACCTTTTTTCCTATTCTATAAAGCTTACAAATACTAACTCCTGAAACTGTATCTGGGAGTTTATTTAATGATGTCTTTATATGATTGAGATCATGTTCAAATCTTGCCTTTGGTTCAGTATCTGAAGATTCTCTTATCTTATGAAAAGTGACTGATCTATCAGAGAGATTTGTCTTGTCACGCGGTGAGGATTTTTCTTCTGACAACATCCCTTCCAATGTCTTGCTGACCAGCTGCGTTTTGCCTACAGCCTTTTTCTTCTTATTATTTTTCTTCTTACCGAAGTCCATTTGTTACTACTCAGAACAGCCACACCTGGACTATGTGAAACGGTGACAGTTTTATCCGGATCTTCTATTTCGACTAGAGGTGTATGACTGCCGATGTCAATATCAAGCGACACTTCATTCCTCGTTAATGTCAACGGAGATTTCACGTTCCCGTCAACCGCAGTCAGGTGTTTAATGGGTCCAGTAGCAGCACTTACTACACTGATACATTCTTCATCGTCAGTACTCCTGTTATCAGTGCTTCTGCCATCGTTTTTCTTGCAGGCCAAAGCCAATAAGCCCATAGCCTCATGAATTAGTACCTTTTTATCCGTACAGCAGAACATACAAAGCCAATGCGAATTAGGCTTCGAGCATCTTTTGTAAGCCGTCGGACTTAGTCGTGTACACATTTTGTGATACCACTTTTTACAATCGTCACACTACATTCCCTCCTCAATGGAGAACAAACAATTTGGTTGCCCACATTTGTGAGTCTTACCAACCATTGTAATTCGATTTAAAAGGTTTAAAAACACAAAATGATCACAATGTGAACACAAGTGTTAGTCTAGGAGTAAAAGAAGGTATCTAGGACAAAATTTAGCAAAACATTTCAAACTTTAACCAAAGAACTCTTAGTTAAAGTAGACCGAGAATGCTTTTTAGTGCAATAAGTACCAAAAGCAAGTATAATCACAACAAGTACAAAAATCACTGCCCTGGAACCTCGCCGGACTAACAATATACGAGCGCAAAGAAGTCAATCGGCTTATACAAGCTTGCGACAAAGGTATTAGAGATATTGGAAATGAGTGATAGCAAATGAAATTTGAAGTTTATGAACTTCAACCCTATAGGGTTGTGGCGCTGGCGTATGTTTGGTTTAACTAAGGTAGAAAGTTCGTTACTGAAATGTGCGTTTGTTTTGAGGTCAGTCTTTGCGTTAATAGTAGTAAGTGACTATTATTTCTTTCCATAAGACGCATTTAGTCTTTCAGTAGTCTTCTTCCTGATCATGCTGCTGACGCTTTTAAACCCCCGGAGGAACCTTACGCTGGATGGGTGGATAAGATTACCCGAATATTCTTTCAGGGGTTTTGCAAATGGGATTGCATTTATTTTACTTTCATCGCAAACTACGGTTATATCTTTGAAAATAGCCTTGTCTTTCTCCCTGGTTTTCCCATGTTAATAGGCTTATTAGGTCGTTTGGCTTTAAGAGTTAGTGTACATTCTCTGAGTTTATCTTCTTCAATCCTTTTATGTGGATTCTTGTCAAACTTTGTTTTAAATCTAGCCTCTGCAGTTTTTTTATACCGCCTAGGAGTTATGATACTGGGTTCTGTAAAAGTTAGTTTTCTTGCTTCGTTACTATTTTGTTGTAATCCAGCTACAGTGTTCTTTTCATCACTTTACTCTGAGTCATTGTTTTTCTTTTTTACCGTTTCTGGGTTATATTTTATGTATGTCAACAAGATCTTATTGTCTTCTTTGTTAATCGCGTTTTCTGTTATGTGCAGAAGCAATGGGTTGCTAAATATAGGATATTTAGGTTACTTCATGGTCGTTCGTTCAAACTTCCGGGTGCTAATATGGATAGATGAAGTTCAAAAAACCAGAAAGTCCTTCATATCTTTCTTGCTCTTGTCCATCAAGTGGTGGGTCAACGTTGTTGTTTTCTTCATGCCACGCCTTGTGTTACTCTTTTTATGCTCTCTCCCTTTTTTATTGTATCAAACCTACGGTTACTTTTTATATTGTTCTCGCGTGCAATCGTCTCACACTGTATTTCCGTCAAAAATTCCTGTACCACTGCTTACCTATGGCCTGGATCATGGCTTATCAATACCAGTTCGCCTTACAAACCAATCTAGTTCTTCTCACTTACCAGTTTGGTGTTCGTTTGCACCGCCATTCTCATATTCTCATATACAAAAGAGTCAGTGGAATGTTGGGCTGTGGGGATATTACCAGCTACGGCAAATTCCAAATTTTATTCTGTCCTTACCCGTAGTTACTTTATGCTTTATATGTGCGATTATGTTTTACCGAAGAGCTCCAAAAGCATATAGAACCTTTGGGCTATGTGCAGAATGCGAAATGGACCGTATCATGGTGCCGTATGTGTTTCATATGCTGTTTTTGTGCTCTTACGGGGTTCTCCACATAAATGTTCAAGTGAGTTGTGCTTTTAATTTAAATTTTTTTACACACATCTTGACATTTGGCATCACAATATTTGTGATTGTTTTGGTTATTTATCTAATTCAGTTATTTAAACATTTACTATATGTTCTTTAATGCGGATAGAATTTTTCGCCAAGCATTCGTAACTTGATATTGAATGAGATTCGCAAATATCATTCCGCTCATTACTTCCAGCGGAAATTTTTGTGGGTAGCTGATTATTCTTACCAATGCGGCTCATTTGACAGTCATAAAGTTACTCGAGTTTTATAATTAAGTAAACAATGTTATGCGCTTGTTATCGAAGTATTTTATGATTTCGAAATATGTTAGAGTACTTACTGGCAAGTAAATTCTTACCGAAGAGTACTTTTAGTTATTTAAGTTTGTTTAATTATATCACTTGACCTAATGAATTAACAGAAGTTGTGCTACCGAAACTAGTAATTCATTGTGTCTAGTAGATTCAGTACTCTGGAGGTGATTGGGCTTTATATTATGGTTATTAGTCAGTTAAGACGAAATATCGAACAATTGGTTCTATATTTTCTGCCTTAGAGTTCAAACTTCGCACCAACTATCTTTCAGATGTCTATATAACACTAAGGCTAGTGATGTTAATAGCTCATATTCTAGTGCATTGATTGGAGTTAGACATCAACACCGTTGGATGCCCGCTCAGTGGCCTAGTGAATAAGCGTTTGCGTGCGAAACTGAAGGTTTTTGGTTTGATTGTCACATGCAAGGTCGTGGATACCCGCTAGTGAGGAGTCCAACTGCGAATCACGATCATTTTGTAAACCAAAACCAAGGACCTTACACCTTTATACTTAGCTCAAAATGACAGATATAAACTCTGTGAACATGTATCGGGTCTTAGTTTGCATGCTTTTGGCTGTTATTCAGCTCCATGTTATACTAATCAGCTCATCGCATTATGGCAGATGCTGGGTGGTTATTTGTGACATATCAACCTTCCTGGTCGATGAGGTTCAAAATCACAGTAACCTGTTTACCATAACTGCTTAGTTCTTAAGACCTACTCTCGATTTTACTAACTAATTGGTTTCACTATACACATAAAGAGGTTTCAAGGCACTTATGATCAAAACCTCCCGACTGTAGCTGCTACCTTGATGTGGTGTTCGGGCTTGCCTATTGTGATGACCCAATCGAGCTATATTGGCTGGAACATGTGTTCCTGTAGGTTCTACCATACCAGGCAGGTCGATTAAAAAACGGTAAGACTGATAGGGAGTGAAGTAGTTGAGCGTGTCGACCGCTTCACTTACTTTGGGAGTCTAGGGGTGGCCAGACCAAAACATGGTACAAATCTATGAAGCCACTGACAAGTGGACTGAGCCATTTTGGTAGGTTTAGAATACCTGGTTGGGATCCGCAAGACGATAGCAACCGATGGTTATAGACCTTGAATGACATGGCTCAAAATCGTTTGCAATGGCGCAGGTGCATCCACTCTTTGTGTTCTTCCAAATTCTAATCTTCTGAATTCTTCATGTCCCTTTCTTTTTTCCTCTTTCCAAATTTATTTCACTGGATTATACTCTTTAAGTAACATCTTCAAACCCTAATCTTTCTGATTATTGCTTATACTTTTACTACCTCTACCACTATGGGATTTGAGTCGGCGACTGCATCTCTGTGCTAATGTGGTATGGCAACTTGAACTGATGTATGTACGTACGAAGTTCTACGTTGTTACTGATTGACTGATGATCAAAACCTAACAACCTGTACCATGTACCCTTGCCGTCGTAGACCAATAGTGGGCGAGCTGTTGTTCAGTATAACGACTTTGACAGTCAGTTAAGTATCTCATCCTCCCTTCAGGTAATGCAAATCGACAAAACCCGAGCGTGGTAAGATTTTGTCAGCTGCTAACCCATCGAAGCTGATAGGATGAAATGGTTAAAGTGTTTAGTATGTTCCATTCCGCTACCCGAAATAAAGGTAACGGTTATTTTGTTTATTTATTTTTAACCATAATCCTTAACTGGAAAGTGCAATTAGTTGGTCAGGTCACTTGTAAAGCGTATATAAGTGATTATATTTACTTGTACACATATCAACCAAATAGTTTTTCACTACTTTCATTGAATGATTCACATTCACAACTCCTATGTATTCATTCTCACTTATTTTTCTGTTTCATAGGTGTTAACACGTATGATATTTTCATCCTGTCCTGTTATCTATTGGTTTTGTGCATATCTTCTTTGTGAAACGTTGCCTAATTTCGAGCCATTAATAATGAATAAACACAATAGTAATTCTCTGATCAATATTAGATTTGAATTGTATCATTATTTAGTAGATATTTATAAAGCATTAAATCCTTTTCAATATCATTTAGTAAAACATCGTATTGTGCTTTGTTATTTCTTAAGTTATGCTATTATAGGCTGTATTTTACATCCTAATTTTTTACCATGGACATAGTACCCCCCCTTTTTTTTCTCTTTTTGTGTTTTCTAATAAGATTAATCATTATAATAACTAAAATGGTTTATAATTTGATTTTTAAAAATTTTAATTAACCAGTATCTTGTGGTCAATTGTTAGATTTCTCCTGTAGATTGGTAAGACAATTTGTTTATATTTAGTGTCTATTTACTGTCAAATGGTACATGGTGTATTGTGTATGTATGTATGTATGTATATGTGTGTTTGTGTGAGTTGGCAACCTTTTCTTTCTTGTATCAGATTGGATTTTTATTATTAACCGATTACATAACGTTGTCTTCAAATCTGTTATATCTTTTACTCCTGTTGATCTTCTAATTCTATTGTTTTAAAGAAAATATTGTTAAACTGAACAATAGCCATTCAGTCAGTCAGTAAGTCAGTAACAATGTAAAACTTCGTACGTACGTACATCAGTCCGAGTTGCCACACCACAATAGCCATTCATTTGGTACTGATGATTTTTATTTTCAACTATAAAACTTATGGATTAGTGTAATGCTTTGATAAAGAACTAATTGAAGAGAAATATTTCTTCACTGAACTTGTGTTTTTGATAGTTAAGATTGATTGATAGTTCTATGCTGGAGATAATGCTAAGAATCCAGAATAGAGGAGGTGATGTTACGGTTGTTAATAGTCAGATTTCCAGAAAGAATTATGGAATTGTGATGAAGATAGTAAATTATTCTATATTTAGAACTCAAATTAAATCAGTATTTGAACACTAATAAGACTATATAAGCGTGAAAACTTAAAAGGGTTATTCGATTACAATCATAATCACCATAGCAAGTGAAAGGTTCACCGCCTTATTAATTATTTTGAATGTATGGCTAAATTTGATTTTGTGTCCATCAAGACCCTGACGATTGAACTTGTTTAGAGTTTACTAACTTTCAGACAGGTCCCTTGGAATGTGTTTAAGCTTCTACCGAAGTTTACGAACACGTATCTTTATAATCAAATGATCTTTTTAAGTTTTCTGTCTTGCATGATATTGTTGATGCTCAAATATAAATTCGACATGTTCCAACTACACAATTGTATAATAATTTACTATTTCCACTACAACTGTATAGTCTTTTTATAAAAAGTCTGATTATTAGAAACTATGGCACTACCCCCTTTATTTTGTATTATTATTGTTATTACTATTAACATGTAGATATTCGTTAACCTTAACTATGTTCAATCAAATATATCATATCTTGTTCTTTTACCTATGAATTTTGGTTCTGTTTTGAATATTCATCTACACTTCCCTGTCTACAGTATGTTAAGCCACCATTATAATCATATTACTCCTTGTAGCGAGAAGCCAGGAAGTAAAATGGGTTCATTTTATTCTGCAGATTTTATTTGTGCACTGTTTAACAAAATATTGACTAGTTAAATGATTTCCCTACTCACATATTTAAATTGTTTCAACATAAGGTCACTCTTTTCACTTCTGACTGATCGGATGATGTAGACAGTTTTTAATGTATAATACCCAATAATTCTTGGTGTTGCACCGCTTCCCCACAGGTCTATTAATTTCGATAGTTATCCACACTACCAGCCAGTCATAGGCAACATTGAACCAAGCACATATACATCGGTCTTTTTTTACACTACATCATCAAAGCACGACAAATTTATCAAGATAAATGCCAGAGTTTTAGAAGGAATAAGAAACACTAGACGTAAGCAATATAATGCTTGGAGGAAGAATGATTTCTCGACACAAAAATAAGAAGTATTTTAAGACAGTGATACCATACACACCATTGTGACTGGTTCTGAACCATTTCATCCAACGTTTCGAACCACTGATTACAAGGACCTCATCCAAATAACCTGCACCTACCAACACGACTCTATTCAACAGTTAATGACTTGATGGACTAGTATCATTTCTTAGTATATCTGCCCCTAGCTTTGTTCCGACGTTATCCTTTACCAACTATGACCGCATTTCGAGGCAAAACTTTTCAACAAACGTTGTACTTTTGTATCCCAATAAGTTATATGTATGAAACAGTGAGTTATTTAAATTTTTAGTTCTTTTTAGCATTCGCGATATGTTTTCCGAAAAGAAGTGGTATAATATTATGACTAATAAGTGTGTGAACTGAACTACTAAATGCTTTTGGGGAGAAATACAAGAAGTTGATCAAATATTGAGAGGTGTTTATGATGGTTACATACTAGATCAGACATTTCAGTGGAGGTCGTGAAGATTAACATGATTAAAGACCAGGATGACAGTCGATCGTCTGTGTTTGTGATAATAAGTTTGTCATACTTTCTGTTTGCCGTATAATTGTGTGAATATTTGATAATGAACTAGGTGTGAGGAAATCGTATTTGTATGACAGTTACAGGAAAAAATGAGGCAGCTGAAAATGGCGATTTGATAAGTATACTGCCGTTTAATGGGGAATTTGGAAGTCGATAAAATTAATATCTCTAAAATTACGATCTAACTTCTTATTTAACTTAACAGAATACATACTGCCATATGATAATTTTTAATTGATTTGTATAGAAATGATAATTGAACTTGAGCCTTTACCTGAATTCTATACAGATTTAAACTAGCTGTCACAAATGACCGTTTTTTCTTGCTAATTAGTGTGGTCACATCAGTTAACGAATATTATGTTCCATTATTATGCCATCCAGAGACTTAAATCAGTCAATGTTTTATCATTTTAACTAACCCCGTTAAGTATTTTGACTTGTAAATTATTTCCTTATTAACAATCAATATTTGCATTCATTCCTGTCGGTGTTAAGAGGTTGACAGTCTTGTCGAATATTTTACGTTCACTTGGCCTTTATTTGGTAACTATGCTAACCAACTGTCTGTAAACCTACTTTCTATATTTACCATGAAATGATTAAGTGAACTTCAGGAAGTAACAAATCAACCATTCGTTGAATAAACTTTGATTTTCGTCATATATATCAGTCTATCATGTATACACGTATGTGTAGAATGATTACGTTATATGCAAATAAGCTGGTTATACAATAATTTAGGGTTAATAAATTTGCTTAAAAAGTCTAATTCATCAGTATTGATAATTCAGTACATATAAATGACCAATAGTATTTACTGGACATCTTCAGTAGGTCGAAACCATCAATTTTTAAAATCTAAATTACAATATGTCAAATATGAGTAGTATAAACCTATATCTAGTTTAATTATTTATTAATAGAAGATAAACACCAGGTAAATTTGGCTGACGAGTCCCAAGTGGGACGAAATGCGCGTCCTGGATTCCACTTACTTACTCCTGTTACTCCTCGTGAAGGAGCATAGGCCGCTCACCAGCATTCTCCATCCAACCCTGTCCTGGGCAATCCTTTCCAAATCCTTCCAGTTGTTATTCATCTTTTTCATATCTGCTTCTATTTCCCGACGTGTGTTCTTTGGCCTTCCTCTTTTCCGCTTCCCTTCAGGATTCCAATTTGGACTTGCCTCGTGATGCAGTTTGACGATTTGCGTAATGTATGTCGCATCCATTTCCATCCTCATTCCAAACATTTCCTCTTCATCTGGAAGCTGGTTTATTCTCCCCCTACAGTAGGTTGTTATTGATGGTATCCGGCCAATGGATGTTGAGTATATTGCGTAGACAACTATTTATAAATATTGAACCTTTTTGATGATGGTCGTAGTAGTTCTCCAAGTTTCAGCTCTGTCTAGATTCTATTGCTAGTCACTAAACCATCTTTGCTTATAATGTTTGTGAATTAAAGCAATATCGAGGCAATCCACACAGGATGTATATATGCCAACATGAGACTGATCAAATGCAGTTCTAAACATCAATGAAAGGATTCAAACAAACAATACCAAATGAATTTAAAGAAAAACATTGTTTTAAAAAATCAATGATCTTTTTCTTATATATATATATATATTCTTATTCAATTATGCTCATAGTATCTATCCTCTCGTCTCCTGTCCTCTCCTCTTCTCTACACAACAACCACCTCCACCCTCACTTTTCAAAATACATAAATGAAACAAGCAATCTTAATTGATCATTACAATAAGCGATAATAATTAAGATAAGATTTCAATAAAATCTTATTATTTTTTGTTTGTTGTTGTTTCTTTTTTTAACGGATACACAAATTCATTTTCAATGTAAATAATTAAAATGTATATGAATTAGAATAGAAATAAATTCTGATTGGAATCTTTATCTACTCTCTCTCTCTCTCTCTCTCTCTATATGCTCCTTATCTTTACATATTTACTTTTATATTTCAATAAAAAATAGTTGGATTTATAATTATTACTACTCATGAGTAGTATTGAAATAAAGCATGTAATATTTGTATTGTAGTGTATAAATTATAATAGAATCATGTTTACAGTATATTCTGTATTTATAACAAAAAAAAATTGTTCATTGATCATTTAATTGTAAAAGAGAAAACAAACAAACTGAAAACAATCCAACAATCTAACTTAATATTGGTAATAGTTTGGTAGTTTTTCACTTGGAACAAAAACAAAAGAAGAAGAAACAGGAAAAAGAGTGCTTGTCAACAACTTTGTAAATGAAACTAAATTATAGAAAAAAGTTTAAAAGAAAACGAAAAAAAGACAACGAAATGATGAGAGTTAAGTCATAATTAGAAGAAGAGAAAGGAAAAGGAGAAAAAAAAAGAGAAAAACAAATCTGACCAATACAAAATGAAATTCAATTTATAATTAAATGCATCAAATGTGAAAAAAAGATTTTTATATATGTAGATGTATAATGTTTAATTATGTATATAGAAGAATGTTGAATATTCCTCGAATCTATTTATTCACATGTACTTTCCGTAGATACTAATCTCCCCTCTCTCTCCGTATATATATATATATATATATATATATATATATATATATATATATATACTATAGAATAGAATAGGATAGAGGTCCTTCCCTTCTGCCAATTTTTCATATAATCTGAATGAATTAAGTGTACAATGTTTACATTGTTATTATAGTATGATTATTTAACATTTCATGCATAATGCAGGGAAGGGGGGTCGAGGGGTAGGGATAAGGGAGAAATTAATCAGTCAGTTATTCTAATTGTTTACAAATACTGATATCTGGAGTTTAACAAATTGCTTTTGAACAATTTGAATACTCTCTTATTATGCTAATATCACAAATGTATAATAATAATTCTTTTCTTTGATAAGTTTGTTTATTCTGCTCTGTAATAGGAAATCTATTATGAATCATATAGGTGATATATATATAATATATATATATATAAAAGGGGTATTTAAATCCAATGAATATAATAATCATTTTAATATTCAAATGTTTTGGATAATCATATAAACCGGAAGTTTATTTCTTCCATGCTTGATTAAGACGATTTTTAATTTTTGATAAATTTCCTGATGATGAATTACTATAAGTTGGTAGTGTTCTTGTGATTGTTGTTGTTGTTGTTGTAGTTAAACTATTTATACTACTATCAATAATATTCGTAAAATGAGTAGTATGAGTGTTAGTAGTAGTAGTAGAAGAAGAAGAAGCAGCAGTAGTAGTTATTGTTGTAATGATACTAGGTGACATAATTGTTGTTGTTGTTGTTGTGCTTTCATTGGGTGATAATCTAGATTTTTGTTTAATATCTGTGGAGAATTTATATGAATAAAGATTTTTCACACGATTTGATTTGATTAAAGTTGTTTCATTCGAAGCAGATTCAGATTGATTTATACAGGAACTTTCTAATAAAGGTGATAATGAACTATTTAATATTGTTGTATTATTATTCATAAGATTTGGCATTTCATCATCATCATTCATTATTCTTAATGATTGATCTAATGAAGTTTGATGATTTTGTATTAGATGATCTTGAATTATTGGCTTATTTGTTAAAGGAATTTCTATACTTAATTCATTGGTTAATTGATCTTTATCGGAATAAGTTGGTGAAGAATGTGAATCAGTTAGATTAGTTATATTGGATTTGATTAATAGACCAGTAGATTGACTAGATTCTTTTGCTTGTTTTATCCATTCATTTGATTCATTTAATAATAATGTCATTAGTTCAGTTTGTCCTGTTAATAAACGTAAATTCCATGTTACATTATCAGCTACACGTGACATACGTCGCCAATAGATTGAGGTACCACTAGTAGTTGTTTTATTATTTCGATTATCTGTATTATCTTCTATAATTTGTGGAGTTACACGTTGGCTAATTTCTGATGTCAAACTACCAAAACGTGTTTCATGACTATGAGATATTGAACTCCTTAATGATGTAGTGGCTGCTGCCGCTGATGATGTTAATTTTGAAATAGTGGTAGCATGAGATGATGGCGCTTTTAAACCTTCTAAAAATGTAGTATATGCGTCTAAGGCAGTTCTTTGAGTTTGTTGTAACTAGAATTTATGTAATTAAGGAAAAAAGATGTAGAATATTCAGTTGACAAAAGTATTTATTAGTGGAAAGGATCAATTTTATAAGTTAAATCATCAGTTTCATAGTTTACCTTCCAGGATTTAGACATAAATCAGTCTGAAAAAACAATATGGCGTGAAGTAGCAGTTCCCATACTTACTAGAAATAATCAGAGGGAAGTATTTGTAATCACTCAAAATGGCATTACTTATCTTATACTCTAACTATTGAGCCTCAATTAATTACTACTGCAGTCACAGGTGTTAGTTATCTTGGAGTCAAGTTCACTCAGTGTCAATTAGATGAATATCTGTTGTTCGCATTGGAAATTAGTCAAAATCAGACCAAAATGAAAAGTATTATAAAAATCATACTGGATATTATTATTCTGTTCATTTCAGGAAGTTATAATCAACGGTAATGTTTATCAGTTAGCCTATCACACTACATTGTTCTCCATTTCATTCCATGTCAGGATATTCTAACTTTAGAAAGTATAGCGGATCATAGTAGGTGGTTGAATCTTAACTATTGATATAGAATTACCTTAAAACAGAAAAATTCAAGGAATCTAACCAAATAGATTCTAGGGTGAGACTATAATTTATGGACGGCCTTTGAGCGACGCTAGATTGACCTTGAGAGTATCTACCTGATGATAACGAGGACCAAATGAGGGTTATAAATTAATGTGAGGAATTATAATTATAATTTACAGTTGATGATTAAGGTTAGAAATTAGAATTATGGGGTTTTCATCACTAACTGAAATCAGCTATAATGCCAAAACACCATTTATCCAAATGGATGAATGAATTTCGCGCCAAAATCCGAGACCTGTTATCTTATACCTGATTGATTCGTCCATAAATTAGAGTCTCGCCACACTTCATGAATTAAAAAATAATCAATATTATTAGTTTATTCAATGAAGAACGACAAATATTATTCACTGAAGTGACTTCATTTTGTTTGCTATGCTCTAAATCTTCTAAACATGCATCAACTCTGAATAGATCAATAAAGTGTTTCCTAAACGTAACGTTGAATATTAAATACATAAGATAATTTAGTTTAATAGTGGAAAATAATTCATCTTATGCCAGAACGTTTGTTTTATTAGCGTTTATTTAAGAAACTAGTAGTATCAAGTCCTAGTTTTCTTTAGTTCATCCGTTACTTTTGTCTTAAAATGTTCTTGAAATCCAAATAAACAGTCGTAACTGATGGAGATCAGACATATTAACAGTGAAACATTTGTTCACAGTGAGACTGAATGATTGTGACTCTATACGACAAATTGGCTCATTTTGAAACTGTACCAGTGAACGTCAGTCCAGCTGTTTTAATGCTGACTGATTCTCCACTAGACCTAATGGTCTTCAATCCCAGCCTCGGTAAAGTCATAGGTGCTCACTGCTGAGTAGTCTCGTACTGGAATGAAACAGCTATACATTACTGCAGAAGGTCGGTCGCGGTCCGAATAACCCAGTAGTGACGTCTCTGACTGTGTGACACGGGATCAAATACGTCAGGGAGCACCAGTTCCCTCAAGACTACAGGTACACCTTGCTGACGAGTGCCAAGTAGCACGAAACACGAGTCCAGGATTTCCTGTTGACTACCTTTAACCACCATCTAAGCTATAAATTACTCTCTGGTTTATAATGGTATCTCTGAAATTAGTTTGTAACCAATACAACCTAAAAAATGTTGGACTTCTCATTTACATTACAGATTCAGTAAAGTTAAAATATGAAACATTAGATATCTACTCAGTAGCTGAAATGTTAAATGCCCACCTTGAGGCCTGGAAGTACTATGCTTTTATCGCTGGTCAGATCGTATATATGCATTACTGAAGAGGCTTGATTTCAGTCGAAACCACTGCTTAATTCTTCTTGAATTTTCTAATCACTTTCCTAACAGATCTCACTTTATACTAATAACTAATTTTAATAAATATTAGTTACAATTAAGTATAGAAAATAACATACTTTTACTCGAAGATATGGTCCTTGTTTAATCAGTGTTTTACATGATTCAATAAGCTAGAAAACAAAAACGAAAGACGTTTAAAACAACAACAAAAAATCAACTATACAAAGTAAATATCTTATTTGTGAAGTGTTCAATTCAGTCCGTCAGCTACAACGTAGGATCAGACACATATATGCAACGGTCCAAGTTGCCATACCTCATTAACACAACAAGATGGATACCGGATTCATAAAAGTAGTTAATTCAGAGGTGGTAATATATAAAGGAAAGATTGCAATAAGGATATAGTACAAGAAAAAAGAATTAGTTGGTAGAAAGAAAGATATGAAGCGATTTTAATCACTTAGTTCAAGGGAAGACAAAGAGTGTATATACCGACACGATTGTAATCGATTCTGAACCATGTCACACATAGTCTCCAACCATTGGTAACGACAGTCACGCAGACCCCCACCAAGTAGTCTGCATCTACCAACATGGCTCAGACTAGAAGTTAGTGACTTCAAGCACTGATGACACGTTCTGGTTTGGCCGCCCCTAATTCTCTTACAACCATCCCCAACACTAGTTACCGTTGCACATCGGTGGTAATCGGTGTTCAGGTATACGTTACACGTGGCTCAACAATCTCAGTCAATGAAGATTCACAACCTCATCAACTGATTTACCATCATCCCCCAATACCCTATATCTAATTTCATTTCCACTTACCCAGTGATTCCAGCAGATGGGAGCAATATTTATAAGATATCTATGGTCAAATACTAGTAAATTACAAGTATGCTCTACTCTCATTGATCACGTTTCGCACCCATAAAGTAGAACAGAACGAACTTCTGCGCAGTATAGTCGTCCTTTAATTGATAGACGGATATTTCTCCTTCGTCATAGGTGACATAATTTCGCAAAAGCCAAACGAGCTTTTCGAATCCATGCTGAGATTTTGTCAGACACCAACACATTAAAGCTGATCAGACTTCCAAGATAAGTGAAGTTGTCAACGCGTTCGACTACTTCAAGCCCTATCCTTAGTTGATGTGTTGACACAGGCCAGTCCTGATGCAGTAACTTGCATTTAGAGTGGGAGAAACTCATTCCAAACATTCTAGCATTGTTGCTTAGTGCTGCCAAAAGACTCGGCATTTTATCAGCGTCTTCACCAAACAGGACTATATCATTTGCGTATTGTAAGTCGATAAGTGGACCTCCTGGTAGGAGATCAATACCCGAGAATTCAGTCGACGAGAATGTTATTTCCATAAGTATGTCTATGATGAAGTTAAACAAGAGTGAATAAAGTAGATAGCTTTGACGGACACCACTTGAGATTGCAAAAGCAATTCTCCATACGCTCTGACTCGACTAATAGTGTTCGAGTAAAGAGCCTTCACGAAGTTTATGTACTTCTGAGGTACTCCTTTCAATGACAGACACTGCCACAAAATCTCGCGATCTATGGAGTCAATTCAAGCATTGTAAGATTTATATCATAGAGGAAGGGAGGGGGTTAGCTAGTTTTGAAGATAAATATTTTTTTATTTTATTTTACAATTAAACAAAAAAAAGTTTACTTGAATTTCTAAGTGAACATACTTTTTATAGTTAGTGGCTATAAACAACACAATGAATTGAAATGATTCTAAATAATCAGTAATTGTATTCACATAACGTAATTTTCATAATTTGTATCATGGACTGTGATCTCAGTTACGGAAAAATAATTCAAGGCCTAGAAATAACGAATAGCTGTCTAGTTCTTAACACTATCCTACTAAGGATTTTGAATTTCATGATATGCATCTAACCTTCATTATTTATTTGTATACATAAATATTGGTTCAAAGGAATACACAAGTCACTTGGTTTGTGCCTGGGTGCCCAACTCGAAGCAGCTGCTTTTCTTAGGGGGCTTTCGACCTCAAGGTATGATCCATAAGACGGTGGAGAATCGTAAGGAGATGCAGTCCCATGGTAGGCGGTGACCAACAATTGGTTCACACGCCATTTGTTCCTTCAGGATACTGGAGCCCATGTGCACCATTGGTTTGGAATGAGGGTTTTCCAACTCCCCTTGCTGTACTCTGTATCCACCAACTCGGTCAAAGCGTCGGACATTCGCTTTTAGTTCTCTCTCTTCTGATGCGAGAAGGCAGTGAGTAGGACTTCCCTGTCAGTGGCTATATACGCGTGGTTATGTGGGAGCATTTCGAGATGAAGATCTAACTCTCCCCACCCTCGACCGTACCAGGGCATTTAGGGGCACTTAATCTTCATACTACTAATTATTCAGTACTTATATGTCTAACTTCAAACAGTTTACGACATCATGTAACCATCTTTCAACACCCGATACTAAGTTCACTGGTTATTATCCGTCCGCTCTTAGAGAAATCATAATATATCTGATCAGTAATGCAAGTTGAATAGGAAGTAATTAATTCCACACTGAAGTTTTCAATGCTGTTTATAAACTGTCAATGAAGGTATTTCACTATGTTTATCAGAAAAAAAGTGTTTCAAAAGAATTTATGTATATGGAAAAGTGATGAGTAACAACAAACAGTAGATTTTCAAAGGGCAATATGGGATTGTTATGTTTTTATTTTATGACTTTTTCTTCTTAAATATCTAAGTGATTTCAGTATATCTTCAATTTAACATATAACAAGGATAATATTACAATCATTGTGAAAGGAATCGTTTTGATTGGTTATGTAATTCCGGTTTTGGATCTTTAATAGGATATAAGAAAATTAGGCTACCAATGTAACAAACTGATATGAACTGTCATATCACTATCTGGCTTTGCTTAAACAATCAATGGTAACCAAAAAGAATTGATGATTGGAAACTTCAAATGTAATAATATGATATGGTCTAAGATCACTATCATAGCCTGCCTCCTAATAAAGTGAAAATTTCTTAATTTTGAACTCTGATTTCATTCTGGTTTATTGTTTGTACGGCTGTTAGATTTTTATATCTAAGTGTAACCAGCTAGTGATAGAAAAATTCCATTTATGAAACTTGGCTACTTATTTTACTTGAAAGTAGTGTGATTTGCTTATAAACTCTCAGCATGTTAGGAAATACAATAGAATAATTCCAAATATTTATCATGTAATTTTCACTTATTTTTCTTGAATTATCAAAGATAGCAAACACCTATATGAACGATGAAGTCAGCGACTGAACATGTGTTCTCTAGGAATATACAATTCATGCTTATATTTCTCTTAACCCAATTGGCCAATAATTCAATATTATTGGTGAGGATCCATTATAAATTCGGAATTGTTTGACTTTACAGGTCATACCCTATAAGAGTTTCTAAATATCCACCTTTGATGAGAAGGATCCTAGACTTAGATAACATTTCTCATGTAATCAAAGTGAATAATAATAATAATAATAATCAATTACCTTCAGATCTCTAACTACATAGTGAATAACTTAAAGCCCTATTGGAAAGACGTAATTTATGTCGTAAATTAGGTTATGCTTGTCATTGAGTATTCAAGCTGCTGATATTTAATGATATCCATACTATATTACGAGTAAACTAGAATTGAGAAGATGCATGAGCCTTGCTATTTTAATTCGTC
Organism: Schistosoma intercalatum; assembly: GCA_944470365.2. NCBI lineage: Eukaryota > Metazoa > Platyhelminthes > Trematoda > Strigeidida > Schistosomatidae > Schistosoma > Schistosoma intercalatum. The sequence continues at coordinate 42,800,848 of OX103726.1, forward strand.
CTCTTGAATGCTGTTAGAGGTATGAGGGCGGTTATCACTTCCCGGTTACCTACACCGTCGAAGGGTTCTTCCGGAGGTACCTGAAAAGAAAATTGGATTAGAGGTGGTCTCAGTGACCAGAGAGAGTGACTGCAGTGCCCAAGGGACAACTGCTTGACACCGGTCACGCACGACCTTTTTGTGGGTAATTTTTGTGTTAGTTCCGTACTTGTTAAGGCCTTACCGCCGGAGACGGATATCCGTGGGATAAGGCGAGGTGTGCATTTTTAGGGTCGACTTTTTCTAACCCCACCTCTCCCTGTGGGAAGGCAGCATCGCTGTCATGCTGGTTGTCTGAAGGAAACACCCTACTGCTGTCACACCTCTGTACAGTCAGCAGTACGACTTCGCCTTCGGACCTTGGGTTTGTTGCTTTTAGTCTTACCGCTCTTCAACCGACCTGTCTGACTTGGTAGGACCTTGAGGAACGGTTGTTCCAGCCAGTATAGCTCGGTTGCTTCATCACAATAGGCAGGCCCGACCACGACGTCCGGGTAGCAACAACGGTCGAGTTTAATTCGTCCTAATTGTATCTTATAAACCATGGGAGGTAAAGCCGTGGAGTTGAATATCATACATTTTCGTAGGTTTATACTTCGACTAAACATCTCTAATATGTTCTTAAAAAACATACAATCATATACTTTCGTTATTTATGGTAAATTAAACTCATTTGTTTGCTGGGAGTCTAACGTGCGGTAGATTCTGGCATTTAATAGATTAAAAGTAACTTACATTTTCGAACTCATTGACAGCTTTTTTCAATTTATCCAAACGTCCAACGGAAAAAGAAGAAATACTACTGCTACTTGAATGAATACTTGGTCGCCTTGCTATATTATTTGTCGAAATAGTTGGTGAATGTTCCTGTACACTATGAGTACTACTATTACCGTTACCATGACAACCCATAACATCAATTGATAAAGCTGATGCAGAATCTTCATCAATTGATTTTGTGCTACTTTTCAAGCGTCTATTTAAAAATAGTCGAGGGGAAAGAATTAATGAAGGTGAACGATGCAATCCAGGCGCAGGAGAAAAACGTAATGAGGAATTGCGGGTTAATGATGATCCAAGTGTACCATGATGAGATACTGGATCACCGAGTGTACTTAAACTTGGATAACCACTTAGCCCGGATCCAGAGAATGAATTTTGTAGCTCTAAATGAGGCATTTCATCTTCTGGTCTAATACGCATACGTACAGGCCACAGATCTGGTGATCCGAACGCTGTTGCAATACGTGTAGACAACGCTCGAATACATTGATTCATGGATAACGGTGTTGATGTTTCACCACACAGTCGTCTAAAATTATCGAAACTAGTAAGTACAGATGTTCGGAGTTCACACACTTGACGTAATGTTGTTGCCGTAGCCTAAAATTAGGAAAAAATAGGCGACAAAAATACTCAAATGTAAGTGAAATTAGCAAACACAGATTGTGGCTATCAGTGGAATATCATATCTGAGATTCGTCAGTTGGATGTACCTGCATATTAGTGTTGATATTCATACTCAGATTTGAACTCAGTACATAATGCTTTAAACGCCAACTCTTCACATACCAAGCTATTGAATGCAAGTGCTATTAACCTGTTCATCGGGAAAACACAAACCCTTAAAAAGTAATTTCATACAATTTACTTCCGTAATAAATTTGAGCACAGAAAAAGTAAATTTTTGATGTCGTTACAAATAGCCTTATATCTGTTGAACGAATCAGTGGCTAAATTGAATCAATAGATTAGCGAATAGAACGTCATGGCTTGAAGTTAAAGCTGATGGTTTCAAGTTTCCGTGTGAACAACCAATCTAGGATCCAGGTTCATCCAGCTGACGCGTCTCATATATGGCGGAACTAACGTGATGAATTCCATTACTAACCACAACCCAAATATACTAAAACTTTTAACTGAGAAGTAATATCGCGAAACCCGTACTGGAGGCACATATACCAATGAAGACTGATCAGTTGAGGCTTTGATATCAATGACGAGAAAGTGGGGACGAATCCAGCGTCTTACCGTATAGGAGTATTTTAAAGGGGGATAAAACTGATGTACCCTAAGTTGTAACTAGAAATTTTCGTAACTTTTCTGTACGTATTTAATGAATAGATTAGTAGTCCGAAATCTGTTTGTGGTGACAGCTGTAGTTACAATTTATAGTATTGTTACAAACATAATGATAAGACTGCAGCAGTGTGTAGCTCGACTTGATTCTTTATCATAATGTGCCCTTCCCCTATCCAGATGATTTGAAACAGTTGACTGAATGTCTTAAAGCCTACGTTTGTGCTATTTACTAATTATTAGTGACGTATTTCTCCCATCTTTAGAGTAATCACAAAGAACTCGTTAATTACCTCTCTGACAGTGACATAGATTTCAGTTGAACAGGAAACATAAGTTTCCTCAGAGTTGTAAGTACACCATACAGATAAACAATAAGTAATGCAACATTTAGATCCAGGACTTTTCGCTGATCGCTTTCAAGTGCTTAAAAGTAACATTTTAGTTTTTACTTATCAGTTTAGTTGATCTATCAACAACAGAAGGGCAATGAAATATATTTATAATGAATTAAGTTGACCAATAAATATACTCTTCATGGTCGTTAGTGATGATCCTAGTTCCAGTATTTTCAAGGTTAATACTTTCTAAAAAACTAGCAAACGTTCATTGATATCGATATATCAATCTAACAAAAAACTTATTAAGGAAGTAGAAAACGAATTTATTTGATGAAAAATATATAGTTACCTTGAATATTTCATCAAATGTGGAAACACCAACTTTTTTCAACTGTAATTGTCGACGATTACGTGAACGCCATCTATGAAGTAGACCAGTATTTGTTTCCTGTTTAATTAAGAAAGAGAATAACACTTAAAGTTTTGAATTTGTTTATTATTCTGTTATGAGTTTATCAAATGATCTTTATTAATCAATAATACATAAGAAGCAGTTCATTACCAGTTATCAAAATCTTTTTTTCTATGGATGGATAGTGGCTAGCAGTGGAATTCAGGACGCGCGCCTCGTCCTATTTGGGACTCGTCAGCTGGATGTACCTGCATCTGAGTTGATGTTCGTTCTGGGACTCGAACCCAGTACCATTCGCTTCAAACACCATCGCGTTATCCACTCAGCCACTGAGTCCTGATAGCCGCTTGATTGTGCAATGGGGTCCTATTAATAGGACGAAACGCGCGTCAAACTGGATTTCACTGCTAGCCACTATCCATCATTGCCTACAAATAGCTTGTGAATTAAGGTAATATCGAGGCATACGCACAGTATACACATATGCCAATAACAAACTGATCAATTGCAGACTTAAACCTCAACGGGAAGATACAAGCCAAACAATACCAAGTGAATTCATTTGTTCTACTGATAAAAATCAGCAGATTTATGACGGAAATCAAGAATTTGTGTTGATAATACACGAATCGAAGACAAATATAATTGCTACCGTGAAACCATAAACTTTGTTGAATCACATAATATTCAAAGTAAAAAATATGACTTGGGAGAAATAAATGTTTATGGAACGAGGATATCACTACTGATATACATTATTAAGTAATATAAAATCGTAGCAAAAAAGGTTATAATGGTTGGTTGAATAATAGAATGAATTGTTTGTCAAAGTTACGCTTGTTTTTGTGTTTAGCGACGTGAATCAAAATCTGGAGTCGAAAATTGTCAACCATACTGACAACTGACCTAAAATATTGATTCTCATTTCCATTGCTTCTTACTGATTACACAAAATGAAAATTAGAATAGTGATGATGTAATTAATCCATTAGACATCAACTACTTAATTTTCAGTTAAAAAAACCCCCCGATCTATCTACTTTTATTTAGTCATTTTAAAATAGAACTCACTAAAGTCACTGTAGGGAAATGTCGAATGAGTAAATTTTGGCTTGACTAGAGAATGAGACTAACTTATTAAAATTTGTAAGAAAAGGTTATCAGTTCTAAATATGGCATAACACATGTATCCTGTGTTCCCACTACTAAGTAATAACAAAAACATTTGAAAAAAATTCATTTCGATGATCGACAATGAGTAGATATACCCTAACGAATAATAATGACGAATTACTTCCGTTGTCGGATAATGAAATAAACAAGCAAAAACAATATCTGTGCCAGTTTGAAATGTCCCAGATTTTGACTAGAAGTTGGTTATGAAAAAATTAAAACAAATTAGACATATGTATCACTAAATTACATTTTTAATTTTTAAGGAAATGATCCTTTCTATAAGATTAAAATCAATAATAATTAATGTTACATTTAGAGACGTTGCAAGTCCACCTGGAGCCCCTCCGGGGGATACTGCCGGTCCCAAGCCCGGATAAAGGAGGAGGGTTAGACATGGAGTTAGCGACCCCATCTTGTATAAAACTAACTCACTGACAAAAACACTAACCAAAAAATCATTTAAACCCTTTGAACTCTGCCCTGGGAGTCAGAAGGTCTTCATTTAGAAGAATTATGACGCCTCATGATGAAAGCCGAATTCCTTCGGAAGTTACGAGGCCGATGCCCCTTCTGACAACCAGAGCAACCATTTATTTGGGAATGTGGACTGCTCGTACAATGTAGGAGACTGGGAGAGCCTTCCAAATTGCTGCAGAAATGAGAAGATACAACCTAGAGGTGCTTGGGATCAGTGAAACACATTGGACGCAAGTTGGACAACAACGACTAGCTTCAGGGGAGCTTCTGTTATACTCCGGCCAGGTAGAACAAAATGCACCACATACACAGGGAGTTGGATTGATGCTGTCCAAACAAGCACAAAATGCTTTATAGGATGGGAATCTCATGGACCAAGAATCATCAAAGCCTCCTTCAAAACAAAGAGAGAAGGCATTATAATGAAAGTCATCCAAAGATATGCGCCTACCAACGACTACAATAAAGACGCTAAAGATCAATTCTACTATAAGCTGCAGTCAATCGCCGAGAAGTGCCCAAAAAAGGACCTGACCATTCCTGATGGGAGATTTCAATGCCAAGGTTGGAATGGACAACACTGGATATGAAGACATCATGGGACGACACGGACTGGGAGAAAGAAACGAAAATGATGAGAGATTTGCAAATTTATGTGCCTTCAATAAACTGGTCATAGGCAGCACCATATTCCCACATAAACGCATTCACAAAACCACATGAACTTCACCTGATCACACCACGCAAAACCAAGTCGATCATATTTGCATCAACAAAACGTTCAGGAGGACTATAGAGGACGTGAGAACCAAGAGAGGAGCTGATATAGCATCAGATCATCACTTGCTGGTCGCCAAGATGAAATTGAAACTCAAGAAGCACTGGACAACGGGGCGGACAATATCACAAATGTTCAATACGGCCTTTCCTCAGGATACTAACAAACTCAACGAATTCAAGATAGTCCTCAGCAACAAGTTCCAGGCCTTTCATGATCTACTCAATGGAGAAGGAACTACTGTGGAGAGCAACTGGAAGGGGATCAAAGAGGCAATCACTTCAACATGTCATGAGCTCCTGGGTCACAAGAAGCACCACCACAAGGAATGGATCACTGTTGATACTCTGGATAAGATTCAAGAAAGGAGGAACAAGAAGGCAGCAATCAATACCAGCCGAACAAGAGCAGAAAAGCCAAGGCACAAGCTGAATACACAGAACTAAACAAGCTAGTGAAGAGGAGCATCAGAACCGACAAACGCAAATATGTGGAAGATTTAGAAATGACGGCGGAAAAGGCTGCAAGAGAAGGAAACATGAGACAATTGTATGACACGACAAAGAAACTCTCTGGGAATCGCCGCAAACCAGAACGACCAGTGAAAAGCAAGGAAGGCGAGGTAATCACCAACATTGAAGAGCAACAAAACAGGTGGGTAGAGCACTTCGAAGAACTCTTGAATCGACCAGCTCCACTGAACCCACCGAACATCGAAGCAGCACCCACGGACCTCCCAATCAATGTTGGCCCATCAACAATTGAAGAGGTCGGCATGGCTATCGGACAAATCAAGAGTGGCAAAGCAGCAGGACCGGACAACATCCCAGCAGAGGCACTGAAAGTAGACGTAGCAGTAACTGCAAAGATACTCCACATTCTCTTCAATAAGATTTGGGATGAGGAACAAGTACCAACAGACTGGAAAGAAGGACTTCTGATCAAAATACCAAAGAAAAGCGATCTCAGCAACTGTGATAACTACAGGGGCATCACTCTTCTCTCAATACCGGGAGAAGTCTTCAACAGGGTATTGTTAAACAGGATGAAGGACTGCGTAGACGCCCAACTTCGTGACCAACAGGCAGGATTCCGTAAGGATCGATCGTGTACAGACCAAATCGCAACTCTACGGATCATTGTGGAACAATCAATTGAATGGAATTCATCACTCTACATCAACTTCATTGACTACGAAAAGGCATTTGACAGCGTGGACAGAACAACACTATGGAAACTTATTTGATACTACGGCGTGCCTCAGAAGATAGTCAATATCATACAGAGTTCATATGATGGATTACACTGCAAAATCGTGCATGGAGGTCAGTTGACAAAATCGTTCGAAGTGAAGACCGCTGTTAAGCAAGGTTGCTTATTCTCACCCTTTCTCATTCTCCTGATGATCGATTGGATCATGATCTGGCCCTCCTATCGTAAACGCAACAACAAATGCAGGAGAAGACGACCAGTGTAGCAACAGTTTCATCAGCAGTAGGTCTCAACATACACAAAGGGAAAAGTTAGATTCTCAGACACAACACAGCATGCACCAATCCAATCACACTTGACGGAGAAGATTTCGAAGATGTAAAAACCTCCACATATCTGCGCAGCATCATTGATGAACACGGTGGTTCTGATGCAGATGTGAAGGTGTGGATTGGCAAAGCAAGAGCAGCATATTTACAACTGAAGAACATCTGGAACTCAAAACAACTGTCAGTCGATACCAACGTCAGGGCTTTCAATACAAATGTCAAGACAGTTCTACGGTATGGGGTGGAAACTTGGACAAATACGAAAGCCATCATTCAGAAGATACAAATGTTTATTAACAGTTGTCTACACAAAATACTTCGGATCTATTGGCCGGACACTATTAGCAACAACCTACTATGGGAGAGAACAAACCAGATCTCAGTGGAGGAACTAATCAGGAAGAGGCGATGGAAGTGGATAGGACACATATTGAGGAAAGCACACAACTGTGTCACAAGACAAGCTCTCACATGGAATCCTCAATGCCAAAGGGGGAGAGGAAGACCAAAGAACACATTACGCCGGGAAATGGAGAAAATGAGAAAAATGAACAAGAATTGGATGGAACTAGAAAGGAAGGCGGAGGATAGAGTGGGTGGGAGAATGCTGGTCGGCGGCCAGATACTCCATTGGGAGTAACAGGCGTAAGTAAGTAAAAAAAGTAGAGACGTTGCCACTAAGCTATTTGGACTACTACTGACTTCATCTAGAATTGAGATATTTACAGTTGGTTAATCAGTGAGTTGTTTCAAATTTTTTGTATATTTAGTCCTTAGTACTAATTGAATCCTAGACATTGATTAAATATAAAAGTGATGAATATATTCAAATTGCCGAAACGTAATTAAACAACTTGAGGGACATTCGAACTAACTACTTACTGGGTTGATTGTCGAATATTGTAACCACTAAATTATCAATGAGCAGGAAGTAAGTTAATTTAAATAAATACCAACAAAACGCTAATCAACTACAGTTCTAAACAACAATCGGAAGATACAAGTAAAACAACGCCAAGTGAATTTAAACTTCACCCAATTGCACAAGCAGGTGGCTATCAGGACTCAATAGCTAAGTGGAGAACACGGTGGCGTTTGAAGCCAACGATACTGGGTTCAATTCCCAGAGTGAGCATCAACTCTGACACGCAGGTATAGTGAATAAGAACATGAATGGGGATAATCGAACGTACTTGGCACAGAATTACAGAGTATCCCAATAAAATCTGAGAACCATATAGTAAATCGTTAATTTGCAAAATATCAATCCATCATCTCAAACTTCACTGTTCCTTTGCAAATATCAGTCCATTGTCTCGAATTTCATTGTTCATGCATTTTCATACCAATTACGTTCCATTTCCTTTCCCTATCGATCTTCCACTGAAATACATTCTATGCCTGACCACACTTATATACTACTTATAAGGATTTAAGCCTTTAACTAGTGAAATTAGAAGCTGTCCATAGTTTTTATAAAGTATAGTTATTTACTACAATGAAACAGAGGATACACGCAGATTATCATAATTATCTCGTTCCCACAATATAGTATGAATATTTATCTGTTTCGATCATAAACACAATTTTGTTTATAAACAATCATGAAAAGAGTTTTGAAAACGGATTCCCCTATCTTCAACATTTTGTTGTTTTTTATGTGGTTTGCATCACAACCAGATTTTAGGTAGATAATTATTGAAAAACAGGAAGCACTAGATAAATGTTTCATCTTAGCAGAAGATTTCTTAAAAGTGCTCATCCATGATCCTCAATGGGGTTGAACCTAGAACCTATAAACCTTGTCGCAAACGTTTAGTCTTTAGATAACTAAGTCGACAAACAATTATTTAAGTGCTTAAACTCAATCGATTTGCGATACTGAGAAAATGTCTTCCATTGTTAGTGGTGGGTAACTAATTCATGTCCTATATGATTCAATTCCAACAGTTACAGCTTCTCATTGGAGTTTTTCATAATTTTATTTGTCATCGCGGTATAAATCTGATTGTGGTTTGTTCAAATCCAGTAGGGAGCATTGATTCGTTTAAGATTGCATGTATGACTCTCTGATAAGTGCCACCCAACACAAAATCTAGGTCTAGAGTCTTGTAGCTGATGCATGTCTTATGGATTTTGAGTCATAAAATAGTCTGGCTATTTTTGTATTCTGATTGGACAGGCTAGAATCGAAGAAGTCAGGTAGGACAATCAGAGCACTTAATATTATGAATGTTACATTTTTTCCAAAGCAGTGTATAACAAATATCCCAAGCTTTTAGCTTGTCAATGGTTATTGAACTAATATTAGTTTGTTAAAAGAACTATTTTTAAGAATGTAATAAATCCTCAAAAATCACACAATTAAATCAGCTACATCTAGCCGGCTATCTTCTTTTTGGTTGAGATCATGAATTGATTGATGTTTGATCACCATTGAAAACCTGGAAGCACTAGACGGCCATTTCGTCCGATTGTGGGACGCCTCAGAAGTATGCATCCGCGATCCCGCACTCGGGATTCGAACCCAGGGTCTTCAATCTCGCGCGCGAACGCTTAACCTCTAGAACAATGAGTCGGTATCCAACAGTGTTAATGTCTAACCTCAACCAATTCATGATCTCAATCAAAAACTTAATAATCTTCTTTTTGTTCATTTCATTATATAAAAAGTACCAATCGAAATAGTAGTATCATTAATAATTTTTTTTCCTTACCCCATGTGAATTATCTGTTCCAGTTGTAATGGTAATGTGTACAAATAAAGTAGCAAGTGGAATTGGCTCACCAGTATCACTTCGTAAACGGACATGTCGAAAACCTAAAACAGAGAAATTTTTTTATAAGAAAAGGTAAAGAAAAAAATGATTACAATTATTCGAATACTTTACATACTTATCTGATTTATGTGTGTGTGTGTGTGTGAGTGTGAGTGTGTATTTGTGTTACCAATTACTGATGTTTCACTATGATTAGTTACTATCTCCGTAACTAATTTCTTTGAAAATGAAATCAACACAGTAATGCTTATAACACTGTGCCGTAATTGATTTTACTTTAATTTCATATTATTATAAAGTGAAGTTTATAGTTCCTTCAACCTTACTAAAAGACAAGTAAGTAAGTATAATAGCAACCCATCAACTAACTAGTATTGGATTAAGTGCAGTTAGGTAAATAATTTGTAAATATTACATAAAATCAAATAGAAAGTAAATAATGTAAGATTATTTTACGGAAATGTTGCTTTGGAAATGGTCTTCAATATCAAAGATGATCTAATAATGTAAAAAATTTCAAGAATTTGATTACATTCAATTCACAATATTAAGCAACCAGACAGTTCGGTTGGAATTTCGCTAAGAAATATTGTATTTACATTTCCGCATTCAAGAATGAATCTTCTTCATGATGTTTTCAATATTTCAAATTGTTCAAACTCAAGTTAACCTCAATAACTATCCTATTTCCCTTTGATGTTAAGGCAAATAAATAACAGACCTGTACTACTTAAAAAAAAACACACACAATCTGGATCAATGCTTTTACATATGAAACATCAAGTGATTTTTGTCTGTCAGTGACAGAGGATAGTCATCAGGAAAATTATGCACCAACATACGAACAAAAATCAAACCAATGGGAGATACAACCAAAACAAAGAAGTAAACAATGACAGGTTTAAGGTCAATAAGAATCAATCAACATCGAAGTCTACAGGACAAGTCGTGAATCACATATGCAGAAATTCGAACACTTCACTTCCTTTTTGAAGTTTGTGCTGATGATGTCGCTCAGAAGAACAACGAAAGCTCCACAACCAAACCATCTATCTCAGAGGACAAAACTTCATCAAAAACAGAGGATAGTCGCTTGGCTACAATTCACATCCGTTAATACTGATTGGTATTTAATAAAAGATTAATTTATATAGTAATATATTTCTCTATGATTGTTATATTCGAGCGAAGGTTAATACATGAGTAAATTCTGAGATATATTAATTGACTAATACTATCTATACATTCTTATGGTATAACTATTCAATAATTAGATTATGTATATTTATATTTCTCTTATTATAAGCTTCATTTTGACCTATAATTTATTATTGTACGATTTACTGTTCTTAAGCTATGCTCAGTTTGTTTACTACGGCCTCCTACGTTCAGTCACTTTTTGGCTTTATTGTGTACAAATGTTATTTCCTATTTTATGGTGCGTTGCGGTCTGTTTGTTTGATATATAAATCCAGTATGTCTGAAATAAATGATTCGATTCGCATAGTGGAGGCTGGTATTTGGTGTTCTGGACTCAAGTGGACGGGCTAGGCGGACATAGGACCAATAAGGACGCTAGACTGTCCATACCGGTCGAACGTCATTGGTTCGGTACAGTGCTAAGAATGTATAGGTCGTATTTTGATTGGTGGGTGAATCATGTGATAAAAAGCCGGACATAAAGTCATAACAACGATAACATTACTAACAAAGTATTACATTCAAGTACTTTATACACACCACGCTACTGAATTACAGTTTATTCAAGTGATGAATCACGAATAAAATAACAATTTTGAAATGATGATTATAATTTGTAGTTGAAGAGAGTAACTTCATTGAAATCACTTTCCCTGTGGTTAGTAGCTTAGACATGAAACTGTTCCCATGTTTCCAGATAACATCATCATCATCATCATAAATTGGTTATGGAAGGTTCTATCTTATGTTTAAATATATGATGTTATCTAGCAAGATAAATGAAGAAGTTTTATAACTAAACTATTTAGCACAGAAAAATCGATTTCAACAAAACTATCAATGCTTACATAATCTGAAATATTACATACCATAGTATTTTGTATTCTCTAAAATAATTTTTTACTTTATTCTTATAAGCAAGAGATTTTTAACAATTGAGATGATGAGTCAATCGAAGCTAGACCACCATAGAAAACCTGGAAGCACTGGACGGCTGTTTCGTCCTATTGTGGGACTCCTCAGCAGTGCTCATCCACAACCCCACCTTGCGGGATTCGAACTCAGGACCTATCAGTCCTGTTCAAGCACAGTTATGAGAAAAGAAAACTCTGTAAAACGAAGTTGATTAAACGAAACACTTCAGAAGCATAAATGTATGTAAGGAGAAAGAATTACATTGAAGAAAGTGAACGTCATTGTCACCTGGATATACACTGTCTAGCAGTGAAACAATATGGTATCAATTAATAAAGGCAACCACTTAGATTTATTTGACTGGTAAAACTCTAAAATTTCAAGTTGATGAAACTTTAGAAAATTCACAAACAGTTCAAAAATGTGACATTCAAATCAACATAAAAGAGTTTAGAAGCCAACGTATTGACACATATTCAATATATCAGCTTATATAGAAGGGATCAATCAATCAAATGATCAGAAATGGACTAAGCAAAACAGTTAGCAAGAAGAACAAATGAAGACAAAATTTTATCAAGACAAATAGCTACAAACTAGATGACCAAATGTTTTCTTATATATGAGGTAGAGGCTAATTGTTTGTTCAGGATATCAGTTATAGCTTCGCTATCTAATCATTTACCTCAGAGAATACAACTTTTGCCTACCTCCCACCCCCACCAAAGTACTTAACTTGGTTACAAATCTATTTAATAGTTTAAATACAATAAATTCTTAGGTTTCTTGTTATCAGTTATATATAATTTAATAGTTGAATTCATGAATCAGTTAAAGTTAGACCACCACGGAAAACCTGGAAAGCTGTTTCGTCCTAGTATGGGACACCTTAGTATTGCACATCCACGATCCCGCCTTGCGAGATTCGTACGCAGGACCTATCTGTCCCGAGTATGATTGCTTAACCTCTAGACCACTGATCCGACACCCAATGGGGTTAATGTGTAATTTCAACCAACCCACGAAATAAAGGAGTCTCATACTAGGATGAAACGGCCGTCCAGTTCTTCCAGGTTTCCCATGATAATCTAGCTTTAATTGACTCATGAATTCAACGATTAAATGACTAGATCTCCACAAACACCCTGTCTGATAATTATATACAAGCTGAATGCAATTAGAATGCAACTGATGTGTGTTTAATCAACTACAAATAAATATACCTTATCTACATAGATCCTTTAATTGTATGGTATTCCTCTCTAATCTCTTCTAAACAAAACCACTAGCATTTACACAAAATAATGATAAACGGAATTATTCACATGTTTATTGATAAGAGAAAGCAACAACAAAAAGTGATGATACTTTCAAAATTGAAAGAATTTTTAGAAATCTATGGGAAGTTGATATGAATGGGGGGGGATGAAGGAATAGTGAAGGTAAAACAAAAATAAATCCATAGTCATATGAATATGATTTTCTTATCTCTAAGGTATGAGAAATAATCATAATGGTTACAACATATTAGCAAAAAAATATAAACAAAATCTAATGGTGAAAACAATTATGAAATAAATAAATAAATAGATAAAATCATAAGTAACTAAGATATAGAATAAGATAAAAGAATAAAGAAAATGGTCGTCTGTCAGTCAGTAACAACGTAGAACTCCGTACGTACGTACATAAGTGCAAGTTGTTATACCACATTAGCACAGAGATGTAGTCGCCGATTCAAATCCCGTAGTGGTAGAGGTGGTAAGAGTATAAGCAATAATCGGAAAGATTAGGGTTTGAAGATGTTATTCAAAAAGTGTAATCCAGTGAAGTAAATTTGGAAAGACAAAAAAAAGAGACAAGGAAAATTCAAGAAGGACACAAAGAGTGGATGCACTTGCGCCATTGCAAACGATTTTGAGCCATGTCATTCAAGGACTATAACCATTGGTTGCTATCATCTCGTGGATCCCAATCAGGTAGTCTACACCTACCAACATGGCTCAGTCCACTTGTCAGTGACTTCATAGAGTTGAACCATGTTTTGGTCTGGCCGTCCCTAGATTTCTTCCAAACTACTCCTACACCATGAATAACATCGCACGTCAGGGCAGTCGATGGTTGGGTCTACGTAACACGTGTCCGAGCCATCTCAACTGATGAAGTTTCACTACTTCATTAATTGATTTGCCATCCTTACCTAGTACCGGTTTCCTAACAACTGCGTTACTTATCCGGTGGTCCCTGGATATACGAGCAATGCTTCGAAGACATCTATGATCGATTATATTGGGTTTTATAATAAATATGTTTTTTGTTATATTCTAATGAATAGACAGAATTGTATTTCTGACGTTTAGTGACTTAATATAAGCTACCTCTTCGGGAAACAATCATTGTTTTTCTTTTGTACTATTTGAACTTGTGTTAATTTAATGCTCGTTTATTTATTTCCATTGAGAAAATGGCTTGCGTTAAGTCATGAAACATTAGAAATACAACTTTTCTACTCATTGGAATAATTAGAGCACAATTTATTTGAAACCATCAAGTTTAACCTTGGGTGTTGATACCTATTTGACTTTATATTTTTTTTGCTTTTTATGAAATTTTACATTTCACTGGTTGAAATCATGAGTCAATTGAGGCTAGACCACCATGGAAGCACTGGACGGCCGTTTCGTCCTAGTATGGGACTCCTCAGCAGTGCGCATCCACGATCCCGCCCCCCGCGAGATTCGAACCCACGACCTACCAGCCTCGCGCCAGTCGCTTAACTGGCTAGACCACTGGGCCGGCATCTAACGGTGTTAGTGTCTAACTTCAACCAATCCACGAAGTTGCGCCACTGTATACCATTGTCTTCAGTGAGCTGATATCTCACAACAGACCTGGTTGAACTCCACTGGTAACGACTTCTCACTAGAATTCCAGGAGTATCTCTTGAAGTCAGTCACTAGTGAGCAGGTGATCACTTGATCCCTTTTGTAGTAACAATCAGTGTCTTTGTTTTTGTCTAATTCATAACAGTAGTAGGATTCTATGAATTAAAAACGTAAAATGGTTATACTTTATTAAGTGATTCAATAAAAATGAGTATGATTTGTTAGGTGGTTGGAGATAATTAGTAGGAAAGCTTAACTTTAGGTTTCGTGCTAATTGCTGCTTGTCAAAAAGGCATATCTACAATCTTGCAGGAAGTGATGGCTCCTGCGGGATACGAACATGGTTTATCTAACTTACTGGTGGGTTATTCTGACTGCCGCTGATTTTTGATTTGCTTTGTTCAAATGTTAGATATTTCTACGAGTAATCAACAGTGAAGTCATAGAACAGAGTTATCTAGTGGCTAGCATTCACTAACAAGATGTATTCTATGAATCTTATAAAAATTGGAACCCAGGTAGCATAAAACTAAGGTTCAAGTTGTCGAGTTAATCATTTTTAACACTTTAGCAACAGAACACAATAATCAGACCATAATTTGGTTGGTGGAGTTTAATCAGCGCTCAAGATTAGATAATATGATATTGATTATTAAGAAATGATGAGTTAATAAAGTGATTTCAGGTTGGTAGTTGGTCAAACATGACCAAAAGAGTTTATTATTTGTGTTGAACTATTGCAGAGACTCGACTCTATATATCAACATCAATCCTATCAAGATTGCATGTACACTCTGCAGAAAAATATTTTGGCTGCCGGAAAATCTGAAGTTTAGAGTATTTAATATAACTTATTTATTTTAACACATGGATATCGGTACAAGGAGACACCAAATACATATGTGCCACACAAATCTCATTCGATATGTGTGAGGCCTGTGATATTACCCGGGTGCCCAAACCGAAGCAGGTAGTTTTCTTAGAGGGCCACGCTCGGAGCCTTCGACCTGAAGGTCTGGTCCACAAGGCAATGGAGCATCGTAAGGAGATGCAGTAACATGGTAGCCGGTGACCAACGATTGATTCGTACGCCAATTTTTCCTTCAGGATACTGAAGCCAGGCCATGTGCACCACTGGTTTGGGATCCGGTTAAAGCGCCGGACGTTCGCTTTTCGTCCTCTCAATTTCGTAAACACCACCCCCGCCACGAGAAGGCAGTGAGTAGGACTTCCCTGGCAGAGGCTATATACGCGTGGTCATGTGAGAGCATTTCGAGTGGGCGAGCGGACTCTCCCCACTCTCGGCCGTACCAGGGCATTTGGGAGCAGTCGCCGGCATTTAATACAACTAAGGCAAAAAATGATTCTCGGGAAGCATTTGCTTGGTTTTTGAGATATTTTTTCAACTAACTTAACTCTGTTATCATAATTTCATGAAAATATTCACAAATATAGTTTAAGATGTGAAAATTGGAAAATTCTTCAATTACCTGTAAGTAAACAATCAAATGGTACTGTATTTTGTCCTATAAAATCATCACCGATTGCATGATCATCTAGTACGACAAAGCGTACTAATGCCAGACTACCCAACTGTACACAAAATTCAAAAGTATCCTCAAATATTGCGTTATAACCGGATGCACTACCAGCTGGTGCGGTGACAGTACGTTGTTCAGCACAATCCACTGGGATACCATGAATTTCTACCACAACATATGGTTCAATTGTATCCCCTTTTGAAACTGATCCCCTCGGCTTCGGTAGTTGTTGTGCACTGACAATTTTCAGTCGAAGTACCTAGATAAAATATATCAGTGTAACTGAAAATAATATTTTATTATTTCATTTCAAATAACTTGTAATAATTAGCTCTATCTGCAGGTGAATTTTGTTATGACTCAACACTGAAAATCAGGGAGCACAGTGAATAGTTGTTACTTCGTATAATGTGACTGCTCCGCAGCGTATACGGATGACCTCATCAAATAACCAAACTAATGCCTTCCTATCATATGCTTAAATTTTGGACTGGTGAATTGGAATCCGATGGGGCACTGAGTCGTTCCACGGTATCGTATGTCAATCATTCAGTGACTCAGTGATAAACTTTATACTTCTAAAAATCGTTGAATAACGGTAAAGAATCTGCACCGGAATATCGAGAATCAACCTTTTTGTAAACTCCGAGTGACCAAATAGTTATGCTTAGGTGGAAGTCTGGTCAAATCATAGTTATTTATCAAGGCTTGTGACCAGCTGGAGTATCTGGAGATCCTGAGTTTTATTCCTAGAGAAATTGTGTGTGCTCACTAATGCAAAGCCATATTATGGGATAAGATAGTTAACATATGCTCCCTGGTATCCCTACTGAGACTCATCAGTGACGTTCATCATATAAAATTACAGTAATTGCTCGTTAAAGATTTCATCATTCCATCTTCATTTAATAGATCAATGGATTGCCTACAAAATACGGTATTCTATAATCATTTTTGTTTTGAATGAATTTTGATCGCTTTTACTTTCATGTTTAGTATTTTCCGCACAAATTTATCATTTCATTTCATAAAATAACTATTCTTCTTGATCACTTGTTCACTCACTAAAAAGGAGGAGGCACTATGAGTCAATCATCAGACTTGTACACCATTGGATCACGGTATAGGAGACTACAGGCTAAGCATTGTTGTGCAAGATTGAAGGTTCTGAGTTTGACTCCTGTTTGTAGGATAGGTCGTAGATGTTCACCACTGTGAAATTTCATACTAAAACATTTGGTTTACATAAGTATTCATTACTTGATTATACAATTCATAATATCAATCTAGCCAAACTATTGTGTATTTTAAGCACACAATCATACTATTTCCCTACCTTTATAGCAGTCCATTCATTTAGAATGTTGAACGATTGACTTCTAATGAGGAAGTAATCGTTTCAAAAAATGGTATTTAATGAATTAAATCATTATAATAAACAATATTTTAGAAGTATTATGCCCGACAAGAATAATGAATGGTAATTTTTGGGATCCATTTATGGACCAATACTAAACGTATATTTCTATTGTATAATTATTAGGTAACTAAACTATGCATATTCATATTCGTCTTATTATAAGTTTTATTTTGACCCATAAACTATTTCAATGGTTAAGATCATGATTCAGTTTAAGCTAGACCACCATGGAAAACCTGGAAGCACTGGACGGCCGTTTCGTCCTATTGTGAGACTCCTCAGCAGTGCGCATCCACGACCTCGCCCCTTGCGAGATTTGAACCCAGCACCTACTGGTTTCGCGCGCGAGCACTTAACCACCACTTAACCATAAACTATTATCATACGTTTTACCATTCTTGAGTTATAACCAGTATATTAATTACTACCTCCCTCATTCACAGCCACATCTGGCTGATTCTTGTACAAATGTTGTTTCATATTTTATTGGTACGTTGTGGTCTGTTTCATTAGTATATAAACAGAGTATGTTTGGAATATAATGATTCATATCGCAAAGGCTGAGACTTGTGTTCTGGACTTGCCCCCAAATGCGCCGGTACGGCCGAGAGTGGGGAGAGTCAACTCGCCCACTCAAAATGCTCTCACATGGCCACGCGTATATAGCCTCTACCAGGGAAGTCCTACTCACTGCCTTCTCTCTGCCGGGGTGTTGTTTACAATATTGAGAGGACGAGGAGCGAATGTCTGGCGCTTTAACCGGATTCCAAATCAATGGTGCACATGAGTTCCAGTATCCTGCGGGGACAAATGGCGTATGAACCAGTTTTTGGTCACTGGCTACCATGTTACTGCATCTCCTTACGATGCTCCACTGCCTTGTGGATCAGACCTTCAGGTCGAAGGCTCGGGGAGTGGTCCCCTAAGAAAACCACCTGCTTCGGTTTGGGCACCCGGGTAATATCACAGGCCTCACACATATCGAATGAGATTTGTGTGGCGCATATATATTTGGTGTCTCCTTGTACCAATATCTATGTGTTAAAATAATCAGAACTCTAGGCTGATCATACGTGTTTTACGCATCCTTGATCCGATCGATAAGTCACTGCCCTCTAATCAGCAATCATAAGTTATAACAAGAAGTTTATAAATAATCGAAATAAATTAATAATAGAATACCTGTGGTGTAGTATCTGGTGGTCTTTCAGTAATATTTAATAAATTTGATTTATATGGTGTAAAAAATGATGAAAATTGACGATATAAATTTGGTTTTAATACATAACCACAAGCACCATTACGTGCAAAAAATCCAGTAGCTAAATCCATAATTAAACCAGCTGTTTGATAATTTAATGTTACAATTTGTCCACCCCATGCCCATATATCTAATGGATTTAAATTACTACTATCAGCTCTAGATAAACTTGGACAAATTTGTATTAAGGAATTTCTTGTTAATTGTACTAAATCCCCAGCATTAGTACCAATTGCACGAGATGCTTCTGATTCAGACATAATTATTATATAATATGGATGTAAATGTATATTATCTTGATGATATTGTTTATTAGTAGTATTATTATCATTAATAGTAGTAGTATTGTTCATCGTAATTTTATTATAATGACTTGTAATACTTTTCATATTTATATTTCGTTTATCTTTTAAATTAGAATGATCATATAAATCTAATTTAGCTTTAGATTGATATTGAAAATTTTTTAGGATCATTTTAGGTTGATGATGATGATGATGATGATGATTAGTTTCTGTATGTGTACTACCAACAATAACAACTGGTGATGTGGATGAATTATTATGTGTATTATTAGGTGAATGATCATGTTTGACATCTCTTTTTAATCCATGAGATGTTGACAGTGTTGAAAATGATGACATTGTACGATTCATATTAAGTGATATATTAGCTAAAATAAAGAAGAATAGAATATGGCATTAAATAAATGAATATCAAAAAATGGTATATGAAATGTTTAAAGATTGTTCAATCTTGTTCTAATGTAAAGCATAAACTGAAGAATCTTTTGTAAGCAATAATGGATAGTGGCTAGCAGTGGAATCCAGGACGCGCGTTTCGACCTGTTTGGGACTCGTCAGTTGGATGTACCTCCATCTCAGAGTTGATGTTCACTCTGGAACTCGAACCCAATACCATTCGCTTCAAACGCCATCGCGTTATCCACTCAGCTACTGAGTCCTCAGTAGGATGTCCCAAATAGGACGAAACGCACGTCAAACTGGATTCCACTGCTAGCCACTATCCATCATCGCCTACAAATAGCTTGTGAATTAAGACAATATCGAGGCATACGCACAGTATGTACATATGCCAATAACAGACTGATCAATTGCAGTCTTAAACCTCAATGGGAAGATACAAGCTAAACAATATCAACTGAAGAATCTTTTGTGTTATAACAATCATGAACTTATTACTAACTTATTTTGAAAAGAATTCTTATAGTATTAGTGAAAAGCTCTTACTGATAGTGTTATATCTAGAACTTAGATTCTTGGTGTGCCGTGTATAATTTGAGCAACTGAACACTAGAACCCTCCCAAGTCGCAAATGAAAGTGGAAGGAATGTTATTCCAAACAGTGTCAATTATAGTACAAAACTATCAGGCATTTATAGTTTTTAGTAAAAACGAAATAATCATTATACTTATCCAATCCGCACACAAGGGGGTTATTAACAGTTGTCCAATAGGGAAGATACACGTGGGAATTCTGGAATATGATGATGGAATATCTTCGGCTATTTCTAAGCTTCTTAGAGTTTCCTTGAGTTCACCCGTGGATCGTCCTCACAGATAGGATTCAACTAATTCAGATGGTAGTTTCGTATCATTGGCCTTTCGACGAGGCACATATATCAATTATCTGAATCTGTGGTTCATCTGATACTAAACAGAATTATCATAGCAACGGCCAGATTATACTTCACTGATTTACTCATTAGTAGGGTAAAACTAACTTGTTTCACGACGGTCTAAACCCAGCTCATGTTCCCTATTAGTGAGTGAACAACCCAACGCTTCACAATTCTGTCATCAGTAAGTGATGAGCGACAGTTGTTCTTCAATACCAACGTCAAGGCAGTTCTACTGTACGGAGCTGAAACTTGGAGAACTACAACAATCACAATCAAGAAAGTACAAGTATTTATAAATAGCTGTCTACGCAAGATACTCAACATCCATTGGCCGGATACCATCAGCAACAGCCTTTTGTGGGAGAAAAACAAACCAGCTCCCAGCTGAAGAAGAAATTAGGAAAAGATGATGGAAATGGATAGGACATACATTATGGAAATAACCAAACTGCATCACGAGGCAAGCCCTGACTTGCAATCCTGAAGGGAAGTGGGAAAGTGGAAGGTCAAAGAACACAGTACATCAGGAAATAGAATCAGATATGAAAAGGATGAATAACAACTGGAAAGATCTGGAAAGGGTTGTCCAAGACAGGGTTGAATGGAGAATGCTGGTGGTCGGCCTATGCTCCTTCACGAGGAATAAAAAGTGTAAGTATAGCATTGTATGTGGATTATACAAGTCCTATTTAACGTATTCAGTAAAATAACGAAATTGTACACTTTACTAAAACAACGTATAGTTAGTAAATTAATTACAATTAAACAACAACAATAATGCTCATCAAAATGTAAAGTTCCCTAATATTTATAACTTACATCTTATTGAATCATTATTTGTAATCTGTTCATAATTAGTTGTATCGAAGAAAAACATATCAGATAATTCTCTAATAACAGGTGTTTCTTGATGAGAAGTCTGTAACAAAAGATCAAATGTAACAAAGTTGGCAACATATTTCTTTGTTTTTTTGTCTTGGTTTCTGCTACAAAATCAATTCACTAGTGTTCTTTTTTAGAATTTGTTTTACTTACCATAACCCGACTGTTGTTGCTACATTGACGTGATGGTCGGGCTTGCCTATCGTGATGAAGCAACCGAGCTATACTAGCAGGAACAACCGCTCCTCAAGGTCCTACCATGTCAGACAGGTCGGATGAAGAGCGGTAAGACTAAAAGCAACAAACCCAAGGTCCGAAGGCGAAGTCGTACTGCTGACTGTACAGAGGTGTGACAGCAGTAAGGTGTTTCCTTCAGACAACCAGCATGACAGCGATGCTGCCTTCCCACAGGGAGAGGTGGGGTTAGAAAAGGTCGACCCTAAAAATGCACACCTCGCCTTATCCCACGGATATCCGTCTCCGGCGGTAAGGCCTTAACAAGTACGGAACTAACACACAAATTACCCACAAAAAGGTCGTGCGTGACCGGTGTCAAGCAGTTGTCCCTTGGGCACTGCAGTCACTCTCTCTGGTCACTGAGACCACCTCTAATCCAATTTTCTTTTCAGGTACCTCCGGAAGAACCCTTCGACGGTGTAGGTAACCGGGAAGTGATAACCGCCCTCATACCTCTAACAGCATTCAAGACTGACTGACTTATCATAAATACGGTTTATATTTACTGATATACATTGAAACATATTAATCAACATTTGGATTGGTTGTTTGAATCTTCTCATGGATGTTTAGGACTGTTTAGAACACTTTTAGTATATGTACATCCTATGAGGACCGCCCCAATATTACACAAAAAGTATAAGCAGAGATAGATGGTGGGTAGGAATGAAATACAAGACCAGCGTTTTATCATACTTTGAACTCGTCAGTTAGATTTACCTGTCCTCCAGAGTTGATGTTCACTCCGTGACTCAAACCCAATACTGTTCGCTTCAAACGCCATTGCATTATCCACTTAGCTACTAATATGCGCGTCCTGGATTTCATTTGTACCCACCATCCATCTCTGCTTATAATCTTTGTGGTTTAAGGTAATATTAATTGCAGTCCTAAAAATCATTTGGAAGATTCCAACAACAGATATAAATGAGTTAAACTTCACCACAATGCACAAACTAGTTCTTAACTGGATGCAATAGCTAAGTTAATAATAAGATGTTGTTCGAAACGAATGGTACTGAGTTAGAGTCCCGGAGTGATGCGAACAAGTACATCCAAGTGATGAGTTCAAAACAGGACGAAAAGCGCGTCATGGACTACACCGCCCCCACCATCCAAGTTTGTTTATATCAATCAACAGTTTTAATTGATGTGGATAAGATCACTCATTACTTAAACTATCAGTTTACTTGTACGGGTCAAAACATGTACAACTCGACAATAGAATAGGATAGTTCCTGTTCTTATTTCTGAGCATATCCTACGAAAGCTTTAACTAAAATGGTTCTCATGTGATCAGGAGTTCGATTCCTCATCAGTAAGAAGGTGGTTTAGAACCAATTAAGTATTTCAGCATAGGAGGTTATGGCAACATGTAATTTCCACAATTTCGCATGACAAAATGACTCAAATTATTTTAAACATTGAAATTATTAATATTATTAACTTTAATTGGTTGTTGAGCTTCTCTGTTGGTAAAAACACTGAGTGTTTCAGATCTTGTGTGTTTGCTTGAGTGTAAGTTCAAAGTACAGGTGACTGGTGGTGAAAGAATTTTTAGGGAATAATTTCAGTGGAAATGATTCCAGTAAAATATTTGAGGTTGGGAAAAACGTGTTTGCTTCACTTTTTATCACTAACATTTTTCTCTGTAGTTTAGGTTAATGTACTCTTAGAAGTTCTGTCTTAGGTGTATGACAAGAAAAGACTAATATTTTATAACCATACGTTTACATTATTAACCAAATACACAAACTGGAGACATGGATAATTAATTAAAGGGACTAATTGCTTTATAAAATTCTGTTCAAATCAATATCACTTCCTTCTTATAATCCCAATTCGTAAGAAAAACCATGTACTATCTGAGTTTTTTAATATTCAAAACCTGACCTACGTGTTCAAAAGGAGATGGTTATTAATCTTTCGTTGCCTTAGTGACAAATACTCTTTTGCTGCATCTTAAAAAAGTTTTTTTTCTTTTTCTTCAAACTCTTTCTCACATTTATTACATCAGTGATTTTATTTCAATTATCTCTACTCACTATACTCCTACTCATCATGTAATCACTTGTTTCTAGCCCCTTGAACTGCTGTCACATAAAGTATATAGTTACAATATTTTATTTACACCCTTGCTATACTATACGAATATGCCTTCAATATAACTTCCAATCAAACTCTTTCATGTAAGTAATTTAAACCCATTATGTAATTATAATTTTAAATATCACAGGTTGTAAGCAGCTGATGAGAACCTACGAAATAAAAATCAATTCATGCTATTTTAATAGTTGAAATCATGAGTTAATTAAAGCTAGACCACCATGGAAAAGCTGGAAGCACTGGACGGTCGTTTCGTCCTAGTATGGGACTCCTCAGCAGTGCGCATCCACGATTCCGCCCCCTCCCGTGAGATCCATGCTATTCTGCTAGACTCTTTGTTTTTGCTCTTTTCAAAATGATAAAGGGAACTATGTATATTAAAATTTCAAAATATACTCAAAAGTCTTACTCTTTAGCGGTTTAATCATTTCATCTTCTTGTTGTATCTATTCATCTCAGTGTAATTCTTTTAAGATAATTTTGGATTTCGAGAATAAAACGAAACAGTTTGAGGCCACATCTTGTGATTAGCAGTGTGATCTAGCAAGATGATGATAGTTAGAGATAGGAACTTGTGAATAATCTCTGTTGGATGTGTAGGGATATTTACCCAGTATAACAGACAACAATGAACATAACTTTTATTTATTAGTTAGTGGTGGACCGTTACTTTCAGACCGTAGCAAAATAGAGGGCATTTAGGTACAATATAACCTACTGATCGTTAGTTTATTTATGTTCACAATCAGCATTCCGAGTAGATCTGCTGACATGTTTATTATACAAATGATGTTACTTAAATGGCTTCAGTAGTAAATCTTACGAAATAATGGACAAACAACTGATATTTACTGTGCTATTTTATAACAAACTGTAAATCAGATCTCTTCCAATTCACTAACTTATAATTTGATTTACGAATAAAGAAGCGACAAACAAATTAAGATAAATAAATAAAAATACCATTGACTTACATATAATGAATTAAATACACGTCTTAAATTAGGCAAACCACCATTCATCCATTTTTCGGACTCATTACCTGATGTATTCATTGTGGTACCCTTTGGTAATCGTTTACCTTGCAATAAAATACGTCCCATAAGATCACGTGGTGATGGCCATCTTACAAAAGAACCATTTGATGTGTATACTGTTGATTCATTTTTTAAATCAACAACTGTTAGACTATTTTTACGATTGCCTTTATTATTAAGATTAATATTATTCATCATAGAATGTAGTTTTGTCTTTTCAACTTGCTCTTCAATTTCCAATTGTGATTCACTTAAATTAAAAGTGAATTCTGAATTTGGTAATAATAAACGATTACCAAGACAACAACGTAAGAATGTGACCAGTACACGTTGTTGTGCTTGAGTTGCATAGCATTCAATTGATACAATAACTGGATATCTATAATAATTAATGGAAAGATAAACATATCGAGAGTCATTGGAAAACGTTAGCAATATTTAACTAGTATTAAGACGGAATACTTTTAAAAAACCTTCAAAACAATCCCTATGATATACTAATCAACTAAAGTTGATAAGCACTACTGAACGGTCTTATACTAGGATTAAATAGCCGTCCAGTGCTTAAAGGTTTTAATCATTTTTTAATCAGTCTAATCTGTAATTTGTAATAGTTTGGATAATCACGCTATTGAAAATTTGACTGAATTTTGATCTGTCTTAGTTGGCATATGTGTATCATATATGCACTATCTCGAAATAGCTCAGTCAGTCAGCTACAACGTAGGGGACTAGGCACATATATGCATCGATCCAAGTTGCCATACCTCATTAACACAACAAGATGAACACTGGATTCGTAAAAGTAGTTAATTCGGTGGTGACAATATATAAAAGAAAGATTGCAATAAGGATATAGTACAGGAAGAAAGAATTAGTTGGTAGAAAGAAAGATATGAAGCGATTTTAATCTCTTAGTTTAAGAGAAGATAGAGAGTGTATACACCTAAGCTATTGTGATCGATTCTGAGCCATGTCACCAAGATTCTCCAACCATCGGTTACAAAAGTCACGCCGACCCCAACCAAGTAGTCTGCATCTACCAACATGGTTCTGACCAGAATTTAGTGACTTCAAGCACTGATGCCACGTTTTGGTTTGGCCGCCCCTAACTTTCTTCCAACCATCCCCAACACTAGTTAGCATTGCGCATCGTGGTAATCGGTGTTCAGGCATACGTAACACGTGGCCCAACCATCTCAATCGATGAATATCTACAATCTCATCAACTGATTTACCTTCATTCCCTAATACTCTGTATCTAACCGCACTATTACTTACCCGGTGATCCCAGCAGACGCCAGTAATATTTCTAAGACATCTGTGATCAAATACTAGTAACTTACGAGTATCTTCTACTTTTGATGACCACGTTTCACAGCCGTAAAGTAAAACAAAATTACGAAATAGCTACTATGTAAAAAGTCCATGCAGTATGAGTGAAATATTCTTAGCAGTAGAATCTAGTACTTATCAATAGTGGATTAGTGTTTAAAGTGAAAGATACTGGATTCGAATCTCATAATGAACACTAAACATAAGATTTAAGTACATCTAGATGATGAGTTCTATGATAAAGCAAAAAGAACATTATAGATCTAATTACTACCCACATCATTCCATATATTCTAATATAAATCTTATTTTTTTTTCTTTTGACATTTTATTACAAATTCTTCTTTTTTTTAAAAAAAAATTTCAAATCACTAGGGATTTTTTACCTGACTACTATAGTTGTATATTCTCTTTTTTCCCAATGTTTCCCAGACAATAAATCAATACAAGTAAATAGATAATTTATAGTTGATTGATAACCGCATAATTTTATTAAATAAAAGTTCAAATCAATCATTTCAATAACATAATCTATACAAAAATATGTACTTCACTTAATTGGTATATATATATATATATATGTACCCATATCTGTTATTATGTACATATGTGCGGTTTCTATGTACCTTAAAATGTGCTTATCTATTGAAGTAGAAAAAAGTTAATTGTGTGCATTTGCTTATTTAAGAATTTTCTTATTAAAAGTATTCTACCGATATTATTTTGTGATGATGAAATATCCCATAAATATAAATGGATAATTGCTGTGAACAGGGAAACAAGAAGCTCTCACAGACTACGAAAGTTGTTTTTCGGGACGTTATTCCATTACCTCTAACCCACTTCGAACTCACGCGTACTAGCCTCAAGGTTAGATCGGTCAGCCAAGGTCTTAATCTGGATTAGACAAGTATCCTCAGCACCAAAGGACATAACAATAATATAAAGAAACTTGCGTATCATTTTACAAAATCATTTTAAAAAATATAGAAACAAAAACATTTGCATAAAATAAGCGAAAATGGATAGTGGCTAACAATAGAATACAAGTTGATGCGCGTTTCGTCCTATTACGGACTCGTCAGTTGAATGTGCCTGCATATGAGGGTTAACATTCACTCTGGGACTCAAATCAAGTAGCATTCGCTTCAAACGCCATCGTGTTATCCACTTAGCTATTGAATCCTGATAGCCGCTTGCTTGTGCAATTGGTTGAAGTTTAAATTCACTTAGCGTTGTGTTTACTTGAATCTTCCCATTAATGTTTAGGACTGCAATTGATCAGTCTCTTATTGGCATATGTGCATACTGTGAATTTAAATTCACCTCATTTCACAAGCAAGTGGCTATCAGGACTCAGTAGCTGAGTGGATAACGCGATGGCGTTTGAAGCGAATGGTACTGGGTTTGAGTTCCAGAGTGAACATCAACTCTGAGATGGAGGTACATCCAACTGACGAGTCCCAAGTAGGACGAAACGCGCCTTAAAGTGGATCCTACTGCCAACCACCAAACCATCTTTGCTTATAAAGCTTGTGAATTACGGCAATATCGAGGAAATTCGCACAGTATGCACATATCCCAATAACAGACAGATCAATAACAGTCTTAAACCTCAATGGAAAGATTCAAATAAACAATACCAAGTGAATTTGCATAAAATGAAATGAAAGTGAATAAAAAAAGACTGAATCTTTTGAATTGAACATTTTTAAGTGGTTTTTGTAGAAAAATTGTTAGCCGCTGATATAACATTAAAAGCCTCCAAATGCCCTGGTACAGTCGAGAGTGGTAAAAGTCCGCTCTCCCTCTCAAAATGCTCTCACATAGCCACGCGTATATAGCCTCTGTCAGGGAATTCCTACTCACTGCCTTCTCTCAGCCGGGGTGTTGTTTACAATACTGAGAGGACGAGAAGCGAATGTCTGACGCTTTAACCGGGTTGATGGACATGAAGAGCCCACCTAAGGAAGTTGGAAAACCCTCATTTCAAACCAATGGTGCACATGGGCTCCAGTATCTTGAAGGAACAAACGGTGTATGAACCAATCGTTGTTCACCGGCTACCATGTTACTGCATCTCCTTACGATGCTCCACTGCCTTGTGGATCAGACCTTCAGGTCGAGGGCTCGGGGTGTGCCCCCTAAGAAAACCACCTGCTTCGGTTTGGGGACCCGGGCAGTATCAAGCTCTCACATAAATCGAATGATTTATGTGGCGTATATCTATTTGGTGCCTTCTTGTACCAATATCTATGTGTTAAAATAAATAATAATAAATGACATTAAAAACCTTTCGTGCATGATTTAGTTTAATCTAATGTATGTTTTCTCAGCAATGGATATCTATGACACAACAGGAATTGATGACCAACCCTTCATGATCCAGGTCATTTCAAAATGAATAAATCAGATTGAATAATAAACATTTTCAACTGTAGTCAGTTTGTATTACTATACAAACTTTGTTTATCGTTATCAATGATAATTGTCACAATTCTAACTAAAAATGACTAAATTTGGAGTATCAGTACAGTGATTGATATGTGACTATTTAGGCAAGTGATAAATATACCATTGCGTACACAAGATAAATAGGTTTCTCAATATTATTTATCCACATTATTATACATAGTTTCTAAATGATGATTAACTGTTCTTTATATTTCATCCTTGAATGTTTACGATCGTTTTTGCTTTAATCATTGAATATCTTCAATGTATGAATAGTGTAGAAATAGACTGGTATTCGTCTAAAATATCAAGTAAGAGTAAAAGTTTGCGACTTGTATGTTTTGAAATTCCTCAGTAATTAGATTTGTAATTAGGTTGTAAACATTTGTTATAAAGCTGACAGATATAATTAGCTAATAAAAAGAAAATCTAAAATACTAGGACGAAACGGCCATCCAGCACTTCCAACGTTTTCCATCATGATTTAGCTTCAATTGACTCATGATTTCAACTAGTGAAATCTAAAATAGTCAGATATATGGTAATAAATGTGTTTGTAGAAAATTGGTCATTTAAAAGTTTAAGCAGAACATCATGTACACTTTGTTTAAATATTAGTTGTTTTTAAGAAGCTTAGTTACAGGTTGATGTGAGGGCTATTGATAGAATTCGGCTTTTGTATGTAAAATAAACGTTGTAAGATTAGATGTTTTTCACCAGATTGGTTCGAAGTCAAACATTTTAAACAGTAATACGACACTATTCTGCAGAATGTGATACACAGTAGTGAATAATATAGAGTCGAGCATATGTGTGTATTAATCCAAGATAATACACTTCATATTAATAAAATGAGAGGAGAAAATGATCAAGAAAATATATCATTGAAATTGACAAAACTAAAGATAAGAAACGTAATTTTGAAGAGAAACATCTTAATTAGAGAAGTAAAAGTAAAATTATCAGTATAGGGTATTGGAGATTATCAAATTTTCGACTGAGATCATTAACCAATTGATGTTACACCATCAATGAAAACCTGGAAGTACTGGACGGACGTTTCGTCCTGTTGTCGGGCTCCCCAGCAGTGCGCATCCACGGTCTCACCTCGCGAGGTTCAAACCCCGGGGCATATCAGTCACGCGCGCGAACGCTTAGCCTCTAGACCACTAAGGCGGCAACCAACGGTGTTAATGTGTAATCTCAACCAATCTACCGAATTGCGCGATCATCTTTCATTGTACTGAGGTAGATACCTGTCTCTACTCGATACGGATAACTCCACTGGTCATGGTCTCTGTCGGACCGTTTATCGAATTCAAACTTCTTCAGTTTTTATTTCAATGTTGTTTTATACTTAATTAATTATCTCAAAACAATGGAATTGCAGAATTTGTATAGATAAATGATAAGTAACTTCGTATTTAATTCATATCGTAAGTATAACAGATAAATGAACAGTGGTCTAGAGATTAAGCGTTCGCGCGCGTGACTGATAGGCCCTGGTTTTGGATCTCGAGAGGCGGGACCGTGGATGTGCACTGCCGAGGATTCCTACAATAGGACGAAACAGCCGTCCAGTGCTTCCAGGTTTTCCACGTTGGTCTACCTTCAATTGACTCATGATCTCAACTATTAAATAATAATGATTCAACGCTCATTGTTTCAATGTTCACTAATCATTAACTTTGAATTAAAGTTTCGACTTAATGAATTCAATTATATTTATCTGGATTGTTAGATTTATTATCAATAACATTGGATATTCATCGAAGTATTAGATGATTTGATTGGAATTCCCAATATAGTCCATTGAGTTTCAATCCAATAATCATCCAAAGCTTAACCACGTGATGAGAGATTCAAATGTCCTGTCTCCAGTTCTTGATATGTTGCTGTGTGTTTACTACTGGATAGTTCTGTTCAAGGACAAAATAGCTTTGCAGTAATCTCTGGTTTCAGTTAGTACCCTGACAAAAATGTGTAGTAATACTAAAACAAAAGCTGAATACTTTGTAAAATTTAAATAATACTGCAAGTGTATAGAATTAACTTACTCAGAACGTATGAATGCAAAATCATGTATTGTATTTAATACACCTTGTATTGGTATACCAGGTGGTCGAGAGTTGGCACGTCTAACAACTGGATGACCATCATGACCATCATAGACTTCAACTAAAAGTGTACATAAAACAAATTAAGTAAAGTGAATAAAAAGTTTCATCGTTGTGAAAGTATTTGCTTATAAACAGTGGAAGGTATATCATAAAAGTTTATTGTAATTTGACTAAAAAATTGTTAGATCACCGTCGAGACCACAGGTTCTGTTTTCGAGTCTCACATGCGGGATCGCGGATGCGCACTGCTTAAGAGTCCCATATTAGGACAAAATGGTCGCCCAGTGCTTCCAGGTTTACACTGGTGGTCTAATATTGATCTATTCATGATATCGATCTAAATTACTTTGTGTCAATATTGAAAAAAGAAGATATTAGCTAGGTATTTAAAGAATGTAAACGACAATTTATTTTATCAGAATGTTACATATTATAGTATATGATATATTACTATAACCAGATTTGATAAAATGAAAGAAATGAAGTATAAGGTTATTTTAAGTTCATGAATACATTTTCGTTGAACTATTATCGAAGTTAGATCGGGCATCTAAGGCCTTTATCAAACTTTTCATTCGATTGTCATGCAAAGAAGGAAACATCCGGTAAAAAACATATTTAATGATCTGAAAATGTCATTTGCAGGACTAAGATCATGATTTGCTATGAGAACAAACATCATATAAATGGTTACACCAAATCCTATTGAACTGAAAAAGTCGACATGTGCATGTGAACTTAAATAAATATGAAGGAGTATTTAAATTCTTGAATGAAGAGATTGATGACATATATGACACATAAGTTTCTGACCCAGTGAACATTGAAAGTTCCGGTAAATGTAGATAGTAGGAAACCATAGCTGTCTAAAATACATTATGTAGATGTTGTCTAAGTAGTAATCGTAATTTAACCGCACTTAGTCTACTATTACACTGAATGATACAAATGAAATTTCCAAGAGAATATATATATATATGTATATATATATATATATATATATATATATATATATATATATATATATATATATATATATATATATATATATATATATGAATAAGCGGAGATGATGTTGGTTGGCCGTGGAATTCAGGACATGAGTCTTGTCCTATTTAGGACTCGTCAGCTAGATATGACTCCATCCCAGAGTTGATATTCACTTCAAGACTGGGTTCAATTCATGAAGTAAACATCAAGTCTTGGATACAGATACATCCTTCTGACGAACCCGAAATAGGATGAAACCCACGTCAAACTGGATTGCAATGCCAGTCATTATCATCTTTGTTTATAATACCTGTGACTTGAGGACATATTAAGGCAATCCGTATAGAATGCATATATGCCAATAACAAACTGATCGATCACAGTCTTAAAAGTATGCTATTTTCATATTGGTTATAATAAATCTATATGAACTATGAAAAAAGTGATTTATCTTAAAATGCTTACACATTTTGCAACCATAATAAATGTCAAAACTGTATATTATAATGGTGTATTGGCTTATTTCATTTTATGAAATGATTGAATATGATCAATTCTAACAAATTGATTATGTAACAAAAGTTATGATTTGTTTTCTTTAACTTTTCATGTACTGGACAATCATTTCGTTTTAGTATGGGGACTCCTCAGAGGAGTGAGCATTCACAATTATGTACATGTAATTCGAATCTAGAACCTTCGATTTCACATGAGAACGTCTGATCTCTTCTAAATCATTGAGCTAGCATCCAACAGTGTACATATTTCACTTCAAACAATCCATGTCTTATAAAACTCGACAATTTAATCGTGAATATTTCATTGTTTTCCATATTTTAACGTTTTTATTGATAGTAATGTTGTCATTACATATATGTCATAAACTATGGCGAAGGTAATTTAATTATCCTATTCATGTGAAGATGAAAAAGGTATAAATTATCAAAGATTATTTAAGAATAGTGTTTGATAAAAAAACAAAAACTTTGTTCATAGAACATGTTTATCGATTAAACATAATTACACAAATCTACTTACGTTCAATATATCGACATCCTGAAAGAAGTGCTCTTTGATAACCTTCAATACTGCAAGGACCTGTGAGTTGATCTTCAAGTAAAAATCTATAAGTTTTACAAAATATAAAATGTAATGAATACAGCACAGTTTATTGGATGATTTCTATATTTTGAGAAGTGACATAACTGTATATAATGGGTTTAAGATTGACTATAGTTTATTATTTGAGATAAGATGATGTATTGAAAGTTAATTTGAAATAACGGAGGAGATTCGTAATTGAGAAGAGTGATCTTACATGAGATTACTTTCTCTTGTGTACATGGCTTAATCATGAAGCTTAGAGAATTCAATCTAGTCAAAATTTTCACTTACTGTTCAAATAAAACCACAATTTATTTAAACTATGAGCAATTGATTGATACAGCATGAAAAGAGGAAAATCACTTCAGTATTCCAGGAACATTATCTAACAACCGTCAATGGATTGCACATTTTGTCGTATACTATTGGGATAATCTAAAATTATCAATTTATCTTAAGAGCAGCTGTTATAACGGTAGATATTCCACGTTTACACCTATGAGACGTTAATTTGACTTAGATGAATTTCTATACAAGACTCCTTCTCAGTGTCTATTCTACAGGACTTCAACACAAGTGAGATCAAGAACATGTGATTAGCCTGACTAGAACGTAAATATATTTCCACATTAAAAATCCGACACAACAATGAACAATCAATAAAAATTAATAATAAGGATAGAGGAATATATAACTCATCTAACACCTGTTAAACTATCTACATTTCTGACAGAGCAGACAACCAATCCTTATCATTCTCGTCCACACATCAGCAGCATATTTACAACTGAAGAACATCTGGAACTCAAAACAACTGTCAATCAATACCAAGGTAAGAATTTTGAATACAAATGTCAAAACAGTTCTACTGTATGGGACATAAACTTGGACAACTACGAAAACAATCATCCAGAAGATACAAGTGTTTATTAACAATTGTCTACGCAAATAATACTTCGAGTCCATTGGCTAGACATAATCAGCAACAACCTACTATGGGAGAGGACAAACCAGATCCCAGGGGAGGAGTAAATCAGGAAGAAGCGTTGGAAGTAGATAGGACACACATTGAGGAAAGCTCACAACTGCATCACAGGGCAAACCCACACATGAAATCCCCAAAGCCAAAGGGGGAGAGGAAGACCAAAGAACACATTACGCCGGGAAATGGAGATAGACACGAGAAAAATGAACAAGAATTGGATGGAACTAGAAAGGAAGGCGGAGGACAGAGTGGGTGGGAGAATGCTGGTCGTTGGCTTATGCTAGACTGGGATTAACAGGCGTAAGTAAAAGTAATCAACTTGTCTTCTAATAAAAGTTTCTAAGTAGCTTAGTTATATTGCGATTGCTCTTGTCTGATAGAAGTAATGAGATTATTATGTGAAAAAACCTACAAAATTTATAAAAACTGGAATAAATGAAATATCAAGAAAAAGGTTAACTAAAAATTAATTTATTAGAGTATCATAAATATATATGATGCTAATGTGACTGTATAACAATTCAGCAGATGATAGAAGCTGTAATAAAAGCTCCTATGTTTTGTTTTATGTTATCTAGTAAATATTCCTTTATTACTATCTTGGAAACACTTTATTCATGATGTGACAACCAATGAAAATAGTTCAACTCCATACATTAACTGACTAAGTTGACTTAAGTTTTAAGTTTGTTAAAACTTAGTTATTGAATTGGTTATGAAATCAAGAATAGACAATATTAGCTTATAAATTTTGTTATTCATCATGAAGTATTGTGGTGTGGGTTACTTATATCCACACAACTAGTATATAACGGTGGTTAGGTACAGAATGTATTTCAGTAGAAGGTCGATGAGGAAAGAACGAGAACGGAATGCAGTTGGTATGAAAATGCATGAACAATGAAATCTGAGACAATGGATTGATGTTTGCAACAGAGACAGTCAAGTTTGAGATGATGGATTGATATTTTGCAAATTAACGATTTACTATATGGTTCTCAGATTTTATTGGGATACTCTGTAATTCCGTGCCAAGTAGATTCGTTTATCCCCGTTCGTGTTCTTGTTCACTACAGTATAAGTAATAGTCAGAGTATTTAGAATAAATAATAAACATTCTAAGTAATTTATACCAAACATCTATATAATTAGACAGAAATGATGTATCAAGTATGCAGAAGATATTGTGAGTGTCCTCAAATGCCCCGGTACGGCCGAGAGTGGGGAGAGTCTGCTCACCCTCTCCAAATGCTCTCACATTGCCATGCGTATATAGCATCTGTCAGGGAAGTCTTACTCACTGCCTTCTCGTGACATTACTGTTTTTAACGGAATTGAGAGGACGAAAAGTGAATGTCCGGCGCTTTAACCGGGTTGGTGGACATGGAGAGTCCACCTAGGGGAGTTGGGAAACCCTGATTCCGAACCAATGGTGCATATAGGCTCCAGTATTTATTTAGGTTTGAATTGCTGAATCAATCAGACTTACGTTTTATGTGATGATGCAATGTAATAGTGAGTTATTGGTTGAGACATATCTTGACAAACTTGTAAATGTACTGGATTGAATATATCACATTCTTCGGATAATAATAATAATGTAAATCCTAAAATGAAAGTAATATATTTAAAGTATTAACGAAAGAATGTAATTCATGCATATTTGTTCAAAATGTATGTATGTTTGATTGCTAAAATGAACATTTGGTATGTGGGGCCCTATATTTTGTCGTCATTTAGATCGGACGATGTTGTCGAAAGGCCTTTTCACTTTAGAGGCCCAAGATCTGACTCCAATTTGATCATATGAATGATCGTTGTCGAAATATATATGTCCTGACTATTCTCGTATATCTTCAACGACTTAATCCGCATTGAGTGATTAACGGAATGAAATAAGTCAAATAACGTGAATGGATTACTGAATACATTATATTTTGTAATATGAAGCGAAGCGAAACGAGGCGCAGTGGAGATGGAGGGTAAACCAACTCCAATTAACCGAGCGTTAATCAAAATTTATCGTCACACAAAAATAGGTTACAGACATATGATGAGTAATGGGATAAGAAGTGTACACACACCCACGTGCTCATATAAAAACAGTGAAGACTGATAAGCGAATAATTTACAAGGTCAAAATGTAACTCAAGTAAAATGAATAGATTGGCCTGTCCGAAAGCTAGAATAATATATATGGGCTTAACATAACAATAGACGCTACAGGTATTTTTCGATTGTTACTATGTCATATTATTCACATCCTTATCAATAAGGCGTTTCTAAAATAATTTCTTTTTGCATTTCTGTAAACTTTGCAGTGCACATTACTGATTAAATTTAGTAAAAAGGCAATATTAAGGAAGGTCTTGACAACTTGTTCTTCCTAATATCGGACTCCTCAATAGTCAAGACTCAGTACTCTGCTAAATATCAAACAAATACAAGTTATTAACAAGAGATAAAAACCTAAGGGTGTTGTGTAGGGTACCTGGTCGTTAAAAAGTTAAGTATTTGAGTTCTTTTATCTGTAAGGTTAGTGAATTTATGAGCTTACATATGTCTGGAGATTTTATTTATTTGTAATTGTCGATGGAACCATAGATATTCAGAACAGTCTTTCATCAATTAACCTAAGCAGACGCCTAACTTTATCATCATGATTATAGTTGATCGGTTGGGTGTGATTACCTTCTTCTTCGGGAGCCTGCTAGATATCCGAATCAACCAAGACTAAGCAACAAATCCTGAAGTGGCTGACTATTATTCTGAGCCATACATACAGCTGAAAATGTTTTGAAAGAGATCGATACTATAGTCACAATTTATATTTGAAGATTTCTGAAGACTTAACTCGAAATTTATTGCACTGACGCAATTATATTCATTTTGTGTTTTCATATAAGCTTTAACCTTGTAGCAGTGTCATAGCATTCACCTGGAACATAGAAAGTACACACTCACGAAGACCTATATTTTTTTGAATTACTATCAGGTAAAACAGTCTTATGACTACTAAATATATCATTTTAATCCTATTAATTTTAATAATTGAGATCATGGGTCAATTGAGGCTAGACCACCATGGGAAACCTGGAAGCACTGGACGGCCATCTCGTCCTATTGTGAGACTTCTCAACAATGCACATCCATGACCTCGCCGCCTGCGAGATTCGAACCAAGGACATATCGGTCTAGTGCGTGAGCCCTTAACTTCTAGACCAGTGTTGGATGCCAGCTCAGTGGTCCAGAGGTTAAGTGTTCGAGCGCGAGACTGAAGACCCTGGGTTGAAGTGAAACGCATTAGGTCCAAGTTTTATTGTCAACATGAACACTTAGATGAGGTTGAATCTAAGGAATGAGTTTTAGACAGAATGAAATATATACTGGGTTTCATTAGTAGCCGATATCGAACTTTAATAAAATATTCTAAGTACTGTGCAAGGAATTCATGGAAGATAAATACAAGAAATAATGAACTCACCATCGATTCCCATTAAATTGTATTGTCGATTTTCATGGGATGGTTCAAAACGATTAATTAAAGCTTCACATTGATCACGCGTTAATCCAGTCCTCTACATTTTAAAACAAGACATAATAATTAAGTAAAGTATGTGAAATTAATAAAGATAATAGAAAACTGACATTTAGTACCAGGTAACATATAGAAGAGGTATAAGTACATTGTGTAATATTTATATCAGAGACTTTAGTAGGGTTTGCTACTCTCTTATGAATAATAATGGGTCTTTGAATATTTCCTACATCAACGTTTATGTGCAGTAACATGGGGTACTGATTGTATTGGTTATTAGTGTACATATTCACGAATGCACACCTATATATGATACATATGCTTAAAATAAAAAAAAACGTGTTTGGCTTGGATCTGTGCATGGGTCCCGATGATTTAGTAACACAAAGCGGGATCTAATAGGGACATTGAATTGTTTACTGAGGTTAGAAAAGAAAGAAGAGAGCTGTCGAGATATGGATTAATAGGTGGTATCTCTTATTTGAAGATATGCTTCAATGTCCTTTATATGAAAAAAAAACAAGTCAAGAACAGACGACCGTACTTTACGAAAAACTGACTTTATTTAAACAGTTGGTAGAAACAGCGAGTCAAAGGATTTCTCGTCGTTTATGATGTGGGAGATCATTGTTATGTAGACATACGTCTTATAGATATAAGAATCTGTATATATGTGTGTTAAGTTGAACACAATGTTAGATTCAAAAAAGTGATCTGAATCATATAAGGATGACAGTTGAATCAAGATGAATTTATTTCGTCTTATAATGTATTAATTATATGTGAGACATTAACAACTTACTGAACAAGACTTAAAAATATACTTCATGTACACCATGAAAGAAACTTACACCTTGTTCGCTTTCAAAAAAATTCTTTAAATCTTCTGCACTCAAATGTTCTGATCCACTGGAATACCTAGAATAATTGTTTTAATAAATGATGTTTAAATAGTGATTCAATGAGAAAAGATTGTATGATAATAGATTTGAAACATATCTAATAAGTTATTACAGAATAATTATTTGTAAAAGAGTTCCGTGTACTCTAATCGTTTGCCCTAGAGGTGCGAGGTGATAAAGAAATGGGAGAAGGGTTAGTCGAAGAGTTGTTAGGAGGTGTAAGAAGGGTTTGATCGTGACCAACTTAGTCTCGTGTGCTGTTGATTAATTGTTTATCCTATTCATTACGTATCTGTAACTTATTTTTGATCTGACTATAAATTATTGAGTCATGTTTGGTTAAATCTAATTAGTTCATTCATCTTCTCCGTTAGGCGACATTTCTCCCCGCTTTGCTTCGCCTTCTGCTTTTTGCCTCCTTCGCTTCGTCTTCCTGATTGTCTGTTCAGATCAATGAGAGTATGAAGTATACGTATTCAAGCTTCATCCTCGTATTTGACTTATATTTGTTCCGTTATTCACTAACTCAAATCAAGTCGATAAAAATATATAAGGGTTGACGGCATATCTTTATCGATGACAATCATCATCATCCGATCTAATTAGAGTCAAATTGGGGCCTCTTAAATCTTAATGTACAAGTCAATTATGTTTTGGATATTGTTTGAAAATGGAATCCATGATACATTTTCGGTTCTACTTAGGAATTGTCAGCTACATATATGATCTGCATCTCAGTTCTGATATTTATATTAATTCTCGTAAACATTATCTATAAATTCAATATTCGCACCATTATTTACTATTTTTTGTAAGTTATGGTTGTCAACAAAGTGTTCAAGAGGTATACTATTTTAAGAAAGAATATAACTGATTAAATTTAGGCACATCCACTTGATGAGTTCAAATAGGATGAAACATACGTTTTAGTTTCGACAATTGTAATCTACTTGACATACAATTAACACTAAGACAATATAAAACTGTTACTAGTTGGTATTCTTTAAGAAGGAAATATATTTTGAATTTTGCTGAGAACTGATGAACTTTTCATGATTCAAATAGATGTCAACGATTGTTGTGATCAAGTATTACTATTGAACTATTCAAGACATCAATTAACTAAGTAAAAGAGAATTCAGCGAAGAAAATTTTCTTTTGAACGAAATTATTTACTTAAGCTATGCATTCGTATATATATAGTTATATGGAAAATGTATGTCCATTCAGGGAATTAGGGCCAGGGAAGGATGAGAAGGGAAAAAAACATCAGTCCAGTGTTTTTTAGTTCTCAATGATTCTTCAATAATTATCAAACAATGACAAAAACTAACTTTAATAAGTGATTCTTGTTGACAAATGTATTTGTTAGGTTCAGAAAATGTTTTCCATTTTAAATGAAGTGTATTCGAGTAAACCAAGTCATATGTATGTACACGGATTCATATATATATCTTAAAAAATTAAGGTTATCAGTAGTTTGTTTCGTCTATTAAAAAAAAAACATTTCTTTTTCATATATAGATGACTGATCACTGAGTAGTGAGTACTGTTATTATTTACTAGTCTTTCAATGTTGATTGAGTTCTGGGTAGTAAATTGAAACGTGGTTATGAGCAGGAGTGACTTAATTAAGTGTTTTAATGTTAACTATTTGGTGTTAGTCAGTAGGATATTTTAGATTTTGGTTTTGTGCTGATATGTACTTTTCAACTAGTTGTACCTGGTTGTACCCTATGAGATTCCTATTCTCGTCATTCACGATTCTTTGAGCTTATAAGATGACTTATAGATTTGTATACTTATGGTTATTATCAGTGATCCAAGACGTACATTTCTTCCTATTTGAGACTAATCAACTAAGTGTTATTCCATTACAATGTTGATATTCACATTGATAGCTGGCAAGTCCCACATAATCCATCAATTTTAAATTAATTATTAAATTATGACTATGTAAATATAATCTTTAAAGTATATACGTCTACCAACTAAGAATAATGTGATTTCAGTCATGAATATCATCAATGAGATCATTTAAACGCTAAACAATTTACTATGGTATTGAATAAGAAAAAGAGAATTCAGTGATGAAAATTTTCTCTTCTCGACGAAATCATTTACTTAAACTGTATATTCATATATATAGTTATATGGAAAATGTATGTCTGTAGAAGGATAGGAAGGACTGTACTAATCAAGGGGTAAGGAAGAACAAAATGTATGGGTCAGATATGAAGAAAAGCGACAAACAACAAAGGTCATAATAATTTTCTTCGCTGAATTCTCTTTTTCTTATACAATGACACTATGGGTTATTTTAATCATCAATTAACTCTTATGAGAGTGAGATATTTACACTGACTAAACACTGGTTAGTAGTCAATATTATGTTTGTTTAATAAATAGTACTGCTGATTGAATTCGATAGATCAGGTTTGATTCATTTGATAGGAAAATTCTTTTACCCAGTGAAATAATAATAATGAATCAAACATATCAATACGTTGGGAAAAGTGGTCTATGATTAGTACTAGTAATGATTAAGAGTTACAGTATTACTTATACAATGCTCTAGAATATAAAGATTAAATAGCTACAAATGTCTAGATATTGTTTAGATCAGAAAGATGCATGAATGTATATTGGTTTGAAGAATGCACAATAAACAGATATTTTGTTAAGGTATATTTGACAACTATTTCATTTTACCGTTGTTGAATTCATGAGTCTATCTAAGTTAGACGACCACCGTTGAAAGCTTAGAAGCACTGGACGACCGATTGGTCCTAATATGGGACTCCTCACCAATGGGCATCCTTTATTCTACTCGCCAGACTGTTATGTTTTTTTTTAAAACATCTTAGCCTTTTCAATCATTAATTTTATTGCATGATGTATCAGACAAATATGGTACTATTAAGGGTTTATACTTCACTTTAATGTACATAGATTTTAAAGTACTGATGTTCTGGAGTTCTAGCTAGGGGTTTTGTTGATACACAGTAACTTTGATATATCTAAATGATTAATTAAGATAAAGTGAACTTGCTTTAATATTTTATTATAAGGTAGCTTAGAAAAACCAGAAACAATATTTTTAAGATAGAATTATTAGTAACCAATAATTATAATTGTTATATCCCGATAAGAATAATGAATAGTAATTCTTGGGATCCATTTATGGACCAATACTATGAGTATATTTTTATTGTATAATTGTTAAATAACTAAATTATTCATATTCATGTCCCTCTTATTATGAGTTTTATTTTGACCTATGAACTATTATTATACGTTTTACCATTCTTGAGTTATGGCCTGTCTATTAATTACTATCTCCCTCATTCACAGCCACATTTGGCTAAATCTTGTACAAATGTTGCTCCCTATTTTATGGCACGTTGTGGTCGGTTTCATTGGTATATAAATCCCTTATGTTTGAAATAAATGATTCATATCGCAGAGGCTGAGACTTGTGTTCTGGACTTAAATGGCTGGGCTAGACAGGAAGCGAAACCAATCAGGACTCTAGGCAGCGTCATTGTTCCGATCGATAAGTCGCTGCTCTCTAAGAGGCAGTGTCGTTGCGTTATCCAATATACAGGGCACACAGATTCACAAGTTGTAACAATAATGATATTATTATTATTATTACTAATGGTTTTATCCAATATTAGATCTTTGGTATAATATAGAATTCTCAGCACAAAGTATTTCAACAAGTTTCCTCTTCTTATTTCTTGATCGATCCTGACAGTAAATACTGAGTGATCGCCAGTTGGATGTTAACAGTTCAAGATTCAACATATCACGAAACGAGCAAGGTATCAGTGTCGTGGATGTTCACTGTCAAGGAGTCTCATACTAAGACAGGAAAGCCCTCTTATATTTCCTCGTTATCAGTAGTTGTTTAAATTAGGTTTATTCGTAATTTCAATGAAATTCAATCATTTCCACACAACGCCTCCCCCCTCCATACTGACACGAATAATTATGTAGTGAAATAATAACCATTAGATATACATCATTCTTTTTTTTAAAGAAAAAACGCTTACCTTACAAGAATGTAATAAATCTCTTGTCTGGTAGCAACTTTCTTAAAAAAATTTACAAAATCATCTTTAGTTATTCCAGTTTTATGACATCGAACTTTACTCTCCATCTCCTATAAAAAACAAAAAGGAGGTATATCTATATAAATGAAGAAATTCTAAGAAATTGAAAATATCATACTTAAATGGTCTGCAGACAGGAACGAAAAAAACAAACAAACAATAACTTATCGAATCTTTCATTGTGTATAATCACTAGAAAAAAACCCAGATAATAGTTGTCAAGTATTTTGTCCACTACTTAGTAACTACTATCCAATAATGGTCATACAAACTTAATCTCGAATGGAAACATTTTACATTTCAAAATTAAATCATTAAAGATTTGGCAGAATGTTCTTTTTTAAAATCCTTTCCTTTCAATTAATTAACAGACAAGATTTCAAAGAAAAAAAAGAGACAGAAACATGATTTCTTTCATATCATCATAACAGTTTCAATGATGGTTTTCATTATCACGTACAAACGCACACACACACGCACACGCAAGCACTCACACACATGCACACGCACACACAAACAAACACATCGATATACAAGTGTTAATATTTTTCTTTTTATATCATTGATTTGTTTTTCAAATAAATAAATAAATAAATAAATAACACAACAAACAGTAACTACATCAGATGACTCTTAGCAACAACGAAAAAGTAGTAAAGAATCAATCGAATTACCGGTTTCTATATACATACATACATACATTAAACTTGATCTAGTTTTTTCTTTATCAGATCAATCAATAAATTTGTAAAAATGTTTTGTTCATGTGATAATAAACCAAAAGAGTGAAAAGTGGAAGAAAAACATAGTTATAGTTACTTAGTTAGTTAGTTATGTTTTAGTCTTAAATTAGTTAAAATATTTCAAAAGCCATCATCCAGAAGATACAAGTGTTTATTAACAGTTGTCTACGTAAAAAATACTTCGGATCTATTGGCCGGACATTATCAGCAACAACTTACTGTGGGAGAGAACAAACCAGATTCCGATGGGGGAGTAAATCAGGAAGAAGAGATGGAAGTGGATAGAACACATATTGAGAAAAGCACACAACTGTATCACAAGACTAGCTCCCACATGAAATCCTCAATGCCAAAGGAGGAGAGGAAGACCAAAGAACACATTACGCCGGGAAGTGGAGATAGACATGAGAAAAATGAACAAGAATTGGATGGAACTAGAAAGGAAGGCGGAGGACAGAGTGGGTGGGAGAATGCTGGTCGTTGGCCTATGCTTTATCGGGAGTAACAGGTGTAAGTTAGTAAGTAAGTAAGTATCAAAATATCTACTAATTTTGTATTTACTAGAAAGTTATTTTATAAATGTTTTCTTTTTTTTCAAAATACTATTTGTTTTTTGGCTTCCTAAAATTCTGAGAGACCAATGTATAAACCGAGTTATGAATAATACGAAACATTCATTGATTCAATTCATGTGAACTCATCTCCATGCGAATACATATTATCAAGTATTATGATCATAGTTTTTAAATCCAGTGAGACTATAATTTATGGACGACCTTTGAGCGACGCTAGACTGACCTTGATAACCAGGACCATATGAGAGTTATAAATTGATGTGAAGAATTCGAATTATGATTTACAGTTGTTAGTTAAGGATAGAAATTAGATTTAGGGTTTTCATCATGAACTGACATCAGCTATTATTTATTATTTATTTTAACACATATATATTAGTACAAGGAGGCACCAAATACATATGCGCCACACAGATCTCATTTGATATGTGTGAGGGCTGTGATACTGCCCGAGTACCCAAACCGAAGCGGGTGGTTTTCTAAGGGGGCCAAACCCCGAGCCTTCGACCTGAAGGTCTGATCCACAAGGCAGTGGAGCATCGTAAGGAGATGCAGTTCCATGGAAGCCGGTGACCAACGATTGGTTCATACGCCATTTGTTCTTTCAGGATACTAAAGCCAGCCCATGTGCACCGTTGGTTTGGAATCAGAGTTTCTCAACCAAATTCCCTAGGTGGACTCTCCATGTCTAGCAACCCGGTCAAAGCGCCGGACATTCACTCTTTGTCTTATTAATTTCGTCAACAACACCGCCACGAGAAGGCAGTGATTAAGGTTTCCCTGGCAGAGACTATATACGTGTGTCCATGTGCGAGCATTTGGAGAGGTAGAGCGGACTCTCCGCACTCTCGGCCGTACCAGGGCATTTGGGGGCCTAATCTCTATTCAACCAAATGGACGAGTGGATTTCGCAACAAAACCTGAGACCTGTTATCTTATACCTGATTGGTTCGTCCATAAGTTTTAGTTTCGCCTTAAATTCTAATTAATTTGTATTCGAATTTTTCTGAGAATCAATTCACATATGCATATATAAATGTCATATGGTACAAGTTTTCAGCAATATTATTCTCTATATCTTCTCTGAGTTCAGTATTTAAAGAATAACTGAAGCCTTTGCTACTGGAAAGAAATGAGTGTGGAACG
Source organism: Schistosoma intercalatum (assembly GCA_944470365.2). Lineage (NCBI taxonomy): Eukaryota > Metazoa > Platyhelminthes > Trematoda > Strigeidida > Schistosomatidae > Schistosoma > Schistosoma intercalatum. The sequence goes on from OX103726.1 coordinate 42,845,607, forward strand.
TTATAACTGTGTACAAATCGAACTTTAATGCATTAATACAATTTGTAATGGTATTTGATCTGAAACAGATCAACATTTAGTCCTTATATTAACAATGGAATAATTTAAGACCATAACAAACATATGCCCGTGGGACAGGTGTGTAGGGGCGGGTACTATGTCAAGCCCGCATAGATTATTTTAGCTTCTGGACTGATCAACCTATTCATTCTTCTCGAACTAAATTTTGATCTTGTCATTTATTCGCTTGTAAACTGACTGTTTTTATGTAAGCACATATGTGTGTATTCCTTATCTTACTGATTACATGTCTGTAACTTATTTTTGTCTGACTATAAATATCAATTCAAGCTTGTTTACACTAAGTTGATTTACATGCCTTTTCCATCGCGTGTCACTTCGCTTCGGTTTATTCGCTTCCTTTCTCCTATAGACCGTCTGTTCAGACCAACGATTGTACGAAATATATATATGTTCAAACTTATCTAATTCTGTTATTCACTAACGCGAGTTAAGTCGATAACAATATGCGACGATTGGAGAACAATCATTCATACGATCTACCTGGAGTCAGACATACCGGGCCACTCAAAATGAATGACTAGCTGGACTTACTAGCTAAGTGAATAACAAGTTGTGTGTTTGAAGCAAAAAGTATTGTAATGGTATCCCGGAGTATATATCAACTCCGAGATGCAGGTGTACATACTGTTAGCAGGATAGAACACGTGTCCTAGATCTAACTAATAGCCACATTCATCAATTTTATCCTAATTACTTTCTATACTTTGTTACATTTTCTCATGTCAATCATTTATCAATAGGGTAATATTTATTTTCTAAATAATCCCATTATCAATATACATTTCATAGAGAAGTCGATAGTGTTGGTATTTCTTTAACACATTCTCCTAGTTAAATAAAACAAAAAAGAGATGGGGAGGAAATCTCTTATCATTTTCTCCTTCTATGTCATTTTATTTTTCGTATTTCTTAGGATCGGATCTGTAACTAATGATAGATAACTACATATATTTAGTACTAATATTTTAACTTAAATATCACTAATGATAACAATCATTCTTACTTCATATTTACTGTAATAATGTTAAGGTAGAGAACAGAACACCAGTGAGGACAGTCGAATGTCTTAGAACACGAAGTTACAGAGCATCTCAATAAAATCTGAGAATCATATAATAAATCGTTAATTTGCAAACTGCTAATCCATCGTCTCACATTTGACTGTTCGTTTACAAATATCAGTCCATTGTGTCAGATTTCATTATTCATGCATTTTCATACCACTTGCGTACCGTTTCCATTTTTTCCTTATCGATCTTCTGCTGAAATATATTCTATACCTGACCACAATTATATACTACTTATGTGGATATAAGTAACCCACACAAACAATTATACTACAGGTTGCCTTATTACGAATAATCTTAATATTTGGCAATATCAGAAGCAACTTAATAGAAATCTCTAGTGTATAGAACATAATGTGATTACATTCTTTTGTTAATCAACAAGTCTCTAATTCATATAACCATTGTATATTTGTGGTACATTTTTAATAGGCTCAGTGATTGAAAAGAATTATATCGAACAATTTGATTCGAGTTTATCTAGGCAAATAGTATAAAAGAAACTTGTACAAGATTGATTGAATAAAACAGTTAAACTATTCAAAACTTCAATTCTTTGATATGATTAGAAAGAAACTTGTTCTATTCTCGGATTTATTTTATATACCTAAGTGATACATTCTATGAAATCGTTTGATTAAGTTTAAATGAACGATTATATGAACGAATATAGCATGAGAATAGGATGTGTTAACTTTAAAATTTGTGGTGTCGGTTATTATGTTAAGCCTATATATCTTATTCTAGCTTTCGGATGGGCCAATCTATTCATCCTACTTGAGTCATATTTTGACCTCGTTAATTATTCGCTTATTAATTTTGACTGTTTTTATATGAGCGCGTAGGTGTATGTACACTTCTTATCCCCTTACTCATCATATGTCTGTAACCTATTTTTGTGTGACGATAAATTTTGATTAACGCTCGGTTAATTGGAGTTGGTTTACCCTCCATCTCCAACGCGCGTCGTTTCGTTTGGCTATCTTCCATTCGCTTCATATACAGAATATATGCATTCAAAAGTCCATTCTTGTTATTTGACTTATTTAATTGCGTTAATCACTCTATGCGGATTAAGTCGATAAAGATATACAAGAATAGTCAGGACATATATATTTCGACAACGATCATTCATATGATCAAATTGGAGTCAGATCTCGAGCCAATAAAGTGAAAAGCCAGTCTACAAACATCGTCCGATCTAAATGAACAACAAAATAAAGGGCCCCACTAAAAGTTACATGAAAGTGTCTATAGTTGAGTTCGTGAACCAGAATTCATTATACTGCAATTAACTAACTAAAATTAACCACATCAACAACATCGGTTCATACATGTACATTCAAAAAAGCACTACAGGTAGCTTTAGGTGTATAAACTAGTCTCATTTTTTTATGGTTAACAAAACTACTTGATTTCTCAGTTCCTCGAAAAGTAGTTGTTTAGAACAAAGTCAATTTTCTTTCTTACATAATTGAAATAGACTAAAATCGGGAATATTGACTTATCTAGAAGCATGAAGGTAATATTGTAGTGAACAAGAACACGAATGGGGACAATCGAATGTATTAGAACATGAAAAAAATATCTCAATAAAATCTGAGAACTATATAGTAAATACTGAATTTGAAAAATATCGATCACTTGACAGTTTCTTTTGCAAATATCAGTCCATCGTCTCAGATTTCGTTGTTCCTGTATTTTCATATTAATTGTTTTATGTTCCCGTTCTCTCTCTCTTGATCTTCTACCGAAATACATCCTATTCCTGACTTTCATTATATACTACTTATGCGGATATAAGTAGCTCACATCACAATATGAATATTGAGACGCCTAACGGTTTTGAGTTCGGTCCTTAATGAGGGATTATAGTGGAACATTTCTGAAAAATCCCTAAAACCGAAACACCTTCATGCCTCTTATTCAATCATATTCTAAACAATCTTGATCCATGAAGCAAAGATACAATCATTAAAATTACATAAAGCTTTTTTTAATTGTTTAATCTTCAATGAAATAATTTTAATGACTTACTTTTAATTTATGCCTTAAATGTATCGATGATAAACTTGGATTAATTGATCGAATTAAACGAATCACTTCAAATTCACTTAAGTATCCTTGATTAGTTGAATCAGCTTCATGAAACAAAATTTGTAACCATCTAGAGAAGAGAAAAAACCAGTATAGTTTTAAAATAGAATATGAATGAAATAGGATATTACTGCTTTACAAAACAAAGTGATGGGATTATGAAGATTTGAAACAATTCCCTAGTACACATTTTCTCTTATCACAATTTGACATCAGTTTGAATAAAATAAAGAATATGGAATATGAATGAGTTGACTTTTATTAATTATAATTGAAGTAGTCTTGAAAATTTCATCAACTTATTGATTATGTGCTTATTAGTGATCACCTTCAAAAAAGCTCCTTTCTATGCACTTCTATGATGAAGTTTCTAAGTATTAAAGTGAACATGATGTACATGAAGAAAATTTCTCATTGAATTATTCCAATAAAACTCATTAATTGCTAATTCATTGTGGTTTCCCCGCGCGAGTTCGAATCCCATCCCCATTACCAATTGTTATAGTTTGTGCCCTGTGTCCTGTTAAGGTATAACTTAATGATACCGTCAAGTAGAGAACAGTGGGTTATCGATTGGACCAATGATGTATAGAACCCGTACGAGCAGTCTAGAATCCTTATCGGTCCTGCTTCTTGACTAGCCCTGTCTGTTAAGTACAGAACACAAATCTCAGCCTCTGCTATATGAATCATGTATTTCATACATACCAAACAGACCACATTGTGCCACAAAATAGCAAACAACATTTGTACAAGATTTAGCCAAATGTGGCTGTGAATGAGGGAGATAGTAATTAATAGACAGGACATAACTCAAGAATGGTAAATCGTATAATAATAGTTCATAGGTCAAAATAAAGGTTGTGATAAGAGGAACACGACTATGAATAGCTTAGTTACTTAACAATTAAACGATAAGAATATACGTATAATATTGGTTCATAAATGGATTCCAAATGTTACCATTCATTATTCTCATCGGGATATAACATGCTTATTACAATTGTGTGCATTTTATAGTCGTGATAGAATAGAATAAAGTATTTAACATTAATTTTCTTGTTTTCAGCAATTATTTTTATTATGCAGTTTTCTAGCTTGATGATACATCGTCGTTTTGACGGATATATAACTTATTTTCACAGTTGAATTCAAGAGTCGATCTAAACTAGACCACTATCAAAAACCTGTGGGTACTGGACATCCCTTTCATTCTAGTATGGAACTTCACATTAGTGCGTAGCTGTAATTTCAAAAGCTGGACTCAAACCAAAGGTTTTTAAAGATTGCCAAATATAGCATCACAAACTATTCTTAGTTAAATAACCATAGAAAATCAGAGAGCATTGGATAGTTAACTATAATATAACGATTGTTATAGAAAGTATGATATTTACCAGTATGAAAATAGAATCTCAGTTTTAAAAAAACACATCAAAAACAAACTGTCAGTTACATACTATAAAACCTAACAAAATCAGAAGTCAGTTTTCAAATCACAGAGTAATTGTGATCATGAACCGATTGGTGTTAAACCATCATTAAAAACCTGGAAGTACTGGAAGACTGTTTCGTCCTATTGTGAGACTCCTCAGTAGTGCGCATCTAAGATCCCGCCCTCGGGATTCGAACCCAGGGCCTTTAGTATCGCGCGCGAACACTTAACCTCTAGATCACTGGGCCGGCATTCAACGATGTTAATGTCTAACCTCAACCAAACCACGAAATTGCGCAACTAATTGTTATTGTACACATAAGGGGACCTTAAATTTACGAATAGCCAAGGCTTCAATAAACTTGTAAATTCGTCCTTGATAATTTATATACAACGTGTTAAAAGCTGTATTAATGTCAATTTTGTGCCCCGTTTCAATAATATGTTTCACTGTCGATGAACATGGTGCTTTACCTCGCCCACATTGATCGGATTACTTTTACAGTCAACGTCATTATCATCTTTTATACCATCTGTAGTATCATTAATAGCTTTACAGTCTATATTGTTATTATTGTTCATATTCAGCATTCATTATTTCTATCCATTTAACCTTTCTTCATTTTCAAAAATTTTTTTTGCTTTGCTATCTATTAAAAGAAAAACAATTTTTTTCATGTTTACGTACGAAAAAAAGGATGCTCCTGGTGATAAGACAAAAAATTAAAAATATTTGCCCAGTATGATATCAATTTAGCTATTTTTTTTTCATTTTTTGTCTGATTTTTGTATCCTACCGCTTGTAATAGTTAAGTAAGATGATATTAAATGAAGTTTACTTTGGTTAATTCCATGAAAGAGAAAACAATCATTACAATAGTTGAAATCATGAGTCACTTGAAGCTAGACAATCATGGAAAACTTGGAAGCATTGTATGGCGGTTTCGTCCTAGTATGGGACTCCTCAGAAGTGTGCATACACGATCCCGCCTCCCCCCCACGAAATTTGAACCCAGGACCTATCAGTCTCGCGTGCGAACGCTTAACCTCTAGACCAATGAGCTGGCCGGCATCCAATGGTGTTAATGTCTAACTCCAACTAGTCCACTTAATCGCGCCACCGTACACTATTGTCTTCAGTGAGCTGATATCTCACAACAGACCTAGTTGAACTCTACTGGCCACGGCTTATTAATTGACTCATGATTTCAACTATTGAAGTTAATAAAATCTTCACAAAACCCCTTCTGAAAACAATCACTAGTTAATATAGACAAACATTTACATATTATGCAATTGAAATTACAGAAAAAAAAGAATAATTTAGGGAAACTATGTTAAAATGTCAACTCCGCCTGAAGCACCTCTGAGGATATTATCGGTCCCAAGCTCGGATAAAGGAGGAAGGTTGGGCATGGGGCTAGTGACCCTATCCCGTAGAAAACTAACTCGCTCAAAACACGTTAACCAGAAAAAGTAGAAAAGATGTTAAAATGTTGAAAAAAAATTGAAACTCAGGTAGATGAACTTCTGTAGTATGATATGTAGTCTTTCCTTGAATGATTGAATTACAGACATCTCTGTTATAACCCAGTAAAGATTAAGTTACAGGTGACTTCCGAGGACTGTTAATAGACTAATATTCTATAAATATTCTTATCCAATAGTTATCATATTAAGTCTAATGGTGTCCTTGGACTTTAAATGAACATTTCCTATTGACCAATATTTATTTCACTTGTCAAATATTGTACAAATGTTGTTTTCTATTTTATGGTACGATGTGGTTTGTTTGATTAGTATATAAACCGAGTATGTCTGAAATAAACGACTCGATTCGATTCATATTACAGAAGCTGGTATTGTGTTCTGGACTCAAGTGGAAGGGCTAGAAGGACATAGGACCAATCAGGACGCTAGACTGCTCATACCGGTTGAACGTCGTCGGTTTGGCATAGTGCGAAATTGTATAAGTCGTATTCTGACTGGTCGATAAGTCGCGTGATAGAAAGCCAGACATCAAGGTCATAACGATCGCATCATCATTATTTCGGACATCAGTGCTTGGTTCTAGGAGATGATGAGAATTTTAACGCTTAGTTAAGTATTTTATGAAGCTTAGATTCATTTGATGAAGGATAACATCAGTTGTGGGAGTTTTGGATAGTTGCTTTTTTAAATGTCTTATTACTTCTTGTTAACCCTTACTCATAACTCTACTAGAAATTGAACTAAAGATTAAAGTTTAAGATTTCGCAGAGAGTGTTATGTTTCAATCAATGAGTGGAGTGTTAAAAACTATTCCTTTTTAGTGAAATCTGTATCTCAACCACTCATGTATTTTACTAGAATAAAAATATATCGTTTTTTTTCGAATCTTCTAGCATTCAATATTGTAAACTAATGTAAAAAAGCAAATGAAATCTTCTTAGTTTGTTATTATTAGTCTTTAAAACTCCACATGGTAGATCGTGTTCTAATGAAAGATTATGCGAATAGGTCATGTTTAAGTGTTAGATACCTAATGGAAAAGAATTATGTAATAGATATATATTTCCATGAAGTATTATTTTCCTCATGAGCGAATCCAATACGATAAACGACTTATGTACTCAAGAGTTTAGAAAATGTAATAACAAATAAACTTGTTTAACGGGTACTTGGATAATGAGCCATACTCTAATTGTCAAGAATAACAACACAATCTGGTTGTCTATGCAGAAGTAGGGCGGGTGGAAAATTTGAAAAAGAGAGTTAGTGGCTAAAAGTCAAACGCCGTCACTCGAATCAAAACTTCTAGATCTTGGGTTCTAATTTTATTGACAGTCTGTATCCTTTCTGTTAAAGAGCCCTACATATAAACAATGGCTTCTTTTCTTTATTTAAGACAATGATTTTGAGGTCGTACACCCTAGAGCTCATACCTAAAAGAAGATAGCTATTCAGTCCTCCACAAATATTCATATTGATTCTGGTTTTAGATGGATATTAGCGATAGTTTATTTTTCTTACTTATTTAGAAGTTTTATGTCACAGATTGATTGCGGTTAGAAGACTATTGAAATCAGGAATCCCTAAAACAGCTGTTTATTTCTAAAATGATGACCTTCAACAGAAGGCTTGCATGACTCAACTTGAAGTAGAGCCTAGTAATTTTATGACCTTATCATATTGTAGACATGAGATGCAGAAAGCATCATACTATCCTACTATGATCTTCTACCTAATTCAATGATTTTATTTTATTTAAGAAGTTATAACTTTAATCAAAATAGATTTCGTGTTATACTGAACGACCAAAGATCATAAGTAATAATCCAACGTCTATATGGAGAAAGAACAACTTGTTGTTGTAGTTAGAATAAAAAAATTTTTCGTAACAGAAAAAAAGGGAGACTAACAAAAATTTAATAATTTTAATGGTTGAGATCATGAGTCAGTTGGAGCTAGACCATCATGGAAAACCTGGAAGCACTGGATGGATTTTTCGTCCTATTGTGGGACCCCGCATTAGTGCTTCCACTGTTGCCATGGTAACCTAGCTTCGATTGACTGAAGACATCAACCATTAAAATCACTATAATATCCATGTAACCCCTTCTGATAAAAATGCAATACTTTGAAATTAAAAGCATTAAGAAGTTTAGGATTACGCAAGATACAAAAGCACTTAAAGTATATATAAATCATATTTTAAAGTCAATATCACCTGAAGTAATCCCAATCATCAAGTGATGACTTGTAAATTCATGTCATCATTATTGATTCCTCCTTGCTTCCATGATCTCTTAATAGACAACTTATTACTCATGAGTAATATGATCTTACAAAATAAAACCGTATGTAGTGATTTCTACTTTTATGAAATAAATTAATGTAATAAATATTAATATCAGAAGGGTTTTTTTGTGGATATCATAGTCTACAAATGACTTAGTATCCACACGCTCATGCACAACTAGATATCGTGCCTAACTGCGTACCCCAAAATCCGGTGAACGGTTTATGGTGATCGCTTTGGCATAACCCAAACCTAATGGGCCTAGCCAAACACATGATCCAGTCCAGAAACCAGAAGGGATACTTAAGCTTGCCCAGCCATGTTTCGGATACGAAATGTATTGTTGTGCCCTGTTTACCCTGCATTCGAAAAACTAGCTACTCTGGTTCAGTCTAATCAATTTTACTATAAGGGGGGATTTATATACATATCGCGCATCAGTACAATCTTTGGTTTCTAGCCGCGTCGAGCGACGAGTGGTTGACATCATGAGTCAATTGAAGCTAGACCATCATGGAAAACATGGAATAAATATTACAATAAAATAAGAAAACAAAACATTTTACTTAGGCAAATAATTATTATAAATTGCCTTTTCAATAAACATATTTCCTAATCTCTTATCTTTTGTTGAAAAGAAAACAAATAAAAAAGAATACTTTTGGGGTTCGATTTTTTTTATTTACCCAATATGACAAAATAGAAATCTCTCTTGTAGTAAAACTAGAAAACAAAACAATCATCGACCTTTGAATCATTGCATCGACCAAATTTATAGAGAAAATAAACAAATAAATAAATTGATTAGATGGATAGTGACTAGCGATGGAATCCAAAACGCACGTTTCATCCTATTTGAGACTCGTCAGTTAGATGTACTTGCATCTTAGAGTTGATGTTCACTCTGGTATTCGAACTATATATCGTTCGTTTCAAACAACATCGCGTTATCCACTCAGCTACTGAGTCCTGATAGTCATTAGCCTGTGCAATAGGGGTGAAGTTTAAATTCACTTCGTATTGTTTATTTGAATCTTTCAATTGATGATTAGGACCGCAATTGATCAGTCTATTAATAGCACATGTGCATCCTATGTGGATTGTCTCAATATTGCCTAAATTTACAAACATTATAAGCAAAGATGGATAAAGACAATATTGAGGCAATCCACACACGATGCACATATGCCAATAAGAGACTGATCAATTGCAGTTCTAATCATTTGCAATAATAATACATGTTTTAAGCGGTTCTATCAGATGGCATCATTTGATATTATACTAAGCTGATAAACGAATAAAATAACCCTTCAGACTACACACTGCCTATTGTGGTAAGTAACTAATCAGATATGTATGAATGATCATCAACCTTGTACATTTCATATTGAGATGGTGGAGAAGATTTGTAGCTCAGGTGGATGATTTTGATGGAGTTTCGTTCTCTGAGCGCTAGGAACGAAACTCCATCAACATTTTATATTAATTAAAGTTCAAGAAACACACTGTTTAATATTTCCTTCAGTGGTCTAGAGATTAATTATTTACACGCGAAACCGAAGGTTTTAGGTTCGATTCCCGAATTCATAAATGCTTAAGATCGATTCGTAATTATGAATACCACTTATACAAAATTCAGTTGATACATATTCATGTATGCACAATCACATAAACTAGAAACTAAATTCACAGAATATAACTTGTTACAACTTACTTTTAAAATATAATGGTAAGAAATGAATGAAAATCTAATATAAACTTTTGAAACAATAATAAAATCAACTAGATTGTAGGTTGAATTAACTTCGGAATATTTACAACTGGTTACAGAAACAGGGGAAAGGAAGAAGTTCTTAAACTCGTCACCCCCTTATTTAATAGTTTAAATGAATAAAATATCACTGTGAATCACTTGATACCTTTTTCTTTTCTTCATATGCTAAAACTAGACACTATTTGTACAAAAAAAGACTGAAATTTATTACGCCGAGAAATAGAGATCAACATGAATAGAATGAACAACAATTGAATAGAACTAGAAAAGAAGATCCATGACAGAGTCGTTTGGAGAATTCTGATCGACGGACTTTGCTCCAGTGGGAGTAACAGACGTAAGTAATACACCAACTTGTGTTATTTTTAGATGAGAATATACCGTAAAAAAAAAGACAACTACCTTTTCTTCCTATTATTATTTAAATAAACAAAAACAGTTCTATAGAAGAAGATAGAAAACTTCAATAGGTGTTCATTATTTTTTTGGTAATACTTAAACATTCTAGGAAGTAGTGAATGTATAACAAACAGCTATAGTAGTATTGTAGTGAATAAGAACACGAGTGGGGATAATCGAATGTATTTAACACAAAATTACAGAGTATCTCAATAAAATCTGAGCACCATATAGTAAATCGTTAATTTGCAAAATGCTAATACATCGTCTCACATTTCACCGTTCGTTTACACATATCAGTCCACTGTGTCAGATTGCATTATTCATGCATTTTCATACCACTTGCGTACCGTTTTCATTTTTTCCTTATCAATTCTCTACTGAAATATATTCTATACCTGACTACCGTTATATACTACTTATATGGATATAAGTAACCCACATCACAGTATTACTGTTGTAAATGATATATTAACATGTTAATTAACGGACTTAATACTCTGTGTTAAACATTGTTTTCTCTTATGTTATAAAAGGTTTGATGTTTCAAAATGACATTTGTTATATCCAATTTTAGTAAATAATGAATCATTTAAAGTGAAAACATAGGAAAAAAGTCTATATTTAAATGTGCAACACTCATGGTGATTCAATTCTTATATCTTAAACAGTAATCTTTATATTTATTGTAAGTCATGTAAATATTTCAACATATACATAGAGGATTCAATACGAACGTCAAGACAGTCCTACTGTATGGAGCTGAAACTTGGAGAACTACAACAACCATCATCAAGAGGGTACAAGTATTTATAAATAGCTGTCTACGCAAAATACTCAACATCCATTGGCCGGATACCATCAGCAACAGCCTTCTCTGGGAGAGAACAAACCAGCTTCCAGCTGAAGAAATTAGTAAAAGATGATGGAAATGGATAGGACATACATTACTGAAATCATCAATCTGTATCACGAGACAAGCCTTAACCTTGAATCCTGAAGGGAAGTGGAAAAGAGGAAGGTCGAAGAACACATTACATTGGGAAATAAATGCAGACATGAAAAGGATAAATAACAACTGGAAAGGACCAGAAAGAATTTTCCAGGACAAGGTTGAATGGAGAGTGCTGGTGAGCGGTCTATGCTCTTCCACGAGGAGTAACAGACGTAAATAAGTAAGCAGGCATACATAGAAGATAATAGATATGTATCTTTCTAGGTTGAAATCTTATCCATATTGATAATCACTGATCATATAAGAGAATTTACTGAACAATTTGAATAGTTTTGTATTGATTGACTTATTTACTAGATTCTAGGTTGTCAACATTTTACTGTATTTAGTCTATAAAAATGATTAAAAGATAAGCCTAAATTATGAATAAATTTAGTTAATATTCCCATCGTTCAAATTTCATTCCATTTGTTTATTTCTGATTGTTCATTGTAAAATAGTTTGTTGAAATTGTAATATCACTTTTTTTGGGGGGCGGGGTACTAATGCACGTTATTGATTGGTTCTTATACACAAACTACACCATGCTTATCAACTTAATTCTTCTTTTATTCAAATAGTGTGTGAATCGTGTTCTAGGTCAAAACTAAACTTATTGTTACATTTTGTCGATTGGTGTCTTAATACTGTTTAGATGTGTAACCCTGAGAGATTTACATGTAAACTGTTATATCCCGATGAGAATAAAGAATGGTTACATTTGGGATCCATTTATGGACCAACATTATACGTATATTTTTGTCGTTTAATTGTTAAATAACTAAACTAATCATATTCATGTCCCTCTTATTATGAGTTTTATTTTGACCTATGAACTATTATTATACGTTTTACCATTCTTGAGTTATACACAGTATATTAATTACTATCTCCTTCATTCATAGTCACTTTTGGCCATATCTTGTACAAATATTATTTTCTATTTTATGGTACGTTGTGGTCGGTTTGATTGGTATATAAACCCCGTATGTTTGAAATAAGTTATTCATATCGCAGAGGCTGATATTGGTGTTCTGGACTCAACTGGCTGGGCTAGGTGGAAAGCAGGATCAATCAGAACTGTAGGCTCCTCGCACGTGTTTTATGCGTCACTGGTTCGGTCGATAATCCGCTGCTCTCTGATTGGCGGTATCGTTGTGTTATAAAATAAACAGGGCACATAGGTTCACAAGTTATAACAATTGGCGACGGGATATAACGTAAACATAATATTTGAAATTGAGATTTTGTGATGATGATGATAATAATAAATGGATAATAATGGATCCATTCAACATATCTATTTGCACTGTCTGAAATTAGCTTCTTGTTGTAATTGTTATTTTCATTTGTTCTAATATTCTTTTTTCGATATTTAATATGTGCCATAATCATTTGATTGACATATTCTTTGGTGGATTATGTTTGATTAGCTACAAGTTTTTTATTGTATTAATTGATGATATTTGCATTATATCATGAAGTGATTGAAGTTGAAAATGTCATAAACTGAATTTCAGTTTAGTTGTTTAAAGTTTAAAGATTCACTAAAGAAACTGAAAGTTCCAAGTTTAATGCCTGAAAGTTAATACAATAACTTTAGTTTTGACATAGAACATGAGTAATAGCCTATTTGAAATTGGATAATAGTAATTAGTTGAATCATAGATGCCCGTTTTATTCAATTTAGAACTCATCAGCCATATGTTCATGGATCTAACTGCTAGCCATTAACCAGCTGTAAGAAATAATTGTAATTGAACGGTAATGTCGAGGCAGTCCACTTGGGATGTACATGTTTCAGTCTTTTACATCAAAATGTCAAGATGCGAGACTTTAAAAACAAAGTAGCGTTAATAATAATAATGATAATAACAAAAATGGATGAAAGCCAAATTAAAGGTAATTATTCTTTGCGTAACTTAGAATGACCAAGTCAACAATATCGAATGTCATGGTTGGGAATAATGTTACGTATGCCTCATTGACGTTTGGTGTAAGATACATTGGTAGATGCAAACTGTTTGTCTGGTTTTCATTTGGTAACTTCGATCAATAGTTGAAGTCTTTGAATATGGTTCAGAATCGTGCACAAATACATTCCTACACTCTTCATTTTACTCACAATCTCGAACTCCAATATTTTTATACAGACCTTTTCACTACCTTTTTACATCATATTCTCACAGTTTAGTCATTCTTTTTATTATTGCTACTATATCATTTCGATTTTCTTTGTTGTTTTTCATCTAGTCTTGTTAATCAGTTGCGGTAACTTGAGTCAAGAACATTTGCTCCAATTTATATATATATATATATATATATATATATATATATATATATATATGTCAGTCAGTCAGTAACAACTTAGTTAAAGTTGCCATACCAAATTGGCACAGAGATGCAGGTGTCGACTCAAATCACGTAGTTGTAGAGGTAGTCAGAGTATAGGCAGTAATCGAAAATATTAGGTTTTGAAGATGTTATTCAAGAAGTATGACCCAGTGAAATAAATTTGGAAAGAGGAAAAAAGGGACATGAAGAATTCAGAAGATTAGAATTTGGGAGAACACAATGAGCGGATGCACTTGCGCCATTGCAAACGATTTTGAACCATGTCATTCAGGGTCTCTAACCATCGGTTACTATCACCTCGTGGTCCCCAACCAGGTAGTCTACACATACCGACATGGCTCAATCCACTTGTCAGCGACTTCATGGACTTGTGCCATGTTTTGGTCTGGCTGCCCCTAACTTTCTTCAAACCTACACTATTCGACACCATAAAACGTCGCACGTCAGGGTTGTCGGTGGTTAGGCATACATAACACATGTCCCAAGCTATCCTGAGAATTCTATATTGTACCAAAATATAATATTGAATAAAGCCATTAGTAATAATAATAATAATAATAAAATCTGTATACAAATGTTCTATACAGTATAATTGCCTTTAATTTAGATTACATCTATCATTATTATTATTAATGCTCGTTTGTTTGTAAGACTCTATATTTCGTTATTTTGATGTAAGAGATTGAAACATGTACATCCCGAGTGAACTGCCTCGACATTACAATTATTTATTACAACTGGTTAATAGTTAGCAGTTAGATTCATGAACATATAGCTGATGAGTTTTAAATTGAACAAAACGGGCATCTATGATTCAACTAATTACTATTATCCCATTCCAATATTATTTTTGTTTTCTTAATATTTCTTTCTTTCAGTAGTGGAAATATGAAATGTTACCCACATTAATTGAAGTATGGTCCTACACTTTCCACTTCTAATTACTTTCATTATTAAACTCATTAATTAGTTCATATTTAAGTATAATAATAATTATCATTTTAATTAGTATCACTTTAGTTACAAATTTCACTTAATCTTCATTTATCCTATAGAGTGGCTTTGTTATTATTTACGTTATATATTACATAACATGTATACATTATTGTTTAAAGTTACTAATGGGAACATCTGTTTAACATTTCATCTATGTAAACGATTTCATAAGAGATACATTGAAAATGATTCTCTTTGTTGAATGGAGTTTAGTAATCACTAATGACATGAAAGAATCAAATGGGTGCTGGTGGTGGTGGTGGTGGGGAGGGGGTATATCCATAAACAGAAGCATTAAAATGTACATTTTAATTTTTTCGTTTTTTAAAAACACACATCAATCCTGTTCACTTGGTATAAAATAAAAACCAGAAAAATAGTAACTATAATTAGTAAGTGGTAAACTGATTATGATAAGCGAATATAATGCACAAGTTAAATGTGGCTCAACAACAAGGATAACTATGTAAACAAATATGTATATACATAATCTTTGACTAACCTGTCACGTGGTTTCTGTCTATCTTCCAACACTTGTGGATCTATGAATAAAGAAATAAGTAAGTTTACAAATTATTTATCAATATTCACAAGGATTTAAAATTGTTGCTTATTTGTTTATATACTACTTAATCTTTTACGGTTATTCACTAATGTAAACTGACATCATGAATTTACTTTAGGTAAACAATCATTGTAAACTAGAAAGTAGTGAATAGTTGTTTCACCCTAGTATGGGATTTCTCAACGGTGAACTTTTCTGATACCCCATTATTATTTATTATTATTTATTTCAACACATAAATTTGGTACAAGAGAGCACCAAATATATATGCGCCACACCATATTTGTGTGTGTGTAGGCTGTGATACTGCCCCGGTGCCCAGACCGAAGCAGGTGGTTTTCTTAGGAGGCCAAACCCCGAGCCTTTGATCTAAAGGTCTGATCCATAAGGTGGTGGAGCATCGTGAGGAGATGCATTCCAATGGTAGCCGGTGACCAACGATTGGTTCATACGCCATTCGTTCACTCAGGATACTGGAGCCCATTATGCACCATTGGTTTGAGATCCGGTTAAAGCGACGGACATTCGCTTTTCGTCCTCTCATTTCCGTAAACAACACCCTATTAGAGAATGGATCATGTACCATTAAGCCTTGTGATAATAGTCTAACCGATTAAGAAACTAAGTTAATCAACAAAAGTTTGGTATCTATCAACTCAGACAATTCAAGCAAATAAATGTGATTATACATTAGAAAATGAAACAATTTTTATTCTTGTTTAAACAGAAGGATATTAACTGACATTTTGATATGTTATTAATGATGACCTAGTTTTTATGATGAACTATGCATTTTGATCATTTTGTTAATTAGTTCAGCATTAAATGAGTAGAACATTCGAACTGAATGGTTTGAATATGCATATACATATATGTATATTGAGTGCTTCAAAAGGTAAGTGGTTTACTATTAAATAGTCAGATTGATTATCATAATTTGATCATAAATAATTTCGAGCTAATCCAACTGAATTAAAGATCATAATTTTAGATTTGAATATTTGTGAGTTTAAGTGTTTTTTTACATTATGCCCTGATTCTTCATTGGCTTCTCTTTGTTTTCTACTTAGTAGTATATTATTTTCTAAAGATATAGATTGAAAATCTAAATAACAGCATATGTTCGAATGTAATAAAACATTACTGAAAATTGTCATCTGTTTTTGCAATCTCAAGTGGTGTCCGTCAAAGCTATCTACTTTCTCCATTTTTGTTTAATTTCATCATAGACATACTTATAGAAATAACGCTCTCGTCGACTGAATTCTCGGGCATTGATCTCCTACCAGGAGGTCCACTTATCGACTTACAATACGCAAATGATATAGTCCTGCTTGGTGAAGACGCTGATAAAATGCCGAGTCTTTTGGCAGCACTAAGCAACAATGCTAGAATGTTTGAAATGCGCTTCTCCCACTCTGAATGCAAGTTACTGCATTAGGACTGGCCTGTGTCAACACATCAACTAAAGATAGGGCTTGAAGTAATCGAACGCGTTGACAACTTCACTTATCTTGGAAGTCTGATCAGCTTTAATGTGTTGGTGTCTGACAAAATCTCAGCATGGATTCGAAAAGCTCGTTTGGCTTTTGCGAAATTATGTCACCTATTACGAAGGAGAAATATCCGTCTATCAATTAAAGGACGACTATACTGCGCAGAAGTTCGTTCTGTTCTACTTTATGGGTGCGAAACGTGATCAATGAGAGTAGAGCATACTTGTAATTTACTAGTATTTGACCATAGATGTCTTATAAATATTGCTCCCATCTGCTGGAATCACTGGGTAAGTGGAAATGAAATTAGATATAGGGTATTGGGGGATGACGGTAAATCAGTTGATGAGGTTGTGAATCTTCATTGACTGAGATTGTTGAGCCACGTGTAACGTATACCTGAACACCGATTACCACGATGTGCAACGGTAACTAGTGTTGGGGATGGTTGTAAGAGAATTAGGGGCGGCCAAACCAGAACGTGTCATCAGTGCTTGAAGTCACTAACTTCTAGTCTGAGCCATGTTGGTAGATGCAGACTACTTGGTTGGGGTCCACGTGACTATCGTAACCAATGGTTGGAGACTCTTGGTGACATGGTTCAGAATCGATCACAATATCGTCGGTGTATACATTTTTTGTCTTCTCTTAAACTAAGTGATTAAAATCGCTTCATATCTTTATTTCTACGAACTAATTCTTTCTCCCTGTACCGTGTCCTTATATGCAATCTTTCTTTTATATAATACAACATTCAGTTAACTGCTACTATGAATCCGGTGTTCGTCTTGTTGTGGTAATGAAGTATAGCAACTCGGATTGATGTATATGTATGTGCCTGGTCTTACGTTGTATCTGACTGACTGAAGCACCTTTTTCATCTAATTCAATATCAATTAAGATTTATTAATTTTCTACATTTCCAAACAATGGACAAGGTAACATTCCATAATCTGTGTTACATTTTGGTCCTGTTCGTAATGGAATAGTTTCCATCATTTTTATTTTTCTCCTATCTGATTAGATCTGAATAGATTGAACTCGTTTAAAATTTTGAAATTCGACCAGTTACTTATCATATTCTCAGATATTCAGTACTTGAAATGCAACATGTTTTGCTGCCGTACTGTAACTTTCTTTAAGAGTGAACCTGAATAAAATTTAGACTTATTCAGGGGTGAAAATAAGCTAACTGGTATTTTCTTGTGCATTATTGTTATATTTATTTATCATTATCTATTAACCCTAATGATAATCTTACTCGCTATAGATACAGTTGAACTAAATCAATCATGGTTTTTCATTAAATGTTTAGGAATTCTTGGTAAGAGTTTCTAACCTGATATCCTATTTATCTGATCAGTGAGAATCTATTCAGTCTTAAATATACTTCTCAACTAATGTATTAATCTTTTAAATAATTTTCCAAGTTGTATTATTCTGTTTTTATTTTGTTTTGGGCGAGACTCTAATTTATGAACGAGCCAATCAGAAGCGTTTGAGAGATTTCAAGGTTACGGCGCCAACTTCAGTACTTAATGCTAACGTACGGTCGGTTCGCAGGGAATTTTGTACAAAAACGTGATAATTTAGTGGCTATAACAAATAAATCGGCCAGACTACAATTTGCGAACGAATCAATCAGGTATAAGATAATAGATCTCGGATTTTAACGCAAAAGCCTTTCATGCACTTGGCTAAATAAATTTCTGGCATTATAGCTGATGTCAGTTCGTGATGAAAACCCCATACATAATTCCTAACTAATGTGAATTACGACAATTATTGCGAACTGGATAATAAAAGCACCAGTAACACTAGTTGCAGCCAGGTAGTACAATATATACGGATGTTTGAAGAGCGTACAGACTCTTACATAGGCTTGGTTATGTGCATCGTATCGATATCCACAAGTAGCATTTTGTGCACTCAACAACGGGAGTGCACATAAACAATGTTGAAGCTATGTGGTCGAGGTTGGAAGAGTTTTTGAGACATTATCATGGCTTCAGAGACCGACTATTCTCTAGCCTTATGGATGATTTCCTCTACTGCATGCATCACGATTTTAGGATCTCTGAACCTCTTTCTAACCTTGACAAGTTTTTGAACCACGTATAAGAAGTGTATACACTTTATTTCCTTTGTTTTGTATAATATATTTTTACTCCATGCTGACTGTGTGATGAGTGGCTAATATTTCTCAAGGTCACCCGAGAGTCGTTCAAAGGTCGTTCATAAATTAGAGTCTCCGAAAAGCGGTAATTGCTCTCTGTAAAGGTTAGAGGAAGAGTAAAATGTACCGAATCATTTTAGTAGTATGTTTCAATTTTCTCATTAGTTAAATTTGAGACTGTTTGTTAAGCGCTTTTTGAATATGTGGAAGTATGTAGAGCTGACGAACCAAGACCAAATAAATAAATTCATGATAATAGATGTATATTTATGTGAACAGAGACCTATATAGTTAGGAAGGCCTAAAGTTCAGTGAAATATAAGTTATGAAGAATAGCAATTGTATTTTTTATATACTGATACCTAATTCTTACAAAATGATTTTTTGTGGAGATTGCAGTATTTTCAGGGTTGAATTCACGAGCGTACCTAAACTAGAACACCATTCAAGTCCTTGAAGTGATGGACGGCCGTTTCGTTCTAGTCTAAGACTCCTCAACAGTGTGCATCCACAACTCTGCACGTGAGCCTCGAACTCAGGACCTACGGCCTCGCTTAACCTTTAGATCACTGAACCGTTATCCACCTGTGTTAATGTCTAGCTTCAATCTATCCATAATCTTGCGCGAAGGGTCGTTCAATACTTCCATTTTTTAATGGTGATGTAGCTTAGATTAACTAATGAATCCAACTATTGAAATGGTTTTTATTATCGTATTAATTCAATTTGTCATATTAGTGACAGTATTCAATAATAAATAAGATATAAAATAGTAAAAATTGCTGATATAAAAACAAAATATATCTGTCTAACCTTGAGCACCAGCCATTAGACACTTTAATCCAGTCACCCAAATATTTGCTTCTTCTGGACCAGAAGCTAAAATTTCTAATACAGTAAAATCCGGTCCATAGCATATTGTAAATGCACTAGAACTAAGATTAAGTATAGTTGAATTTAACGATGTTGAACTTTGAATTTGTGGTGACATTGAACCAATAGTTAGAGAATTTGAATTGTTTGATGAATACATTTTTGATGCTGATTGAATTAGACTACCTGATCCACTTGAAGATAAGAACCCATGTGATAAGGTTGGAGTCATACTAAGTGGACGTCGTCGACCGAGGGAATGTGTAGTTCTTGAGGAACAGCCTAGTTGTACTTCATGAATTTCTTCAATATCAACTAGTAAAAAAAAAGTAAACAGAGATGAGAAGTTTTGCACATAAATGTCTGGATGATGCACATATCCTCTCAATTATCTCATTCCTAGTCAATGTGAATAATTATCTGGGTTTTAGATTAAAACTGATAAATGCATTATCTATTATAAAAATATAAACTTGCCATGTTCGACCATTATGTTAGGCATTGTTAGGAATGTTTTAAACTCGGAAAATATTATAATACAACAACATGGAAACAATTCTAACAGCTTAACCATATCGATCAATTAACTAAGTTCTGTTTCTAAGTTTCAACAAAATCAATACGTTGAAGGCAAATTAAAACAATACCCAACTAAAGCTGATGTAATTAACGATACTGTTGATGCATTTTTTTTTGCTAAAATGATAAACTAATGGATGATTAGACGGAAAGAAAAAAACACCAATCATTGGGCGGCCTGCTTGAGCATCTGGGCTACCTGTTCCTGCCATCTAGATATTTCAACAAGTTATCTATTGTTGTTTGTTTTAATATATCATTATGTTTATTAATCGCATAACCTATTCTGCTGCGTTTCTGAAAAGTATACAACCTTTCGTTGTCAAAGTTACAGAAAACTCAATAAGAGACAATATGGTTGCTGGCAATATACAACGAAAAGAATGTACATTATTCAGTTGTTCATTCACTGAAGTGCTAACATCTAACTGGCGATCCCTCAATATTTATCGCCAGGACCGACCAAGAAGAAAGAAACGGAAACTTGTTGAAATACTTTGCGCTGAGAATTCTATATTGTACCAAAACTATAATATTGAATAAAGCTAATAATAATAATAATAATAATAATAATAATAATAATAATAATAATAATAATAATAATAATAATAATAGTTTAACCAACTAGCTTGTTTTCACCCCTGAATAAGTCTAAATTTTATTCACAATCAACAATCATTTCACTCTTAAATACAGTTATAGTACGGCAGCAAAATATGTTGCATTTCAAGTATTGAATATCTGTGAATATGATAAGTAACTGGTCGAATTTCAAAATTTTAAACGAGTTCAATCTATTCAGATCTAATCAGATAGGAGAAAAATAAAAGTGATGGAAACTATTCCATTACGAACAGGACCAAAATGTAACACAGATTATGGAATGTTACCTTGTCCATTGTTTGGAAATGTAGAAAATTAATAAATCTTAATTGATATTGAATTAGATGAAAAAGGTGCTTCAGTCAGTCAGATACAACGTAAGACCAGGCACATACATATACATCAATCCGAGTTGCTATACTTCATTACCACAACAAGACGAACACCGGATTCATAGTAGCAGTTAACTGAATGTTGTAATATATAAAAGAAAGATTGCATATAAGGACACGGTACAGGGAGAATGAATTAGAAAGAAAGGTATGAAGTAATGATAACTGATCAAACTATATCAATACAAATTGAGAAAGCTTTTTAAATTCAATTTTAATGCTTGTCATCAATGTGTATAAATAAACTGATATGTAAATGTATACTGTAATTGCTATGGATTGATTTCAGTTTGGAGTTATTTTGAAAACCGGAGATAATCGGACAGCTATTTTGTCATAGTATGGAAATCCTAAGCACTGTGTACCACGCCAGGTTCAAAAACCAGGAACTACACGTTCTTATTGAATGCATAACCACCAGGACTGTATCGGATTCTTATGATACATTTCCAAATTCAATCAATTATTGCTTAAATACACTGATGACAACTGTTTCACACCAACGATGAATAGTCATTAGAACTTCAAGAACATCGTAAAGTCACTGATGACCTAACTATAATAGTTTGATTGAAGGGTTTTCTAGAAATAAATTTCATTTGTAAGGTACATTCATCAATGGAAGATGTTGGTTGATTGATTTGAGAGTTGTTCAATCATCGAAAATGGTTTTTAATACTAAAATCACTTAACAAAACCATTGAAAATCAAGGATCATTATCATCTGCTGTAAAAGTTCCAAAGGAATAAAGAACAACTTTGCAGTACTGTTAACCTCTTAACCAATTATTACTGAAAATGTCAATTCATAACAAAAAGCCATCATAGGTCGAACTACAGTTTGTTATTTAACTAAGCTACAGCCGAGCAGTTTTGAACATTTTATCGCTAAGGACAATTTATCGAATTTTCTTAACTACCCGACATCTTTGATAATCTTAATGCTAGAAAAATAACACTGCATTTATGAGTTTGTTGATTTCAGACATTACTATCGTTGGATTCCAGCTCAGTAATCTAGAGGTTAAGTATTCATTCTCGAGACCATAGATCATTAATTTAATTCAGGATCGTGAATGCATTTTGCAAAAAGTTCCGTCTAGTGCTTCTACATTTTCGATGGTTGTCTCACTTACATTGTTTTGCGATTTCAGCATTATTCATTATTCTTCACAAGCCTATGTTTACAATTATGTTTCGGTTCTGAGTCTACCAATCAGTTTCATTAGAGGAAATATCTTAACACGGTGACATGGGAATGTTTGAAAACTATTGCTTGAAATTTTGTTGTCAAGACACGTTAGACCTTCGTCTTAAATACTAAAATAAACTTTTGTAAGGTTGGAGTATCAATTTTTCAGGTCAAGCTTATTTTTGAAGCTGTAGAATTATGGATATATAGTGATTGGTCCTATGTTGAGCCCACATAGCTTATTCTAGCTTCTAAATAAACCAATTTATCCATTTTTCTCAAGCTACATCTTGATCCCTGTTAATTAATCGCTAATCAACCTTGACGGATTTTATATAAGCGTATGTGTGTTCATTTCCTATCTTACTTATCACATGTCTGTAACTATAAATATCGAATCACAACGCTTGGTCAAATCGAGATGGCTTATATGCTTTCTTCACCATTCATCATTTCGCTTCGCTCTCTTTTCTTCGTTTCTCCGATTTTTTTGTCTGCATCAACGTTTGTATGAAATAAACCCAATTCGAAGTTCACTCTCGTATTTGATTTATTTAATTCCGTTATTCACCAACGTCATTCAAGTCTATGATAATATACGAGGATTAGCGACATGTATATTTCAATAACATTCAGAAACGATCTAACTGGAATCAGATATAAGGTCACGAAATTGGTTAGCTCGCTGACGACAAACCTAACGCAGCAAACTATGTTGATGACAAACCTTACATACTTTATATTTTCAATGAACTCAGCGAAATCAGTTCAATCGATATATAACCATACGATCAAATTGGATAAAGATTACTACACCACTAAAAGAATAACAAATAACCATATGTTTAATAGAATTCAGGTTAGTTGTTACATGAAATTCAACTACATCTTCTTTAATAAATAAATAATTGTAGATAAAGGAAATTTGTATAACATAAGAAACATATAATTAACATGGTGAACAGAATAAACATGATTATCTTTAAGTGGAAATGAAGATATTTGTATGATAATCAAGTAATATGGGTACAAACAATCTTTGTAATAATAATAATAATGATCGAGTAAATAAGAACTATTTCGTTAGGAGTAGAATATAAAAAGAAAGAAATGATGAATAAAACTCTAAACTAAGGTCATAACAAAAAGAGGGATCTAACAAATGGTTTGGGTATATATAACTTAGATCTTAAAATGAACAAAGGTGAAAGCATCTGTAATATATACCGAAAGATTAATTTTAAAGAATGAATATCTTATATTTATGTAAGGTATTGAAAGATAGATGATTAATTATAAACTGTTCATTATCAAACTCCGCCTGGATCCATCCGAGGGCTACTGCCGGTCCCAAGCCCGGATAAAGGAGGAGGGTTGGGCATGGAGTTAGCGACCCCATCTCGTAAAAAACTAACTCGCTAAAAAAAACGCTTACCAGAACAAATTATTCAAACCTTTTAAACCCTACCCTGTTCATTATCAATCTAAACTTATAAATCTTCTGACTGAGCGCTTGAATCAGTTTCCTATGCTCTTCTAGTAATTGTAGACTAAATCTACGCGAATATGAGAGAAAAGGTACAAAATGTGGAAAGAACGCTTTACTACAAGGTTATTTTATTTACAGAAAATCGAGAGTATTTATAACATTTCCGATATCCTCAACTTTCTGAAAAGTTCTAGGACCCTATTAAACATAGTAGCAAGATCGGTGATCATTAAATCAGAAACGTGATGTGTAACTCTTCACTTTCTAAATGTTTCTGATATACTTTTATTGAATATTGATTAGATAAAATGCTTCTCAGTGCTTTCAGGGCCCCTTTAGGCTTTATTCGATGAATACTCTAAGTTTCCCTAACATAAACAATTTTATTTTATAGTTGATATTGAGTATGATATTCCATAGAACAGTGAAAACAAGCTTTCAAATCAGCCTTCAGAAAATATTTATTTAACTACCTACACAACCGGGTCAGTTGTGAGATAGTCACTCACTGATGACAATGGTGAATGTGTTGCTCAATTTTGTGGATTACTTGAAGTTAAACATTTATAAAGTAGGATGCCGATTCAGTGGTTTAGTGCTTAAGCGCTCGTGCGTGAGACTGATAGGCCATGCGTTCGAATCCCGTAAAGCGGAGTTGCGGACGCGCACTTCTGAGGAGTCCCACAATAGGACGAGACAGCCGTCCAGAGCTTACAGGTTTCCCATGATGATCTAGTTCCAACTAACTCATGATCTCAACTACTGAAATAGATATGCGCAACACAATAACAATGAGACCAGTAGCACATATCATTGATTTGTGTGATATTCCCCAGATACTCAAACTGAAGCATGATTTCTATTCAACCAATCAATTATTTGTATAAATTATTGAATATTAAATAAATTATTAATGACTTGATTAATTATAACAAAATAAGATATTAAAAACATACTATAACACATATTATCAGTTCATTCATTCATTATTATTATGTTTAATTTGTATGAAAGGATTTTAAACAATATAGCCATATATACGATTGTATGATTGAAAATCTATTTAATTTATTGTATGTTAACATTGAATTATTTTTTTCCGGTTAGCGTTTTTTTAGCGAGTTAGTTTACTACAGGATAGGGTCGCTAACGCCATGCCCAACCCTCCTCCTTTATCTGGGTTCGGGACCGGCAGTAGCCCCAGAGGGGCTCCAGGCGGAATTCATCACTCTACAACGTAATTGACTACGAGAAAGCATTTAGTAGCATTGATAGGACAACATTATGGAAGCTTCTTCGATACTACGGCGTGCCTCAGAAGATAGTCAATATCATATGGAATTCCTATGATGGATTAAACTGTAAAATCGTGCATGAAGGACAGCTGACAGACTCGTTCGAGGTAAAGTCCGGTGTCAGGCAAGGTTGCTTACTCTCATCCTTTCTCTTTCCCCTAGTGATAGACTGGATCATGAAGACGTCAACGTCCGGAGGAAAGTACAGTGGACACCTAGGATGCAAATAGGACATACATTGAGGAAAGCACCCAACTGCGTCACAAGGCAAGCCCCTACATGGAATCCTTAAGGTTAAAGGAGAAGAGGAAGATCAAAGAACACATTACTCCTAGAAACGGAGACAGACATGAGAAGAATGAACAACGATTGGATTGAACTAAAAAGGAAGGCCCAGGACAGTGTGTTGAACACGGTAGGATAATTAATAATAAAAAGTAAAAAATAATTAGTTTATCACATGTACTGAATTATTTCTTTTTAAATTCATTAATATATTATATTAAAAAAACTGATTTAATCTTCTTATTAATGTTATATTCATGATTTGATATCAGTTGACGAATTATTGAAAGCTCTTAGAATTATTGGTAAACATCTGATTTATTTTGATTAAAAATTTCATGGATCGATTGAGGTTGGACGTTAACACTGTTGGATAGAGGCTCAGTGATCTACAAGTTAAGCGTTTGAGTGCAAGACCGAAGGTCCTGAGTTCGAATTATGTGTGCGGGATCGTAGATATCTACTTCTGAAGACGAAACGGCCGTCTGGTGTTTCAAGGTTTCCAATGGTGGCCTAGCTTAAATTGACTCATAAATTCAACTGTTAAAAAATTCTCAATAACAGTGAATACATTCATGCCTTCAGTTGGATATTCATTATTTTGCAAAATTAGTTTCAAATAGTTTGTGGGTCAATGTGATATTCTTAGTCATTTTCATGGAATTGATTGCCTGGTATTTGAGTCGAAGCGAAACATTATGTAATTAGGCAAAATATATGGCTTAAGAAACAATTGAAAAGAATTCGCTGAAAATAAACCAATCTAATAACTATTAATCCAAATAATCACGAAATGTCTGACATGAATTAAACAAACCAATTTCATTCTTTAACGGAACGCTTTCGTTCTTGTTGTGAGACCTAAAGAGCATCCGTTTAACATTGACTTGCTTTTAATTAAATGAAATACAAAAGTGAATATATGGGTAAAACATTGTTCACAGTATAAACTGTAATTCTAAATTCTATAAGATTCACTTATCAGTATGATGTATAAATTTAATTTCAGTAGTTGAGATCATGAGTTAGTTGAAACCAGACCACCATGGGAAACCTGGAAGCGCTGGATGGCCGTTTCGTCCTATTGTGGGACACCTCAGAAGTGCGCATCCACGATACCGCCACGCGAGATTCGAAATCAGGACCTATCAGTCTCGCGCGTGAAAGTCTAACCACTAGACCACTGAGCCGGCATCCAGTGGTGTTAATGTTTGGCTTCAACTAATCCACGAAGTTGAGCCACCGTTCACAATTGTCATCAGTGAGTTACTATCTGACAACAGAATTGGTTGAACTTCACAGATCAATTGACTCATGAATTCAACTGTTAAAATTACTACAATATTCACAAAAACTCGTTTCTGATTATAAGTTTTTACTGTATGATTTTCTAATGTGATCTCAGATAGAGTAGTTTGAGTAAGTATTCCTTTAATGCACTAATTAGCTATAATTCATATTTTATAAATTAAATTAATCTTAACTTTTTAACTCAAATCGGCCTGAACATATATTCACTTGGGATACATATAGGTTAATAAGGAACAGATCGATTAACATTTAGAATATCAGCAAAGGAAAAGTTGGAAACATGATTAATTACAAGTCATTAAGATACTCACAGTAAAGTAAAAATAGTTCGTCAATTATTTATCATACAAACTCCGCCTGGAGTTACCTCCGGAGGCTACTACCGGTCCCAAGCCCGGATAATGGAGGAGTGTTGGGCATGGGGTTAGCGACTCTATCCCGTAAAAAACTAACTCGCTAAAAAAACGCTAACCATAAAAAATTATTCAAACCTATTTATCATTTATTTATTAAAACACATAAACATTGGTACAAGGAGGCACCAAATAGATATACGCCACATAAATCATTCGATCTGTGTGAGGGCTGGAATACTGCCCGGGTGCCCAGACCGAAGCAGGTACCTATTTATCATACATAAGTTTGATAGTTGAATTTTGATTGAAGTCTAATAAATGTACCTTGTTAACCATGAACAAGAAAATCAATGCTTAGATAAGTCTACTATCAGTATGGGGATATGTGGAGATTGCAGTATTTTATGATTAAATTCACGAGTCCATGTTGTTGTTTGATGACATAGGCAATGGACATTTATCCCAACTTGCTCATCAATACTGAGATGTAAGGATACTTTTTTGAACAGTCCACAATAGAATGAAACGGACTGGTAGAGTTCAAATGTCAAAAGGTTATTTCAAAGTAATCCGCTTCCTATGTCAATATATGCCAAAAGATTAATCAGTTCCAACTCTAAATATAAACACCAAATCTTTAGGATCCTGCATTAACAGGTCTATAAGTCTGATTGAGTGATAATTATATGGTCATTAGTAGTTGATCTATGAGATATACATTTCTATATGAGGACAAGAAATCAGGACCAATGAAGTTAGTCAAGATGAGAATAACACATTAAATCATAAAATACATTTGGTTGAAAATAATGCTAAAAATGTTTAAAGGTAGAATTTGTCTTAGAAATCTAAACTAACCGTTATCAACACATAAGTTAGAGGACACAAGATCAATTCTATTTTCAGGTTTCAAACTAAAAACGAATCACATGTTTTAACTTTATTTATTTTAATAGTGAATGAAGATTTTTGAAGAAAAAGACTACATTCATATCAAGCTAACAATTCTGTCCAGTGCTTCCAGGTTTCCCATGATGATCTAGTTTCAACTAACTCATGATCTCAACTACTGAAATTAAATTTATAAATTTATGATCAAATGTAGTGTTGGGGAGACCCAAAAAACTCGAAAAAACCCCGAAGGGGCAATGAAAACACCGGGAAACATTCTATCCAGTCAGCATTTAATAGAAGTATCTCAGAAACGTCTAGAAAGTGAAGAGTCAAGTGTCACTCTTTTGGTTGGATGATCACCTATCCTGATACTGTGTCTAGTAAGGTTCCAGAACCTTTCAGAAGCTCAAGGTAATCTGAAATGTTATAAATTCTCTCGATTTTGTGTACATGAAGTAGTAAAGCTCCCTTTCCATGTTTTGTACCTTTTCTCTCATACTCAAGTTGTCGTGTAAATTTAGTCTAGAAGAGCTTAAGAAACTGGTTCAAGCGCTCAGTCAGAAGATTTGTCATATAGTTTCAAGAATTTTATTTTATTTAACTGAAATTGAAACAGTCTCAAGTACTTTATGAATGGCAATCTATGAATGTTTATCTTTTTTAAACAAGTTAATTATATTGTAGTGATTGGTACTGTGTCACCTTCTGGACAGACCGATTTATTCATTCTTTTCAAGTCACATTTTGTCCTTGTCATTTGTTCCCTTATTAATGAGCGTATATGTGTGCATTGTATATCTTACTCATCATATCTCTAGCTTATTTTTTTTATGACTATAAATATTGGGTCTCAATTGATCAAAACGAGTTCGCTAACACGCCTTCTCTGTATTCGCTTTCCCACTTCTCATTCTCAATGTCTGTCTGGATAAACTAGTACTTGAAATAAATTCCTTCAAATCAACTTGTATTTGGTTTCTGATTACCACCGTCTCATAAACAGGATTAGCTTAGATATAAGATACGGAATGTTTGTACGATCAAACTGAAATCAAATAGCCGGTTATAATGATCATAAAATAACAATATTGAAATTAGCTTTAAATTAAAAATCTACTTACTTTGTGAATTTGATTGACGTTTATTTGTGGAAGACCATTTAATACAATTCATTTGTTCATTTAAATAAAACATACGTTTATATTGACGTCCACTAGTATGTAGTTTAATCATTTCACTACCTTTACGCATATAAGCAAAACAATCGGATGCTATAGAATAGAATTAAGAAATAATTAAATAAGATGATTTAAACCAAATTGTAAATGAGAGTTTCACATTGAACATATAAAAACAAAAATGTAAGTTTGATATGATTATTATGTACTATGCAGTGTGATATTATTTAACTAAGTCTGTTTTGACCACATAGTCACAGTTGGGTTATTGTTCTGTAAAACAAAAGTAAATAAGTCAGTTAACAGTTTTTCAGTAATGTGAAGTGTCAGTTACTAAGTTAAGCCCATATACCTTATTCTAGCTTCTGAACAGGCCCTCAAATGCCCTGAAACGGCTCAGAGTGGGGAAAGTCAGCTCACCTTCTCGAAATGCTCTCATATGGCCACGTGCATGCAACAACTGATAGGGATGCCCTACTAACTGCCTTCCCGCAGCATTACTGTTTTTTGCGAAATTGAGAGGACGAGAAACGAATGTCTGGCGCTTTAACAGGGTTGGTGGACACAGAGAGTCCACCAAGGGAAGTTGGAAAACCCTCATTCCAAACCACTGATGCACATGGGCTCCAGTATCCTGAAGGAACAAATGGCGTATGAACCAATCGTTAGTCACTGGCTACCATGCGACTGCATCTCCTGACGTTGCTCCACTGCCTTCTGGATTAGACTTCCAGGTTGAAGGCTCTGGATATGGCCCCCTAAGAAAACCACCTGCTTCTGTTTGAGCACCCGGGCAATATCCCAGATCTCACATAAATCGAATGGTTTATGTGGCGTATATCTATTTGGTGCCTCCTTGTACCAATGTTTATGTGTTTAAATAAATAAATAAATAAAAACAGGCCAATTTATTCATTTTCCGTGAGCTACATTTTGAGCTTGTTAATTATTTGCTTATCAACCTTGACTGTTTTCTATATGAGCATAAATGTGTACACTTCTTATTCTATTCATCATATGTCTGTAACCTTTGTTATCTGGTTATAAATATTGATTAACGCTTGATTAAATCAAGTTGGCTCACGCGCCTTCGCCACGTGTTCTTTCGTTTCTGTTCGTTTCATCCCTTGGATTGTTTGTCCAAATCGTATTTGGTTTATTTAATTCCATTATTCACTAACAAGAGTTAAGTCAATAACTATATAAAAGGATAACCAAGATGTATATTTTGACAATATAATTGGAGTCAGATCACGAGCGACTAAAAATGATATCACTCACTCTACGTCACTAAATCTGACATCGCCATATTAGCGATTAAAATTATCTCAGAGGATCAAAGATACAGAATGTGTATCACTTTGCAAAAATAGTCAATAATTTCATGAATTGATACAACACCTTGACTTGACTACTTCTCATTTAATTTTAAAAAATTTGTATACTAAAAAAATTTGATATTTTATGATAGGCACCAAATGAACCATAGTAGTATATGTACCAAATACTACAGTTAATTAATAATCATAAAATTAACATGGTACAGTTGAACGTAAGCAAAGATTTGAAGATATCATATAATTTTTTAGAGAACCTATTAGTTGATACTTATGAATAGTGTACAGTTATCACAATCATAGAAGCAAAAGAAAAGAATCATGGTTCACTAATGTATAAGTCAACAATATACTATGAATATTCTAAGAACACAACTATCTGATCATAACCCATAATTTTCTAAATCAGTTAATCGGAAACTTTAAAGCAAGACAGAAGGGGTTTTTCTAGATATTATAGTAATTTCAACAGTTGAGATCATGAGTCACTTAAAGCTAGACCACCATGTTAAACCTGGAAGCACTGGACGGCCGTTTCGTCCTTTTCTTGGACTCCTCAGAAGTGCGAATCCATGATCCCACCTCGCGAGATCCGAACTCAGAACCCATCGGTGCCGAGCGTGTTTATATAATAATGATGTTTATAAGATTTTACAACAGCTTAACACAAAATGATTAATATTTATAAAAATTTCCTTTTCTATATTCATTCATTCATTAAAACGGATCATACTAAAGGTTATGAATAAAAGACTATGATAAAAACATTTCCTTCTGAACAAAATCTTGTACTTAGCAACTACTTGTGTAGAAATGATAGAAAAAAAATACAACTGTATGAGATTCATTTATAGATATGTTTGACTTTTCCTTATTTAATCTACGATTTGCATAAAATACCAAGTTACAATTCATGTTTAAGCATTCATTAGTTATTAGTATACAGTGAGAAGTTTTGAACTTAGATTTTGTATTACATTCCATTTGTCAGCAAAGGAATTGGTGCTAGATATGCTATTGAAATGGATAAAATTAAATGTCGCCATCAGAGACGCTAATATAAAGCTCAATAGTTTATTTATTCAAGAACTATTTTACCTGAGATTAACAAAGTTAACAAATACTCTGATAATAGCTGAATAATATACCATTTATATACAATTGAATTTTATGGGTAATTGTTTACCGTTTGTAATCAGAGATGATGGTAGCTAGCAGTGGAGTCCAGAACACGCGTTTCGCTCCATTTAGGACTCATCAGCTGGATGTATCTGCATCCCAAAGTTGATATTCGCTTCGGGACTGGGTTCGATTCCTGGGGTGAACTCCGGGATTCAGGCATATCCAGCCGACGAGTCTCAAATAGGACGAAACGCACGTCTTGTATTCCACCGCTAGCCATCATCATCTCTGCTTATAATGATTGTGACCTAAGGCAATATAGAGGCAATCCGCATAGGATGTACATGTGTCTATAAGAGGCTGATCAATTACATCCCTAAGCATTAAAGGGAATATTCAAACTGTGGTAATCGGATGTAGAATACCTGTCAGCAGAAGATTGAATTGAAGAGAACAGGAAGGGGAACAGAGAGCAATTGTAATAAAAACTGAAGTGAAAAAAACATGAAGCATGTAAGGACAACTGAGGGAAGATGCGCAAATAACGGATTTAATGTATGGTTTTCACATTTTACGAGGGCATTGTAATTTTACATTAAACAATAAATGCGTTAAACCTGACCATGCCTTTGTTCATTGTAAAACAACTAAGATTGAATGACTGAACTAACTGGTTAAATGACAGTTTTTTTAATCCTTCTTATTTCATGTTATATATTGTTTCTCATATGTGGGTATCAATACCAAGGTTGGACTTGATAGTTTTGTGGTGCATGCTACTTATGTCGATACAAGTAGTATATAACACTAGTCAGAAGTGGAATACCTGGCAGCAGAAGGCTGACAAGGTCGAATCAAAGAGAATGGGAACAAAAAGTAATTGTTGTGAAACAGAGAGTAACCGTTGTGGCAATGAAATAACGATGAAGTTTGAAACAATTGATGAAGAACTTGCAGATGAAGTATTGAGTGCATGGTTTTCACATTTTACTGAAGAACTCTGTAACATTGTTTTACAATACATTCGGTTGTCCTCATATGTATTCCCGTTCACTACAGTTTATCAAACAAAATAAACATTGGATAGGAAGTTCATGATAAATATAATTTTTGTTATATCCTAATGAGTAGTCTAAACGGTTACTATTCAAACTTGTGCTAAATTAATTCTGTTATTTACTTACGTTGCAGAAATGGCTTACATTAAGTCACAAAACGTCAGAAATACAATATCCTATTCAATGGGATATAACAAAAAATATATTTATTATTGTCATATGTGAGCGAGAATGATTGGTTGTTTGATTAGTCAGACGAGTAGATAATCTTCTGACAGGTACTAGATGAGTTATATTATATTCTCCTAACATTACTATTATTATGATTGTTGTCAATTTCTGGTGTGGAAGTATACTTACTTTCTAGTCAGGCTAGTCACATTTTCTTTATCTGAGTTATGTCGAAGTTCTGTAGAATGGACAGTGGAAGAAAATCTAGTGTAAATATTCGTCTAAGCCCTAATGGGTTGGTATCGGACGAAATCTCAACACGCATTCGAAAACTTCGTTTGGTTTTTGCCAACTTACGTCATTTTCGGCGAAGGCGAGATATCCGTCTATCAATAAAAAGACGAGTATACTGCGCGGCAGTCCGTTCTGTTTTAATTTACGGCAGCGAAACATGGCCTTTAAGAGTAGACGACACCCGTAAGCTACTAGTATTTGACCACAGATGCCTTAGAAATATTGCTGGCATCTGCTGGGATCACCGGGTAAGTAATAGTTAGGTTCGACGTAGGGTATTAGGTAATGATGGTAAAGCAGTTGATGAGGTTGGTAATCTTCATCGACTGAGATGGTTGGGCAACGTGTTACGTATGCCGGAACACCGATTACCACGAAGTGCAATGCTATCCGGTATTGGAGATGGTTGGAAGAGAATTAGGGGGGGGGACAAACCACTTCTAGTCTGAGCCATGTTGGTAGATGCAGACTACTTGGTTGGGGTCCGCGTAACTATCGTGACCAATGGTTGGACAGTCTGTGTGATATGGCTCGGAATCGATCACAATTGCGTCGGCGTATACACTCTCTGTCTTCCCTTAAACTATGAGATTAAAATCACCTTATATCTTTCTTTCTACGAACCAATTCTTTCTTCCTGTACTATGTTTTTATATGCAATCTTTCTTTTATATATTACCACCTCTGAATTAACTACTTTTATGAATCCGGTGTTCATCTTGCTGTGCTAATGAGGTATGGCAACCTGGGCCGATGCACATATGTGCCTGGTCCTACGTTGTAGCTGACTGACTGACTGATTGACTAAGGCAAATTAGCATTCCATTTGTGTAAACGGAGAAATTCGAGCATTATAACATTTTGTTTCTCAAATGTTTACAACTAGGTTAGTTTAAATAAAAAGCAGTTAAATCTCTTGATTACCTTCAAGAGATGATAATTACTATCTTCAGTACCATATGCTCGGTTGATATTAAAAAGAATTTACAATATTGTGACAAATTCCTTTCATATGTGCAAACATATATAGTGAGAGAGATGTTTTTACGCATTCAGTTCTAGTTTATCGTTTGTTGGCAAACGTTTTAGTCAAATCTGCCACTAAGATATTTTTTTCTTGATGAATTGTGTTAGATGTATGAATTCCAAAATAGATGCCTATAGTTTCTTCAAGGAATAAATTAACAGCAATATGTTATAACAATTAAGATTCTTTAGATTAAACACTGTGAAATTATGTATGCTTTTCATAATAGTATTCAAGCACATTTTACGGTTGTAGTAGATCGGTTCAGGATTTCACTAAAATTCAACAACCTCCGAAACTCTATATTTACAATTATTATGTGCTCATTACAGACTAGCTTTGACAGGAAATTTGAGGAGTTCTAGTGAAAAGCCGCGACAAGTGGAATTAAACCGTGTCGGATGTGATATAGTTATGCAATGAAGACAATAGAAGTTGGTCACACAATGTGCAGGATTGGTTAAAGTTAGACATTAACATCGTTGGATACCTGCCCACTGATCTAAAGGTTAAGAGTTTGTGCGTGAGACCGAAAGTCAATGGTTCGCTTAGCGTGTTTGGGGTCGTGATTACTCGTTGCTGATGATTCTTATACTAGGACGAAACGGCTAACTAGTGTTTATATTTTTTCAATGGTGTTCTAACTTAGATCATTTTGGTAATATAATGAAATTCAACAATCTCCACAACTTTATACTTACAATTGTAGTTATTTATTAGTAATAATATACAAACAAGACACGACGATAAGTCCGAATTCAAAGTTAGCGGTATAGTATTATATGTATATATATGTCAATTCTATCGGATCGTCTTAAGGGTTTATCATTTGCAATTATCTACAAGATTTCAAGTAAACAAAGTAAATAAAAAAACTGAAGTCTGGACTAATAAAGAAAATCCAATGGAATGTTGAGTATATGAAGGGTAAACTACAAACATATGAGAAAATATTTAAGGTGTAGGGTGTATGTAGTGAGAAATCATTTCAATGTTCCTTCACACTAATTTCTTCATTACTATTTGTATCAACCTGTGATTGCCACATAATACAATTAAATATTAGTTATTTCGAATTCAAAATTCTCCAGTTTTTATTTCAGTGTTGTTTTATAATTAATTAAATATCTTAAAACAATAGAATTGTAGGATTTGCATAGTTAAATGATAAGTAACTCCGTAGTTAATTCATATCGTAAGTATAACAGAAAATAAACAGTGGTCTAGAGGTTAAAGGTTCGAACGCGACACCGATACAGACTGAGTTCGAACCTCAACAGGCAAGATCGTGGATACACACTCCTGAGGAGTACCACAATAAGACGAACACACCCATCCAGTGCTTCCAGAATTTCCATGGTGGTCTAGTTTCAATTAACTCATGATCTCAACTATTGAATCATTCTATATATTTTTATTATTGAAACAGAAAAACAAACACCAATCACAAACTGTATGCATTAAATCGTTTCCATCTAATTAGAACAAAAACACCATTTCATTTTAATAAAGAAAGATCGAAACATTTTAATTGAAATATCAGGCGGAATTCGCATTTCTTTCATTCAATGATATCTCTGTTACAAATGAGGAAGAAAAGTTAGTTAGTTAGTTAGAATATATTTTACAATTTTACTCTACATTTCAATCATAAATCAATGTGTGATGTAATGAGAACTCCTGAAAATGTAACACTGATTTTACTATTTATCTCACACAATGATCTTAATTAGAGAACCGTTAAAGGCTCTGAAGCACTGAACAATCAATTCATCATACCATAGAACTCGTCATCATATCTTGACCAGCGATCGATTCGGGCAATTTATTTATTCCAGAAATTTCAGCAAGAGAAATGATCAGTGAAATTTAAATATGTCTAATGGGAATAACAGACGTACGTACATGAATATTTGTTACCTGAAGTAATCAGTTATAATTCAAACAGTTTACTTTCAGCACTACTTTACCGCTTGCCCCTTCTCTTGTCTAGAAAATTGACAATCATTAAAGACCAATACATACTGACATTTCAACAGATCTATAAATAAAATAATCAGTCAGTTTCTAGTGACTACGACATCCGTATACAAATAAGAATTGTTTGATCTATGGCGATTGATCATTAGAGATGATCGAGTGAATTCTAATCTGAAGCTGTGATCGGTGAAGTTCAAAAGGATTGTATGTGAAATAGTTACACACAAACGATATTAAGAAATGGTTGAGTAGTGTCACAAATTAATAGCTTAGAAGTGTAGGCCACTGACACCCGATTCAGTCGTTTGAACGTTAAGAACTTGCCTTAAGTATTGAAAAATCTGTATTCGATCTTCAATAGGATGGTCAATGAGCACTACTAGAGGGTTCTATACTATTATGATGTAGCTCTCCATTGTTTCCTGGTTTCCAACGATCATCCAACTAACATCAATCTGTACAATAAACTGTGAAATATTATGAATTTGGTTGATTTCTAAATTTCCAGTTTATTTTTTCACCTAATTTTTTAAATGAATAGCTTTTAATTCATTCTTAACCACTAGACCACTGAGTTGGCCGACATTCGATGGTATTGATTTTTAACTTCAACTAATCCACGAAAGTGAGGGACACTGAAGATAATGGTGGATGTGTCGCTCAATTTCGTGGATTATTTGAAGTTAGAAATTACTACCACTGAATGTCGACCAACTGAGTGGTCTAGAAGTTAAGCGTTCGCGCGTGACGCCGATATATCCTGGGTTTGAATCTCGTGAGGCGGAATCTTGGAATCGCACTACCGAGGAGTCCCACGATAGGATGAAACAACCGTCCAGTGCTTTCATGTTTTCCCATGGTGATCTAGTTTCAATTGACTCGTGATCTCAACCATTAAAACTATTATAATATCGACAAAAACCCTTTTGGTAAAATATTATCATTGACATTTCACAGAATTTAAAAATAATGTCTACCATTTTTATTAACTTATCTATACATATATACTTTCCTTGTTTGTTTGTCTGTCTTTATTTTTCTACATTTTATCCCACTTAGATCTTTAGTAAATAGTTATTAACAGTTAAATTAACTCAGTAGTATTATTTACAACAACAACAACAAAAAATTGTCTTGGTGTAATATAGTCCTGAGGCAAACAGTTGTGTTTTAATGTCTAAAAACGACTTTTTAACCATTTTCATTAAAAATTAAAAAACTTTATTATTGTGCATAAAATTTAACCATTATCTAAATACACATATCTTATACACATATATACAGTCAGTTACAACGTAGTGTAGTGAACAAGAACACGGGTGGGGACAATCGATTGTACTTAGCACAAAAATTACAGACTATCTCAATAAAATGTGAATACCATAAAGTCAATCGTCAATTTGCAAAATATCATTCCATCATATCAAACTGTACTGTTCCCGTTGCAAACACTAATCCATTGTCGCCCATTCCATTGTACATGCGTTTTCTTACAATTCCATTGTGCTCTTGCTCTTCCTTTCTTGATCATTGCCATCTTCTGCTGCCGGACATTACGTTCTTTTAACGCACGTTATATACTACTTATATCAATATAAGTAGCTCACACCACACGTAGGACCAGGCACATATATGTATCGGTCCAAGTTGCCATACCTCATTAACACAACAAGATGGACACCGGATTCATAAAAGTAGTTAATTCAGAAGTGGTAATATAGAAAAGAAAGATTGCAATAAGGATATAGTACAAGAAGAAAGAATTAGTTCTTAGAAGCGATTTTAATCTCTTAGTTTAAAGGAAGACAGAGAGTGTATACACCGACGTCACATATATACATATCATATTTACTAATCAGTTTCTAATAGGTTATACCAGAAGGGGTTTTGATGGATATTATAGTAATTCCAGTAGTTGAGATCATGAATAAATTGAAGCTAGATCAGGTTATTCATGGTGGTCTAACTTCAATCAACTCATGATCTCAACTATTAAAATAGATTATATTAATAAGCAAATGTTAAAAGGCAATTTTATACTAAACAACCTTTAAAGGAAGATTAAAATAGTTGTTTTGAAAAATGGGTGAGATTATAATTTATGAACGACCTTTGAGCAACACTAAAGTAATCTTGAGAATATCCACCTACTACTGAAGGTTATAAACCAGTGTGAGAAATTAGAGTTATTAATTACAGTTGATGGTTAAGGTTGAGAATTAGATTTATTGTTTTCATTACAAACTGTCATTAGCTAAAATGCTGAAATACTATTTAGTCAAATGGATGAATGAATTTCGCGCCAAAATCCGAAACTTATTATCTTATACATGATTTGGTTCGTTCATAAATTATAGCCTCTCCAAAAAAATGATTATTTCTCATTGTACATTCAGACCTTCATTAAATTAAAACTAAGTAGATTATTTTGTTACAGAGTTTTTAAATAAACTGACAACAGTAAATGATTTCTGCATCAAGGCAAAACTTGAAAAGTGAGATTGATATGTGTGCACTTTATAGAAGCACTTAGTTACAATAAAATATATATGTGTTGTTCTAATAGAAGTATTGTAATGGTTTTGCTTCGTTAAAACAATCAACCTTTTAACTGTTATAATACAAATTTCAACGGTGTTTGAAATGAGTAGGTAATGAGAAGCGGCAACTACAGTTTATTAGCGGATAGCGCAGCTCATAAAGCTATAAAGCACATTGAGAGAATTTGAAGCAAAGAGACGAATGTGTGTGTATGTGAGCAAATACACAGGCAAATTTATAAGAGATCAGTAAAGCAAAGCAAAGGGTAATAATAGGATTTGAGTAGTTATATACATGAGGAGGAAAATGAATCGTCGGCTGATATTTAAGCGATCAACACTTTACCTACAGTCTATCATTTTTATGTCTTGATAAGAATAATCAGTGCTAATTTTTGGGATCCATTTATGGACAAATAATATGAGTATATTTTTGTCGTATTACTGTTAATTAACTAAACTATTCATATCCATGTTCCTCTTATTATGAGCATTATTTTGACCTGCGAACTAGTATTATACGATTTACCATTCTTGAATTATGCCCTGTCTATTAATTATTACCTCGCCCATTCACGGCAACATTTGGCTAAATCTTGTACAAACGTTGTTTCCTATTTTGTGGCACGATGTGGTTTGTTTGGTTTGTATATAAACCCAGTATGTATGAAATACATGATTCATATTGCAGGGGCTGAGATTGGTGTTCTGGACTTAACTGGCTGGGCCAGGCAGGAAGCAGGGCCAATAAGGACTCTAGGCTGCTCGCACCTGTTTTACGCGTCGTTGGTCCGATCGGTAATCCAGTGCTCTCTAATTGGTGGTATCATTACTTTATACATTAGCAGGGCACTCAGGCCACAAGTTATAACAGTCATGCGATGTAGTGACCATAACAGTATAAAGAAATAGACGAATTGTTACTGTTCTAATAAAATTGTTTGTTAAGTAAGTTAATAAAAGGGATTAATCAAAATTGACCGTAATCGAAATTAGTTTTTGGGATAGTTGGTATAGTATAAAGTAAATAAGTTTTTATAGCTAATTGAAAGTTTAAATAATCTATATCCTCTAAGTACTCTGTATATTTCCTGGAGTTCTAGTGAGAAGCAGTGATCAGTGAAGTTCAACCGAGTCTGTTGTCAGATAGTAACTCACTTATGACAATGGTGTATATGTCACTCAATTTCGTGGATTAGTTTAAGTCAAACATTAACATCATCGAGTACCGACCAACTCAATAGTCTAGAAGCAAACCGTTCGCGTGCGAGCCCGACAAGTCCTGAGTTCGATCTCCGCCTGTGGGACCGTAAATGTACACTGCCGAGAAATCCCATAATAGGACGAATACAGTCATCCAGTGCTTCCAAGTTTTCCATGGTAGTCTAGCTTCAATTGACTTATGAATTCAACTATAAAGGTACTATGTACACTGATTATATCAGTTAATTATAATCATATGAATGAATGAACTTTCCAAAGATATTTATTTTAACTTCTTTTAGATTTTATTAATAATAATAAATATTATTATCATGATGATCTTGTTTGTTTGCTTTTCTTTTAAAAGAATCAAAGTGAAAACAATCATCTCTATTTAAATTTTCGCGCTTTTTTTCCTTCCTATTCTCGTAGAATTCCGTAATACATTGGTGTAAGATTGTAATAAAATAAAAAATCTACCTCTTTGTTTTTATGAGGGATTTTATTTTCAGAGTATGTTATGAAATTTTTCATTCAATATTCAATATTTCCTTTTTAGCAAATTGGAAATCAAAATGGATATTATAGAAATATAAAATAATGTAATAAGAAGACGAAGATTAACAGAACTATGTGAATTAGTCATCAATAAAATGTACTGCACAGTAAAGGTGATTATCAAAGAAAGAACAAAGTGCATGTTACATTCAAAACCTAAAAGACATGAAAATGATTATGTCACATCCCACTGTGTTTACCAATTTAAATGTGTGTGTGTGTGGTCACACATACATAGGGAGGAGTAATCCTGATCTCGAAATTAGGGTGTGTGTGTGTGTGAATATGTACCAAAATGGTTGCAGAAACAAATACAATCAAGTGACCCAATAAGAGTAGAGAATAAACATCCATCATCCTCTATTGCCAAACATATAATCAAAACAGGCCATAAGATTCACTTGGTGGCTATCGGGACTCAGTAGCTGAGTGGATAACGCGATGGCGTTTGAAGCGAGTGGTTCTGGGTTCGAGTCTCACAGTGAACATCAACTCTCTGAGATGCAGGTACATCCAGCTGACAAGTCCTAAATAGGACGAAACGCGCGTCCTGGATTCCATTGCTAGCCACTATCCATCATTACTTACAAAAAGGCCATAAGATTGATCTTAACTCAGCTTCTGTGGTGTTCTATAAAAGTATAAAAGGGCCTATACTAGGGTCTATTGAAGCCTTAGCCAGACGAAAATTCACACACCCCTTGTGTATTCAAAAACAGTTTGTTCTTACCTTAAACCTATCCTGACAATATTGGCTTATAATCCAGAGTGATTAGGTTTCGAATTGTGTTCACATTATTATTATTATTATTACTCTTATTATTATCCTTGTCTCCTCTTACCTCATTTTCAGTCTGGTTGACCTTTTATTTTTTTAATATATAAATGTTCTTAACAAGTATATTATGTGTGATCAGATTGTTCGAAATGCATTACGCTAATATATGATCACACAGTTCTGATCATCTTTGTCTTCTCATTGAATTATGCAAATATATTTTTATGTAAATAAATAATAAATTTAAAAAAGAAATTAGGACCTGTGTGAGATTATTGAATTTAAAGTTTTACATCTAAACAGATATTGAAAGAAGGGGTTTGCGGAGATTTTAGAAATTTCACTGATTGAAATCATGAGTCAGTTAAGGCTAGACCACCATGGAAAATCTAAAAGCACTGGACGGCCGTTTCATCCTATTGTGGACCTATTGTGCGGGATCGTGGGTGCGCACTGCTGAGGAGTCCCATACTACGACGAAACGGTCGTCCAGTGCTTCCAGGTTTTCCATGGTTGTCTAGCTTCAACTGACTTATGATTTCAATCTTTGAAGATATTGAAAGCCAAAAAGGATTTAGATATTTTTTTAGCAGTATGCAATTTGTCGGTAGTGGAAACCTACTCCTATCAAAGACTGAACTTACAACCCTTAGGGGTCAGAGAAACCCAAGCTTAGGAGGCCTAGAAATCTTAGATCTTACTAATGGTAAGTTCATGACATGCTATGATGAAACAGCTGGATTGCAATGGTTGTTTGATTAAACTCCATGATGTCAAACCTCAATTTTAGAGATCGTAAAACTTATATTTACGGAAACATTTAACTCAATGTAATTTTTATCTTCTTAAGGTGAAAGGTTGTTGTAGGATAATAAATTTTCATGATATTTTAATGACTCCTACAAAAGATTTCCGAGTATGGAGAAATATAAATTCACATTGGACTAACTTTTATACCAAAAAAACAAACAATGAATACTCTCTCACTACTTAAATAACAATATTGACTACAAAATAACATGATTTAACGACTTAAAAGTATATAAATTAGACTATTATTTTTATATTTACTACATAGAAACTCAGGTTTGAATGGAGAATGCTGGTGAGCGGCCTATGCTCCTTCACGAGGAGTAACAGGGGTAAGTTAGTAAGTAACATAGAAACTATATGGTATAATATGTTCTGTAAAGAAAAGAAAAAAAATTTGGTAAGAATGTTGAATAGAAAAATTCACGAAATATGAAAAAGTTCGCTCATTTTTCTCTTCTTCCAAAACAGAGAATTTACGAGGACACTCCAAAAAGGTTCACAAGCCCAGAACAAATTACTTGTTAGCTGACTATCGACTTTCCCATAGAATCATCAACGAGTGGAATTCATAACCTCAGCACGTGGTTGAGGCTCCATCCGTCGACTCTTTCAAAAGAAAGTTGGATCAACTGAGAGACCACCATTGCCAGGACTAACACAGGCCATTAAGCCTCCTGCCCTTTTCAAACTGAAATTGATACATTACAATTTATGGGAGAAGAACTATCAACTTGACTCGGAAGAAAAAAGATATTTTACTATTTGTGAAAAATACGCGTGGAAATTAGAATAGTAATGTAGTGAACAGAACACTGGTGGGGACAATCGAATGTATTTAACACAAAATTACAGGACTTGTTAATAAAATCGAACAATCATAAAATGCTTAATTTGCAAAATGTCCATCAATTGTCTTAAAATGACTCAGACTTCAGTGTTCTTGCATTTTCATACAAATTGCGTTCCGTTTCAATTCTTTACTGTTCGATCCTCTTGTCTCTCTGGTGCCAGACCTTCTGTTCACGACTAACATCATCTACTACTTATGTCAATTTAAGTAGCATACACCACAGTATACTTCGAGCGTGTGTTTATTAGAATCGCATAAACAGATGATTTGATCAAATATTTAAACCCTAACGAATGATCCTTGGGTAAACTATAAAATAGCGGTTACTCTAATGGAATTATGGTTTATTTCACTGAATGATATTAATAATGAAAAACGGCAATAAAATTTCGAAATGTTATTTGAAACTAGTTTCACTTATTTGATCGTAGTTAACTGATTAAAGCATATAAATTTGAATTACTGAATAATACTAAGCTGAAATATGGTCAACGCAAATATACTACTCAATAAATATTTTAAAATCAGGAGGAGTTTTGTGGAGATTGTAGAAATTTAATAATTGAATGAATGAGTCAATTAAAGCTAGACCACTATGGAAAACCTGGAAGCACTGAAAGGCTGTTTCGTCCTATCGTGGGACTCCTCAGTAGTGCGCATCCAAGATCCCACCTCACGAGATTCAAACCCAGGATATATCGGCGTCACGCGCGAACGCTTAACTTCTAGACCACTCAGTTGGTCGACATTCAGTGGTAGTAATTTCTAACTTCAAATAATCCACGAAATTGAGCGACACATCCACCATTATCTTCAGTGTCCCTCACTTTCGTGGATTAGTTGAAGTTAAAAATCAATACCATCGAATGTCGGCCAACTCAGTGGTCTAGTGGTTAAGAATGAATTAAAAGCTATTCATTTAAAAAATTAGGTGAAAAAATAAACTGGAAATTTAGAAATCAACCAAATTCATAATATTTCACAGTTTATTGTACAGATTGATGTTAGTTGGATGATCGTTGGAAACCAGGAAACAATGGAGAGCTACATCATCTTAGTATAGAACCCTCTAGTAGTGCTCATTGACCATCCTATTGAAGATCGAATACAGATTTTTCAATACTTAAGGCAAGTTCTTAACGTTCAAACGACTGAATCGGGTGTCAGTGGCCTACACTTCTAAGCTATTAATTTATCACACTACTCAACCATTTCTTAATATCGTTTGTGTGTAACTATTTCACATACAATCCTTTTGAACTTCACGGATCACAGCTTCAGATTAGAATTCACTCGATCATCTCTAATGATCAATCGCCATAGATCAAACAATTCTTATTTGTATACGGATGTCGTAGTCACTAGAAACTGACTGATTATTTTATTTATAGATCTGTTGAAATGTCAGTATGTATTGGTCTTTAATGATTG
This sequence comes from Schistosoma intercalatum, assembly GCA_944470365.2. Classification (NCBI taxonomy): domain Eukaryota; kingdom Metazoa; phylum Platyhelminthes; class Trematoda; order Strigeidida; family Schistosomatidae; genus Schistosoma; species Schistosoma intercalatum. Next base: position 42,890,435 of record OX103726.1, read on the forward strand.
TCAATTTTCTAGACAAGAGAAGGGGCAATCGGTAAAGTAGTGCTGAAAGTAAACTGTTTGAATTATAACTGATTACTTCAGGTAACAAATATTCATGTACGTACGTCTGTTATTCCCATTAGACATATTTACATTTCACTGATCATTTCTCTTGCTGAAATTTCTGGAATAAATAAATTGCCCGAATCGATCGCTGGTCAAGATATGATGACGAGTTCTATGGTATGATGAATTGATTGTTCAGTGCTTCAGAGTCTTTAATGGTTTTCTAATTAAGATCATTGTGTGAAATAAATAGTAAAATCAGTGTTACATTTTCAGGAGTTCTCATTACATCACACATTGATTTATGATTGAAATGTAGAGTAAAATTGTAAAATATATTCTAACTAACTAACTAACTTTTCTTCCTCATTTGTAACAGAGATATCATTGAATAAAAGAAATGCAGATGCCGCCTGATATTTTAATTAAAATGTTTCGATCTTCCTTTATTGAAATGAAATCGATTTTTTGTTCTGATTTGATTGAAATGATTTAATGCACACAATTTGTGATTGGTGTTTGTTTTTCTGTTTCAATAATAAAAATATATAGAATGATTCAATAGTTGAGATCATGAGTTAATTGAAACTAGACCACTATAGAAAACCTGGAAGCACTGGATGTCTGTGTTCGTCTTATCGTGGGACTCATGAGCAGTGCACATCCATTATCTTGCCTCGCGAGATTCGAATCCAGGCTATATCGATGTAGCGCGTGAACGCTTAACCTTTAGACCACTGAACTGTCCTGTATCCAACAGTGTTAATGTTTAACTTCAACTAATCCACGAAATCGCACGAAACTAATTTGTCCTGGGTTGGATCGTGGATGCTCGGTGACGGAAATTCCCATAATAGGATGAAACAGTCGTCCAGTACTTATAGGTTTTCCATAGTGATCTAGCTTCAATTGATCTCAACTATTAAAAGTAATATTTTAGTATTAAGATATTATGACGAATCTGTGCAGAGATTACAATTAATTCAAACATACAAAAAATACCATGTTTATTTTGAATATCTGCATAATCACACATACAATGAAAGGGTGTTACCTTTATTTTATGGTGGGGGTGGTGGTGGTGGTGGCGCGGAAATAGAAATGTCATAATACATTTTCAATATTGATTCATTTGTCTAAATAACTCGTGTTTATTCATGTAATCCACTTCAAAGAATATGTCCTTAGAAATAGGTTATATATGACAAAATTTCAATCAAATACATAAAGGGAAAAAATATAAATTTTCGGTGGTTAAACCCTTTATAGAAATAAATATTATTCTAAAGGGTAGAAACATTATGGATAATGTAATTAAACATCATTATTTCACGAATGTTTATATTAGTATATTGAGTATTTATTATCAAATACAGCTAAGGTTATTTAACACGTTTTAAATGTTTGACTAATGTGTGTGTGTTTTATAGCAGAAAATGTTAGGTGTAGTACGTTAATTGAACACAGAGGAAGTAATGAATACCTAAAGTTACCAAAAATACCGACTAGTCTCATTATTGAAATCATGAGTCAATTGAAGCTAGACCACCATGGAAAACCTTGAGGCACTGGAGGGCTGTTTCGTCCTAGTATGAGACTACCTCAACAGTGCGCATACACGATCCCGCACCCCGCGACATTCAGACCGAGGACCTATCAGTCTCGCGCCTGGCATCTAACCAACTAGATCGCTGAGCCGGCATCCAACGGTGTTAATGTCTAACTTCAACCAATCCATGAAATTGCGCCACCGTACACCATTGTCTTCAGTGAATTCCTATCTCACAACAGACCTGGTTGAACTCCACTGGTAACGGCTTCTCACTAGAACTCTAGGAGTATCTCTTGAAGTCAGTCACTAGTGAGCAGATGTTGATTAGTATCAGATGGGTTTTTGTGGAGATTGTAGTAATTTCAATGGTTAAGATCATGAGTCAGTTGAAGTTAGACCACCATGGAAAACCTGGAAGCACTGGACGGCCGTTTCATCCTAGTATGGGACTCCTCAGTGGTGCGCATCCACGACGAAACGGCCGTCCAGTGCTTCCAGGTCTTCCATGATGGTCTAGCTTCAATTGACTCATGATCTCAACTGTTGAAATTACTACAATCTCCACAAAACCCCTTCTGATATTAATTATGAATGTTAAAGTATTCATTATTCATGTACCAAAAAGTGTGAGTTACACTAAATCTTGTATTACTTTATATACACATAGTTCCTTTTTATCATCATTACATTCATAATCATATCATATACATAAGCCAATAAGTCATAGATCCAACTTTATAAACAAACAAACAAAACTCCCTCAGTTTAAACTGGAAAACAAAAATAAGATCTTTATATGTTTAGTTAAAATCCTCTAACATAAGGTGGTATGTTAATTATACGTCTATCAATTAGTTTTACAATAAAATAAAGTAGAAAAATTAAAATTTTTTAGAGAAAGACAAAATAAAAGAATCAAAAAAAAGAAAAACAATCCAGTTGCACATTACGCAAGTGTACACACACATATATGTATAGCCGTTTACTTCCTGCACAATCTCTTCATTATTTCAGACAAATAATAGGGTAAATATCTTTCAATATCGTTTCAAGGTCAGTAGCAACAAACTGTCTGTTTTAAGGGATTACATATTCATTGTTCATCACTCTATGCGTTTACACACACACACACAGATACACAAATTCTGCGCATCGATTTGTAAATAGTATTAGGTTTTGGTTTAGTGTGTTGACCTTCAAAATCTATTTGTTCAGTTAACATATGGGTTAAGAAGAGAGAGAGAGAGAGAGGAAGAGAGTGTAAAAAAAGGGGATGAAATTAATAATAATAAAGGTGTATAACATGAAATTTTTCACTAATCATAGCTGACAGAAGGGAAGAATATGTTGCTAGTTCAAACTTATTCTTTTTTTTAATGTGTGATCCATTTACATTAACCAAATCAAGAAAATCGAAATATTGATAGTAGGAATGACAGGAATGATTTTGAACGAAGTGCATAGTGATAAGGTAGTTACTAATATTGATTGAAATAGTAAATAGTGTTCTGTATATTTTTTGCATGATGTTTAGCGATGAGATAACATAAGTAGGGTAGAGATTATGAATGGTGGTGTTTAGGTGAAGAATCTTTGTTCATCAGGAAACAATAAGGAGCTATTTTATGGGAGTAACAAACTCTTCACCTTTGCTCTACATGACTCTACCAAGGATTGAACTAAGTTTAGAGTTATGTAAACTGATGCCGATGCGAACTTACGTTGACTCTGGTAAATAAGACATATATGTAAGATACAGATCCACCTGCTTCTCTGATATTAAGTTGTAACTATATTCAAGGAATAGATAGAAAAAAGGCTAAGGGTGATAAAACATTTTGTCATGTGAAGAAGTCATTGGTTGTTGAACTAATGTAGGTCGACAAGTGCAAAAGTCCTGATTGGGGACTATGTGATTATCCCAGTCATTTGTGATAGACTATAGGTAATATATGTGGGAATCAATTCGAATGAAAGCTTTATTCACTTGTTTCTATGTTCCATCTTTTCAGTCAACTGCCAATTTAATTGTATAAGGTATGGTAACCAAGATCAATACATATCTATGTCAGTTCCTACGTCGTTTGATAAGAAACTATCCATTTTCAAAACAACACGTTAACTATCTACACCGTAGTTCACTGAACTTCCAGTTCATTTCTACAGCTTTGAATAAAAGACATTAAGACGTTTATGTGTATGGCTTTATGTGAGATTATCGAATTCTTTAAGAATTTCTAGCATTTTTCATTTTTGGAAGAAATGTCACTTTTAAACATAAAAACACATTTTTAGCCTGTAGATAAATGGTTGTTCCTGGGTTGACAAAAATCTTTAGTTGATTCTGATAATAAACTAGTACATTTTTGGAGTTAAAGTATTCAATCCATCTATAACAGTTTGAGCCTTCGTATCTTTACTTAAAATGTTCAGTATTTTATCAAAAATATGTTGATCTGAACCAAATCTTTTTTAAGCCAACTTCCTTGAGTAAATGTATTCCTGTTCATTTTCCTTTAAAGTGGATAGCTTTCATTCGTAATATATGTGATGAGAAAGAGCAATTTATTAGAAACTGGACAGCTGAAACAAATGAGTGAGAATTCAATATTTCCACTATAGTGTTAGCAATATATTTTGTTTATTTTGACACACAGATATTGGCACAAGGAGGCACCAAATGCGCCACAAAGATCTCATTTGATATGTGTGAGGTCTGTGATACTGCCTGGGTGCCCAAAACCGGAGCAGTTGGTTCTCTTAGGGGACCATACCCGGAGCCTTCGACCTGAAGGTCTGATCCACAAGGCAGTGGAGCGTCGTAAGGTGATGCGGTCACATGGTAGCCAGTGACCAACGATTGGTTCATACGCCATTTGTTCCTTCAGGATACTAAAGCCAGCCCATGTGCACCATTGGTTTGGAATCAGGGTTCTCCAACCAAATCCCCTAGGTGGACTCTCTATATCCACCAAGCGCTGGACATCTGCCTTTCGTCCTTTCAATTTCGTAAACAAAACTCCCGCCACGAGAAGGCAGCGAGTAGGACTCCCCTGACAGGGGCTATATACACGTGGCCATGTGATAGCATTTCGAGAGGTAGAGCGGATTCTCCGCACTCTCGGCCGTACCAGGGCATTTGGAGGCACCAGGACATTTGGGGGCCATACATATAAATATATTAAGGCTACTAAAGATCACTACTTGTATATTTCTTAGTGTTGAATATTTTTAAATATAAAAAGAGTAACGTTTTTAGCAGTAATAAGTTCCATAACACTATCAGTGTTACTTACTATCACAGCTATAAGTATTGGTTTCGAACAGTATACGTTACTGACGATTCATTACGAAATGAGATTACATTGCATCTATGATTGTTTTCAGTATGATTTGGGTCTACATATTTCAAATATATTTGTGTAATAGATGAGCACAAAGTTTACTAATCTTACATTCCAGAACTGTTTTAGACATAACATAAAAACTGATCACGCCAACTACAGATTGTTAGTAATTGACATATGCTTTTGTGTTTTCCGTTTATTATCAATGTGTCATTGGCACTTTAAAATTACGATAGTTCATTTCCAAATATAACCCATAACAATGTACAAAGTAAGTCAAGAAGGAAAGTTGAGAAGAGTATGAACAAAGTCTTAAATAGATAAACATGAGATTATTTTTCGGGCCCTGAAGAAGTGGCTTACACTGAGTTAAGAAACGTCAGAAAATTTAATTCTTCTACTCATTGGAATATTACAAATATATTATTATTATTTAACATAATCTACCAAATGCTTAATTCCTTTGAAATTATCAAGTCAAGCCTTGGTCACGACACTTATCAATAAAGACGATTATGTTCATGTGTGTCTTGGAAATTAGTTGTAATTTCGTTTAACCTATCAGGTAAATGTGTTGTTAATGAACATACATAACTACAGTAAAAAATGCCACATGAAGGATAAATTCATAAGAGATTTACTTAAGAATGTTCAGATTTATGAGATAGGTAACCATGAACTGTGAACTGCATTCAGTAACGCACATTCAACAACATGATAAATACTTCTAAACCAAATTTGCTGTGCAAAGATATAAAAAGCACGACTATTATATCATATATGTATGATTTCACTTGATCACACATTTTGTTCCCAATTTAAATACAATACATCTGTAAGTGTCTACAACCCTTTTCTGTCTTTAAGTGCCAGTTTATTTACAGCTGCTAGACTACGTTGTAGAAAAATCCAAGATTTTCTGTATCATTCAGTATATGAATCAGTTTTAATTGTTCCATTATATCTTACCTCCTGCGGAAATGTTTACTAGTTCATTTGAAACTCAAAATTACTGAACCACTTAGCGGACACAATCTGCCATACATTTAAAAGGACCAAAGACGATGAATCTTTGAAAGTCTTTTTATTACAGAACATTATGTAGTCGTTTGAAATTGATAAAAAGGCAATCATTAAACTATAAAATATCGTAACCCGCATGTCTGTCTTTTTTCAACTGAACAGTACGTTACATCCACCATGATTTACTGAGAAATGCTAACTTTGCAGACATATTAACCAGTATTTTACTTTATGGAAAACCATAAACGCAATTTAAGCATTGTTGCATCGTCATCTGAGATGCTTGGAAACTACAATTTTTATCAACCCCTACGTAATACATCTGTTTTGATAGTCTACGAAGTTACCAAAATGGTTGGTAAATTAAGTTTTGTTTTCTTAGAAGTCGGAGGAAGTTTGTGTCATTGACAAAGAACACAGACTACGAAATCAGTTTGCGCTAAAAAATGTAGTCACTTAGTTTAATAGTTCATCATGATTTCTTAAGATGCTACAAGTATTTAGACAAAATACTTCGTCACCTAAGCATATCTATAAGGTAGACACCAAAACCTGATGTCTTATTTTTCCTTACCAAGTGCTGCATTTACTTTTGAGCGGATACTCACTGGAGACCTTCCTACCTGGTTTTCACATACTTATTAATGAGTAATAAAATAGTGGAACTATTACAGGTGAACACGATACCAAGTTGACTGATCACCACTTAATTCTTTACGCTCTACGAAACAGTTACGAAATTAGGAATACTGTCATCTGTCTGAATGCAATTAAAACATAGTTTCACGGAACTACTTCAAAATATGTTGTCGAAACACTATATCACAGCAATGGACTTTTTATGTTTGTACTTCCAATGAGAGTGTAAATTGTAAGCTACGTTAGTTCTCTATGATGATGAAAACGTTGGCTATAAAATCACAAATTGTTTAAAGTCATATCTCAGAGTAAAAGCTAGTATATATATTACTATCACAGCTACTAGGTAATCACTTGTAACAACAACAATTTGATATCACTTGCTACAATGTTTTTATTTACCTACCTGAAATAAAAAAGCTTGAAAACATAAAAGCACTTCTTTACAGAGTAACGAAGGTCTTTTGAAAATGTCTTTTCACTCTTTAAACAGTTAAGCTTTGGATTATAGAAAATGTAACTGCCTGTGTATTTAAGCAGTATTTAGACAACAAATTAAATGCGATATTGATGTGCGGTCTGTGAGAATGATCATGATTAGCCGCCGAATGTGAACCAAAAGATAAGACTTATTGGTTATCTATTCTGTGATTTTCTTTCCTTCAAAAATTTCTACCATAGAATCACTGAGCGCGACTGGTTGTACTTACGTTAAACAAACTACTGCCTTGTTTGTACTCTAATACGTCACATTTGGTTGTAAACAGTGTGTCTAGTCGAATAAGATTCATTTTGTGCACAACATATCAAAGGAGTATGCAATCTAGTGGTAGCGTAATCGCGATCGCTGGTCGTACTACTGAATTATAACACTATACAGTAATAACCAATAAGCAATCTCATCTCTCCTCGTTATATTAGGCGTTGGTTGAGAACAGTGTTGGTCTTGAACTAGATAGTTTGAGATGTTGAGCATTTCCTCCGCAGATTACAGAATTGAAAATATGAAGACACATGACGTACATCATCTGCCAATATTTTCAAATACATATATAATATATGGCATCGTCTTTTTCTGACAAAAGGTTTGAAATTTGGTCCTAAATATCACAGAGGGATTAGCTTAAATAGCTAGTCGCGCTGTGTCCGAATGAAATTATACTGGATATGAGTGACTGATGGTCATAACGATATTAGGTGTTATTAATACATATTCAACCCAAAAGGCCCTCTAATTATTCCTTGTTTCCCAAACTTTTTCGCTGTTCTAACAAATCCTTTGAAATAAAATACAGCATGTAAGCCTAAATCTTGAAATGTTAGCATACAGTTTATGTGAAATTCATAATTTTCCAAGCTATCAGATATGCATCAATAAGAAAATAGAATGCATACATCCTTACTAACTAGTTTTCTCTTGTGGTTCTGTGATAAAACAAGTGTCTTACAATTATGGTATGATAAATGGAACACAAAAACGCAACCCTTGCTGTATTGTTGTTGTAAAACATGCTTTTAAGTTAAACCAAGATGAAAAGCTATGGCTAAAGCATTCAAAGAGTTGAACGAAATTCAAAAACCGAAAATGTATCTCCAAAAGAGACCTGAGGCACTGGAAAGGACCTATCTGTGATCCAGTTTTTGTACTATAAAACGAAACTAACAAGAGAAAAAACTTTGCATCAACAAGAGCATGAGTTGGAGAATTAACTGTCTCATGTCACTAAAACCAGTTCATGGCCATAGACAATAATCGATCGCTGAATGATATCACTAAAATACTAACTAATGATTCGCCAAAATTTAAAAAAGTAAGAATCAATATCCCTGTAACTGTTTAATTTAAAACACCAAAAACATGTTTAAGGACATTCCACAAAACAGTACCTACCATTTAGTATATGATTGCTTCGCTCACTGCCAGAAAACGAGAATGTAACTGATTTTTTTTCTGAATGGCTTGAAAATCGCCTTTCATGTTTTTGTATAGGTGGTAAATCACTTCGTTTAGAAAGACAAGTTGGAAGATCTACTAAAGTATCTGCTTTGCCTTGATGAAGACAAGAGCTGTTCCTAGTAAGACTCGCCTCTTCAATTAATGACCTCAAGTTGTCTTCATGATTATCCATCGAGTATCATTTAATTTTCCGTCATCACATCATCGGAGCAGAAATTAAACGAATTTTCAAAAATTCATCTATTTTCAAGGCCATAAGTGAGGTAAGTTTGCGCGAGTAAACGCAGTATAATGAAGTAACAAACGCCGGTTACCTGAAGACACCATATTAACATATGCTCTAAAGATAAGAACGAGGATTTTTAGTATGTGTGATTGGAATCAACTGTAACTAGGACACACACAATCAATGTGCATCTGGATAAATTACGCAAAGTACAAAGTGTGTTCAACGGATAATTTTCCAGTCCGTAAAATGAGGTTCGGAAAAGAAATTCTCTGATACTTAAAATCGCATCACTACGTAATTTGTCTTATTACTTTCGAAAAATGAACTAGGAATTAATACTGCCGAACGAAATTGTTTGGGTTTGACCAATTTCTCATGATTGTTAGTAATAGCGTTAGTAGAATAACACTGACATCTCTTGTGTAAAACGTCTTCCGTCCCTTCTGGTTCATTGGAATAAATATTGATTTACCAATGGTGTTGGCTGTTAAATGTTAGGCTGCAACAGAAGAAAACAGAACATGAACAAACATCTCACTGACAAGCTCAGTAACCTAAAACTTAGGGTTTATTGGCTGCTTAGGTCATATACGTATTTCACCAAACAGATCATCAGGTGTTAGACACTTTACATAAGGTTGTCAGGATCAGGAACAATTAACACAGACTGATCACTTGCACTCCACAGATTGGTGCATAGAATCGGCTTAACCATGTAAATCTCTAGCCTTCAATACAGTCAGATCAGCTTCAGTTTCAGTTTGAAAAGGACAGGGGGCTTGATGGCCTGTGTTAGTCCTGGCAATGGTGGTCCCCCAGTTGATCCAACTTTCTTTTGAAATAGTCGATGGATGGAACATCAACCATGTGTTGAGGTAATGAATTCCACTCGTTGATGATTCGATTGGAAAGTCAATAGTTGACTGACAAGTAATTTGTTTTGGGCTTGTAAACTTATTTTGGAGTGTCCTCGTAAATTCTCTATTTTGAAATACAAGATAAATGAGGGCATGTCAGGTGCAAATTTATCAACCGCATCAACTAGTTCCTGCTCGAAAGAATTATGTGACCATTAAGTTCGCAGACTTTCCCAGTTGACCATAGGTGCACTAAAGTCCCCTAAGATTAGACATCGACCACGTATTGAGACTGCTTAGCAGGACTTCGCTTACCTTACAGCTTGGACTGCGATAGACCAAACCAATCAGTACCTCTTGTCCTTTGCATTTTAAGCGGCAACTAACTAATTCACGCGTCCCACTCTCATGGGATACACTGCCGACAGTTGCAAATGGGATAGTATTCCTAAAAAATAGAACTGCATAGCCACCAATTTAGCCACTTGAAATTGATACATAAGGTCACACCGCTACTGTCCAAATCGAGCAGACTCCATATACGTCGCCCATACTAATGATTCACTCTGGTGTGAAGAACAGTCAAGGTTAATTGGCGAATAATTAACAGGGTCAGAGCGTAGCTTAGAAAGAGTAGATAAACTGGCGTACTCCGAGGCTAGAACGATTTTTATGGGCTTGACGTAGTACTAGACACTATAGAGCCCACCTGAAGAGAATGTCACACCCTAACCCTAACCCGTGTGAGCGGTCTAGAGTCTTATTGGTCCTGCTTCCCGCCTAACCCTGCCTGTTAAGTCCAGAACACAAATATCAACCTCTGCGTTATGAATCATTTATTTCAACACAGACTGGGTTTATATACAAACCAAACAGACCACATCGTGCCATAAAATATGAAACAACATTTGTACAGTACGTAGCCAAATGTGGCTGTGAATGAAGAAGGTAGTAATTAATAGACAGGGCATAATTCGAGAATGGTAAATCGTATAATAATAGTTCATGAGTCAAAATAATGCTCATAATAAGAGGAACATGGATATGAATACTTTAGTTAATTACAATAATACGTTAATAATAAACGTATAGTATTGGTCCATAAATGGATAAAAAAAGTTACCATTCATTGTACTTATCGGGACTTAACAGTTGAATTTCCTTTTACGTATTTATTGCATGAAAACATACTTGGTGAACGTTTACTCGATTTATTTCGGTTAAGGTTTGAAATTTTTCAAATCCACTTGTGCATTGCCATTTTTAGTTGATCTTTAAGATGGCCGGCTCTGATCATAATTGTGGACATTCATGTCGCTGATCCCTTATGGAGGAAGTACGGCAATGTGATGGGTGTAACAAGTAGCTCTATAAGGTGTGTATTCGCTTCAGTCCTACTGCATATGAAAATTGCTCAAAGACCCACTCCCATTGGCTTTGTGTGCTTTGCTGTTCTAGCAATACACTACTCATCCAAGAGGTAATTAACATTCTGGCGTTGGTTAGCAAAACGGTTGTTGAGGTCTATTCTTGTTACATGGGTACTGATGGCGAATAGTGTGTCAGTATTGTAAGTGCTGTTACGTCGCCTGCCAAACATCCCACTGTACAGCATGCAATAGGGGTTTCTATCTCGAAACAATTATTGAGTGAAGCACCACTGGATACCGGTGGTCAAGTTGATACAACAGCGACTGATTAGAAATGGATGACGTATTCTCCCATTACTGTCACACGAAAATTCAGAGTTGCCGGCTGAATCAGATTTGGGAAAAGATGAGACATTACCAAACAATTTCTGAGAAGTCTACCCCACGTGTATTGGTAAAAGTAATTGTCCTAATCACACCACTGAGATACTAGCCATAGGACCTGAACGCGTGACTGAAGAAACCGTTCTTCCATTGATCACCAACCTCAAGCCTTGTAAGATACCGGGCTGTGATGGGTTACATCCACGATTGCTGTCATCTGTCGTGGACATTATTTCAAGACCACGTGCGATGCTTTTCAACGTGTCCTTTTCCCACACTCAACTCCCTCCAGATTGTAAAGATGCTAGTCAGTCTTATTTTTAAAGATAGTCAGAGACAGATCATATCCAACTACCGACATGTCAGTCTAACCAGCATAGTCATTAAGTTACTTGAGAAGATAATTCGGGTCAAATTAATAAATCACATAGATTCACACAATCTGTTAACGCCCGAGCAATACGGGTGTCGAAACAAGCATTCATGCTTGACCAACTTATTGCGAGAGTTGATTAGACGGAAGCTGTAGATACCAGTCTGCCCATTAATGCCATATTCATATACTTCGGCAAAACATTTGACAAGGTTTTACACTTAGGTCTTGCGCAGAAGCTCTCGAGCTTCGGAATAACAGGTGCCGTGCAGGAATGGGTAGGAAACTTCTTATATGATCGCAGACTGACTGAGGGTAAATCGGACGCTATCTGGATGGGAGCCGGTCAAGGTGTTATGCCCCAGGGCACCATATTAGGCCTCCTACCTTTCCTTCTCTACGTTAATGAATTACCGCGATTGCTTAAGTCGTCGACATTATTGTTTGCGGATAATGTCTAAATCTAGAGGATAATGAGGGGTGAAACTGATCGTTCTGATCTCCAAGATGGAATAGACGAATTAGTCAGGTGGGCTCGATGTTGGGGATTAGAAATTAATTATAGGAAAAGCACGTTCATACACATCGGGCATGGTAACATTTACCAGTATACCATTGACGGTACGTCCCTTCCATGCATGCAGGAACATAAAGACTTAGGAGTAACAATAAGCCATGGCTTGAAAACAACTACACATTGCAACGTGTCAGTTGCCAAAGTGCTTCGCGCCTTACGGTCACTTCGCCGTGCATTCAAATGCTTTGGCGAGATGTTTCGAATTTTATATCCCACCTACGTATGTCCACACTTAGAGTACTGTATCCAAGCATCTGGCTCATGTATGACCAAGGATATCAACTCACTTGAGCATGTTCAGCGTGTGAGAACAAAATCAGTGAAGGGTCTTTTCAAAATTCTTTACTATGAGCAATTAAAACGCCTAAACCTTTTCCCCTTGTAATATCGTAGGTCGCGAGGTAACCTTATATTGGCATTTCGTATCTTTAATTACGATTTGGGTGTCAGTGTGTCTTATCTTTTTGCTCCCTCCAGTAACAACAATCTCCGAGGTCATAGCAGGAAGGTTCGCAAGCCGCCACCTAATAAACTAAAAGTGGGGTTCCGTTTTTCTCACCGAGCGGTCAATGATTGGAACGCCTTACCCGAACAAATGGTATCAGCCCCATCAGTGAACATTTTCAAGGAGAAGCTAAACTCTCACTGGAAAGCAAACTGTCAAGATTGACACAGGTCCATCGACCTGCTATCCTTATTACTGAAGACTGATTACTATATTTGACCTTGATAGTCATAACTATTTGGACGCGTTATTTCAACATGGCCAAACTAGAGATTATAAAACCAAGTGAACTGTATAACATTTTGAATCAGAAATTTACTCACGCTTTCATAAGTGATCCATGTTATTGTGCCCTGTTTGGTAATACTCCTACATATATTCATTTGATGTGTTTAAGACTCGCGAACTGCTGACGACTATAATAAGTCACATATTATAACAGCTAAGAATTTGAAAAGAGTATCTAGATGTTTTAACTAATTTGTTAGTTGAATGCTTGTTCTTTCAGAATACCGTATGAGGCAGAACTTGACTGCAGGTGGAATGTCATTGTTTACGATGGAAATACATCATCATTGGACTCTGAAGGTGTACCTATGACTTCTCTTATTTAAATCATTAAATCTTTCAGGGGATGCAGTGAGAGCTGCAAAGCTTTTGTATGATAACGGGAGCCGTCACTTAGTTAAAATACTGGAAGGTTTGTAAACGAAGTTTCCATAGTTTATGTTTTATATTTAGGAGGATTTGAGACATTTAGTCGTTTATATCCATACATGAGAAGTGACAAAATAATGTACTTACCACGAGTAAGACCCATTTCACAATTTCAAGACTGTTTGTCACCAATGTTTACCGTATTTTTGTTTCTACTGAAGATGCCACAGGTATTTGGAGTTTGACAACGCTTTAACCAGTGACGCCTAATGTGAATCGTACCCACCAAGTGAAATCAAAAGACAGAAGCCAGGAGGTTCGAAAATATATTCGATAGGCTATCAATATTTCGGATATATATTGGGTATCGAAAACTTACACAGCTATTTATTTTGGGATTAATTTACCGCTACACTACCATGTTGTGTCCCGATTATCTGACTTCAATTTGAATAAAAGAATCTGCCATAAATATAAATCTTTCAGTTAATTCCGTATATTACATCTGGGCTAACTCCGCTTGTGTGTTGACGGTAATAAGACGCTGAATGTAAATTAAGGTCGATAGACTTACTTTTTGGTGAAAAAAGTACATTAACTCAAAAATGACAATAAAGTTATTGCATCCAAAAGTTAATGTTATAATACATCAGTTACAATTTATAAACACAAAGAAAAGTAATGGGACGTTACCACAACTTCAAGCACTTATTTATACAGGCACTACTATGACAATAAGGAAAAATAAAGCAAAGCAGATAAGGCAAACGTGTCAACTCTCTTATGCTACTTACTACAAACGTTAATATAACTCAGAACAGACTATATTCAGTGTAACACACAGGTATTGAATAAAATCATGAATGACACAATGCGCATAGGCGTGGGATTATAAAGACATGAATATAAGACGTATATTTGCTGAAAATTACAATTTCCTGCGAAAAGAGTGGCGTCATTGTGAGGGTAAAAATAACTTGATTATCACATGCTGTCTGAGTTATTAAAGTCTGCAAGTGTGAAGTAGTAAAAGATACTAAACTACCAAAAACTGATGTTTTTATCTGGAAAGATAATATGGGACTTATGATTAAACGATTGAATTCAGGAAGTGCGACTTTACTAAATGATTAGTCTTAGTTGTTTAAACTGAAGTAAATCAAACGAGATACGAACACACGACCTGATGGTTTATCGTAGAGTGTTTTATTCACAAAGTCATTGTTCCAGTATAATCAGCCGGATAAATACAGCACCTTTAAATTTCGGACATCATTTTTATGTACCGTTAACGAAGGATGAAAACAAGCATTAGGTAAAGAAAATTTTTAAATCACATTAACTAAACAAAAAGATAGTAATTACTTAAGTGGAACTAATCCTTTTTAAGTTCAGGAAAGTATGGCAAAATTAGTACAAGTATTTACTTATAACAACGTGAAGTGGTAGTATGCTGGGGAGACGTTTTAACAGAAATTTACAGCATACTTTACATATCTTGTTTAAAGAATGGTTATATACTTACCAATGATATTAAAACCAGTGAACTTAAGGAACAACTTGATTGAGTACCAAGAACACCAAACTGATTACTGCATTGAACTAAATATACTCTAAACGTTATAAAAAGAGTATGGTAATGAATGTTTTATCTGATTGTGCTCAGAAGTGAGTGAGCTGGAGAATATTACATTGGTTATTTGATGAGCGCAAAAGTTTTCCACGTACGTATTCTTGATAAATAGTCAAGAATAATGACTGATCATCTTTATTTAGCTGGTTTTATGAATAATTAACAAGGTGTGCATCACTGTGCAATGCTTATTGAGTGATTTACTTTAAAGCTATAAGGCTAGTTCTAAACTTGTTTGATAGAATAAAAGCTAATAACTTATGGAAATAATAATACTCTTTTTTTCAAAATATTATATTTTAAGGAGCTTGAATCGTTTTCTACTTATCCACTGGAAGTTTTACCGAATGTTTTATATATTGGTACAATTCAACATGCTGGTGATCGTAAACTTCATAGGCAAATGAATATTGTAGCACATATAAATTGTGCATTAGATAATGACGATCCTATGTAAGTTTGTGGATGACGAACTGATTTCATTATTTTTCATTGTTGTTCTAACTTCACAAAATTTGCTATATTAAACCAATCAAAATTGTGTTACATCAAAAAGTTAAGTGTAGGATGATTTTTTCCAGTTCCGGTTTATTAACCAATTGTGATGTTAGTTCAGTTCTTACCTTTCTTGTTTTGATACGTTTGTGGTTTTTTGATACAACAAGCCTTAGTGTTTCTATATCTGTTACAAATAAAGCATTTGATCAAAGCTTCAGCAAATTTTATTCAGTAAAATATGCATTAAGTGTGGTGATTTAACGAACTTTTTTGTATACTCCCTAATGAGGACACTTACTACAGATTTCTTGTCGTTTCAGTAAAAAGCTGTAATCTGTAAAGGTAATCTAGTCAACGTTGTGGAATGTATGTCAGGTTCTATCTCCAATATGTTTCCCATATGTTTGTCAGTCAACCTTAATTCATATTGGAAATTCTAAGAGACATATTAAAATAATTGTTGGTAAAACTTTTCATAAACCAAATTTGTTATTTATATTGAATAATAATTCGTGAAAAAGTTTCACAAACTGCATTAATGTCTTGACAGTTAAGAAAATAGATTAAACTAACAAAATGTACCCACCGGACTTGTTTGGAATTTCACTTGACTATTCTTCTAACTAGATTTTATCGTCAAAACGTAACTGGTAGTACTTACATACTACTAAGTAGTTGGGAATCTTCATCGACTGAGATGGTTGGGTCACGTGTTACGTATGCCCGAAGACCGATTACCACGACGTGCAATGCTAACCGGTGTTGGAGATGGTTGGAAAAAAGTTGGGGGCGGTTAAACCAAAACGTGGCATCAGTGCTTGAAGTCACTAACTTATAGTCTGAGCCATGTTGGTAGATGCAGACTACTTGGTTGGAGTCCGCGTGACTATCGTAACCAATGGTTGGAGACTCTTGGTGACATGGCTCAGAATCGATCACAATCGCGTAGGTGTATACACTCTTTGTCTTCCCTTAAACTAAGAGATTAAAATCACTTCATATCTTTCTTTCTACGTACTAATTCTTTCTTCCTGTATTATATCCTTATACGCAATCTTTCTTTTATATATTACCACCTCTGAATTAACTACTTTTATGAATCCGGTGTCCATCTTGTTGTGTTAATGAGGTATGGCAACTTGGACCGATGCATATATGTGTCTGGTCCTGCATTGTGACTGACTGACTAGTGCTTTGATCGTATTATAAAATCATGACTACTTATATAGTTTGCTCGAGAACCATATATGCCACTGTGACAATATTTCATGTTTTAAATGGCTTATTGGTCTAAACGTTAGTCATCAACTAGTTGATCTTCTTAGTGTTTAATCAGTTGGTGTTATAATGCTACAGGTTGTATGCCATCAGAATTCTTCAATATTCAGTCGTTATTTGAACTTATCATTTTTAAATTAAATCAGTCAGTCAGTAATAACGTAGAACTTTGTACGTACATACATCAGTTCGAGTTGCCATACCACGTTATCACAGAGATGCAGTTGTCGATTCAAATCCCGTAGTGGTAGAGGTAGTAAGAGTATAAGCAGTAATCGGAAACATTAGGGCTTGAAGATGTTATTCAAGGAGTATAATCGAACGAAATAAATTTGGAAAGATAAAAAAAGAAAGGGACATGAATAATTCAGAAGGTTAGAATTTGAGAGAACACAAAAAGTGGATGCACCTGCGCCATTGCAAATGATTTTGAGCCATATCATTCAAGGCCTCTAACCATCGGTTTCTATCGTTTCGCGGATCCCAATCAGGTAGAAATTCATCAGCAACTTATTTCGATGTGTTATTATGTAAATGTTATTAAACACTGACTGGATCGCGTGAATATAATGAGTTTTTCTTCAATTCTCATTAGATACCAGAATTGTAAAGACTCTATGTTGAATATTCAACCAACTGAAAATTGTGAACTGTTATCATTTTTGGACAACGCTTGTGATTTTATTCGTAAGTCTATCTTTCCAATGGTTATTATTATTATTACTTTGCTATTCAAAGATAATTATGCGTGAGAACATATAAAAAAAGTGTTCCTACAATAGATCATGATTAGCTTAAACCAAATTCATATGAAAGTTGATAAATAGAACAACAGTCTATTCTTAAACAGTTGAGCTGTCTAAATGAAATATATGTTAATCAATAAGAGTACAGCTAGTTTGACAACAGTTAATTTAACCAAAGAAATGCAAGGGAAACGAGTAAATACTAGTTAAACATAAGTAATATTGTTATATTACAAGGATTCCCAACTCTGACCATTTTTTAAACTGATCACCTTCTCAGGGACTAAGTACAATTTTTTATTTTAAAAAATTATACTATATAGCTTGAATCTTTGTATCTAGGGGAGGTAACTATCTATAGCACTTACCTTGTTGCTAATAATAACCGATATCTTGAACTATGATCAGATATGCACATTAACTGATACGTATTCTTAGTGATATTGTATTTACACGATTAGTCAGATGATAGGATAGAGGGCTATATAACTATTAAAACTTCCCATCATACTAGAACACAGATATACGAAAGAAGAATGTTCGTTTTGAGAAATTTTCTTCTGATTCTGAAGTCATACATTCAGGCTAATGATCCAAGGAAGTGATCAAGATTAAAACGAATGTGTTTCGAAATTGTAACGTATGAATTCAAGATTGTTCATAGAATAAGATAGTCAATATTGAGATGATTAATAAGCCGTGTTAACTTGAATAAGTTTATATGTTAGTTAATAATGAGAAAAAAATATAGGCAGTGTAGAATGAGAGAAACAGTAATGTAGTTTCAGATCATAAATGGAAGGTTACACAACTTGTTAAGTGTTTGGAATCAAGTATTCTATAGTACAAAGGAATGAAGGCTATCTAGATTGTACATGTAGTTGAAAGATTATGGATAATGATAGTAATAATTATACAATAATACTTGAATAAGAAGAATTAAAGTTATAAAACTAAAAATCAGAGAGCTGTGTGAATATCAGCCAAACTATATCAGTTTATAATAAAGAAGTACTATCGCCTTATTGGGTCTTAGGCTGGCCAATGTAAGAATAAAGGTTGAACAGATTTCTTCTCATGCATACCTCAAATTATTTAGTCTGAATACCTATCTCTTCCGTCGTTTGAAGGACTTTGATACTGACAGATTTTGGCAGAAAATTACTGCCCTGATCAAACCATTAGCTTGACTACTCTGGAGGGTGTTCACGAGTTCAAAAATGTAAATTCCTAGTATACCGACCAATGGGATTGGCTTCACACGATCAATCAAAGTGATCAATACAAAAGAAGATGGCTAATCTAGATAATTAGTATTTTAGTCTTGATATCACTATCAAAATCATGTTATAGTTTTCCTGCATTGGAAACTCTCTGTAATCTTGTGTATAATCTCCGGATCAATATTTCACTTGTTGCATAACTTTTAAACTGTTGGTAATCATCCATTAGTTTTAAAGGTTTTGTTTTAGCAATTATTCGGCGAGACTATAATTTATAGATGAACCAATCAGGTATAAGATGATGGGACTCGAATTTTGGAACGAAATCCACTTATCCATTTGGCTAAATAGAGTCTTGACATTATAGCTGATGTTAGTTTGTGATGAAAACTCTAAATCTTATTCCTATTCTAAATTACCAACTGTAAATCATAATCTTTATCCTTTATACAGGTTTATAACCTTTATTTAACCCTAGTCATTAGGTGGATATTCTCAATATAACTTTAGCGTTACTCAGAGATCATCCATAAATTATAGATCTCGCCACTTTTATTTAAATCTTATCTAAATTTTGATTGAGATCGTCAACCGATTGACGTTAGACCACCATGAAAAACTTGTAAGCACTGGATGGCCGTTTCGTCCTACCGCGGGATTCCTCAGCAGTGCGCATTCATGATCCCGCTCGCGGGCTTCGGACCCAGGGCCTTCAGTCTCGCGTGCGAACGCTTAACCTACTGGACCACTGAGCCGGCATCCAATGGTGTTAATGTCTAACCTCAACCAATCCTACAATAGGACAAAACAGTCGTCCAATGCTTCCAGGTTTTCAATGGTGGTCTAACATCAATCGGTTCATGATCTCAATCAAAAAATTTAACAATCTCCACAACCCCTAAACTGATACTTATCTAAATTATTCCTTCTTTCTTTGTTGAAAAACAAAGATTTAAAAATGTTTATTTTTTATTTTAGAAGAAAAACGATTAAGAGGACAACGTGTTTTAATTATTTCAAAATGGATGTTTAATCAGTCTGTAGTGATTGCAATTGCTTATCTTATTAAATATGAATTAATGAGTTTAAAAGTAAGTTGAAATCGAATTCAACTATTAAATTACTTTATTTTGTTCTGTCAGTGAATAGCGCCATCGCGTTATTCACTTACCTGCTCAATCCTGACAGCCACCTGCTTGTGCATTAGGGTGAACTTTAAATTCACTTGGTGTTGTTTTACTTGTATCTTCCCATCGTTCTTTAGGACTGCAATTGATCCGTTTCATGTTGATATATATATGCATCCTGTGCGGATTGCTTCGATATAGCTTTAAGTCACAAGCTTTTTTAAGCAAAAATGAATAGCAGTAAAATCCAGTTTGGCGCGCGTTTCATCCTATTTCGGACTGGTTAGCTAGATATATCTGCATCACAGAATTAATGTTCACTCTGGGATTTGAACGTAGGGCTCAGTATCTATGTGGATAACGCGATGGTGTTTAGAGAGGGCGATACTGAGTTTGAATCACAGAGTGAACATCAACTCTATGATGCAGGTACATCCGGTTGACCAGTCCTAAATAGGACGAAACGCATGTCAAACTGGATTCCACTGGTAGCCACTATCCATCTTTGCTTAAAATGTTATACTACGTTGTAAAGAATTTTTAAGAATGTTAGTAGTTCACCATAATTGTAGTGTGTGCTACTGATGTGGACAGACATGAGTAGTATGTATTATCAATCGAAATTGAAAAACGTGGTGGTAGAAGGTTAAGAAGATGGAAGGGAAGAGAACAAGAACAGAGAATGATGGATGTGGAAACGAAAGAACAATCAAGTCTAAGACAATTGATTGACATTTTGCAAATGAAGTATTTATTGTATGGTTTTCAGATTTTACTAAGAGATTCTGTAATTTTGTGTCCAAATACATTTGCTTGTTCTTCCTTTGTATTCTCGTGCACTACAATGAGCGATATAGAACGTGACGGATATGTATATTAGTTTAAGTTGCTTTACAGCATCAAAACAGGGAGATTTAGTTGTTAAGATAAATGAAAGTATTAATAGTATCGATGGTAGCAAAAATTATTAGGCATAGGTGATTGATAGAAAATCCTGGTGGGCGGCCTATGCTCCTCTACAAGGTGTAACAGACGTAAGTAATTAAGTATTTGGCTATTGAAACTTTGAAAAAGAAAATATTAGATCATTTTGAAACTCAAGCTATAAGATAAGGAAATGAATGAGTATCTCTAATCCACTGAAACTGACTATTGAGCCATGTCACCTAAAGTCTCAAATCACTGATTATGATGGGCTCACAGACACCAACCAGGTACACTGCATCTACCAAAATTGTTTTGTTTAATTACCAATGACTTTGTCGACTGATGCCACGTTTTCGATTATCGATTACTAACTTTCTTTCAACCTACCCCTATATCGGCAGACATCACATCAAGGTTAGGGGTGGTTAGTCATAGGTTATATATAACTCAACTAGCTCAGTCGATACAGATTTTCTACCTTATCAACCAATTTATCATCCTCACCTAGTTCTTAGAGTCTAGCCTAAGCACTGTTCATTTAACTGCCTCAACGTATGTAAGCAATCCTTTGAAGATAACTATGATCACATACCAATAAAGGATACATTTCATAGTTATAGTATAGAACATGATGAATTACTTTCTAAGATACTAGTCTTTCCAGTTACCAAACGGAGATCTTACCTACCCCAAAACCAAGCTAGTCTTTTGAGTCCATGTAGGAAAGAATATTGTCAAGTTTGATGATGAATATCTTTTTAAATAGACATTTCGATTTTTTAAATCACTAATCAGTGTTATTTTATCAAATTCAAACAAGCTCATTTATTTATTAGTCTTACCTTATTCATCCTTTGACAGTTTATAATGCAAATACATTTAGAATTTACATACATATTTCAATAGTTGAGATCATGTGTGAACTGAAGCTAAACCACCATAGAAAACCTGGAAGCACTGGACAGCCGTTTCGTCCTGTTGTGGGACTCCTCGGCAGTGCGCACCCACGATTCTGCCTAACGAGATTCAAACCCAGGATCGATCACTCTCGCAGTGTAAATCTCATTGAAATGTGAGCATATGCGAGTAAATGTTTCAGCTTAACATTGAACTAAATAATTGAATAGTAGGCATCACACTACAAATAAAATATGTAGTGACAAACTATTAAATCGATACGATTTCCATGAGATCAACCAGTGAATAGACAAATCTACTGATAGTAAGTTGTAGTTGAGACCATGAACTGATGAATGTTAAACTACCGTTGAAAAACTAGGGGCACTGGATGGTTTTTCGTCTTAGTTCAGGGCTCTTCAGCAATGCGAATCCACGACTATTCACTCAGGATCCGAACCCATGACCTTTAGTCCTGCGCACGAACCCCTAACCTCTCGGTCACTGGGTCGGCGTCCAGCGGTGTTAATGTCTAATTTCAATCAATCATCTTCCAGTGTCTTCAGTGGGCGACTGCCTCGCACCCGACATGGTTGGATGCTGGCTCAGCGATCTAAAACTTAGGCGTTCACGCACAAGACCAAAGGTCCTGAATTCGAATCGTGCATGAAGAATCATGTATTCACATTGCTGAGGAGTCCAATACTAGGACAAAATGACCGTCCAATGCTACCAGGTTTTCAATGGTGGTATATCATTCCAGTTTTATTTTGTCGTATTGTTTCTTTCTTTCTCACTTAGTTGATCATATTGTATACAATTATTGAATTCTAATAATTTTTTTGTAGGATGCATGGATGTATTTACGAAAGATCTGTATACCGATGCAACCAAGTTGGAATTTTATGATACAATTAGCTGAATTTGAATATAACTTACAGCGTACTGATAAATTGATTCCATTGACAGAAGATGAATACTATGAAAGATGAAGTGATAAAGTATGAATAGATAATACAATAGAACTTTAAAAAGGACATTGAATTGACTTTTTTTTCTTCTTTTCCGTTAGGTATTTTTTAAATGACTTACTTACTTACATACGCCTGTTACTCCTCGTGAAGGAGCATAGGCCGCTCACCAACATTCTCCATCTAACCCTGTCATGGGCAATTCTTTCTAGCTCTTTCCAGTTGTTATTCACCCTTTCTATATCTGATTCTATTTCCCGACGTAATGTGTTCTTTGACATTCATCTTTTCCGCTTCCCTTTAGGATTCCAAGTCAGGGCTTGCCTCGTGATGTAGTTTGATGATTTGTGTAATGTATGTTCTATCTATTTTCATCGTCTTTTCCTAATTTCCTCTTCAGCTGAAAGTTGTTCTCTCCCACAGAAGGCTGTTGGTGAAGGTATCCGGCCAAAGGATGTTGAGCATTCTGCGTAGAGAGCTATTTATAAATACTTGTACCTTCTTGATGGTGGTTGTTGTAGTTCTCCAAATTTCAGCTCCGTATAGTAGAACTGCCTTGACGTTCGTATTGAAGATTGTCACTTTGATATTGGTTGAAAGTTGTTTTGAGTTCCATATGTTCTTCAATTGTAGGAATGCGACCCTTGATTTGCCAATCCTCGCCTTTACGTCTGCATCTGAACCTCCTTGTTCATCGATGATATTTCCCAGGTATGTGAAAGATTCTACATCTCCCAGGGTTTCGCCATCAAATTTTTAAAATGAGAAGTAACTATTTGCCAACTATTATTTGTTTGGATTTTGAATTGTGATAACACATTGAAATAAGAAGTTACTTATATCCTCATAACTATATTTTATCACGAACTCATGAACTACTGACTTATAAAGAGTTGTTTTGACAGATTAATAGTAGTTGAATTAAAGGCTTCCATGAATTAGATGATATGATATTGTGGTAAGATTTAATAGAATCATCTATAGAGAATAGATTAGGCGCTGTTTCTAGATCAAGTATCCAATCCAAGTAGTAGTTCATACAAAGGATGTAACAGCTTCATACGTCTTGATAATAATGAATACTTATTTAGATTACCAATTAAGTGATGAATTAACTTGATAATTTGATACAAACACTTTCGGGATCATTGAATGAATCTTTGGAATCTTATCGTTTATATCGTATGTATTCATGCATAATTAGCCTTGACTTTACGTATGACTAAAGATAATTCTGGATATATCTGCTTATTGTTTATTTGATTCTTTGCTTATTTGACTTATATATAAACTGAAGCGTCAATCCACTTGTCGATTGATTTCGTAGTCCATCCAGATAACGCGTTGTACTGTTTTGTCTTCCTTTATGGTTTGTCTGCTTATAAAAATACCTAAAGTATACACATGCACAACACATTTCACATTAAACTCCGTATATCACACTGTTATCTTAGTGATTACATACAGAGTTGAGTTGGATTTATATTTCAGTGGAGACAAATGTGCCACCATATGAATGAGTAAATCAAAAGATATGCAAATGAAACTCTATAACAAGGTGAAGAAAGTAATGAAGCATTGAGAATGAAACAAAAACGAATAACACAGGTAGGACGTTGTTAAAAAGCATGAGACATTTAAACATCTGAAGTTGAGTCAAACTAGAGAGTTTTAATAATTAAAGTAGTACTTGAAACAGACAAAGTCAACATACGGGAAGCGAATCTGGGAGATAAAAATGAGTTTAATCTCAATTTAGTTGAAACTTATCGCTAGTCTTATTCCAAGAAGTTCGTTCTCTTGATCTTTCATTACTGTAGATTAGAAGCATGCTCATGGGTTAGAATTTCGTTTATTTATTTTGTCTACTTATAAGTAGTAAGATTGTGTAGAAAATAATTTTGTTCGATGTGCTTTTTGTCAGCAATATAAACTGTTCATACTTTAGTGCAAATCACTCGATTAATTCAAAGTCTGTAGGATAATTCATCACAGTGTATATGGTATTGAAATACAATCTTTTAACCTGTTTTGTAATTCAATATAAATCAGTATGGGGTTGTGGAGATTATTAAGTTTTTGATTGAGATCATGAACCGATTGCTGTTAGACCATCATTGAAAACCTAGGAGCACTGAACGGCCGTTTTGTTCTACTGTGGAACTTCTCAGCGGTGCGCATCCACGGCCCCGCTCGTGAGACCTCGAATCAAAGGTTTTCAGTCTCGCTCACACACGCTTAACCTCTAGACCACTGAGCCGGTCTCAAACATTGTTAATGTTTAATCATCTTCGATTGTACTGAGGCAGATACTTGTCTCTACCCGACACAGATTAGTTCCATTGGTCACAGCTTCCATAAACCTCATATCGGTAATTACCATGAGCTCACTAGTGACTAGCTTTGTGAGGGAATTTTCGAAGTTCTAATGAGAAACCGTGACCAGTTGAACTAACCCGAGTCGGGTAGAGACAGGTATCTACCTCAGTACAATGGAAGATGGTTGCGCAATTTCGTGAATGAAAATAAAATTCATCATGATTTATTGCTAAGAACAACTTTTTCATTATTTTTTTTAATCAACATATACGATATAATGAGATTTCACCAAGAATTCAAACTCATAATATAAATTTAGATCAATGTAACCAGAAAGGACATATTTTCTAGTTTCATCTTCTTGTCATGTTTACAAATATCAGTTAAGTTGTAATGTGGCCACAAGTCTAAATAGGGCGATATCTCTATGGACGTTTTTAGGGATAATCGATGTCCATACATCACATTCATTTATCTGAATGATAACATCTCTGACTTGAAGACTATATGGGACAGGTGTTTAATATCAGTTCCTTTAGGACTGAAGATACATCTTGGTGATAAATATCAATTTGAATGAAACCTAACCCTATCGCTTTTTATCTACTACTATCACCAACTCCTCAAAAAATGAATAATCTGACATAATTCAACATAAATTTTATAGAGTATGTAGTTGAATAATGGGGATATTAGAATATATAACACTTGGATATAAATCGGTTAAGTTATTGTGACTCCCCTCTGATTATTATCAAAATGATTTTTCCTAGAGTTCTAGGGAGAATCAGTGACCAGCGGAGTTCAACCGGGTCTGTTGTCAGATAGTAATTCACTGATGATTATGGTGGATGTGCAGCTCAACTTCGTGGATTAGTTGAATTTAGACATTAACACTATTGGATGCCGGCCAACTCAATGGTCTAGAGGTTAAGCGTCCGCATGCGAAACCGATAAGTCCAGGGTTTGAATCTTGTGAGGTGAGATCGTGGATGCACACTGCTGAAGAGTCCCACAATAGGACGAAACAGCCATCCAGTGCTTCCAGGTTTTCCCTTGGTGGTCTAGCTTCAATTGACTCATGAATTCAACTGCTGACTGACTATAATATCCATAAAATCCCTCTCGGATTTATAATTATTAAAATCACTATGCTCAATTTTAAATGTCATTTTGACCAACCTAATCTACAATATGAATTAATCTATCTCACAAGAACGAAATTATTAATAGCCTATTCTATTAAATCATTACTGTATCCATAGTACGTATACTTTCAACTATGGTGAAGCTTTCAAAATATGTTGTCATACTGTATATATATGGATAAATGTAATTATACTCAATTTCCAATAACTAGATTAGTTTGACTAGGTAAGTTATATGGTAACAATGGATAGGATTATACACTGTAATGTATACACCCTTAACATATATATATATATATATATATATATATATATATATATATATATATATATATATATATATACATATAAGCATACATAAATGATAAACAAATCAATATACCGAATGAAACGTTTGTCAGTCGACAAGTGAATATGAGGAAAATGACAAAGTATCTATTCTATTGGGTTAGTAGAATATTGATTATTGATTTTATGTTTGTTTGAGTCTCATTTCTTGTGATTGTTTTAAACTAATTCATTGAAATTTACTTACTTACGCCTGTTATACCCAATGGGGCATAGGCTGCCGACCAACATTCTTCAACTCACTCTGTCCTGGGCCTTCCTTTCCAGTTCTATCCAATTTTTGTTCATTCTTCTCATGTCTGTCTCCGTTGCTCGATGTAATGTGTTCTTTGGTCTTCCTCTTGTCCTTTGATCTCCAGGATTCCATGTGAGGGCTTGTCTTGTGACACACTTGGGTGCTTTCTTCAATGTGTGTCCTATCCACTTCCAGAGCTTCCTCCTGGTTTCTTCCTCCACTGGAATCTGGTTTGTTCTCTTTCACAGTAGGATGTTGATGATAGTGTCTGGTCAACGAATCCGAAGTATTTTGTGTAGATAACTGTTAATAAATACTTGTATCTTCTGGATGATGACTTTCATAGTTCTCCAGGTTCTCGCCAATTCATTAAAACAATTGAGATCAAAAGGACAGGACAAGTTATCTTTCCTATTATTCCAATGGAGGTAATTACAGATATAATAATAATAATAATCACATGAGAAGTATTAATTTACTTGGTATTACTTTACTTGAATCTTCCCATCGATGATTAGGACTGCGATTGATCAGTCTCTTATTGATATATGTACATCCTGTACGGATTGCCTTGATGTTGTATTAGTTTACAATCATTCTAAGCAAAGATGGATAGAGGCTACCAGTGGAATCCAGTTTGATGCACAATTCGTCCTATTTGGGACTGGTCAACTGGATGTACCTACATCACAGATTTGATGTTCACTCTGTGATGCAAACTCAGTACCGTCCCCTTCAAACGCCATCGCATTATCCACATATATACTGGGCCCTACGTTCGAATCCCAGAGTGAACATCAATTCTGTTATTCAGATATATCCAGCTAACCAGTCCGAAATAGGACGAAACGTGCATCAAACTGGATTCCATCGCTTGTCACTATTCACATAGGAGCATGTTTATTAGCGAAGTAAACAGTTAGTCAGTCAGTCAGCTACAACGTAGGACCAGGCACATATATTCAACGGTCCAAGTTGCCATACCTCATTAACACAACAAGATGAACACCAGACTCATAAAAGTAGTTAATTCAGAGGTGGTAATATATAAAGGAAAGATTGCAATAAGGATATAATACAGGAAGAAAGAAGTAGTTCGTAGAAAGAAATATATGAAGCGATTTTAATCTCTTAGTTTAAGGGAAGACAGACTCCGACGCCATTGTGATCGATTCTGAGCCATGTCACCCAGAGTCCCAACCATTTGTTACGATAGTGACGCGGACATCGACCAAGTAGTCTGCATCTACCAACATGGCTCAGACTATAAGTTAGTGACTTCAAGCACTGATACCACGTTCTGGTTTGGCCGCACCTAATTCTCTTCCAACCATCCCGAACACCCGTTAGCATTGCACGACGTGGTAATCGGTGTTCAGGCAATACGTGACACGTGTCCCAACCATCTCAGTCGATGAAGATTCACAACCTCACCAACTGATTTACCATCATTCCCTAATACCCAGTGTCTAACCTCACTATTACTTACCCAGTGATACCAGCAGATGCCAGCAATATTTCTAAGGCATCTGTGGTCAGAGAAATAAACGTGAAATGATTATTTATATTCTATATTTAAAGGTGTCATAATAGATGCTGTTGAATGCCAAATATTCAGATTTGTAATTAGAAGTGATCTAAACAGGTTATCACGTTATTGTCTTTGAAATACTTTCTCATTGTCAATAATTATATCAAATGGTTATTGACATATATCCATATTCATTGTAATTCCTATCAAATCACTTCTCGAACTTGCTAAATTTGAAGCTATTACGAGTTCACTTAGTATGCAAATGGAACAAAGACTTGTGACCGTAGACCAATAAGCTAACTATTTGATGCGTCCCAGCCCCGCTAACTAGAGGAAGAAGTCCAAGCTTGGAACGGGAAAGTAAGCCAGAAGCACGAGTGAATAATAACAGACAAAAATCAAACGTATATATATAGCATAAAACTGTCCTTGGGAAGCGTAGCAAAAATACCATACTAAAAATACACAACGGACCAATAGCGTTAAAGATTCTCCCAAGTTGGAAATACGATATGAAGGAGAAAAGTGCGCTTTTGGCGTGAAAACAAGGGAATTCAAGTTTCCAGAATAAAATTATAAAATTAATGCATTTACCAAGTGAGTTCCGGGGATCTAACATCCCCATCAGAACTTCTGATAGTTTCCAGATAGAATAAAATAGAAGGAATAGACATGGAGTTTACAATTTCATTCTTCCACAGAATCATCAAACAGAGTACCATTGTTCTACAATGAAAGCTTTCAGTATAAACTACTGAAAAACAACATTTACTTATCATAATAAACCCAGTTTATTCAATATTATTAATATCAAACGTTTTTTTTTGCGAATAAATACAATGGTCCTTATCATGTGACAAGGCTGTCTCCACTCCTCTTCTGGTGGTCGATTGGATTATTAGAACCTCGACTTCTGAGGGAAAGCACGAAATACAGTGGACAGCTCAGAATCAATTAGACGATTTTAACTTCTCAGATGACCTAGCCCTCCTATCCCATACACACGAACAAATGTAGATGAAGACAATTAATGTAGCAGCAACCTCTGCATCATTAGGCCTCAACATACACAAAAGGAAAAGCAACATCCTCAAATACACCAACCTAATCACACTGGAATACTTGGAATCTCTCATGTACCTGGTTAGCATCATTGATGAACAAAGAGGATCCGGTGCGGACATAAAGGTGAGGATTGACAAAGCAAGAGCCGCATTCCTACAATTGAAGAACATACTGAGCTCAAAATAACTGTCAACCAACATCAAAGTCAAAATCTTCAAAACGAACGTCAAGGCAGTTCTACTGTACGGATCTGAAACGTGAAGAACTACTACAACCGTCATCAAACATGTACAAGTATTTATAAACACATGTCTACTTAAGATATTGAATGTCCGTTGGTCGGATACTATCAGCAACAGACTACTGAGAGAGCGGAAACCAGCTCTCAGCTGAAGAAAACACTTTAGAAGTGGATAGAACATGCATTACGGAAATAACCAAACTGTATCACGAGCAAGCCCTAACTTGGAATTCTAAAAGAAAATGGAAAAGTGGAAGGCTAAAGAACACATCACGTTGGGGATTGAAAGAAGACACCAAAAAGATGAATAGCAACTGGAAACAAGTGGAAAGGATTGCTTAGGATAGTGTTGGATGGCGAGTGCTGGTGGACGGCCTATGCTCCTTGATGAGAAGTAACAGGAGTAGGTAAGTAACTAGTTATCATATGACAACTGGTACGAGAATCCTTATTAAAACATTATTTTAAATAAAACAGTACAGACATTAACAACATAAACTGACAAGATCGAACATTCCAAGCATTTATAACAAACAATAATAATAATAATCCTTTTTGATGGAGTTTTGTCCTCTAAGCTGAATGGTTTGGTTGTGGAGCTTTCATCGTTCTTCTGAATGACATCATCAGCACTAACTTCAGATAGGTGTACAGAATAATCTGTGAAACACATATGGAGAAATTCAAACACTTCACTTCTATCTGAAGTTTGTGCTACTGATGATGTCGTTCAGAAGAACGATGAAAGCTCCACAACCAAACCATCCAGCTCAGAATACAAAACTCCATCAAAATCATTCACCTGAGCTACAAACTTTCTCCACCATCTAATAATAATCCATTTATAATCTTACATCATTACATTTCTATGTGATAAAGTAAATCATTTTAATGGTGAGATGTTGTTTCCGTTCTGGGTTAAATGATTAGTTCCTATTGATGCATTTGCCTTGTTTTTACTAAAACAAATAACCAAATGATGTTTACAATAAAAATAAATGGTGTATAATTGAATTTCATTGTATAAGTTTAAAAATAAATAAGTAAATGAATACTGAATTTGAAGTCAATTAACATACTGAAATGAATCTGACTAAAAGATTATTATCAGAAGAGAGTTTTGTCAAGATTTTAGTTATTGAATAGTTGAATTCATGAGTCAATTGAAGTTAGATTACCATGGAAATCCTGGAAACACGGGATGAACATTTCGTCCCAGTATAGGACTCTTCAGTAATGTGCATCCACGATCCTACACTCGGGATTATAACCCAGGACTTATCGATATTACGCGCGGACGCTTAATCTCTAGACCATTAAGTCGGTATTCATCTAATTTCAATTGACTCATGAATCCAACTATTAAATTATTAAAATCTCCACAAAACCCCCTTCTGTTAATAATCATCATCTAGTCACTAATAACTAGCTTCAAGAGGTATTTCCTGGAGTTCTAGTGAGAAGGCATGACCAAAGGTGTTTATTCTATGGGCTACGTTTTCAAATTCAGTTCGTTATAGTTGTACATATATGTATTCAAAATAGATTAACAACCGGGGAGACTTCATCACTTATATTTAATGCATATAAATGTTGTGGAGTTAACTGTTTTCTTTACTTTGTGCCAAACTAATTCCTGATACTTCCATTTAAAACATTCAATAACCACCAAGAAACGGCTGTTTCATATAGTAAATTTACCGTATTGTAGGGTTCCTCAGCAGTGTGCATCCACGACCTCACCCCTTGGAGATTCGAACCCAGGACCAACTGATTTCGTGCGCGAGCACTTAGCCACTAGACAACTGAGCCGGCATCCAACGGTGTTAATGTCAGATGGGTTATGTGGATATTATAGTAATTTCAATGGATTAGATCATGAGTCAGTTGAAGCTAGACCACCATAGGTCCTGGGTCCGAATCTCGCAGGGAGCGAGGTCGTGGATGCACACTGCTAAGGAGTCCCACAATAAAGCGAAACGGCGGTCCAGTGCTTCAAGATTTTCCATTGGTAGTCTATCTTCAACTGACTCGTGATCTTAACCATTGAAATTACTATAATATCCACAAAACCCATCTGATAGTAAATTTACTCAATATCATTACTTATTGTGTATTATGGTACAAAAATACTGTAAAGTAGAAATGTGTATTCAGGGCTTTCCACTAAATTATTTTCAATTAGCTTATATTAAAATATAGTGAACAGGATGTTGAGCAATTAAAACTAGTAGGTACAAAGGTAATCGATCGCTAAAAGTTCAAGAAAAGACAATAAAACAACATGCTTATAACTACCCAAAGATCAATCAATGTGAATATCTTGAACCTACAGACCATTTAACTCAGTCCCAACAAGCCAACAGTATCATTGTAAACTATACAACGAAATAATTGTAATTTGAGTAGCATAGTAATCATGCGTTTAGGATCGTGGATAAACACTACTGAAGAGTCCTATATTATGACGAAACGGTTGTCTAATGTTTCCTAGGGTGGTCTAGTTTAAATCAACTGATGAATTCAACCATTAAATTATTACCATTTCCATAAACCCTCATTCTGATATATTTATTAACTAAATAAATAATTTTCAATAGATGAAATTGAGCATATCCTGTCAATTATGCTTCAGTTAGTTCATTTTAAGCTTCATTATGCCTCAATAAAATAAACAATTTCAATGCATAACCTCGTCTGTCTGATTATACGAAAATGCAAACAAACGTGAAGGTACACAAATGAAACAAACGAACAACAGGACAATTAATTAAACGAGAGTAAAACTAAAGAGACTGATGATGAAGAGTATAAATTCACTTCATTTATTTACATATTTACGTCTCATCCGATACTTACAGTCTATTTTTAGATTAAAATTATCATAAAAATCGACATACTTAAACATAGGATGATTAGGAATCGTTTTTCAGTCACCTCATTACTTGAATACTTACTTACTTACGCCTGTTACTCCAGATGGAGCATAGGTTGCCGACCAGTATTCTCCAACTTACTCTGTCTTGTGTCTCCTTTTCTAGTTCTATCCAATTGTTGTTTATTCTTTTCATATCTGACTTTATTTCTCGGCGTCATCTGTTCTTTAGTCTTCCTCCTTTCCTTTGACCTTGATGATTCCAAGTAAGCGCTTGCTTCATGACGTAGTTAGGTGCTTTCCTCAATGTGTACCCTATCGACGTCCAGCACTTCTTCATGATTTATTCCTCCTTATTATACAACCATCTAAAGTTTGTTGAATCTATGGTTTTTAGTTATTGTCCCAACGTTCTGGAACTTTTCATACAGATATCAAGAAGTCTATGATTTAGGATGAAAAATCTTATAGAATGCTCAAAATTTATAGAGAGACAAACAGTATACATTTTTTGTATAATCCGCATGTATTTGTATTGATAATCTCAAATTTATAACTTATTTGCTATGTGGACTGTGAAGAATCACTCTCTATCACTCTATTTGAATCCTATGAAATTCTACTCATAACGAAATTTCCCAATCTTAAGATAGATCTTATTACAGAATGTTAACCAATATGTATTAGACAACTAATCAAACAGTTAATATATGTTTTTGACTGAGATCATCAATCGATTGACGTTAGACTACCATTGATAACTTGGAAGCACTGGATGGTCGTTTCGCCCTATTGTGGGACTTTTCATCAGTGCTTATCCACGATCCCTCTCGCGGGATTTGAACCCGGGGCCTTCGGTCTTTAATTAACCTCTAGATCATCGGTATCCAGTGGTGTTATTGACTAACTTCAAGCAATCCACGAAATTGTGCGACCATCTTCCATTGTACCTGCCTCTACCCGGTACAGATTAGCTCCATTGGCCCTGGGTTCGAATCCTACGAGAGAGATCATGGATGCGCACTACTGTTCATCATTCAAACAAAAATTTTAGTTATACGCTGCTGAAAATATTCAGTTTAGAAGGAAATGACTGAGTGACAAGTTAAATTGCTGAAGAATTATTAGCAACATATAGATGAGATTTTAGGAATCAATAAAATAGGGTCTAAAATAAGCAATTCACATTCAACAGCTAAAACGAAGGGTTAGTAAATAGGTATGTAATAGTATGAAAACATTCATTCCTATAGTAACTAAATGTAAACTAGAGAGATTTGGTTGAAGAGAAAAAAGTTTAATTTTCTTAACTGTTATGATCTTTTCAAATCAGATAATATAAGAAGTCAGATACAGTATCAAGCAGACGACAAAAGATGAAATGCTGGTGTTTTATTATCTCATAGGGTTCAGATATATTTAGAGTTGGTAATAAAAATTTATAAAGTCCGGGTTAGTGACCCTATTCGGTAGAAAACTTAATCGCTAAAAAAACGCTAACCAGAAAAAATAATTCAAACCATTTAAACTTTGCTCTGGGAGTCGGGTCTACATTTAAGAGAGTTATGACGTCTCATGGTGAAAGCCGAGTTCCTTCGGAAGTCGCGAAGCTGATGCCTCTTCTAACAACTAGAGCAACCATTAATTTAGGTACATGGAAACGTACGTAAATTATCACATACAACTGTAAGTGAGATAAGGTTGATATTTATCTAACTCCGTGTGCATTATTGAACACGTGAATCTTAGTAAGATCATATATTAAACATGATTTTCAGAAACAACTAACGTTTCCAGTAGTTGACTTCTAATGTTGAATATTTGGTCTCCATCGAAAGGAGGTTTCACTTGGTGTTTACCATTCGATATATCCCAATAATTTGTATGCGTATCATTTTTGATGAATATCACAGAGTTAACAGTATCTTCAAAAGATTAATCAATCAAAGACGTATTTCACATTCGATTTATAAACATATTTCTTCATGTCTCTATGATATAATGTTCTAGTTTGCCATTGTAGGTTATCAGGAGTTATCAAGTAAATAAAACTTTCGTGAATTCAGTGTTTCTTTAAGACAAACAGTATTGACAACAAGCCAAATACTCCTTTATTGATTAAATGATACGAACGACTCAGATGCAAAAAAAAACCTTCATAATTAAATGAAAAATTGTTGGAATGTAAGAAGACTAGAACAGTCAAGATTTCAAAAAATGAACATTTATACTCCCTACAGGATTGAACCTGTGATTCGAGAAGATCAAGTTCAACACTATTTCAATCAATCAGATGAATGTATTTCATATGGTTTTTCAAAGATCGTCAAGTTTGAATTTTCATAATCAAGAATTCTAGAAAGAAGCTTTGACTAGTACAGTTTAATCATATGAAATGTCAGAAATGATAGTCGCACGATATCGTGAATTGACTAAACCTAGAAAGTTAAATCATTTGATGGCGATCATCTCAGTGTTTTAAAGGATAAGGTCTAGTTTCAAGGCCTAAGGTTTGATCTCAGGTAGGGTCATGAATATGCAGTGCTGAACAATCCTATACTAGAAAGATACAGCTTTCTAATACATTCTGGTTTTCCCTAGTTATGTAATCAGCCAATCCATGGTGTGGAAAACTCGGTATATCTTATTATATTTTACACATAATCAATTATTCACTTATAAATACTTGAGAAAATTGCGAAAGAATACAATAATCTGAATTCATTATTATTCGTGAACACTTCCTCTTCTAATTTGTTTTCATAAATTCCTGTTATAACCGTAAAATATTTCATTTGACAGATTTCCCTATGATCATCGCTGGAGTTTTGTTTTCTCAGCTGGATGGTTTGGTCGTGGAGCTTTTATCGTTTTTCTGAACGACATGATCAGCTTAAACATCAGGTAGTTAAGACTAACGATGAAAACTCCACGATCAAACCATTCAGCTTAGAGAACAAAACTCCATCAAAATCATCCGATTGAGTTACAACTCTTCTCCACCATCTTATATTCATTGCTTCGACTTATTGTACTCATAGAGTGTTTTAATTAGTAAGATATAACCATTTTTAAGAACTTCTATTAGATTACTTCTGAATATATACTGCCCAATCACCTAATTTCTGTGATACTTGATCATTCATAAAGATTGAATTTGATCGGTACTAAAAATTAAAAAGGATTCTTATTATTGTCACAACTTAGTGATAAATTACTGTTCATATCTCATTCATAATTAATGGGAGTGACTATCAGTTTAGTTTATTGGATGATCCAAGTTTTAATCCTACATACATGAAGCATTAGTTCTTTCATGGTTGTAAATACTCTTTGATGTTGATTGTAATCTAGCGTGAAACATTAAATGCCCGATTCTTGGTTACTACCTTACGAATTAACCATGTGCTTCATATCTTGATCTCATTCGAGTAGTCTCATACTAGGACGAAACGACCGTCTAGTGCTTCCAGGTTTCATGCTTCAATTGACTCATGAATTCAACTATAAAATTACTAAAATCTTCACAAATTGTCAACCAATGGAACTCCTCACCTTAGAGAATAACTGAAGCTCCATCAGTCTGTACACTCAAAAGAAATTTGAATAGACCGATAAACTTTCCAATACCAAGATTAATACGGACAACCATGTCTTTACCAAATTAAAACTGAATAATATGTTTGACAAACGAGTGCTTTTAGAATATCAAATGTTTACACTTAGATACAATCAAGTAACACAAATGAAATGTCAATGAAACCTCTACGCATTGAATATGATCCAAACTAAATCCAGATTCGAACCATATCGGGGTGAAACGGAAGATATCAATGATAGGAATCGATAATTACTGTTTCATATCCGAAATTAACTAAGGTTCTAATGATAAACTATCGCATAAGAACTAAGTGACCTGAAGGTTGAGAGATTATTACGTGCCTAATAGACCATGAGTCTAATCTCTGTAATGGTGTTTTTGTCTGACATTCATCAAAAAACGAGTTGAGTTAAGCATATACACATATATAAATACACAGTTATAAATGAAGAAAAAAAAAGGTCAATGTTAAAACTACAATTTTGTTACCAACCAATTCTGCATGTTTTTGTAAATGATCATTTTTTGTTTTAATTTTCAAGAAAGTAACAAGATAGAATCAAAATTCAATTGTTTTATGTATACACCTTCAAGATGGATTATGTTTAGAAGAAAGAAAAATAAAAGAGAAAAAACTCCATCTTTTAATCTTAGTAACTATGTTTTAAATATTTCCATCTCTCGTGAGTATACGTAGAAAAAAGCTACATATATATATATAGATATATCCAAATACTTCCAATCAATAATATCAGAGTCTAAATACGTTTGTAGTTTGAAAAAGAAACACTAAATGATGGAATATATCAGAAGACAACGACACAAACCTCATTAAATACACGAAACTTCAAATCCAAAGTCTACAGGAACTCATCAATTTATGCCTAACAACATATTTTCAATTCAACAACAAAATCTACGAACAAACGAAAGGGACACCAATGGGACCACCAATATCAGGATTGATCGCGGAGGCAGTGATGCAAAGACTAGAAGCCGCTATATTACCAGTGATCAAATCAAAAATTTGGATTCGTTTTGTAGACGACACCTTCATCATCGTCAAAAAGAATGATCTGGAAAACACTTACAAACTGATCAACAACGTCTTCGATGACATCAAGTTCACCATGGAACAGGAGTCAAACAACAAACTAGCATTCTTGGATATATTGATCAATAAAACCGACACAGGAAAACTGGAAACTCACGTATATAGGAAACTGACTCATACAAATCAAATTCTCAACTACAATAGCAACAACCCAAGAGCTCACAAAATCAACTGCGTACACAATTTGTTCAAGAGGGCGAGAACACACTGAAGCACACTGGCAGCACGAAGAAGTGAAGAGAAATACTTGAAGGATGTATTTCAGAAGAACAGCTATCCAATCATCTTCATCAAAAAGTACCAACCGCACACAGTATTAGAACTGAAGTGAAGCACAAAAATCAACAAAAGGATCACCCTATCATATATACAAGGAATATCAGAAACCGCAACAAGACTGCTGAAAACCTTCGGAATAGGTGTAGCAGACAAACCGATAAAATCACTAGAATCAATTCTATGCAAACCAAAAGATGAAATAACAAAGGAAAACAGATCAAACATCATCTACAAAATAAATTGTGCCAACTGTGAAAAACACTACATCGGACAAAGCGGACGCTCCCTTCACCTGCGCATAGATGAATGTCAATTAGCAGTCAAACGGCATGATATCTCCTCACTTATATCAATACACGTGGACAACTGCGGACATTCATTCGATTGGAAAAATGTGGAAATCTTAGACAGAGGAAACTCCAAAAACACCAGAGAATTTTTAGAAGCCTGGCACTCAGGTCAATCATCAATCAACAAGCATATTGAAATCAATCCCATTTATCAACCAATCAGAAAAATCATGCACAAACATAAGAACGAAAATCAAAACAATGGGAGACACAACCAAAACAAAGAAATAAACAATGACTAATTTAAGGTCAATAAGAACCAATCAACATCGAGGTGCACAGAACAAGCTTTGAAACACATATGGAGAAATTCAAACACTTCACTTCTATTTGGAGTTTGTGCTGATGATGTCGTTCAGAAGGACGATGAAAGCTCCACGACCAAACCATTCAGCTCAGAGGACAAAACTCCACGAAAATCATCCACCTGCGCTACAAATCTTCTCCACCATATCAGAAGAGGTTTTGTGGATATGATAGTAAGTTTAATAGTTGAGATCATGAGAAACGAAAACGTGGAAGTACTGGATGGCCGTTCAGTTCTAGTATAGGACTTCTCAGCAGTGCTCATTCACGATCCCGCTTTGCGAGAATCGAACCCAGAATCTATCGGTCTCGTGCGCGAGCGCTTAACCTCTAGACCACTGAGTTTACCAGCATTCAATGGTGTTAATGTGTAACTTCAACTAGTCCACCAAATTGAGCGACACATCCACCATAATCATCAGTGAGTTACTACCTGACAACAGATCCGGTTGAACTCCACTGGTTACTGTTTCTCACTAGAACTCCAGGAAATACCGCTTGAAGTCAGTCATTAGTGAGCATATGTTGATTAGTATCAGAAGGGGTTTTGTGGAGATGATGAGTCAATTGAAGCTCAACTGTTTAAATGACTACAATCTCCACAAAACCCCTTCTGATATTTTCTAATCATCAACTAGTCGGTAAACATACTACCAAAAAGAAAAAAAAAACAAACAAAGAAAAATCAAATGATCTCAACGCATGATATAACATCATTTATCTATCTCTTTTTTTTATGTTCTATTTCCTGTCTATGTTCTTTTGACTAGTTATTTGATATTATGAAACTTTCCATAGATCATAGTTTTCTACTCAATTGACTTTTATTTTCTTATTAGACTTAAATCATTCTAATCTCTCTCTCTGTCTCTCTCTAGATATATTTGGTATATTTAACCAATCGCTTGACAGTCATTCATCATCAAATGTATCGGTGTGTGTGTGTGTGTGTGTGCATACATATTTGTTAATATGATTCTTTTTTTTCTCAGAGAGTATATAAAATTAGATTCTGATCACTATATACATATCTATGTACTGGTTAGCGGTCTATGCTCCTCCATGAAGGGTAACAGCCGTAAGTAAGTAACTAAGTTAGTAACTAGGTCTATATATAGTTACTTACTTACGCCTGTATATATACAAAGACATATTCATTGATATTCATATACACAAACAAATGGTATTCATTTTACAAATGTCACCAATGTCATAGAAGGTATACATTTGACTATTCCATATGAAAATATATATCCATACGCCCTCCTAAAATGATAACACTGTTCTGTTACTATTATTATTATTTCTATCAGTAATTATATATATTTTATATTTAGTCTATGGCAACAACAACAAAAAAAAAACTAAATAAATAATCCAGTTATTATTCTTTTGTATCTTTGTCTCAGCTCATGATAGACGTCTTATTATTTTAAAAAGAAAAATCAAACTAGAGAATAAAAGAAATGCTTGGACATAATAAGCAAAGATAGATTTAGTAGTTAGTAGTGAAATCCAGTTTGACGCGTGTTTCATCTTATTTCGGATTTGTCAGCTGTATGTACTTGGTGTTCACTCTGAGAGATCCAACTGACAAGTCCTAAATAGGATGAAATGTGCGTCTTGAATTCCAGTACCAACCACCAAATCATTTTTGTTTAGAATAATTGTGAATCAAAGCAATGTCGAGGCAATCCATATTGGATGCACATATACCAATAAGGAATTGATAAATTGCAGTCCTAAACATCAATGGAAAGATTTAAACAAACAATATTCATTGAATTTGTTATGCATATTTATTTAAAAATTAAGTAAAATTTTAAATAGGATGGGTGCGAAATAAACAAACATTCTGAAAAGAATGTTGATAAATCAGTTGAATATTGAATACACGGAATCAAATAAGCAGGTGGAATTATAATTATAATCATTACACTAGAATGAATCAGCCTGAATTCAAGTTACCCCTAACGACAAGCATACTCTAACCCACACTCTTCTGGGCCTTTCTTCCCAGTTCTATCCAGTTCTTGTTCATTTGTCTCATGTCTATCTCCATTTCTCGATGTATTGTGTTCGTTAGTCTTCCTCTTCTCCTTTGGCCTTGAGGATTCCATATAAGGGCTTGTCTTGTGACACAGTTGAGTGCTTTCCTCAATGTGTGTCCTGTCCACTTCCAGTGCTTCCTCCTGATTTCTTCCTTCACTGGAATCTGGTTTGTTCTCTCCCACAGTAGGTTGTTGCTGATAATGTCTGGCCAACGGATTCGAAGTATTTTGTGTAGACAACTGTTAATAAATACTTGTATCTTCTGGATGATGACTTTCATAGTTGTCCAAGTTTCCACCCCATACAGTAGAACTGTTTTGACATTCGTATAGAAAATTCTGACCTTGGTGTTGGTTGACAGTTGTTTTGACTTCCAGATATCCTTCAATTGTAAAGATACTGCTCTTGTTTTACCGATCTGCGCTTTCACATCTGCATCAGAT
This sequence comes from Schistosoma intercalatum, assembly GCA_944470365.2. Lineage (NCBI taxonomy): Eukaryota > Metazoa > Platyhelminthes > Trematoda > Strigeidida > Schistosomatidae > Schistosoma > Schistosoma intercalatum. The sequence goes on from OX103726.1 coordinate 42,931,160, forward strand.
GCACCATGTTTATCAATGATGCTGCGCAGATATGTAAAGGTTTTTACATCTTCCAAATCTTCACCGTCAAATATTACTCGACTGGTGCATGTTATGTTGTATTGGAGTATCTTGCTTTGCCCTTTGTGTATGTTGAAACCTACTGCTGCTATACTGGTCTTCTTCTCTCGCATTTGCTACAATAGAAAGGCCAGATTATTTGCGAAGTCTAGATTGTCCAGCTGCATCTTAGCTGTCCATTGTATCCCAAGCTTCGCACCAGATGTTGACGTCTTCATAATCCAGTCGACACAAGAGAATAGCTTAAAAACAAATTCTCAAAAAGTTTTGGTGACATTCTATGACCTAAATTTTTAAGTAAGTTGAAAAATAAATGATGATGTTGAAGATTGAACCGAATAACAAATTTAGGAATGTAATACATTCGGATTCAATCTAATGTAACCCTTTAAAGTCGTGTGACCATGTTCAGTTTGTATGGTAATTATGAAGTTTTGAGAATAAGAAAACTAGAATGAAATAGATATTCAGTATATTTTAAATCTGAGAAATGGAGACAGTTATGAAAAGAATGAACAAAAATTGGTTAAAACTAGAAAGAAAAGCCTAGGATAGAGTGGGTTAGAGAATGCTGGTCGGCGGCCATTGGGATTAACAGGCGTAAGTAAGTAAGTAAGTAAGTAAGTTATTATTATTTAAAATAATTTCAAACCAATTTTCAGTTCATATATGCTCATTACTGATTGGCAAGCGACTAGTGTAACAGTAGACTCAGTAGCAGTGGATCAACATTTTCAATACAAATGTCAAAACAGTTCTACTGTATGGGGTGGAAACCTAGAGAACTATAAAAGTCATCATTCAGAAGGTACAAGTATTTATTAACAGTTGTCTACGCAAAATACTTCAGATCCGTTGGTCAGACTCTATCAGCAACAACCTACTGTGGGAGAGAACAAACCAGATTCCAGTGAAGGAAGAAATCAGGAGGAAGCACTGGAAGTGGACAGGACACACATTGAGGAAAGCACACAACTGAGCCACAAGACAAGCTCCCACATGGAATCCTCAAAGCCAAAGAATGAGAGGAAGATCAAAGAACATATTACTCCAGGAAATAGAGATGGACATGAGAAGAATGAACAAAAATTGGATAGAACTGGGAAGAAAGGCCCAGAAGAGTGTGGGTTGGAGAATGTTGGTCGGCAGCTTATGCTCCATTGGGTGTAAGTAAGTAATATTTTAAGTCCTAGAGGTTCACTGACTGACATATATATATGATGTTTTAATGAAAATGAACACCTAACAAATGTACTTAACAAAATTATCTAAAAAATGTTCCGTTCAGCATATTGAGGAAGCACTGATTAGTTGATACATTCCTTTCTTGTTTCTAATGGTATATATTTTCGAATAACCTTAAAAAGTTTCGTATCTAGGCCCAGAAACAACCACTGGATATGTATTCATTCATCTGGATTACATATCAGTGAAAATACACATACGTATATATATACAATATAAACATATGATTGTTTCAATCTACCTATTGTAAGCCTGTGTTTCACATTCTCTCCTATTTCGTACTGATCTCACTTGTTTAATAAAATCAACAACAACAAAAAAAAGAGAAGAAAAGAAAAGAAAGAAACGAGGATAAATGTATCACAAGGTCATTGCGCTAGTGACTTTTCAATTTTAATCGTTATCCTTTTCTACTGATGCATTATGATTTCATTTGGATAGACCAAGTGAGTGAGTGAATGAGTGAATGAGTGCCTGTGTGTGTGTGTGTGTATGTGTTCCTGTATCAAAAAGCTCTTAACAGTTAAAATAAACAAAAGAGTAAAAGATTTTGAAGTTATAACTTTGATTGAAAATAATTATTCACATGTTAGAATAATCAATATAAGGCAGTAGATTAAATGGAAATAGAATAGGATATAAAGATTACAGCGAATTGTTGTATTTCCTGTACAAATATAAGTTTTAATAGGATTGTGGAGATTATTAAATTTTTGATTGAGATCATGAACCGATTGATGTTCGACTACCATTGAAAACCTGAAAGAACTGGAAGACCGTTTCGTCTTGTTTTGGGACTCCTCAGTGGTGCGCATCCATGATCTCAATTGTGAGATTGAAGGCCTTAGGTTCGAGTTTCGAGATTAGGATCGTGAATGTGTACTGTTGAGGAGTTCCACAACAGGACGAAACGGTCGTCCAGTGTTTTCAGATTTTCAATGATGGTCTAACATCAGTCGGTTCATGATCTTAATCAAAAAATTTATTCCATAGAATACCGATTTGACATGATATTTTTGACTATTTTCATTGAATAAGTGAACACACATGATGTAGATCCTTGTTGAAGTCCATAAATATAAATGAGTAACTTTACTTTGTACTCTGTGTATATCAGATAAGACTATGTTGAACTTTCAAATACTTCAATTTTTCATCTACCGAATCTTATAAAAGATAGTTCTCAAGGAAGAGATAGTAGACTGGTATCGTTCAGAATATTAACTGATTTTAGTTAGATGAGCATTAATACCTGAAAATCATCAGATAACTGTCTTTTTTACAGAAGATTAAAAACTTAAGGGAACGGCGCAACCTAGGAGCTTCAGGTTTCATAAATGATGCTTAATCTTTAATACTAATTAGCATTAGTTAATCATGTTAATCACTTCATACAATCAGAGCACGATTCAATCCATATTGGTATAATAATGTAAAGGATTTCTTATACTCAACCTAATAACCTTTTGCAATGAGCTATTTTAGTAAAAGTCCTTTAATATAGTTCTCTTACTCAATCATCAATCCAATAATCTTAAGGGAAATTGTTAGCTTGGAAATCACAGAATATAAATATAATATTCATCATTATTAATCCATACTTTCAAAGAAAACTGCATATTTTGAGTATTTTATTATTAGAACAATTGTGTACATATTTGAAAGATTTCAATTGAGATGATGAAGAAGATTTGTAGCTCAGATGGATGATTTAGATAGAGTTTTGTTCTATGATATGAATGGTTTAATGGTGAAGCTTTCATTATTCTTTTGAACGATATCATCAGCATAAACTTCAGGTAGAAATTAGAACAATTCTTTTCTACCTTAAAGTTTACGTTAATGATGTCGTTTAGAAAGTTCTACGACTAAATCATCTGACTTAGAGAACAAAAACTTCAAAAGTCTTATACTTTAGATTAAAAAAAAGTGTATGAGCTACACAAAAAAATTATACTTTGTAAATATTCAGTAAAATGTAGGGAAAAAAAATCACAGGTTGGATTCAACATTTGTGGCATTTTATACATTAAAGGATCATCATAATATTGAATTAATGAACTCAATTTAGAAATGATATATACAGATCATCGATGAACAAGGAGGTTCAGATGCGGACGTAAAGGCGAGGATCGGCAAAGCAAGGGCCGCATTCCTACAATTGAAGAACATATGGAACTCAAAACAACTTTCAACCAATATCAAAGTGAGAATCTTCAATACCAACGTCAAGGCAGTTCTAGTGTGCGGAGCTGAAATTTGGAGATCTACAACAACCACCATCAAGAAGGTACAAGTATTTATAAATGGCTGTTTACGCAAGATACTCAACATCCATTGGTCGGATACCATCAGCAACAGCCTTCTGTGGGAGAGGACAAACCAACTTTCAGCTGAAGAGGAAATTAGGAAAAGATGATGGAAATAGATAGGACATACATTACGCAAATCATCAAAATGCATCACGAGGCAAGCCCTGACTTGGAATCCTAAAGGGAAGCGGAAAAGATGAATGTCAAAGAACACATTACATCGGGAAATAGAAGCAGATATGGAAAAGATGAATGACAACTGGAAGGAGCTAGAAAGAATTGCCCATGACAGGATTAGATGGAGAATGTTGGTGAGTGGCCTATATTCCTTCACGACGAGTAACATGCGTAAGTAAAGTAAGTAAATATACAGATCAAATTGAAGAGTACAATTTCGATCATGAACAAAACCCAAGTATTTAGTTCATTCTTTAGTTAAGGAGAAAAGGTTTTCTTATAATATTAAATTGAATAAGTAAGTTTAATTTCAATGTATATTCAAAGTTTCTTTAAGTCTTGTATATTTAGCTTAACTTTATATATTAAGATGTTTATTATTGTTAATCTGTTTAAAAGTAGAATAGTTTTAACAATTTAATAAATAGTAACTATATATCTAGGTAACATCTAATTTGGAGAATAATCATCTGACATAATCGTAACCTGTAAATTAAATTGTCTCAGAAGAAAGTTTGTGAACCAGTGATAAAATTAAGTGAAAGTAGAATTTTATCACAGATGACTATGTAGTTCTAACTAAGTGGTTTCCAGTTGTGTTATTATCCAAGAAACCGAAATTATGTACTTGCATACTCCATATATACAGAGAGAGAGGTGGATAGATAGATAGATATGCTAATGGGTGAAGATTGATAGTCAGCTTTGGTAAATATTTGAAATATAATTAAATAGTCTGGTTCATAATTGTTTCTCCCTCTTCTACTCCTATTTTCACTGTATAAACTACTTATAATTGTGTCAATGATATTACATTGTGCTCAATGTTCTCTTTTTTTAACTGTTGACAAGGGATTAATTAACTGTGCTGTCGGGATTTAGTTTGCCCAGTCTGTTACCGAGTCTAATGTTTGGTGCAATATCGTCTTATCAATTACTTCGTACGAGATATCAAATTCCTTATTTATCTCGCACCACGATATATATATTTTTTTTTTTCACAGTTTAAATCACGACCTGAACTTAGATAGACAGTAACACCGTCCACTCTCAAGACTAGTGGTCCTGAGTTTGATTCTAGTACGTTGGGTCTTGGAAGCATATCACTGAAGAGCCTAGTACTAGAACGAAATAATCACTTAGTTCTGGTAGGTTTCAACTGATCTAGCTAAGATCACTTTAGCATTGGAATTGGAAATTCTACAATTTTCACAAGTACTCTTTACTAGCTTCAATTGACTCATGATGTCAACCATTGAAATTACTATAATATGCATAAAATCTCTTCGGATATTAATCAACATATGCTCATTAATGACTGACTTCAAGCGGTGTTTCCTGGAGTTCTAGTGAGAAGCAGTAACCAGTGGAGTTCAACCAGGTCTGTTGTCAGATAGTAACTCACTGATGACATTGGTGGATGTGTCGCTCAATTTGGTGGATTAGTTGAAGTTAAACATTAACACCATTGAGTGCCAACCAACTCATTTGCTTAGAATATAAGCGTTCGCACACGGGACCGATAGATCCTGGGTTCGAATCTCGCGAGTTGAGGTCGTGGATGCACACTGCTGAGGATTCACACAATAAGACGAAACGGTAGTACAGTGCCTCCAGGTTTTCCATGTTGGACTAGCTTCAGTTGACTCATGATCTCAACCACTGAAATTAATATATATGAATCGTATGACTACACAGTACGTGGATTCGTGCTACACAAAGCAAGAAACCATAAAGATTTGGGAGTCATATTAAGCAATTATCTCGAAACCACTAGTCACTGTAAGGCTGCTGAGGCAAAAGGCTATAGGGTATTATGGTCAATTTGTAGGTCTTTCCAGTATTTAGATGATGAAATGTTTGGATTACTATACCCGATTTATGTGCGACCACATTTAGAATACGGGATTCAAGCAGCGAGTCCTTGTTTCAAATATGAAGCAGATATGCTAGAAAGAGTCCAACGACGAGCTACTAAGATGGTACAAGGTCTAGCTGGCCTATCTTATGAAGACAGACTGAGACACCTTAACTTATTTCCGTTATCTTACCGTAGAGTACGGGGTGATCTAATATTGGCTTATCGTATACTGAACGATGACCTTGGTATTAACATGTCTTATCTTTTGCTCCCGTCTAGAACCGATCATTTGAGAGGACATTCGAAGAAAGTTCAAAAACCGTTTACGTCTGGAGTTCCGTTTCTCGCACCGAGTAGTGAATTACTGGAATTCTCTACCGGAACACGTAATATCAGCACCGTCTGTTAATATATTCAAAACGAGATTGGACCTCCACATTATTACAAACTGCAAGGATTAATATAGGTCGACAGACCTCCTATCCTTATTACTGAAGACTGAAGACTAACTCTAACTTGGGTAATTCGATATATTATATTTGATTAGAAATATATTCTAAATGGAAAAATGAGAAAATGTATTTTCATATTTATGCATATTTATTTATACATAGATTATTTTCATAAGAAATAAAATAACCTTAAATTTCATGAATGGATCCTCCTCTTGCTCCTCCTCCTCGTCCTCCTCCTTGTCCTCATCCTCATGGTCATCATCATCATCATCATCATCATCAACAACACTATCTTAATAATGAAGCCTATGGTTTAAAAAAAAATTGGGAAAAATAAATGCAAAACCAAAGCGATAATAATAATAATAATAACTGTTGCAACAGTAACAATAAAATAAACATGAATCCATACTTACACACACACAGAAAAGAATAATCCAATCTATGTAATATGTATATAGATAGATAGATAGATAGATAGATTTATCCAAGAAGCCAAATAAATTTATGAAAATAATACACAGAGATAAAGAGAAAGAGAAAGAGAGAGTGAGAGTGAGATGGGCAAAAATCTTTTCACCTATTTTTCATTGTATTACGACGTCATAAATGATGAAAAGAGCATGTCAATGCAATAGAATAATCACTAAGATAAATAAATAAATAAATAAACAAAAAATCTGTATACAAGATGTAAAGACATAGACTGTGTATGTGTGTTTTTGTTCAATGTCAATTCATTGATTTCAGTGAGAGATCATAATCATTTGGTATCCGGAAAAGAAAAGAAAAGAAATATATATGATCATACTCAATTCAATGATTATATAATAGAGAAGAATAAGAATTAGGATGGCTATTCATAGCCTAAATAAATAAATAAATAAATAAACATAAAGATATATGTATCTATCTGTATAGAATGGATAAGTTTTGTTGGTGGGGGGCTTTTTTCTTCTTTTTTAATCACAACCAAAATATTGTTTATGTGTTTGTTTGTTTTGGTAAAATGCTTCTTTTGATTTTTCCACAAATTATTTGTCAATTTATAGTAGAAATTTTTTTTAATAAAAAATGATTAGAATAAAACATTTTGAACATTTGTTTTAAAAGTAATATGATCTACTTATATGATTTGGAAATCAGTAGTATGAAGATGAAATATTAAAAAATAAACATATTCCCACCCCCCACCCTTAATAAATTAGTATCTAAGCCAATAGAAAACAACAACAACAACAACAATAAAAACAAAAAGAAGAAGAAGAAAATGCATTAATTCTGATGACAGGAACTACTATTTTTTGTGTTGTTTGTTTGTTTTTGCCTTTTTTTCACTGTTTAACACCATGTCATCAATTTATCACTTTATGATTACGAAACACAGTAAAATTAGATTACATAATAATAGACGATATTAGATTACAAAATAAAACGATTAATAATAATAAGAAGAAGTAGAAGACGACGACCAAGAAGAAGAAGAAGAAAACAATAGAGGAATAAAAAGGAATACAAAAAAAATAGAAAAAGCAGTTTCCAATTAACAGCATATAACTGTGTAACAAATAAAAAAGAAAGATTTAATCAAGGCGCTCAATAATCATTCATATTACAGTCATGTATAAAAAGAAAAGAAAACCTATTCGATTAGAAACCATTTGTTCCTTTGAAAGAGGAAGATTATTATTGTTTTACTTATTACACTATTGAAATCAGATTCAACTAAGTTTAAAGGCATCATGTTTATGAAAGTGCAAAACTCCGCCTCACACCCACACATCCCATCACACACACACACACACACACAAAACAAACAAACAAACAAATCAAATATCATTTCTTATCTCATTATATCTATTCAATATTAAATATTATTATAAATATAAAACTTTATGTAATCCCTATGACAACATATAAGATAGAAATGTAAATATGTTATCAATCATCAAATATGAGTAGTAGAGTATATAGTTCATTTCAATATTTCAATGATGTAATAATAATAATAATAATCATATCAATAATAAGAATTACGTAATAGGATTACATGTTTTAAATGGGCTTTCTTTTATTTTCTCTAAGCAAAAAATAAAAATAAAATATTTAATTTTCAATATACATATTTTCTTCTTTTTTTTGTTTTTCTCATTGTTGTTCTTATTGTTGCTAAGTGAATATCGATTTGTTTTATTCAATTCTATTTATCTATTATTTTTTCTTTCAGATATTTAATCATAATTAAATTGTATGAAATAAATAGAGAAAAAAATAAGAAGAAAGAAGTTTTTTTGAAAAGAAAAAGAAAACAAAGAAGAAAAGGAGAAAAAGAAGAAGAAGAACAATGAAAACTTGTGATTGATCTAATTGTAATGAATCCATATTCATAAATAAATGTATGTATAGATATAGAGATATTTTAGTGTATTTACAAATGATTAATGATTGTAATGAAATACTATGGTTACATATTACATAATGACATTGATTCCATATTGATAACATGCCATGAATTGAATGAATATAATGGAAATAAAAGTGATATCTAATATAGTCATGATCTAAATATAATATACTTTAAATAGATTGAAATCATAATGAATATTATTGAATGATCACAAGTCATTATGCTTTCTTCTTGTTGTTGATAAAAGGATAGAAGAATTGTAAGCATTAAGCATTAGATTCTTTCATTTCAGCAAAATAAGCAACTAAACGATCATGAGATAAACATAATAATTCTTGTTCCCAACTTAAATCTGATTGTGAATTCATGAATGGATATTTATTCATATTTTTATGATGAGATTTTATGGAATGGTATTGTTGTTGTTGTTGTAATGGTATTATTGCTGTTGATGATGTTGAAGAAGATGCCGATGATGATGATTTTTCATGATCATTTATTACAACGGTATTTGGCTTTAAATCATTATGCTCTATAGATTCACCTAAATAAAACGTAAAAAAAATTTAATGTTATTAAAGTAAATGATATATGGGCGAGAATGGTTGTTTGCTTAGTCAAACATGTAGATGAGTTATATATTCCCCTATCCGTATTGCTACATTCTTATTGATTGTTCATTGTTATTGGATTGTGTCGAGTTTTTGGTGTAGAAATATAATTACATTCTAGTCAAGCTAATCACGTGTTCTTGATCTGAGTTGTGTTGAAGTCGTGTTGAATAGACACTGTGAGGGAATCTAGTGTAGATATTCATCTAAGGCAAATTAACTTCGCATACGTGTAAATGTGGAAACCCAACGGTTAAAACATTAGACGAAGTAAAACCAAGCGTTGAAACGGTAAACTAAACAGGTTTTATAGAAACGTTTGTCCAAGATTGAATGAATAGTCTTATAATTGATTAAAGTCAGAAAATGATTCAGTGTAAATCACTGAAGAAGTGACTTATGCTGAGTCAAGAAACGTCAGAAAATCTAATTACTCTACTGATTAGGATATCTACAAATATATTTATTTATTTATAACAATCTATCCAATGCTCAATTTACAAGAAATTATTAAGTTAAACCATGGTAATGATACCTACATCGGGTAAAGGTTAAGCAATGACGTGTAAAACTGAAAATCCAAGAATAATCTTTGATGATAAGTTCGTAGATGTGAAACATTAGAAAGTTCTATACTAGGACTAAACACTTGTTCAATAATTCTTGGTTTTTAATGGTTCATGATATTAACATTAAAGTTTCACAATAGTTCATTGTATAATGTATTAGAGATATCGAAAAAACAAACATTGAATCAATCATATTTGTACAAATGATAGTAAATGAGGTATTGAAGTAATGCCAAGGTTTTGGGTCGATAGTGTAATGAGAATACAAAAAAAAAAAGAAAAGAAAAAATAGATAAGTATACGTTTGTGTTGTTTTTTCCAGATGGATTGATTGATCAAGGCATTACAGGACATGATAATCTGATAGAACAAACGAATGTACTTTGTTATTGCATGTAAAATATAAGATAAACAGAAGAAATTTGATTCAATTTTATACTTACGTAATAATGAATATTTATTATACTGTAGTTAATTATAATAAAACATTTAAGTAATTTGTAATTGTAGCTGATGAAAATAATGTGAATCTAATTAGCTTGTCTAAAAATGAAATATCTATGACCACTATATAGATTAGATGGTGGTTGAAGGTAGTCAACAGGTAACCCTGGACTCGTCAGCAAAGTGTACTTGTAATCTTGAGTGGACTGGTGCTTCCCAACGGATTCGATTCCGTGTCACCCAGCTTCACAGTCAGAGACGTTACCACTGGTCTATCCGGGTCGCGACCGACCTCCTGGAGGACTGAAATGTAATCACAATTGATTGATCACTGGATGGTGGTCAATGTCATGTACGTTAGGTCCTTCTTAATGCAGATCGGATCTTATTGATCAAGTTGCAATGTAACCATCAGTCTAGGTGATTTGATCTACACTAAGAAGGATCTGACATACATGATATTGACTACCAAATCATTTCTTATATTATGTAACTAATTCATTAGTAAATTGATAGATAATTATAGATTCAACTATTATATATCATATCAGTCAGTTAGTTAGCTACAACGTAGGACCAGCCACATACATGAATCGGTCCAAGTTGCCATACCGCATTAGCACGACAAGATGAACATCGAATTATATACCATATACACAGGTATGTAACGTAAATGTTATATTTACTACCAATATCATAACATGGGAGAATAAATAAATAAATAATGTATTAATTGCAAATCTATAATTGCTGGTGGATGTGTCGCTCAACTTCATGGATTAATTGAAGTTAGAAATTAACATCGTTGGATGGCGGCCGGGTCAGTGATCTAGAGGTAAAGCATTCGCTCACAAGAGTGATAGGTCCTTGATTTAAATCTCTCGAGACGGGATCATGGATGCTCACTGTTGAGGAGTTCCACAATAGGACGAAACGGCCTTCCAGTGCTTCCAAGTTTTCCATAGTAGTCTAGATTCAACTGAATCATGATGTTAACTATTAAAATCATCATAATATCCACAAAACCCCTTCTGATATGAATCACTGAATACGCAAGGTGATTCAATATCCATTCAGCCCAAATATAATACTCCTTAAGTATGTACCTCAGATTATGTAAGAAAACTCAATAGCTTAAAAGTAACAAGATTAACAAAAGGACAAACAGCTTTATTGTATAATAATAAGTAGGTTGAATCAATAACTTTATTTAAAGGAGTTTTTAATTATCAATAATTTCTCATCTTCAATTTGTCCGTGATTAAGTGATCTTCAAATGAAATAAAAAAAGAAGTAAATAAACTTGAAAAATTTAAAAAAAAATCTAGTTAAATTGTACAAAATCAAAAGAGGGTTTTTGTAAATACCATAGTAATTTTGATATAGTTGCAATCATCAGTCAATTGAAGCTAGACTACCATGAAAAATTTGGAAGCACTGGACGGCCATTTCGTCCTATTGTGGGACTCCTCAGTAGTGAGCATCCATGATCCCATCTCGAGAGATCTAAATCCAGTACCTAACAGTCTCGTGAGCGAATGCTTTACTTCTAGACCACTGACCCGGCCGGCATCCAACGATGTTAATGTCTAACTTCAATTAATCCACGAAATTGATTGACTTATCCACTATTGTCTTCAGTGAGCTACTATCTCACGACAGACCCGGTTGAACACCATTAGTCACTGCTTCTCACTAAAACCCCTGGAAATACTTCTTGAAGCCAGTGACTAGTGAGCGTATATTGATTAATATCAGAAGGGGTTTTGTGGATATTATACTGATTTTAATAGTTAACATCATGAGTCAATAGAAGCTAGACTACCATGGAAAACCAGGAATCACTGGTCATCCGTTTGGTCCTATTGTTGAACTCCTCAGCTGTGTATATCCACAGTTCCATATTAGGATGAAACAGTCGTTCAGTGCTTCCAAGTTTTTCCTGATGGTCTAGCTTCAATTGACTCAGAATCGCAAGTATTGAAATTATTACAATCTCCACAAAACCCCTTCTGATATATATATATATATATATATATATAATTAAAGGTAGTTGTAACTATGATGAATTACTTTTAAAAAATGTTTTTTTCTTTAATTATGTCACTTCTAATATTATTTTTTGTTCATATAAAATAGTAAACTTAAGAAAAACGATACTTTATAAAGAAGAAAATTAAAAAGAAAAAAACACAATACATGTGGGCTAATACTGATCCTTTGTTGCTGTTGTTGTTATTGTTGCTATGTAGGTGTTGAGATATAAACAGAAAAAAAAGAGAAGAAATAAAAGGTATCTAGTGAAAGTTGAACAATTGTCTGTTTGTTTGGGTTTTTTTCTTCAGTTAATTACAACTTATATATTTATCTACCTTTTTTGTATTGTTTTAGAAGTAGGCTAATTAACAGTGTTTATATGTAAAGTTATAATAATAGACCTTTCTTCTTCTTCTCTGAGCTGGATGGTTTGGACCAAACCATCCAGCTCAGAGAACAAAACTCCACCAAAATCATCCACCTGAGCTACAAATCTTCTCCACTCTGTGGTTATTTCAAAAGAATTTTTTATACTTTTTCTTATAGATTGGAACGACTAGCAATCGAGAATCATCAGATGGGATTACATCTAGCTTGAAAAAAGTTAGCTAATGTTTCAATCAGCTTAGCCATTAAAAACAGATCATTATATTTAAAGATATACCAGATTTATCTGTCAGAGCTGTTTGTTATCATTGGCTTTAGAGACTTGTTTTAAAAGTCACATCAGTTTTATTGGATTGATGTTTGACAAAATTTCTACATGGACTCGAAAAACTCAATTAGTATTTGTTAACAAATACTTGTGAACTGAGTGAAATGTCCGTCCGCCAACTAACAAGCGTATATACTGGGCAACAGTTAACTCTGTAGTGCTTTATAGTTATGAAACATATCTGTCTACTTCTAATTCTAACTTTTAATGATCATAAATGTTATCTATTTTGTAGACTAAAGACACGACTTGTAATTTTGTGTAAAAAAGTTCTTTACACTGAATGTTACTATAATAACTGTTTCCAACCTGCTATAGCTAAAGAAAATTACGCTTGAAAATGAAATTCATCATGACTGTGTTATGTTCGTTAACTTGAATGCTACTACTGATTCGTCTTACTCGGAACAGAACGAAGAATCAAGGATTCAGAGACTGGATAGGCTTGTTAGGCTTGAAGCAATCGCGAGTTCACTTAATCGGCGAACGAGAACAAGATTCGGTGATCAAGGACCAGTAAGCTAGCTACTGATGCGTCCCAGCCCTGCTAACTAAAAGGAGAATTCCAATCTTGGAATGGAAAGTATATTCTGCAAATCAGCCAGAAACGAGCGATAACAACAAACACAATTGAAAACGTATATACATAGTGCAAAACCGTCCTTAGGGAGAGTCACCAAATAGCATACTAAAAGACACAACGGACCAATAGCATTTAAAATATTTCCCAGTGGGAAATACGACATGAAGATGAAAAGAGCGCCTTTGGTACGAAAACAAAGAAATTCAAATTTTCTAAATAAATTACAAAATTAGGTCCTTTCCCAAGTGAGTTCTGGGGATCTAACGTCCCCAACAGACTGAAACTAGATATCACGTAAACTGGAATTTGTAATTTAACCCCATCACCATCTGTTATAAATAGGATAAATTGGCACATATAATAGGGAAAACTGTTCTTTTTGTACGTTAGATCAGTACAAACAATTATTGTGTGTTACAATGATCAAATATCAAGCTAGTTTACAAGCCAGAGGAATGTCATATTAACTAAACATTATACTGATGATCTTGGATTTTACGCCGACTCCAACACAATCTCACTTATATTTGTAGGAAGGAAGAATGATTAGTGTTATAACTTTATGTCCGGCTTTTTATCACGTGATTTGCCCACCAATCAAAATACGACTTATACAATCTTCGCACTGTGCCCAACCAATGACGTTTGACCTGGATGAGCAGCCTAGCGCCTTCATTGGTCCTATGTCCGCCTAGCCCGTCCACTTGAGTTCAGAACACCAAATACCAGCTTCCAATATGCGAATCGAATCTTTTATTTCAGATATACTGGGTTTCTATATCAATCAAACAGACCGCAACGCACCATAAAATAGGAAATAACATTTGTACACAATAAAGCCACAAAGTGACTGAACGTGGGAGGCCGTAGTAAACAAACTGAACATAGCTTAAGAACAGTAAATCGTACAATAATAAATTATAGGTCAAAATGAAGCTTATAATAAGAGGAATGTAAATATATCTAATTTAATTATTGAATAGTTATACCATAAGAATGTATAGATAATATTAGTCAATTAATATATCTCAGAATTTACTCATGTCTTAACCTTCGCTCGGATATAACAATTAATGTCCCATATTATTAGTTATCTGTTGATATTCATTCATTTAGTGAATATCGATTATGATTATATCACCAGATTATGTAATCGCTTATTTCTAATATACAAATTAATTATAATGGCCTCCATTATTCCAGTTTGTATGACTAGAAATGATATACTTCAATGAATAAAGTTGAAGTGGATCTTTAGAATAAGGTAGAAAATGTTTGAGAAATAACAAAGTATAAAATATGATACAAAGTATGGTAATAGTCAAGATTGACGTGGAATATCATGTTGAAAATCTAATCTATTCATATCTGATTAAAATTATTGAAATGAATCGATAAATTCATTTTCTTGTGAAAACCTTATTCTTACGTCCTACAATCGCTCGTCAGCCGATCAGTCCCACGATTTAAACCGCTATTTATCGAAAGTGTAAACCCTTTCTAGCGGGGGGCTCCTGCAGTGACTCACATTTATCACGAGAACACGACTGGTTTAATAAAAACAATTATTATTATAACCAACTGTACCAGTGTTTGTTTTAACGTGCTTTTGTTTGACTGTGCTAATGACAGCTATTTTGTGCTTCCATTCATATAGACACACTTTTGATTGTGACTTCGCGCGAATTCGGTTACGTTCTGTAATCAAGCTTGTATCCTGGCACGATCTCGGTATCCTTTCGATGCCACGAGATCGCCAGCAAATATATCTCGATTTGGCCCATTAATTGTCTTCTGATATTTGGTTACGTTCTACCTTCGCCTTCTGATTAACTTGGCACGTATTTCTTGGTAGCGGTGTTCATAGTTAATCCCAACTCGACGCTTTATTCAATATTATATTTTGGTACAATATAGAGATTCTTATCACAAAGTATTTCAACAAGTTACTTACGCAAAAAAATGCAGTGACAAATACAAAAAAGGAAGAAAAAGGTTTAAGAAAAAACCCCGAAAAACTGTACAACTTTTCAAATTAGAGAGATGTTTAAGAATGCAGGTTATTGACTAGGTTCACTCTAACAACCTGTTCATCACAGAGTATATTTGCTAAGTAAGGTATTATAGAACTTTTATACTTTTGATTGCTTGCATGGACCTTAATGTAATTACATCTCGTTCTACCAGACGATATACAAGGATTCTAGTTGACAAAGGAACTAAATATTCAAAATATACGCCATAAGTTAAATGTTTGCTAGTATTGTAGTGCACAGAGCAAGGATGGGGACTTGGTAAAATAGAAAAACCATACTATAATACTTAATTTGCAAAATGTTCAATAATTGTCTCGAACTTTGTTGTTCTTGCATTTCCATACTAAATGCTCTCTATTCCCGCTGTTTCTTTTTTGATCTTCCTCATCTTCCGCTGCTAGACATTACATTTCTGACTCGCGTCATATACTACTTATATCAATATAAGTAGCACGCATCACAGTACTAGTAAACATTGTTACATAATATATTGTTATATTTTACTCTTTTAATGAAGATAGAAAGAATGTATGACGACTCATTTTGCACTCAGCTATTTCGATAGAACATTTATTTAAATTAAAAAAAATTTTCTCTGTATATATTCACTGCACAGAAGGATACAATGAATAATTTGAAGGAATTAATCCTAACAATATAAGTGATATGATATGTTAGATAATTGAAAGTAGTTAGTTTACAGGAAAATATGTACTAATCAATAAAATGTAGTTACAATGTTGATAAAGCTGATATATACTAATGAATTGAAAATTAGATCATTTCGTTTTACACTAATAGTATGATACATTAAAGCTATTCAAGTAACAGTTAAGCTTCTTTATAGGTAAGATATTTACATTGATTAATCATTGAATGATGTTGAATGTAATTAGCAATAATACAAATACTTTATGGAGATTTATTGTTTTCGTATAAAATATTATAGAATTTTATCTTTAAGGTTTATAAGAATGAATTACATGTTATTGAATAATAGAAATCAACTTATATGAATTCATTTCAAAGTGATTTAAATTACTATTCAATTTATTGAAACTTGAATAATGAGGTTCATTTATATGTTAAAAAGTTTACTTGTTTAAATATTAGGCAAAATATCAAACAAACAAAAAAAGATGATTAAAGTTGAACTCATTTCTATTATCCTTGTCTATTTAAAGATCAAATGATTCTATACAGGATAAATTAAATTGATCTGATATGAAATAGGAGTTCATTAGTTTGTCATTATTAATTATTGATTAAGAGTCAAGATTCACTGGTTAAAATTATGAGTCAATTGAAGCTAGACTTCCATGGTAAACCTAGAAGTACTAGGCGGCCGTTCCATCCTAGTATGGGACTCCTCGGCAGTACGCATCCACGATCCCGCCCCCCCCCGCGAGATTCGAACCCAGGACCTGTCAGTCTCGCGCCCTGCGCTTAACCAACTAGACCACTGAGCCGGTATACAATGGTGTTAATATCTAACTTCAACCACTCCACGAAGTTGCGCCACCGTACACCATTGTTTTCAGTGAGTTCTCATCTCACAATAGACCTGGTTGAACTCCACTGTTAACGACTTCTCACTAGAACTCCAGGAGTATCTCCTGAATTCAGTCACTAGTGAGAAGATGATAAAAAAATTCAGTATTCTGAAGAAGAAAAGCTTCTTCGTTCAAAATCTACTATCCTATGTATAGTTTGAAGAGGTAGTTAATAGGAAATCCTAGACCTAAATTTCAAGTTTTTTGACACTCACTATCAGAGTATACCTAAAATCTTGAAGGAGGTGAGCTTATCTGAAAAACTTGAGCTCTCTCCAACCAGCCACATAGTTGCTAATCTGTTATTCTTGGTGGAATTGAGTTGATATTGAACTTGATCAATTATATTTAGCCAGCAACAAGTAGAAAATGAACATGACATCGATTATTACTTACGGATCAACAGATGTTGATCCTTGATTTTTAGCAGTCAGTTCGCTTGTTTAAAATTTGCTAAATATACACAAAGTAGGTGTTCATTTCCTTATAATTTTTACTGGCTTACCAACATTAATTATCATATGGATATTAAAATTTCTTATTAACTTATATTATACACAACAGTAAATAATGATTATGCTTACAAAGTTAACAGAACTTACATAAATTTTGTTGTGAATCAATTCCTTTATCTGAATACAATGCAGAATTTGTTAGTCCATTATCGTTTAATTCAGTAGTATCATATTTTGTGATCATGGGAATTGACAAATCTCTTGATTGTTCTGATATATTACTGATATAATTATCTAATTGTTGATGATGTTTTGTAATTGATTGATCACAATGATTTTGATGATGATAATGATGGTGTTGAAAATGATGATGATGCTGATGCTGCTGCTGCTGATGATGATGATGATGGTTAGATTTATTATCTTCAACATGATTTTTAGATTGATGCTTACGTTTACGTCGTCGTTTCTGATGTACCGGATGATACCACCATAAACTTTCTTCACTTGGACTTTGTTGTTTATTTAAATATTTTGATAAAATATCATAGGATGAAGAGAAAAGACAATCTTGACAAATTTCTGATGTGTTATTATTATTGTTATTAATAGTATCGATGTTATTTTGTTTAGTTTTGTGCTTTTTATAAATATTTTCAGTTAAAAGTTTTACACATTCTTTAGAAGAATCAGTTTGACATAAGGCTGAATACAATTCATTTGTTACATGGAAACTCTGAAATGTAGAAATGAATCACAATGACTGAAGGAAAATTATGTAAAGTATTCATGAATGAGTCTTATGGAGATTACTGTAATTTGAATGTGTTATTCGCGGTAGATGACCATCATTTAAGGTACTATGGAAACCTATAATGTTATGTACAAGCGTTTCGTAGCAGCAACAGCGCTAAGTCCCGATCGTTGTTGCTACCTTGACGCGGTGGTCGAGCTTGCCTATTGTGATGAAGCAACCGAGCTATACTGGCTGGAACAACCGTTCCTCAATGTCCTACCATGTCAGACAGGTTGGTTGAAGAGCGGTAAGATTGAAAGCAACAAACCCAAGGTCCGAAGGCGAAGTCGTACTGCTGGCTGTACAGAGGTGTGACAGCAGTAAGGTATTTCCTTCAGACAACCAGCACAACAGCGATGCTGCCTTCCCACAAGGAGGGGTGGGGTTAGAAAAGGTCGACCCTAAAAATGCACACTTCGCCTTATCCCACGAATATCCGTCTCCGACGGTAAGGTTTCAACAAGTACAGAACTAACACAAAAATTATTCATAAAAAGGTCGTGTGTGATCGACCTCAAGCAGTTGTCCCTTGGGCACTGCGGTCACGCTCTCTGGTCATTAAGACCACCTCTAATCCAATTTAATTTTCAGTTACCTCCAGGAGAACCCTTCCACGGTGTGGGCAACCGGGAAGTGATAACCGTCCTCATACCTCTAACAGAACTCAAGACCACTGTATTCATAATCAACCTCCCTCTTCAATTCCTATCATTCCTGACTGACTGACTGAAAGCTCTAAGTATTGAAGTGAAGACTTAAATGTTATGAGATGAACGCTTAACTCTTAAACTATTATGTTGGTACACAATGCTATACATTTCTAAGTTTTAATAACTTATGGTTTCGTGTAACGATTCTTCTGTAAGATTATAATAACAAAGTAAAAAGGTGAAGATCAGTCATGAAATTAGCCTCTAAAATATAGTAAGTACAAATATATAAGTTACGTTTCGTTTGATCTTTAAGTAAAAAAGAAAAGATCAAAACTAAATTGATTCAATGTACGATTGATTAACACCTTGGTCACGATGATTCTAACTGCAAATAAAACATAAATTCTGTCAATATTTGTTTTTTTTGTATTAGATAACATTATTAAATATTATAGATCACTACTGGACACAATTCACATAATTCATCATCAGTCAGTTATTGTTTGACTACAGCAACTTGCCTTTCATCTAGAAAGCTATTTTCAGAAACGATAAGAATGTTTATGTGAAATCTTTACTGATTAATGATTGTAAATGGTGCTTATTCTATTTAGTTTATTGGTTGAATTTAAGACTTTAAGTACTTTACATTGAAACTCAGTAGTTGAATCATATCATACACTAATCAATAGACCTGAAGGTTTTGGGATCTCATATCATATAAAGTTACCGGTCCACACTTCAGATGGATATTAACAATCATTGGTACTACCACTTGGTTGATTATAGTGTTGAACCTTCAACATATAATATGCGACATTGTATCTAATGTCTTATTCTTCGAAGAGGTAACACGTGATTATTCAAAATAAGATTATCTCTCATTCATATTAATCCGTAAACGTCTAAAATCAGTCTCGGTATAATATTGACATCTTTAAACTATATCGAATATATTTGAACCATAAATTCATCTTTCGCTTCTTTAAAGGATATAAGAAGAAATAATATATATACATACAAACCATTGTTTTAGTATTTCTCAAGATTCCCAAACATTAGATCTTCTGAACTGTCTTCTGAAAACGCCTAAGTACACATTATAGACGGAATTAATAAGTTAGATACAGGAAATTTAAAACAACAAAATCCATGACGATAGATGTAGGTTTGAAAAAAATAGTATTCAAAAGTTTCAATAGACTTCCATACTCCATTATTAGTTTGATATGAACATGAATTACAATATAAACTTACTTGAGGCAAACTAAGTGGACGTGGATGTTGATTATTTGTATTATTATTATTATTATGTCTTGTTATATGACCAAGTGTATGATAAGTAATAGCTCCACGACTTGTAGTTCTTATTGGAGGATTTGGTGGACTTTGACTAAATGAACTAGTTTCATTTAATTCTAATACTTCATTATGTTGTAAATGATTTTCATGGATATTGGTATGATCTATTAATGGACTGTGTAATTCACATTGTTGATTAGTTGAACAACAATCGGATTGATTCCGTTTCAAAGATTTCTCTAATGTTTTTCTTATTTGCCATGGAGAGTTTAATGGACATATAGGTGAAGAAACATTTAACATGTCTATTGTTGTACAATCTTGTCTGTCTATTGTAGATTGATTATTACTATTATTATGTTCTAAAAAATCTTTATGATGTATATCATCTGTATTTAATAAAGGTTGTTTACGGTAACCTGAAATCATCCCATCTTGATTAATATTACTCTGATAATGTTGATGTTGGGAAGATGTAGTCAAACTTGATTCATCATTACAAATCTGTGATAGACACATAGGTAGAGGTGATAACATTTGACAAGTAGATTGATGTCGATTAGTTGGTGATGAGATCACTGGAGAATTTTTTATAGTTGTAATGTTTTTCGATTTATTCATAGTTGATAGTGTAATATCATTGTGATTTAACAGATCACTACACAGTACTGTGGTAGTACGTTCATCATGTAAATAAACTGGTGATATTTGTTTACGATGTAATGACGCACTAGCACTTCCATTTAACATCATCAATGGGTTTGAGTTGTTTAACCAGGATTCACTAACTAATACAGAGTTTGTTAATGTATTATTATTATTATTACTTTGTTGATTGATATATTTCATATTTTCTGGAGAATAATCTGATAGGAAAAGTTGTGGATTAAGGAATTGTTGAGTTAGTTCTTGTTGCACATGATGATGTTGCTTCTTACTTGACATTGGATTACTAATTATTCTGATACTACATTCTTGACCCTAATAATAATGTAATTATATATATGAATAAAAATTGGATAAATAAATTTTATAAAGATCATAAACCTATCAAAGTTAGGAAAGCACTGAAAATTTAGAAGCATTGAATGACCATTTTATCTTCGTATAGGGCTCCACAACAGTATGAATTCACATTCCCGCAACCAGGACTCCAGCCCAGAACCTTCTGTCTGTTATGTGGACGTTTAAACTCTCAATCATTGAGTCTATTTTCAATCGTTTAGAAGTTTAACTTCAACCACTTTATGATATTACGCAACTATTTATGATTATCTTCAGTAGGTGTCTTCCTACTAGTAAAAAACAACCATCCAGTGCTTCCATGTTTTCAGTAGTTGTTTAACTTTGATTGGTTCTTGATCTACAACCTTATACTGACAGATAAAAAATGTTTCTTTTTACCACCAATGTTTCAACTTGATTATTCTTGTTCATTATCTGTCAATATGTAGAACTGAACAATTGTTGATCAATTTACTATTCAGTTACCTAATGCATAAAAAAGAGTCGAAGTCGCTTTGGAAGCAACAACATAAACATAAATGAAACCCTGATAAAATTAACTTGGGGTTCTAAACTTTACTGTCAGCTAATATCGAATTATATCAATCAGTCAGTCAGTCAACAAAGTAGAACTTCGTACGTATGTACATAATTTCGAGTTTCCATACCACATTAGCACAGAGATGCAACTGTAGATTCAAATCCCATAATGGTAGAGGTGGTAAGAGTATAAGCAGTAATTGAAAATATTAGGGTTTGAAGATATTACTCAAAGAGTATAATCCAATGAAATAAATTTGGAAAGAGGAAAAAAAGGGGATATGAAGAATTCAGAAGATTAGGATTTTGGAGAACACAAAGAGTGGATACAGTTGCGCCATTGCAAACGATTTCGAGCCATGTCATTCAAGGTCTCTAATCATCGGTTGCTATCATCTCGTGCATCCCAACCAGGTAGTCTACACCTACCAACATGGCTCGGTTCACCTGTCAGTGACTTAATGGATTTGTGCCATGTTTTGTTCTGGCCGCCTCTAGCTTTCTTCCAACCTACTCCTACACCATAAAACATCACACGTCGAGGCAGTCGGTGGTTGGGCATACGTAACACATGTCCCAGCCATCTCAACTGATAAAGTTTCACTACTTCGTCAATTTATTTGCCATCATTACCCATTGCCCGTTTCCTAACACCTACATTACTTACTTGGTGGTTCCAGGATATATGAGAAATGCTTTGAAGACACCTATGATCGAATACTAGTAACCTACGAATATCCTCTACTCTTATCGGCCATGTTTCACTGTCATTAAGTAAGACGAAGCAAATTATGCGCAGTCAGCCCGTCCTTTGGTTGATAGACGGATATCCTGCTTACATCATAAATGACGCAAGTTGGAAAGAGCTAGTCAAGCCTGTATCCATGCTAAGATTTCGTCACACACCAGACCACAAGGGCTGATGAGACTCCCGAGCTAAGTGAAGCGGTCGGCACGCTCAAATACTTCACTCCCTATCATTAATTCAGGTGCTGATGCAACTCAATCCTGAAGCAACATTTTGCATTTCGAGAGGGAGAATCGCATCAAATTATATGGTATTCAATATTTGACTTTATAAGGTTAACTATGAAAGAATACTAGTATGCATATACATATCCTAAGACATTCAAATCGCAAAAAAATGAATTCCGGCAAGATCTAAAATAAGTTTTTATACCACCAGTCTGACTTTCTGTTGGCTTGTACCAAACAAATTTTACATTCGAGTTTTCTAAATAAAGATATCCTTAGGTCGCCTACAAACAGAACATCATATAAACGATATCTTGATATTAGTTAAAGTTACGTTTGACTATACCTCATTACTATTCAATAGATAACAATAAAATCACAGTGTTACGTAGGAATTTCTATAAATAAGATGAAAGTGATAAAAAAATTGTAAAAATCATCACAAAAGACCCATGATACCTGATAATTGCGCTGTGTAAATGCTGTTGTATGACGTTTCAAGTGACGACCAAGTGTCTGACACTCATTCCTTGGTGCATTACTGGCAGGTATAGACAATCGGTTATACAAAAATGAATTAGGTTGTATTTCTTCTGTATATCCAAATTGTTGTGTAAGATTATCACTTGTTACATATAAGAAACGTGAATCTGATTCTATAGTGTCTGAACGTAAAGTATCTTGCCATACACTTTCACGATATGGTGACTGTAATAATAACAAATCAGCTTCACCAACTGATAATACAGCAGTTGTAGAATTTTTCTTCATCCCATTAAATTGCACTGGACGTTTATGTGAATGAGACAAACTGGCATCTATTTTTGGTACACCAATGCTACTATCATTATTAATAATGCTATTAGTAGTAGAAGTTGGCGCTGTTATGCTAAAATTAGTTAATTCCGAATTATAACCAATAAGTTGACTATGGTGATGGTGATGAGGATTTGAGTTTTGGTCTAATTTATCAGTTTCATTTTGTTCACTAATAACATGTTGACGACCAACCCATACCCAACTTGAATCACGATGTAACAATGGCTGTAAATAATCAAAATAGTAGATATGAATTATGGAAAAATCTAAGACATTTAGGCAAAGGAAATTTTCTCATTACACGATTGAATTTATTACCAATATTCAATTGTGTTTAGTATACATATACATTATAAACAAACAGATAGATATCTTGATCAAGTCTAAATTTGTTTTTTATCATGAATTAATATCATTTGACTAATGACTAACAATCAAGAAATGTTACATAGCTATGTTAAATGGTTGAAGGTAGTTGACATAGAAACGTGGACCTCAGTTTCGTGTTATTTGGCAATCATCAGTTGAATATACCTGTAATCTTGAGGAACCCGTGTTATGCAGTTTCAAAGTCTGCGATGTTACCACTGAGCTATTCGGTTGAGGCTTTAAAAGTCTAGGGGTGACATCTTAGTCTGTGAGTCCATGTACCTTGGGCTGAAATCCTCCAGGAAGTATTGGTTTCCCCAAAATTACTAGTACACTTTGCTGTTGGATACAAATAAGCACGAAGCTTAGGTCCAGGACTACTCTTAACAGCCTTCAACCACCTAGCATTTCAAAACAGTGAACACGATATCAAGTTACGTAGACCAATTGCCATATTGAAAACTGATCGATGAAATTCGATTAACACTTAAAAGGATTAGATAAGAATGACATTGGTTGTTATTCAGTGATCAATCAATTGTTACTATCGGGTATAGATTTCAGATTAGTATGATATTTTCTAACAGTACATACTTCTCATATCACTTGACATTTATTCGAACATCAGATTTTATGGTATGACTGTTACTTTTAGACAGCCACTAAATATCTTGATATCAGTTAACATTGAGAATGTCCAAATACCTTACAACAGATATGAATGAATCGCATTGACTATGATGTCTCACTGAAACCACTGAAAATGATTACACTAAGATGATCAGTATGAGGATTTGTGGAAATTGAAGTACTTTCACAGTTGAATTCATGAGTTGATCAAAGCTAGACCGTCATTGAAAACCTGGACGCACTAGATGGCCATCCAGATTTTCATAGGTTTAACTTTAAATTTAATTAGGATTTTAATAAAATTCAACAATCTCCACAAATCCCCATTATGATAATAACCACGTTTTCACTAGTGGCTAGCTTCAAGATTGATTTTTTAGAGTTCTAGGGAGAAGACGTGACCAGTGGAGTCCAATCCGCGTCGACTGAGAGACATTTATACATCTCAGACAATGGGTGAAGGGTTGCGCAAGATATTGGATCGATTGAATTGAGACATTAACATTGTTGAATGCCGGCTCAGTAGTCTTGAGCTCAAGTGTTCGCGTGCGAGATCTAAGACCCTGGGTTGGAGTTCCGTCTGCGGAATCGTGGATGTGCACTGCTGACGAGTTCAATACTAGGACGAAACAGTCATCCACTGCATCGAGATTTTCAAATATGGTCTAGCTTAGATAGACTCGTGAATCCAACTGTGAATATACTAAGATGAAACAATTGTTCAATGCTTTTTGATTTTCAATGACGAAAATCCAATTCGATCCAAATATAAAATCATTTGTCATAAATACATCAATATAGTTTGGAAGCATTTCTAAGCTTTTAAATATTTATCAAAGTAATGTCAATAGAATAGCGTTTTGTTGCAGTCTTGTAGTTAAATTACACTCGGACACAAAATAGTTCACATTGTTATTATATGAGACCAGATTATGTTCAGTGGTCATTCACCTAATCAGTGATAACGTACAGGTCTGATAAAGAGAGAAGGTTATTACCTTTAGAACCATTATATAAGATAGTATTCAGTGGTTTATATTTGAAACTATAGTCAGCTTGGATTTGGTATCGGTGATAAAACACACCAAATTAAAAATAAGCCTATCATATCAATCATTTCGTAACTGAACCTCACGAAATCTAATTAGATATGATTTCTGCTCAATGTCTAAACGACTTGTACAACGTCATCGGCCACTGATAAAAAAGTAATTGATAACACTTGAAATATGAGGTCAAAACTGTTCAACTCTGACTATAGCTCACCTTGTGTTTTTGACGACTGCCAAACATTGATGAAGCAGATCGTTTAGTGCGTTTCCGTTCTTTATTATTGTTATGAGTATTAATATTAGTTGGCAATAGTTTGTCATGATTATCAGCATCACTTTTTGGATGATTTTTCCAATTATACTTTGGTGAAGTAGAAATAGCCGATATTAACTGATTATGATCTGTCACCTCATTATTATTGGATACTGGGTCAGTAAATGTTAAAGATTGAGAGTGATTGTTATCATCATTAAGTGATTTATTATATTTTCCTCGAACACAACCACTAGCAATACTACAACTACCATTACGAGTAGCAGTGTCAATACCGTCAGAATTATCCATGTTCATCTTCTCCCAACGATAACGTACAACAACAACTCCACAATTGACAGCAAATACAAGTCCAACTACAGCAAATAGACCAAGTAAAATATACATACTCATTTCTAATGCAGGTCTTGAACTAGTTTTTGCATCGTTAGCCCTGTCATTATTTCCATTAATACCATTGTAACCACTGTTACTGTTATGACTACTACTCCTGGGATTAATGGATGGTTTATTTTTACTGTCTTTTATTAATTCTTTATTTTCTACATGATTAGTATTTCCACCACCAACATCAGACAAAATAGACAATCTATCGTCTACATTAATATCATCAGAATTTATAGAAACAGTATTAGATAGCTGAGGGTTTTGTGAATTAGAGATTTTATCCGAAGATGATGATGAAGATGATGAATACATTGGATGATAATAATCCAGTTTTTGAAATCCGGGAGCGTCTTTAAATGCCATAGAACCATGTATATTGCCTTCATTGGTTTTACTTACCTATTAGATATAAAACAAACATACCATTTAGATATAATAAAACATTTCAGTGTCTATGATTTGACTGACTGTTTTATAAGGATTCATCATTTGACTTTAATTCGTAAACAAAGTGTTTTAAATTAATGTAGAAGACTTGTAACTCAAATGGATAACTGTTTTCGTATTAGAGTCTCTCATGTGAATGAGTAGATCAATGAACTTGGATGTTCATTTGGGTTGATAAAATTAATCTCCAAGTCATACAGAAGTATAATCTTATGATATTGATTTGAACAACGATAGATTGTGCTACACTAACAAACTCTATTCAAATTACACTTAGTACTAAATAGATCGATTATATCATCAATTAATATAAGAATTTATAACCGTTAAATAATTTTAAATAGATTTCTTTAAAGGTAGTGCTGCAATTCTACACTGAGTTAAATGTAATTCCCACCAACAATGTTGAAGTCACTAACAGCAAATATCAATAAAACAGGAATATATTAACAACGTGCAACAATAATAATAATGATATTCTGTGATTAAATATTAAATATGAAAGCTCGAAAAGGTCAATAAATTCCGATTCCGTTTCAAATGATTGTTAGCAATTATCTCTTAAATGTACATGAGTTATTTGCCAAGAAAATCCCAGCAGCATTAGGTCTCAACATACATAAAGGGCAAAGCAAGATTCTCCGATGCAACATAACATGCACCAGTAGAGTCACATTTGACGGAGAAGATTTCGAAGATGTGAAAACCTTTACATATATGCTCAGCATCATTGATAAACATGATGGGTCTGATGCAGATATGAAGACGCGGATCAGAAAAGCAAGAGCAGAACATTTACAACTGAAGAACATGTGGAACTCAAAACAACTCTTTGTCAACCAACACCAAGGACAGGAGTTTCAATACAAATATCAACACAGTTCTACTGTATGAGGTGGAAACCTGAAGAACTATGAAAGCCATCATGCAGAAAATACAGGTGTTTATTAACAGTTGTCTAGACAAAATGCTTCGGATCCGTTGACCAGACACTATCATCAACATCCTACTGTGGGGGAGAACAAACCAGATTCCAGTGAAGGAAGAAATCAGGAAGAAGCATTGGAAGTGGATAGGACACACATTGAGGAAAGCACCCAAGTGTGTCACAAGACAAGCCCTCACATGGAATCCTCAAGGCCAAAGGAGAAGAGGAAGACCAAAGAACACATTACGCTGAGAAATGAAGACAGACATGAGAAGAATGGACAAAAATTGGATAGAACTGGAAAGGAAGGCCCAGAACAGAGTGGGTTGGAGAATGTTGGTCGTCAGCCTATGCTCCATTGGGAGTAACAGGCGTAAGTAAGTTAGTAAGTATTTGACAAGAAAACATATGGTGCTTTATTATATCAAATGTTAGATCCTTTGTAAAACATATAATATTACACTGTTTAAGTAACAAATTTACGGTGTATATTTTGATTGTATCCAATAGTAGAATATAAAACATCCATTATGTCTTATTTGAAACTTATTAACTAGATTTATCTATAACTCAGTATTTATGCTCATACTGAAACTAGCATATGATGCTTTTTGATGGAGTTTTATTCACTCAGTTGAATGGTTTGGTCGTGCAGCTTTCATCTTTCTTCTGAATGACAACATCAGTACAAACTTCAAATAACAAAACTCCATCAAAATCATCTATCTGAGCTACAAATCTCCACTATCTCAAAATTATATAATTCTTGTTACTTCTAAAGTAAACGTATTATTCATTACACTAATGAATTCAGATAGATAATAGCCTGAAATCTGAAGCTATTATTGAAACATTGACCAAAGATTGAATATATATGTCATCAAAGGTTGATCAATAGATATCCTGATTGATGAATGTAAGTAGTACTTTTGAAATGATAACTGTATTCAATGATTGAGGTCATGGATGCGCACTGCTGAGGAGTCTCACAATAGGACGAAACGGCCATCCAGTGCTTAAAGGTTTTCCATGGTGGTCTAGCTTCAAATAACTCAATATCTTAACCATTGCGATTGAAGTTGTATGAAATCAGTAGTTTTAAATAAATAAAAAATATCTAATTATTTTATATTTACTTGTATAGTTTTTGGATTAAATTCATAATGATCGTTACTTTCTAAATATTCATTCATAGATAAACTATTTTTAGGAGTTATTATTTCACCACGAATACGAACATGTGGAACTAGAAGATTTCCACTTGGTGATGTTAGTCCAACTTCTAATATATCACCTAATTAAAAGAAGAAAAAAAAAGGATTGATAAATGGGTTGAATAACTTATGATAGAACATATGTGTGACAATCGATAAGTAGCACAAAATTTAGGTTTTGTGAAGATTGATATTCATAAGAAATATAAATTTGAAACGTTGAAAGAATTAAATTCATTTGGTATTGTTTACTTAAATTTTTCCATTGATGTGTTAGGACTACAATGAATCAGTCTCTTATTGGCATATGTGCATACTATGTGTATTGCCTCGATATTGACTTAATTCGCAAACATTATAAGATTCAAGTAAACAATACCAAGTGAATTTAAACTTCACCCCATTGCTGAAGCAAGCGGCTATCAGCGCTCAGTAGGTAAGTGGATAACCCGATGGTGTTAGAAGCAAACGGTACTGGGTTCGAGTCTTAGAGTAAATAATAACTCTGAGATGCAGGTACATCCAGCTGACGGGTCCCAAGTAGGACGAAACGCGCATCATAACTGGATTCTACTACTAGCCACTATCCATCTTTGCTTATAATGCTTAAAAGAGTTCTTATGTATGAGACTTAACTGAATCTATCCATATAAAGAATTCGTATGGAATATATGACTATTGGTTTGATAAGTTACCATATGTGATTACAATACAAATCAAAAGTTAACTTATATTAATTTTTAAAACAATTCGCGATTACAAAAACATATATTCCTTCTTTTAATTCGTTCGAAATTCACTTCCCAATACGAATAACAAGATAATTACAACCTTATTAATAATGATAAAAACGCAAATGCAAAAGCTAAGGACTATCTGAAACTCAACAGATTAATGAATAACCCGTTTGATTGTTGAAGCATCAGGTACTTGGTTCATATCACAGAACAAACATCAATACGTGGTACGAGTATACTCAACTGATGAATCTTAAATGAGACAAAAAATCTCTCATGAATTTCATTGCTAATTGCATTCCATCTATTCTGTAAATGTGATAATACTGTTTGGCATTTATAGTTTACTTAGAAATAAACATGATAAAAATCAATCGATTTGATCGTAACAGTTTTTCCATGAAATTAATAATTAACATTCCATCATGGAATAAAAGATCACAAGAACAAAGATTGAAACAGAGTAATAAATGGATTCATTTAATTCCATTAGGTTCACATCAGTTGCTTACAACCTAAATTATTTGAAAATCAAAGTTATCACAGATATTGACATGTGGTGCGTGCGATTTATATTGATGTAAATAGTGTATGACGCGAGTTAAAAAACAGAATGTCTGGCAGCAGAAGATGAGAGCAGATCAAAAAAGGAAGAGCAGGGACACAATGCAGTTTGTAAGGAAACGCATGAACAATGAAATGTGAGACAATGGATTGATGATTGCAACAGGAACAGTCCGGTTCGATATGATGGATTAATATTATGCAAATTCACGGTTTACTATATGGTTTTTCTATTTTAGCGAGTAACTCTGTAATTCTGTGCGAAATACGTTCGCTTGTCCCCACTCGTGTTCTGTTCACTAGAGATATACTTTTAAATAGGAGGGTGATTAATGGATGGATACATGTGTATCATGATGTAGCGAAGATTCCGATAGAGTTAATAAAGTCATACAAGTTTTTGTTTCAGATAAGTAAATAAAGTGTGAGAGGGAAAGTTACAGAACATTCAAATAGTGATTAGAATCCATGGAATTAACAAACATTAGATGATTATGTAATGAACTTACTTGGAATAGATTAGTGGTAATAAAGAAAGATACCAAATTGAAATCAGTCAGTTATGAATTGAAGAAAACAATGACAATGATATAATTTAAACTTGAGAAAGAGTTGAAATAATGAACGACGTAATAAATAGAAAGGTTTAATATTATCAGGGCAAAGAAAGATTTATTACTGTCTCCTTTTCGATACATAGATCTGGTTTTCGATGTTTGAATGCAATCGCTTCGGTAAATTTCAAAAGATTGAAGTTTGATTGTTTGTTAATCAACTTGAAAGAATTCAGTGTATTGACTACATGTCCTGTATTAAGGAGATGTCTTGTGATGGCACGGCTGAATGTTTTTAATCCATTAGATCTTACAGTCTTCGGAATATGTTCTTTGAATCGGACGTAGGTTCTCCTTTCTGTTCTACCAATGTAACTGCTTTGACAGATACATGTGAATTTTTCTACACAGTTGGTGGTAACATGAAAGGGATGTCTGTCCACCTTTGATCATGGTAAAGAACACGTTGTTTTGGACAAGACAATTAGTTTAACTGCAGTATAAGTTCTTGTGTATGGAATAAAAGATACTGAGATATTTAAACAATATAGACAGGTATATTGATTTAAAGTTTAGTATACATGATGTTCAGCATGTTTGAACTAATGTTCATGAACAAACACACCTTCATAAACTAACCTAGACACAATTTTAAAAGGTCAAGAATGTGTCAAAAGTATGAACAAGGCTGATATACTAGTGAATAACTGATGAAGAATAACATTCTTCATAAATGTACATGAATAACAAATTGAGCTGATCAGTTAAGAATCTTTTCAAAACAATCTTATCAAGGACTTATGACTCTTGTTTTAGTAGAAATAACTTTATTGCATTTAAACAATATCCTTACCAGAAAATTTGATTTTTCTGTGAAGTAACCATACTATTGGACCAGACCAATAATTACTTGCATTAATTAATGTTATGTTTTTTACGATTCCATTACGTAACATATTACTGTATGTTTGTTGATTACGTGATATAGAATGATCACCAGTTCGAAGTAAATGTGGTTTCATACGTACTGAACGACGAGATAATCCAAGAAATCGATTATTATTTTGTCGAATAAATGAAGATTTCGATAAAATTTGAGAAGATTCTGATGAGAAAATAGTTGAAGTTGGAGATACTCCTCTTACAGAACGTTGTTTTGTTTCTACTAATCCAGGTGAACTAGTTTCAATCCAGAATAAATCAGGTCGACAATTTTTAATTGATAAACTCATTGGAATCTTATCCTTTCCATATAGTCGTTCATAAATCTAAAGAAGCAAAGTGATGAGAAATGTATGACTTAGCTTTTTTTCTTAAATGTTCACATATTATTTTAACTATAAACAACAAAACGTTTATACAAGTCTATCATCACATGCTAAATGGTTTGAGTTTATCTCATCTCAGTATACAATGGTTACCGATACCTTTTCTATTGGATTGAATTACTCACCGATGAATTTAAGTGAAATGATTTAGAATTTATTGTAGTGATATGGGTCTTATTTCAAATATTATTTGTAACTAATGTATGTTAAAAATTAAAATTCAGGATCTAATAAAAGACAAACAATGAATCAATCTTCTTCATTGTGATTGATTTTGAGCCATGTCAGTAAACGTTACCAATCAACATATTGATCTTCGTTATCTTAGAGGCTAACTAAGTTGTTTTCATTAATGGATTGGTCTTACATTTAGGTTTAGTCGTCCTTAAACTTCTTCCAACTTACTTTTATACAAGTCAAGAATATAAGTTGGAGTAGGTAGTGGTTAATCATAAACAAAACAAAACTTATTTACCTTAATAGACTGATCATTCAATTTACTATCCTCATTAAAGCATCTCATGATACACTAGATTTCTCACTCAATCATTCCACAATACTCACAAATCATGTATCATAATAAGAGAGTATTATGAATAGGACTACAGTACAGTATATTCTCTATAATAATGTAAGTCATAACAACTTATAGCAACTCATGTGCAGTTGAGTTTATTCACATTTAATTTAGTTAAGCTCTTTTGTTAACTTATCTAAAAGATAAAATCATTCGTGCAATAACAACATACCATTGTAGCTTTACTACTGTTGCACTTGTATGTATGCTTGAGCATTGCTTACTGCTTACGCATATATTCATTCTACTAGCCTTATTATTAGTCGCTTAATTTATTCAATGATTCGTTTATTTCATTTGCCTACTTGCTTTTTGGCACTACTCTTTCATGATTATTTAGCGTACCTGTAAGTTTTGGTTATCTGTTCATGGTACAATAATAAACTTAATCAATACTTCATACTCGCCTTCTGAATAATACACCATTAGGGCGTTATCTAGTGACGATTAACAGGACGAACTGTATACGAAGTTTAAGGATTATATTGAATACCGACCACTACAAACTTAAACTAGTGGATACTTTTATGTCAAACTCTTTTTTTCTTCCTATAAATGAGTAATGTTTGGTTCTATTATTGTTCTTTGATAGGTTACAATATTACAAGATTTCATTCGCTGAGTACGAGTTCAACTGACATAAAATAACCAATTATATCAATTTTGTCAGCTTTCAGCTAAAGAAGTAAAATTGGAAAAGATGATGGAAATGGATAGAACATACATTACGCAAATCATCAAACTGCATCACGAGGCAAGCCCTAACTTGGAATCCTGAAGGGAAGCGGAAAAGAGGAAGGCCAAAGAACACACGTCGGGAAATAGAAGCAGATATGAAAAGGATAAATAACAACTGGAAGGAGCTGGAAAGAAATACCCAGGACAGGGTTGGATGGCGAATGCTGGTGAGCGGCTTATGCTCCTTCACGAGGAGTAACAGGCGTAAGTAAGTAAGTAAGTAAGTAAGTAAGTAAGTAAGTAAGTAAGTAAGTAAGTATCAGTTTTGTGGATATTAAAACAAACAAAATATCTTGGTAACTGACTACAAAGAAAAACATATTGATCATTGATTCTTGAAGAAATATATATATATATATATATATATAAGCAAACATGTATAGTGGCTAGCAGTACAATCCAGTTTGACACACTGTTCGTTTTATTTGGGACTCGTCAGCTGGATATCCCTGCATCTCAGAGTTGATTCTCACTCCTGGATTCGAACCCAGGACTCAGTAGCTATGTGGATAACGCAATGGCATTTGAATCGTACGGTACTAGGTTCGAGTCCCGGAGTGAACATCCCGCTGACAAATCTCAAATAGGACGAAACACACGTCAAATTGGATTCTACTTAATAGCCACTATCCATTTATTCTCATAAAGCTATATCGAAGCAATCCGTACAGGATGTAAATATGCTAACAACAGACTGATCAATTTCAGTCCTAAATAACGATAGGAAGATACAAGTAAATAATTGTTTCTATCATTTCAATAAATTCTTATATACAATTTCTTTCATCGAAAATAAATGTTAAATTTATTTTTTCCTCCTTTTTATCTATCAGTCATCATTTGATTGGTTGATCAATCCGTTTATTATTGATCGTAGACTTAATTAAATTGAAACCAATTTTGATATAGAAAAAAAAGAAGTCAGAACATTGAAAGAGATTTTTTGCTGTAAAAATTTAGATGATAAAAATTAGTTTTTCTGTCAATTGTATTCATGAATGTAGTAGTTGCTGTTGCTGTTGGTGATGATGATGATGATGATTAAGTTGTTAAATTGAAAATATATATGAAAAGGGGTTATGTGGAAATTGTAGTAATTTCAACAGTTGAGATCATGAGTCAATTGAAGCTAGACCATAATGGAAAACCTGGAACCACTGAACGGCCGTTTCATTCTGTTGTGGGACTCAGAAGTGCGCATCCACGACCCCGCCTGGCGGGATTCGAACCCAGGACCTATCAGTCTCGCGCCAGGCGCTTAACCAACTAGACCACTGAACTGGTCGGCATCCAATGGTGTTAATGTCTAACTTCAACTAATCCACGAAATTGAGCGACACATCCACCATTGTCATCAGTGTGTTACTACCTCACAACTGGCCCGGTTGACTCATGATCTCGACTGTTGAAATTATATAAACAAAATTGTTTAACCGATAGGTTTTGAGATCTTGGATGAGTACTGTTGAAGAGTCCCATATTAGGACAAAACGGCAATCCAGTGCTTCCAGGTTTCTCACGATGCTTGTGCTTGTTACATAACTTTTATTTTAGTTTATGAGTAATTTGACGTATTTGTTACTTACAACCTGGGTGAATGTTTAGTCAGTCTAATGTGGTTATTTGTAACAATGCAAACTCAGACAAGTGAAATTCACCATGCTGAACTATACAATTTATGTTTCGTAATTGATAGAGCTTGTCTGGAAGAGTTCGTCTTCTTATATATGCCGGAAGCACATGACGGCAAAGATAACGGCATGTCCCAATTTATCCACGATTCAGGTTACATCTGTTCACAATACGTTTTGCTTCTAGGCAAACATAACAGGACGCCTCCAACCAAAATGATCCCCAAAATGTGGAGATTAGGAAGTTACGAAGCAACAATCGATCCAACGTTTGCACTACAAGACAGAGAGAGTTAGATCAATGTTCTTCGCAATGATTTTGTGGTTTTGCTGCAGCAGACGACCACTTAAATATGAGGACGTCTAACATTCGTGCAACTCGACGGACACCCAACAAACCCAAAGTATTTGAAATATGCAATAACCTCCTCTTATGAGGCCACTCAAGGTCGTTGAAACGAAACTGCAGGCAGATTTGAAAGGGTCTGATGGTTTTCCCGCGCTCAGACATTTATTTCTTTGTAGTACATTTCCGTTAAGTACTTTTAAGAAGAAGAAAAAAGTTACTAGCACAATAATTAATTGTACTATTTATGTAAATTACATACCTCAGTCATTCGATTCCATAAAATAGATGAACCATCAGATAAATGTATCCATACAATAAGAAATCCAATAGGATTACCCATTGTAATTGCATTTAATTGATTTGTTTTATTATTAAAATGATAATTATCATTATTATTATTATTATTATTATTATTATTATTAGATAATATTGACATTTTTCTATGTGTATTTATATTTGGTTGATTGAATTCTGAATTAATTGATCCACTATGAGTTAATTGACTACCTTTTAATTCAACTTTAAGTGAATAAACACCAGACAGAATTGGCATACGTTCTGTCGATGATGATAAGAATAAATTATCATTATTATTATTATTATCAATATTATTATTATTATTACTATTTGAAGATGATAACGTTGAACTTGTTCTTTGATGTGTATCATCCATACCGGATGAATGACTAACAGAGATAGAGAAATCTATTAAAAAAGAAAAAAAGAAAAAAGAAAACTCATGTATTAGTGAATAGATTTTATATACAAAATCAATTTTAGTATTTTTAATCGGTGAATTGACGAGTCAATCTAAAATAGATTATCGTTGAAAACTTGGAAGCACTAGACAACTGTTTCATCTTAGTATGGTACTGCTCGACAATGCGCATTCAAGATTCCGCACACAGGAATCGTAATCAGGACTTACAGTCTCACGTGAACACATAACCTTTAAACCATTGAACTGGATAGATTAAAGTTGGACATTAACATCGTTAGATGCCTACTCAGTGGTGTTACAACAGTAACATGGTTTACGTAAGTAGTCAAAAGAATGTATTCTTACACAATAAAAAGATCTACATATATATTAAAGGGGATAAACGAATGAATGAATAAGTAATTAGTAAATTGATACTTCTTGTTCATAAGAATTTCATTCCATGTTTAATAAAGTTTTCATAAATGATCATAATTTACGTCCTCTCTGTCGTCACAATATATATGAATTGATGAATTTTAAGTGGTAACAAACTCATTGGTAGATTTTATTCAAAAAATCCATTTAGTCATTTCAATAATGAATATATCTTACCAATGACAAATGATTAAACACAATGAAATCCACGCTGTTACACTTCAATTCTATGTTTAATTTATGCTACTTATAATAACTAACTTGGAATCCTGAAGGGAAGCGGAAAAGAGGAAGTCCAAAGAACATATTACGTCGGGAAACAGAATCAGATATGAAAAGGATAAATAACAACTAGAAAGAGCTGGAAAGAAATACCCAGGACAGGGTTGGATGGCGAATGCTGGTGAGCGGCCTATGCTCCTTCACGAGGAGTAACAGCCGTAAGTAATTATAATAAAAATAGAACAATTTGAAAGATATTTGTTGTTTGGTTTTTTAATTAGTATCTTTTTTGTATAAGTACACATATACCGTTGGTAAGTACGAAAGTAAATGTCCCTGGAATTATCTTAAATACTCAATATTCAGGAGTAAATAGTTAGAATAACACAGCTTTCCATGTAGTGTTCTGTCAATTATAAAGAATACTTAAGAACACATAACACTAAGTATTTACCCGTATACAATAGGTGTCCAAAATCGAAATACAAACTGAATAATAAACCTGACATTAATATCTTAGGTCTTCTGATAATTCTACTATAAAACAGACATTCGTAAATGGACCAAAATTAATTTCAATTTCTATAGGCAGTGTTTTATTGATAGAATTATACAAACTAATGATGGCATCTGTCACTAAGTTCTAATGAAACTATTTGAATAATGGATTGGTTCAATGAGCGAAACAAGAACTTACGGATAATCATTGTGAGAGTTTAGCTATTTCATTAATAAATTCAGTCAGTCAGTTACAACGTAGAATCAGGCACATACATGCATCAGTCCAAGTTGTCACACCTCATTAGCACAGCAAGACAAACACTGGATTCATAGAAGCAGTTAACACAATGGGTTCGAATCCCGCCAGGCGGGGTCGTGGATGCGCACTGCTGAGGAGTTCCATAATAGGACGAAACGGCCGTTTAGTACTTCCAAGTTTTCCGTGGTCGTCTAACTTCAATTGGCTTATGATCTTAACTGCTGAAATTACTACTACATTGAAAATTCATACTTAAAACAAAAAAAACAAACATTGAGATCTGTGCACACTAAATTAACACAAAAAGAATGAAAGCGTAACAAAACAAATACACCATCGTATCTCTGAACATTAATCCTTATGGTTAATCGAATAATTAACCAAATCAATAATAAGCTTGATTTGATTTAATCATTTAGTCGATATTAATTACATTATCAGTACAAATTTAGCTTTCAAGTTTGCTTAATAAATTTCAACGAATTTGACCTATACCTTTAGAATTCATCTTTAAAATATAGAGATAAAGCAATAGGAACACCAATCACTTTCTCACTTACGCCTGTTACTTTCAATGGAGACAATGGAATACCAAATATTAACTTTATATTTGTATATGAAACATTTTCGTACAGTCGCTTAATTTACCTTTAATCTTCTGTTTAGTTACTGTTATGTTATGCAAAAATTTTCAATCTTCCGATTGTTTAATGTTTTATAAACTCATTTTAACTAATTACCTACAATCAATTTCACTCGTAACTCGTAACTCAAACGTTATCCGGTGAAGTTGTTTGGGTTTTCTGGAAATCGTTTCTATTCCTCATCGCTCAAAAACCCACCATGTAGATGTAATTTTGACGGAAATCGTTACTTCCAGGTCTCGGTGAGCAGGCGTCATACCCTGAGCATGTTTGGTCTACATGCATATCGGTAACTCAAAAGTTCTCACCTGTTCATCTTTTGGTATACATAGAGGTATAATTAACCTAATGGTAAATAAACATTACATCCACACCAGAAACACATGAGTTTTCATTCATGCAATATGTAGCACACATACAGATATATTCATCCAGCTGTAAGGGTAGATGGTCACTGCTGCCTGTGAACGTATTTGATACAACCCATTACATGCATATCACTGTTACGATGGCTTTCGCCTCTGCACTTCATGATATACAACTGAGCATAAGCACTTTTTCAACGAAGCTTGATGATCACCTATCTGAATTTTTTGCTGCCATATATTTTCATTATATCCTCGATCTGAAAGATAGAAATATTTCAGCCTACGATTTTGTGCTAACTCACGAGTGTATCCATAGCATATACCAACATGAACAAACCACACTAGTCTAGACGGATGTAATTCATGTACATAATCATACATATCAGGTAGCCCCAAAAGACTTTTAGAGAGCCTCGAGAATAGAAACCGTTTAATCTGATTTACAGCTCAGTGATGGATTAGTCCGATCTCTGTCGACTGTTTAAGATAGCTAACAAAATTGACCCTACTACCCAATAGCTCCGTGAGGAGGCCCTATGTTGGATTTTATTTTCACTTCGATGGTATATATATATATATATATATATATATATATCTGAGACATCTCACTCGAGGATCAAACCCAGAATCTTTGTTCTCTTGCGTGAACGCTCAGTTTCTGGATCACTGAGAGGGCATCCAACGACGCATATATATATATATATATATATATATATATATATATATATATATCCTGGGTTTGATCCTCGAGTGAGATGTCTCAGATACAAACCGCTGAGGATTCCCACCCTTAATGGGATGAAATCGTTATCCGGTGTCTTATATCCGAACGAGAATAAATAAATAATAACCATTAGGAATTATTTATGAACTAATATTGTGTGTATATTCTTATTGTTTAACTCTTAAGTAACTATATTATATATATATTCATATTCCTTTCATTATAAGCTTTTATTTAACCTGTTGACTGTTATCATATAATTCACTATTCTTGAAATATCCCTAATTTATTAGTAACAGTCACATTTTGGCTTCATCTTGTATAATTGTTATTTTCTATTCATAATTTGATGCTGTCTGGTTTATTTATATATAAACCCAGTATGTCTAAAATATATGATTTGTATTGTGGAGGCTGATATTGACATTCCGGACTAAATTGGATGAGTTTCAAGAGAAGATATTACAGTGAGACTATAATTTATAGAGGACATTTAGGCGACGCTAGACTGATTTCGAGAGTGTTCACCTAATAACCAGAACCGAATGGTGCTTATAAACCTGATTGATGAATTAGAATTATGATTTACAGTCGATGGTTAAGGTCAAGAATTAGATTTAAAATTTTCATCACGAACTGACATCAGCTATAACGCTAAAATTCTATTTAACTAATTTAGTGAATGAATTTCTCGCAAAAATTCAAGACTTGTTATCACAAATTGGATTGGTTTGTCCATAAATCTCACCGATATTACTCTCAGTGAACCAATAAGAACTCTAGGGTATTCGTGTCGATTTAGACGTCATTATTCTGATCGTATAAATTGGTATCTCTAGTTAACTGTCATATCACATGAGTTGATTA
Organism: Schistosoma intercalatum; assembly: GCA_944470365.2. Lineage (NCBI taxonomy): Eukaryota > Metazoa > Platyhelminthes > Trematoda > Strigeidida > Schistosomatidae > Schistosoma > Schistosoma intercalatum. Next base: position 42,971,272 of record OX103726.1, read on the forward strand.
ATCGAGCATAAGGAAATAATACATTACTCTCATCTTCTCGGTAATAATCTATCTAAGATCATTTTATAATGTCAACTATGAAAATATAATACAAACATTACAATGAATTTAAAAATATTCTCCAATTTTTTTATATCTCGTTATCACAACTGATTGATCACTGGGTGGTCGGTGATCAATGTCATGTATGTCAAGTCCTTCCTAGTACAGATCGAATGCTATCGACCATGTTGCAATGTGGCCATCAGTCTAGGTGGCTCAACACTGCATGCACTATGTTGAAATTAGATGGTGGTTGGAGGTAGTCAACAGGTAACCCTGGACCCGGGTTTCGTGCTACTTGGCATTCGTCAGCAAAGTGTGCTTGTATTCTTGAGTGAACTGGTGCCCCCTGACGGATTCGATTCCGTATCACCTAGCTTCACAGTCAGAGACATTACCACTTGGCTATCCGGGCCGCGATTGATCTCCTGTAGGACTGAGATTTAATCACAATTGATTGATCGCTGGATGGTGGTCAATGTGATGTATGTCAGATCCTTCTTAGTGTAGATCAAATGACTTAGACTGATGGTTACATTACAACTTGATCGATAAGATCCGATCTGCATTAAGAAGGACCTAACATAAATGATATTGACCACCACCCAGTGATCAATCAATTATGATTACATCTCAGTCCTTCAGGAGGTCGGTCGCGGCCTAGATAGTTCAGTGGTAACGTCTCTGACTGTGAATCTGGGTGATACGGAATCGAATCCGTCAGTGAGCACCAGTTCACTCAAGAATACAAGCACACTTTGCTGACGAATGCCAAGTAGCACGAAATCCGGATCCAGGGTTTCCTGTCGACTACCTCCAACCACCATCTAATTTTATATCTCGTTGTAAGATAATAAATACAAACAAACAAAACATATTCTATAAACTAACCTGTTACTAATTGTGCAGATAATCCAACAGGCCATATACTTGTTTCATCTGTAACATGAACAGTTATACTTGGCTCTTTAAATTGTTCATCATTTTTTAATAATAATGATTGATTATCATTATGTAATTGTATTGATGTATGATCTTTTAATTGTTTTATTAAACCTGGCGGTATAAATGTATTTAATAAATTTCTATTAATTGGTGATAAATATAATTTAACATTACCAATATATTGTCCAATAATCCATACACGTAATGGTTTAATAAATTGATTCGAATTGAATGATGATAATGATGAAGATAATGTAGAAGATAATTGATTGGTCAATTTCTGATTATAATGATTACCTATTTTAATTAAACGTATTGGTAATTGATAATGATTATTGATTGATTGATTAATATTGATTAAATAATTTTCATTAGAATTTTTTAATAAATTATTATTATTGATTACATTTTCATGAATATATTCCAAACGTAAACGATGTATTGTAAATTCAGTGACATCAACATATTGATTAATACGTCCACCAAGTACATCTTTATCATGTAGAACAGAACTAGCTAAAATAAATCTTTTTAAAAGAAAAGAAAAAGAAAAAAATGAGAAATAATTAAGAAAAGGTATTATATTTTATTTACGCACAAAGAGGCATAAGTCACTTGAATTGTTGTTCAAGTGCCCAAATCGAAGTAATTGATTTACTTAAGGAGCCATACTCGGAAAATTTGACCTAAAGATTTGATACAAAAGGAGGTGGAGCAAAGTAAGGAGATGCATTGCTATGATAGTCATTTGTTCCCTCAAGATGTTGGAGCCCATGTATACCATTGGTTTGAAATCAGGGTATTCCAACTCCTGTAGGTGAACTCTCCGTGTTCATCAAACCGGTTAAAGAGTCAGATATTTACTCTTTGTCCTCTAAGTTTCGTAGACAACACTCTCACCACGAGAAGGCAGTGACTAGGACTTAACTGGCAGTGGTTGTATGTACGTGGATACGTGAGAACAAAATTAAAAATAAATAAAAAAGTATTTTAAAAAATATGTGAATATTTTTGTTGTTGTTATAATGAAGAATCACTAAAAAAAATAAACATATGGTGAAGAACATCTGTTCACATTGACTATACAAGGATTATCTTAAAATTTTAGTTATAACATTAAGTATAATTCAATAGTGAATAGCTTCGAGAGGTATATCGTGGAGTCCTAGTGAGAATTAATGACCAGCGGAGTTCAACTCGGTCAGTTATGAGATAGTAACTCACTGAAGACAACGGTGAATATGTCACCCAATGTCGTGGATCGGTTGAAGTTAGACATGAACACCGTTGGATGCCAACTAACTCAATGGTCTAGAGGTTAAATGTTGGCGCGCGAGACTAATAGGCCCTGATTTCGAATCTCGCAAAGCACGACCATGAATGCTCATTGCTGAGGAGTCAACATGTGATTTCGTAACATATATGAGTAGTTTTGTTTTGTTTTATTCTGAGTAAGTAAAGTATGTGAGATAATTTTTAAAATGATATTTCAACGAGTTCATGATAGTTTATATTTACGAGATGACAGTATTTACACATTTATTAATAACTTTTCACTTCTGGAAACTTCTGGAAACAATGCAAAATTTAACTACAGATTAACTAATCATTTAATCAATGTAACGTATAATTCAAGAAACATTTCAAAGTTTAAAATGTTCTTTCTACTAGCTTCTCAAGACTTTCAGCGATTTCAACTATTTCTGAATTAAGTCAATTGATAGTAGAATAAATTACACATTGTATAGTGTGTCTTCAAAAAAAAACATCTATTTAATGACTATAGAAATCTTTAGATCTAATTCCTGTACAGATTTTATTTTCGTTGTAAACTAATTTTTTTTAAGAAAAAAGAACATTGAATCTAATGTACATCTCTATGTGTGGTTACTATGGTTACAATGGATCTTCTTTACACTTGAAAATAATATATATTCCAATCACGAACTGATATCGGTTGAAAATAAGAACACATTGATGTCAAAAAAAAGAATAGTTTAGCCAACATTTTTATCTGAGTTTTAGACTTTTCAATGGCTAAACTAATAATCCAGATTAAAGTAGCTGTGTATGTTGACCTTTTCACTTATCTTAGAAGTTTTGTCAGTTCGGATACATTAGCATCTATTGAAATCTAGACATTAATTTAGAAACTCCCTGAACTTTGATTAACTTTTATTGGTGCAGATGTATTCAACCTTCGTTGTACAGTACTGATACTTTACAAATAATCTGATCTATACCTAATCTTTTCCACTGTTACTGATGCTATTAATGCTATAGTCATTGTGATATTTATTTTGATAATTTCATTTGATTCTTCTGATGAACTGTGACAATTTGAACAGATGCATACTATTGTGACTTTAAGTTCGACTAATTATCACGTGACTTATCCACCAATCGGAATACGACTTATACAATTTTAGCACTGTGCCAAACCAATGACGTTCGACCAGTATGAGTAGGCTAACGTTGTTAATGGTCATTTGTCCTCTTAGCCCTTAAAGTTGAGTCCAGAACGCCAATAACAGCTTCTACTATACGAATAATTTATTTCGAATATACTTGATTTATATACCAGACAAAAAGATCGCTGTGAATGTGGGGGACTGTAATCAATAAACTGAACATAGATTAAGAACAGCAAATCGTATACTAATGATCTATAGATCAACGAAGCTTATGATAATAAGAATATAGATATACATAATCTGATTACTGACCAGATATGCAATAAGAAAAAATATATAATATTAGTTCATTAATAGTTCTCAGAAGTCACCCGTAATTTATTCATCACTAGGATACAATACATACATTTGCCAAATTTTACATTGTTGACTGCTAGACTAACTTGTGACTTTCATTTTTTGTACGGGATCAAATTTAAAACAATAATAGTATAACATTAAAACAAAGTAAACAATATCGATTTCACTTTTATGAATAGTATAAAATAAAATTACCTTCAACGATTATACAAAAACTGAACAACTATCTAATTTGACATATTTCTGAACTAGGTTTCTGACACTAAACACAAATGAAAATCAATTTGCATTAATATCAGAAGGGGGTTTTGTAGAGATTGTAGTAATTTCAATAGTTGAGATCATGAGTCAATTGAAGCTAGATCAACATAGAAAACCTGGAAGTACTGGATGATCGTTTCGTCCTACTGTGGGACTCCTCAGTAGTGCGCATCCACGACTGATACGTCTTGGGTTCAGTTTGTAATAATTCAAAAATGAAAATATTTTTCATTATCTTTTGATAAATGATATTATTTAATAATCTTGGATATAGTACTTTTGAACTTCCATTGACGAATAACTGCGTCTAGACCTGATTTTTCAAAACTAACTCAGTCGTACATACAGTTAGTGAAATTCATGATCAAATTTAAAGATTTATTTGGTTTCTATTTAATGAACATATTACTAAACAGCGAACTTTGTAATCTGATATGTACTTCATTCAAATTGGTAGTATCCTAAACTCATTTCATACTAAATTATCACTTCTGGGAATAAAATTATATTCAAATTATAACAATCTTTTTCTACAAAGTACATATGCAAATAGAAGGTTTAATTACATATGCAACATACAAAGCTTATTTAGTGATATTTAAAAAATAAATTAGTACATTAGCATATAACTTAAGTCTAAGGTTTTTTACTGACTATCTCGAATCGCCTAACATCGAAATATTGGGCATATGATATCAGGTCAATTATACTAATAACCACATTGCAACACAATCGTAATAAAAATTCGAATAACATCGTATTAATCATTATTTAGTGGTTAACCACTATAAAAATAATTCATTTCAACAGGGGGTTATTTTAGATACTCTTAACTTGCGGATAAGATCATAGATTATGAAACTACACAACCCAACGTTCTAATCACACATGAAACATTATTTTCTTCAAGTGTTTAAATACTTCTTGTTACCAAATACCATTGAGTATGAAACCCTAAAAACCAAGGTATCTTACATTTTCTATCCAATCACATAGAAATATCTAGGAAAAATAAAAACAACCTACTGATATTCATTCAAATCCTTTTTTTTGGATCAAATATTTTTTTTCAAGAATTAGTATCCATGTTCTTTGATCTAGTTTTCATAAGATAACTCATCTTTTAGACATAACATTACTTTTAGTATTATTCTATCCTATCTCCTATATGTTTGATTATTCTTGTCAAAAATAGAAATAAACAACGAACTGTCAAACAGATTTTTTTTTTAAAAAATGCAAGAAAGAATTCATTCAAGAAAGTTAAAAGATGTATTCATATTAATCGATAGATTTAGAAGTAGACATTCGATATGTATGCTTGTCATTTTAGTCGTTATGTGGTATATATACATGTGCGTGTGTGTGTGTGTGTGTAGGCAATGAACCTATGTAGTCAACATTGAGGTTGGCATAAACCAATACAAATTTCTTGTCTCTATACGCCATTTCTACTCATCAAATTTAAAATTATGCCTAATTTGTATTTTTGGATATTTATGTGTGTGTGTGTGTGTATATGTGGATTTCCTAGGATGTTGGTCTTATTACGAAACCATATGAGATAGAAATTTAAAGAGTTACTTATAATTAGTATGGTTACTACTGTTATTATTGTTATTATAACTGTTCCATATTACTAAGGAGCAAGTAGAAGAGTAACAAATCAATGAATTGATGAATAGTTATCGATAAATGTGTATATATATACCACACACACATACATTAATACATTGTACTCTTTATGTTTATATTCACATACAGACATAGATGTATATATAGTGAGATAGATTTGAGAAAGCATGAAATGAGAGATAACCCAAATGAAAAAGAACTTTATGTACACACACACACACACCCTAACTAACAAACAGTGTGGAAAACTAATGAGCCAGGGTAAAAATTTTGATGTTGAAAATATATAATCAATTATATAATATTGGAAAAAACGAAAGAGAACATATTTCGATGCAATGTTAAACAAAAGAGGAACTATTCATTTGATGATTAGATTTAGGTTTCTAAAGGAAACTGAAACAGTAATAATAACGATAATGATAATAATAATAATAATAATAATAATAATAATAATAATAATTCACGAATATTTTCACTTTTGTTTTGGTAGAACATAATACCTAAAACTATTGTTCGAACAATGTTGTTTAAATTTAGTATTTACATACTTACTTAGTTACACTTGCTACTACATGTGGAGGAGTACAGACCACCCACTAGCATTCTCCATCCAATACTGTCCTTGGTAATCTTTTCCAGTTCTTTCTTGTTTTTATTCATATTTTTCATATCTGCTTCTAGTTCTCGATGTAATGTGTTCTTTGGCATTCCACTTTTCCTTTTTCACTTCAAGATTCTAAATTAACGCTTGCCTTGTAATGTAGTTTGATGATTTTCATGATGTATGTCCTATCCACTTCCAACGTGTTTTCCTAATTTACTCTTCAGCTGAGAGTTGGTTTCCGCTCTCTCAGTAGGCTATTGCTGATGGTATCCGACCAACGGACATTCAGTATCTTAAGTAAACATGTGTTTATAAATACTTGTACATGTTTGATGATGGTTGTAGTAGTTCTTCACGTTTCAGATCCATACAATAGAACTGATTGTCTTGACGTTCGTTTTGAAGATTTTGACTTTGATGTTGGTTAACAGTTGTTTCAAGTTCCGTATGTTCTTCAATTGTAGGAATGCGGCTCTTGCTTTGTCAATCCTCGCCTGTATGTCCGCATCGGATCCTCTTTGTTCATCAATGATGCTGACCAGGTACATGAAAGATTTCATCTATTCCAGAGTTTCCCCATCAAGTGTGATTGGTTTGGTGTATTTGAGGATGTTGCTTTCCCTTTTGTGTATGTTGAGGCCTAATGATGCAGAGGTTGCTGCTACATTAGTTGTCTTCATTGACATTTTTTGGTGTGTAGGGGATAGGAGGGCTAGGCCTTCTGCAAAGTCCAAATCTTCTAGTTGATTCTGAGCTGTCCATTGTATTCCATGCTTTCCCTCAGATGTCAAGGTCTTCATAATCCAGTCAACCACCAGAAGAAAGAGGAAGGCGGAGAGTAGACCGCTTTGTCGGTTTCAGTATATTAGCAATCACCTAGAATAAGTGTATAGCTATTCTAAGTTCAATTATTATTACTGAAAATTATATAGTTTTAATTTACTATTTAGTTTTACATTACCGACTGACTTAGGTAAGATAACTAGAAAACATTAGACAATTTTTGTGCTTTACAATGAGACTCCTCAGTAATTTACAATCCTAACTTCAGTCAATTCGAAATATTGTTCCATTATCATCTATAAACTTTTGAACTAAAGAAAATCACTCTTGATTGTTTAAAATCTAAGTGTTCACAGTTAAACAATTATCAATTCTCAGTAATAGGTATACACCTATTCTAGGTGATCGATAATACATTGAAACTCTAGAGTTAGAAAAGTGTACAATCGATAAAATCGTTAGAATTGATCATATAATTGTCCTTATATACAAACGGTACAAATTCAGACAACATAAGACATTTCAAGAGAATCAAGTGAGAATTATTGAAACCAAGTAACCGATATAAGAGGAAATAAAAAACAAACAATATTAGTCAATGGATCATACGTAGTGTATAATCTGACACATATAAATCGGTTTAACCTTCCATACTACATTAACTGAGCAAGATGAAAGTAGTTCAAGACAAATTCTAAAATAGTTTGAGTAGTATAAGCAGTAATAGAAAAGATAGAATACATAAATAGAAATAAACAGGATAAAGAAACTTAGAGACTCAGGAGACTGTTCAATTGTGAGCGATTTTGAGTAACGTCACTTAAGGTCTCTAACCATTCTTTTCGATGATCACGTGCATTTCAAACACAAGGTCATCATTTATTACCATGGCTCAGTTCTGTTGTCATTGACCTCATGGAATCATGCTTCATGTTGGTTCAGCTGCCCCTAGCTTTCTTCCACTATACTGTTACACCAAAAAAATATCATCTGTTGATGAAGGTGGTGGCTGGGATAGAACGATGTGAATAAACTGAATAAAAATGCAGACACATATAAGTAGTATATAGCAGGAATTGAAAGCGAAATGTTCACCAGCAGAAGATTAAAAATAAAAAGAAGAGGAAGGAAACAAAGAGCAATTAAAATAACAACAAGATTAGAAGAATGATGGCGTATGTAAGGGACGACTTAAAGAAGATAGGCAGATGATGTAATTAATGTGTGATTTTCATATTTTGCAAAGGCACTGTTTGATTTTACATCAAAAATTAAATTGGTTATCCTCATAAATTTTTTGTTCACTACAATTAAACTATAAACCTGATCAGTATAATATGAATGATAGTTCCTACTTTATGACCAATCAATGTTTATAACCGTTTTAACTTTTTGAATTCATCGGTTAAAACTTATCTGTCAGATCAAAATGGTATAACATAGATGGAATTTAACAATAAACCTTAATCCATACATTAACCAGTGACTAGATATAAATCAATGAAAGGTGAATTTCAAACTTTCTTGTCAAATTGATCAGTGTTTATATGAAACACTTTTCATTTCCTAGAAATGGATCAACATTCAAATAACATCTTAAAAACATCAGAATTTTCAATAATAATATACGTCAACATATCAAAGATGAACTCATTCACATAGTAACTACATTCATCATATTAATTATTTATCTTATAATTCGGATCATGAACTGATATTAAATGATAATTAACGACTAGAAAACAATGTATGACATGTTCATCTTAGGATGGGATCTTTCAACAGTGTTCACCTATGATTAAATTCAAAACATTTTGACTTTATAGTTAACACATAACCAATGATTTAGATGTATAATGAACTAATTTGCAACTAATCCTAATCTCCTGATTCCTCGTTGTCTCTTTCTTTCTCTTCCCAAATTTATTTCACTGAATTATACTCTTTAAATAACATCTCCAAACTCTAATCTTTCAGATTACTGCTTATAATCTTACTACCTCTACCACTACGGGATTCGAGTTGACAACTGCATCTCTATGCTAATGTGGTATGGCAACTCGAACTGATGTACGTACGTACGAAGTTCTACGTTGTTACTGACTGACTGAATTCAGTTTACCACCTTATGAAAATAACGATTGTTAACCTATATGTATATGGTTATAAAATATTCTTGTTAAAAAGTACCATACTGGCTTAGTTTAACGTAAATAAAACAGTCGTCTGAAAAATTATTTACTGGATATAACCTGTTTATTGAATAATGAAAATTTCTAATTAATTTAAATTACATTTTAGAAAACAGGAATACATACACTGAAACATGCAACATTAGGGAGCTTAAATCGACTCATGTATTCAACTGTTAAAATTACTATAATTTCCAAAAATTCACATTATGATAATAATCATGTGGTCATTAGTGACTAGCTTCAAGATGGATTTTTTGGTTTTCTAGTGAAAAGCTCTAACCAGTTGAGTCCAATCCACGTCAAATGAGAGACAGTTATCTACCTCGGACAATAGGTGAAGGGTTGCGCAAGATCGTGGATCGATTGAAGTTAGACATTAACATCGTTGGATGCCGGCCCAATGGTCTAGATGTCAAGTGTTTGCGCGCGAGATCTAAAATCCTAGAATGGAGTTCCGTGTACGGGATCGTGGATGTGCATTTCTAAGGAGTCTCATACTAAGACGAAACAGTCGTCAATTGCTTCTAAATTATCAAATATGGTCCAGCTTAAATCGACTCATGAATCCAGTTGTTAAAATTACTACAATCTTCGAAAATCTCTATTCTGCTAAAATAGAGCAGTTCAACGGAAAGATCGTAAATAACTCGACCAAATAGTATATTGTAAAAATAAGTAATTTCATTGTTATCAACTCATCGATCAAAATCAACACTAGAAAATCTACAGGAAAAACATATCAATTTCAATTGGATTTAACCACAATGCTGAAGATTTCGTCAATTAACTCATATCAGTATAAGGGCTGTTTTGAGATTGGTTCATGATCTCAATCAAAAACTCAATAATCTACAACAACCCCTATACTAATAATTAACATATGTGCTCACTAGTGACTAGTTTCGTGAGGGAATTCTCGGAGTTCTAATTAAAAGTCGTGACCAGTAGAGCTGATTCACCGTCGGGTAGAGACAAGTATCTACATCAGTACAATGAAAGATGGTCGCGCAATTTCGTGGATTGATGTTGGACATTAACATCATTGGATGCCGACTCAGCGGTCCAATAGGTTAAGCGTTCGTGTACAAGGCTGAAGGCTCTAGATTCGAATCCCGCGATCGGGATCATGGATGTGCACTGCTGAGGAGCCCTGAAATAAGACGAAACAGCTGTTCAGTTCTTCCAGGTTTTAAACGGTGGTCTAACACCAATCAGTTCATGACCTTAATAAAAAAAAATTACTCATACTTTGATTGTTTTAACTTGGTCTACTGTTTTCTAATCTTATTGAGTCAATTGATAATAATCACTATGATAAGAATTCAATAAGAAAATATGTAAGTATTTCACTTAGTAGTTTATGAACTCTGAATTAATACAACATTAGCTAAAGTTATATTTTATGATCAACTTGTTGTACAGAACATAAATAACCTATATTTTTTTCAAGATTATTTTTGCAAAATTCACTTAGAAACAAAGATGGATAGTGGCTTTGTAAGTTTTTTAAACATGAAACAAACATTTGAATAACGTGACTACTCGTAAATTTATTTATTTCCTTTTCTTTTTATTCAGTCCATTGATATGTATTTCATTATCATTGTTAATTATATTTTTAAAACTGTTTTAAGTTTTTAAACAAACATGGATAGTGACTAGGAGTGGAATCCAGTTTGACGTGTGTTTCATCCTATTTGAGACTCGCTAGCTGGATGTACCTGTACCTTAGGGTTGATAATCACTCTAAGACTCAAACCCATTACCGTTCGTTTCAGACGCTATCACATTTTTCACTTAGTTACTGAGTCCTGATAGCCACTTACTTGTGCAATCGGGTGACGTTTAAATTCACTTGGTGTTGTTTTACATATATAATTATAAGTGAATACCGTGATGGCATTTGGAGCGAATGGTACTGGGTTCGAATCCCAGAGTGAATACCAACTCTGGGATGCAGTTACATCCAGCTGGCGAGTCCCAAATCGAGAAAAATCGCGCATCAACCTGGATTTCACTGTTAGCCAATAACCATCTTTGCTTAAAAGGCATGTGACTTAAGACTGTATCGATGCAATCCACACAGGATGTATATATGCTAACAAGAGACTGATGAATTTCAGTCCTAAATAATAATCGGAAGATACAAGTAAAACGATACTAAGTGAATTTTTCACTTAGTAACATTTAAAATATGCTTAAACATTCAATATGTAATTTTTTAAGGATACTTATAATAATGAAAATGAAGAAAACTTCTCATTATTATAACTTACTATTAATCTTAAGATGATATTTTTAACATTACAACTGAATCATTAATAAATATATTTCTTTCATTATCATAGTTTTTACAATCACTTGTACAAAGATAAAGTATTTTAATAGTTGAGATCATGAGTTAATTGAAGCTAGATCACCATAGAAAACCTGGATTCACTGGATGGCTATTTCATCCTATTGTGAAACTTCTCAACAGCGCGTATCCACGATCCTGCCTTACAAGATTCAAACCCAGTATCTATCGGTCTCGCGTGTGAACACTGAATCTATAGACCATTAAGCTAGTCAGTATCCAATAGTGTTACTGTCGCTCTTATATTTATAACAGTCTATAATTATGAAAGATACCTAAAGATATTTAAAGTTTCACATTATTGACTACTTTTACTCAGATAATCACTGGAAAATTGCTTTTATTCAGTTTAAATGAATTCAATTGAATAGTATTGTTATAATTTGTGGTCTGTATACCCTGTTAATGTATAATGTGATGATACCGCCAATTAGAGAGCAGTGAATTATCGATCGGACAAATGACACCTAAAACCCGTGCTAGTAGTCTAGAGTTCTGATTGGTCCTGCTCTCCGCCTAGCCCATTCTGTTATGTCCAGAACACAAATCTCAGCCTCTGCAATATGTATCATGCATTTCAAACATACGGGGTTTATATACCAACCAGACAAACCATATCGTACCAATAAAATAGGAAACAACATTAATACAAGATATAGCAAAATGTAGCTGTCAATATGGGAGGTAGTAATTGATAGACAGGGCATGATTCAAAAATGGTAAGCCGTATAATACTAGTTCATAGGTCAAAATAAAACTTATGATAAGGGGAACGTGAATATGAATAGCTTAGTTACTTAACAATTATACGATAAAAGTATACGCATCGTATTGGTTCATAAATGGATCCCAACAGTTACCATTCATTGTGCTTATCGGGATATAACAAGTATAAAATGACACATACATATCTATATAAATGTTAAGTTTATTTGGTTTTTTTCAACTGAAGTTATTCTTATATAACGTAACCAGCTAAGTAAATAGATAATATTGGGAGTTTAAAACTATAACTATTCATTTATGCATATAATGTAATGGTTATATAATTATGATTATCCATTTTAAGAGTTTAAATTTTCCGGTTATTATTATATATATATATATATATATATATATATATATATATATATATATATATATATATATATTAGATGATTTAACTAGTTTCTGTTAAAATATAGGCCCCTTGAAGCATATCTCTTTGATTCTGAACCCGGGAAGATATAAGTAAATAACACCAAGTGAAACATAGATGAACACTTTTCAAGAGCCCTATACTAACTTTATTTATTTATTTATTTATTTGAACACATAAATATTGGTACAAATGGATACCGAATACATATGCACCACACAAAATACTTGAATTGTGTATGGGCTATGATACTGACTGAGTGCCCAAATCAAACCAGGTGGTTCTCTTAAGGGGTCACACTCGAAACCTTCGACCTACAGGTCTGATACACAAGATAGTGGAGCAACGTATGAGATGCACTCGAATGATAGCCGATGACCAACGATTGATTCACACGCCGTTTGTTTCTTCAGGATCCTTGAATCCATGTGCATCATTGGTTTAGAATGAGGGTTTTCTAACTTCTCTAGGTGAACGCTCCGTACCCACCAACCCAGTTAATTCACCGGACATTCTCTTTTCGTCCTCTCAATTTCATAAACAACATTGGTGGTGCGAGAAGGCAATGAATAGGACTTCTCTGGTAGAGGCTATATACGTGTGGCCATGTTAGAAGATTTGGAGAGAGGGAGAGAGAGAGCGAACTCTCGTCACTCTTGGGCGTAGTAGGACATTTGTTGGCATGAATCCATTTCTTGGTCAGCTACTTACAAAAGTATCTGTCTCATTCATTTTACTTCATATCAGATAAGAATAATATAATGAAAATAATTTCATTAAACATGAAATATTCTATTTTAATAAATGAACTGATCATTGATATGTGATAATTCGTTTACATTTCTATAATCGATTCTAATTGAACTTGTGAACTATTTCATTAAATAATGAAGACAATTATACATATTAGTTGACATTTTTCTTTCTTGTTTAATAATTCAATAGTTAATCTATTCAGTTCAAATAAGGATTATGTGTAATGTACATAGTTAAATAGACATTAATTCATTGTTATAGTAAATATGTATTGAAGAAAGATAATTGAGAACCTTTAATTATACATGTATATATGGGTATATATTGTAACTTACCGTGCCATTATACGTATCCTAAAGTATTGGAAAAATTGAGGTGCTTCAGTTGAATTAATTTGATTAGTCCATGGAGATTTATGAAAATTTGAACTGTATCATTCGATAAATAAATCAAGAAAGAATAATAATAAATAAAAACATTAATGGGAAGATTCAAATAAAACAATATCTAGTGAATTAAACTTCAACCCATTGCACAAGCAAGTGGCTATCAGGACTCAGTAGCTAAGTGGATAACGCGATTGCGTTTGAAGCGAACAGTACTGAGTTCGAGTCCCAGAGTGAACATCAACTCTGAGATGCAGGTACATCCAGCTGACAAGTCCCAAACAGGACGAAACGCGCGTCCTGGATTCCACTGCTTGCCACTATCCATCTTTGCTTACAATAAATAAGAATGTTTTTTTTTTTGAAAAATGAGAAAATATAAAAATCCGAATGATGAATAAGAATTAAAGTTTTGTCAGATACTGTGACAGAGGTATGTATACTAAGTCAAATGCTTCTAAATATTGCAAAACCCTGATGATGTTGTCCAGAGTGACGGTAAGATTCTGTAATTAAACTATCTAATACAGATAACATAACATCAGCCATAACACAATTTCAGTAATTACATAAAGATGATTAATTTGTCTCAGAAGGGGTCTTGTGAAGATTGTAATGATTTCAATAGTTAAGATCATGAGTCAATTGAAGCTAAACGACCACGGAAAACTTAGAAGCACTGGAAGGCCGTTTCGTCCTATTGTGGGACTCTTCAGTAGTGCGTATCTAAGACCCTGTCTCACGGGATTGTTGCTTACATTACCAGTCTCATATGAATAACAACTTGATAAATAGGAATTAAATGAGCCATTATAGTATATTTAAATCAGTTGATAAGATACAGTCCATAGAATGACAATTGTTAATCTGAAATAAAATTCATTACCAGTTGCCTTTCGGTATATCAGGTAATGACTGATGAACTAAAGAATACATATCATTAAAGTGATTAAAATGAACAAAGTAAAGTATTATATTCAAAGATTATTATGTATATTCAACAAAAGATGTATCCATTCAAATGTTCTGAAAGTTTTATTCAAGTAATATTTTTACAAAGTATTCTTCGATTGTTAAACAGAATTGATTGCTGCTTTAACAATATGATCTGATCTATATTTGTATTTTGTTCATTAAATGATTATTAATACCTATGAACTCATGAACCCCCTCTGTTAGATGGTTAATTAAACACTTTAACATCTAAATGTTATTTGAAACGTTATCTATTTCATATTTTGGTTCAAATTCTTATTCGTTAATTAATATAACAAATTCGTTGATTATAACAGCTCTTCACAACGATTTTGTATTACTTCTTCATGTTATATGAAGGTTTCATCAACAACATTAATGTCATAGAATAATGTTTGAAGTCCATCAATAAACTATTTCAACAGAAATATGTGAATGTATTACATTAAGACATTGAAAACAATCGGTTTAATATCATAAACTAGAATGAAACAACTGTTATACACATCGTATATCTCAATAATTGTCCACCATAGTATCAGTCTATGGTAAGAACTATAATCAAATTGATGTAATTAATTTAAACGATATATCTTTAACCAAAACGTTCACATTGAATATATATTATAAAAAATCAATAACTTACTTGACGATAGAATAACAATTTAGTCAGAATAATGTGAATCCATTTGATGTTTTGGTTTCTTCCCAGCTGCTTACAATAGTATATACACATAATACCACTTATCATTGTCATTCCAGTTTTTTTCAATCCATAATGTCCTACTATATAACTTCATATTTTGCTTTGAGACAGATGCTTTTGTAAGTAGCTGACCTGGTATGGCCGAGAGTGAGGAGAGTCCACTCACTCTCTCTCCCCAAATGTTCTCACATGGTCACACGTATATAACCTCTACCAGGGAAGTCCTACTCAATGTCTTCTCGCAACACCAGTGTTGTTTACGAAATTGAGAAGACGAAAAAAGAATGTCCGGTGATTCATCTGGGTTGGTGTATACAGCTAGTTCATCTAGAGAAGTTAGAAAACCCTCATTCCAAACTAATGGTGCACATGGATTCAAGGATCCTGAAGGAACAAATGGTGTATGAACAAATCGTTGATCACCAGCTATCATTCGAGTGCATCTCATACGTTGCTCCACTATCTTGTGTATCAGACTCGCATGTCGAAGGTTCTGAGTGTGACCCCTTGAGAGGACCATGTGCTGTGATTTGGGCACCGCGGCAGTATCATAGCCCATCCACAAATCAAGTGTTGTGTGTGGTGCATATGTATTCGGTATCCATTTGTACCAATATTTATGTGTTCAAATAAATACAATAAATGGATTCAAATTATTCTATCCAAATTATTGTTCTAGATTTATTTAAGTTCACCAAGAGGACTAACTGTAAACAAAAAATTAATGTTAAACTTACTGTGCTGCAACAATTTCTGTAGCAAGACGTTTTATTGTAATATGATTTGATGAATCTTGATTCATAGAATGATAACTATTAGTTGAACTTGATTCAACAATTAATTTCAGTGAAGGTGATTTTGGATACCAAACTAATAGTGTTGCACTAGCACTACGACCATCCATTTTTGCTACTAATGGTAATCCTGGAGAACCATCTAATTCAGCACCAGAGAATCCAAGTTTTGAACAAATATCTTGTGCAAAATGTATTACAGCATCATCACCAGTATGACATGTTGCTTTATTAGTGATATCAATTAATTTTAAATCATGTGTTAATCCATATACCCATACAGGATAAATAGTTGGTTGTCCAGTTAAAACTGCAAGATTTACCAATGCCGATGTCTGGTTAATATAATTTGTTTTTTCAAAAGATAAAACACAATACAAATGCATAATGAAAGACAAGTTTACTATAAAATAATATGAAATATTCAAGAAAGATTTCATACATATAGTTCCCTATATTATCTTAAAAAGAGCAAGAACAAAGATTGGTGCAGAATAACATGAATTCATTTTATTTCGTATTGCCAACACACTTAAGGAGGAATAAATGGAGGTGAAAAGGTGTTTAAAGAATAATAGAAACTCACAGAAATTTAGTGAAAAATATGGAAAACGTGGACATACAAAGTCCAAAGATACTACAGTAAACAAAAAACCTATTTTTATTCAACTTTAATTCAAAAGTAATGATATGAAAGGGTCAATCAACATGACTTAAACTTTCATTGAAAAGAACTCATCCTTTCTCATCTTGTCTTGTCCAAAACAATATATTCTTCACCATAATCAAAGATCGGTAGGTATCCCTTTCATATTACCACCAACTGTGTATACAAATTCACATGTATCTGTCAGAGCAGTTACATTGGTAGAACAGAAAGGAAAACCTACGTCCAATTCAAAGAACATATTCCGAAGACTTTAAGATCTAATGGATTAAAAACATTCACCAGTGCCATCACAACACATCTCCTTAATACAGGACATGTAGTCAATACACTGAATTCTTTCAAGTTGATTAACAAACAATCATACTTCAACCGTTTGAAATTTACTGAAGCGATTGCATTAAAATGTAGAAAACCGGATCCATGTATCGAAAAGGAGACAGTAATAAATCTTTCTTTGCCCTGATAATATTAAACCTTTCTATTTATTACGTCATTCATTATTTCATCTCTTTGTCAAGTTTAAATTATATCATTGTCATTGCTTTCTTGAATTCATAACTAACTGATTTCAATTTTGTATCTTTCTTTATTACTATTAATCTATTCTCAGTTACATCATTACATAATCATCTAATGTTTGTTGATTCCATGGATTCTAATCACTATTTGAATGTTCTGTAACTTTCCCTCTCAAACTTTATTTACTTATCTGAAACAAAAAACTTGTATGACTTTATTAACTCTATTGGAATCTTCGCTACATCATGATACACATGTATTCATGCATTAATCACCCTTGAATGTATAAGTATGTCAATATCTGTGATAACATTGATTTTAAAGGATGATAGATTGTAAACAGCTGATGAGAATATAACGAAATAAAATGAGTTCATATAATTCTGTACCAATCTTCGCACTTGCTCTCTTTAAGATTCTAGAAAGAGTCCATCTCTTAAAGCTAAACAAATAATCATTCATAGTTCATTAATAATTCTGTAGGCATATTCATTAAAACACATCTTCAAATAATGTAGAAGACATTTAGCTTTACATTATCTGAAGTTGTTTACTTTAAATAATTTAACTGAAAAGCTTTAATTATTGTTCATGATGTGGCATACAATGTTTACATTAAGTTATTAAACTGAAGAAGTTCAGACTAGTTTTCTGGACGAAAGGTCGGAATTATTTTAAATTTTCATGTGTAATAACTAGACCATTATGATTTGATAAACTTGTTTGTATTCAGTTGTTATTATAATTTTTGATCTTTGGATTCTAATCAGTTAATTTGTTGTTTTATTCCTTAATCTTTCTTTTATATATTACGACTATTGCTTACTTCTACGAATCCGGTGTCCATCTTGCTGTGCTAATGACGTATGGCAACTTGGACTGATGCATACATATGTGCCTGGTCCTACGTTGTAGCTGACTGACTTATCCTCTAATCATGTGACTGACAAACTTTTATTGCATAGTTTCAAAAGTCTAAGTATATAGATATGTGTCGCCTGAAGATTTATTGATTTGGCTGTTATTCTTAAAGGAAGTTTCTAGTATACTTGGAGGACTAAATATGTAAAATGTTTCATTAGTTGTCCATGAGAATTGAGAGAAGTAAAGAAATGCCGAATCGTTTGATTAATAATATATATTTGCATTTAAGTGTCAGATTTATATACTTTTATTCAATTGACTACTATTTAAAGAGAGAGAAAAAAAAGATCGGTACAGAATAATATGAACTCATTTTATTTCGTTATATTCTCATCAGCTGTTTACAATCTATCATCCTTTAAAATCAATGTTATCACAGATATTGACATACTTATACATTCAAGGGTGATTAATGCATGAATACATGTGTATCATGATGTAGCGAAGATTCCAATAGAGTTAATAAAGTCATACAAGTTTTTATTTCAGATAAGTAAATAAAGTTTGAGAGGGAAAGTTACAGAACATTCAAATAGTGATTAGAATCCATATAATGAAGTAACTGAGAATAGATTAATGGTAATAAATAAAGATATGAATTGAAATCAGTCAATTATGAGTTAAAGAAAAATGACTATGATGTAATCAAACCTTGACAAAGAGTTGAAATAATGAAAGATACTATAAAACGGTTGTAATGTTAGAAATATTTATAACTATTTCTTTTTGAACATGGATCTAGTTTTTAGATGTTTGATCACTATAGCTTCGGCAAATTTCGGAAGATTGGGATTCGATTGTTTATTACATACCTTAAAAGACTTCAGTGTATCTACTTGATATTCTATATCTAGGAAATATCTTGAGATGGCATGTTTTTAATTTGCTCAACATTAATAAACGAAGATAGATAGTGGTCAGCAGTGAAATCCAGTACGCGCGTTTCGTCCTATTCGGGACTCGTCAGCTGGATGTACCTGCATCTCTGAGTCGATGTTCACTCTGGGAAGATACAAGCCAAATAATACAAAGTGAATTCTGACAATCAGTTTTTGATATGGTTGACATTTTGCAGTAATTTCAATATATATTTACATCATCATCATCATCATCATCATCATCATCATCATCCGAAGCATCATCATCATCATCATCATCATCATAAATCACAAAGACATTTCGTAACATTTAGTCAAAATGACTACAATTTCAATCAAATGTTCAAGATCACAGATAGAACAGATAGCTGTTCAACGTAGACAGAATTGGAATATGATATTTGAAACAAAAAAAACTTATTTAGTGACATTATGACATACTATGTTTGTTACCGATTACAGTGAAAATGGAGAAGGATTTTAAAGCATTATTTCAAATAAGACAATATAAATATGATACATAAAAGTCAGTTGTTTAGGTTTATATTCAACACTTATTTTCCAAGTTTTTTTTTTCATTGAAAAATCTTATTTCTACATATTTCTATGAATGAACTGGGATAAGTATGTAGAGAAATACGGTAACTCAAATAGAATATTTCGAGTGTTAGCGTAGATAGATAAGCAGCAATTTTACTGTTATTCAGTTATAGACAATGTTGTAAAAATATCTGTCTTAGATAGCCTATGTTTTATCTCACTATCTCATTAATTGATTTGCGACCATTACATAAGACCCTATACTCCAATTTCAGCAGTACTAACTCGGTTATTTATTGATGCACGAGAAAAACTTTGAAGATACCAGTGATTAAAAACCTGCAACTTATTTATCAATATAAACATATATCAAAATAGATAATATTAGTGAAATAGACTAAGATTTGATCATATCATTCATAGTTTAATATAAAGATGAAATTTATTCATGTCAATATGGAAGACAAAAAGGGATAACTAACTTGATATTAATATTTTCATCTGTTTAAGAGGTGTCTTTTAAAGAAGAAATTCCATAACAGCGTATTAGACGTTAAAAAATGAACAAACTTCACAATTGATTGATCACTAGGTGGTGATCAATGTCTTGCCTGTCAAGTCCTTATTTAGTGCAGATCGAATGCTATCGACCATGTTGCAATGTGGTCACCAGTCTAAGTGGCTCAACACTGCGTGCACTATGTATTGAGATTAGATGGTAGTTGAAGGTAGCTGACAGGAAACCCTGGACCCGGGTTTCGTGCTACTTGGCACTCGTCAGCAAGGTTTACCTGTAATCTTGAGGGAACGGGTGCTCCCTGATGGATTCGATTCGTATCACATAGCTTTGCAGTCAGAGACGTTACCACTGAGCTGTTTTACATTAACTTTCTTGTAAATTACGATAAAGACCGAAAACTGTTTCATTTTCATTCACAACGTCTTTACTAACACCTCGTTTAAAATCCATGTTGCTATTTTCGACATGTTTTACTAATACAGTTCGACAATTTTGGCCAGCACACAATGGTGCCAGGCTTCATATTAATAATGACTGACTAGTTTGTTGAAATATGCTTTAAATAAATGCAGGTCAAGATAACCAGTGTAGCAACAGCCTCTGCATCATTAGGCCTAAACTCATATAAGGGAAAAGCAAGATCTTCAAATACAATACGGAGAACACCAACTCAATTACACTTGATGGATAAACTACGGAAGGGGTGAAAACTTTCAAGTACCTGGTCAACATCGTCGATGAACGTGGAGGATCCGATGCAGACGTAAAAACAAAAATTGGCAAAACAAGAACAGCCTTCCTATAGTTGAAGATCGTATGGAACTCAAAACAACTGTCGACCAATATCAAAATCGCATTCTTCAATATGAATGTCAAGACATTTCTACTGTACAGGGCTTAAGTATTTCTAAACAGTTGTCTACACAAGATACTCAATATCATTTGTTCGGATATCATCAGTAACAACCTAATGTGAGAGAGAACAAACCAGCTTCAAATTGAAGAAGAAATTAGGAAAAGACGATGGAGGTGGATAGAACATAAATTACGAAACTGATCAAACTACCATCACGTAGCAAGTGCTAACTTGAGATCTTAAAGGAAAACGGAAAAGGAGAAGGCCTAAGGACACACTGCGCCGGGAATGGTAAGCAGCTATGAAAAGGATAAATAACGACTGGAAACAATTACAAAAGATTAACAAAGACATAGTTCGGTGAAAAATATTGGTGAGCAGCTTATGCTCTTCCACGATGAGTAACAAGCGTAAGTAAATGAGTAAATATCATGAAGATTAAGTCTATCATTATACTAATATGAATAAATTTAAATCTAGACAGGTATAATATTACACTGTATCATAAAGTGTTATCTGTTGGAGAGTAATTCTAAACCATGAAGAAACCTCGGATAAACTATGGGAAACTATTAGAAAACTTTCTAGTATTGTGTAACAACAACAACAACAAACTAACAAGGGGCCAATCACATAACTTTTGTTTAATGTAAAAATTACAATATCGTTCATTTGATTCTATAACAATTCAATAGTTTACTTTATTGTATACAATTATTTGTCATAGTTTTATGAATCTCATAGTGTTTAATCAAAATAAATATTTTAAAAAATGAATTCTATGAAGTGGATAATTTGCATACTTAATAGAATCTACCCTAATTTCATTTAGTTCTTTTGATGAACACTTGAAAATGATTTACTCATTAAGTATCCAAATCATTGTACATACTCACTCATTCACTCTCTCTATCTCTCTCAGGTATGCACAAGCACATACAATCAGTTAGAATTATCTATCAACTTAGTATTATTTAAAATAATTACAAACCAATTTTCAGTTCATATATGCTCATTATTGATTGACTTCAAGAGGTATATCTTGAAGTTCTAGTGAGAAGTAGTGACTAGTGGAGTTCAACCGTGTCAGTTGTGAGATAGTAACTCACTGAAGAAAATAGCGGATGTGTCGCTCAATTTCGTGGATTGGTTGAAGTTAGATAATAACACCGTTGAATGCAGGCCAACTCAACGATTTAGTGGTTAAGCGTTCGCACGCGAGACTAATAGGTCCTGGTTTCGAATCTCGTGAGGTAGGATCATGGATGTGCACTGCTGAGGAGTCTCACAATATGACGGAACAGCCGTCCAATTCTTCCAAGTTTTCCATGGTAATCTAGCTTCCATTGACTCATGATCTCAACCACTGAAATTATATAATTGTGTTTTAATAATAGTGGGAATTTTTCAGTCATTTTCAGTTACTAATGAGTTCAGTAGTTCAATATGACTTAGTTACACATCTATTAAGTGTTATTACATTAGTGAACTATATTACAATAATGATGTAATTGTATTGTTTAATTAAAATGAATTAAATATGACCTAATCATCAAATATTTATCACTGTTTTCAATATCATTATGCATTACATTATACATATTTATGTGATCAAATGAAAAATAGACAATAATATGGTTCTAAATGATGCAAAACATCTAACTACACAGACAGATTCATTCATAGATAGACAGATAGATAGATAGATAGATAGACAGACAGACAGATCGGCATAGGATTAGCAAAGTGAGATTATACTGGCTACTATGCAAATAGCATATGAACAATGAATACTATTGTGGAACGTTTCTTTTTTCCTCTAAGAATGGCAGTATTAAGACCACATAAGACTACTGTGAATTGTCAAGATACAAGAAACAATAAAATAAATGTGGAAATATAAGGGGATTACATAAAACGGTTTGACAACCAGATAAATTTATGATATATATATATATATATATATATATATATATATATATATATATATATATATATATATATATATATATATATATATATATATATACCATAAATAAATGGGACAATTTAATACAATTCATTATTATGGGTAGATTTAAATTAGACATCAGGGAGAAATTTCCCCATGAAATTAATTCCTAATGTTTAGATATAAATCATTTCATAAGAATTTATGATATCATCCATTCTATTAAATTGTATCCAAAAATCTGTGTTGCCTTGAAATAAAATTATTCATTATTGGTTTTTGAACATTATATGATAATAGTGGATTATTATATCACGATAAGAATATTGAATGGTAACTGTTGGGATCTATTGATGAACCAATATGATACAGATATTTTTATTGTATAATTGTTAAGTAGCTAAACTATGCATATTCATTTACTTAGTATTAGTTTACTTGAATCTTCCCACTGATGTTTAGAACTGCAATTGATCAGTCTCTTATTGGCATATGTGCATACTGTGCAAGTGGCTATCATGACTCAGTAGCTAAGTGGATAATGTGATGGCGTTTGAATCGAACGGTACTGGGTTCGAGTCCCAGAATGAACATCAAGTCTGAGATGGAGGTACATTCAGCTAACGAAACGCGCATCAAACTGGACTTCACTGCTAGCCACTATACATCTTTGTTAGGCATATTCATGTTATTATAAGCTTTATCTTGATTATAATTAAATGAGTTATGCTCAGTCTATTAATTACAGTCTCTCACATTCGCAGCCTCTTCGGTTAGATCTTGTACAAATGTTATTTCCTATTTTATGGTGTGGTTTGGTTTATATATAAATCCAGGGTGTTTAAAATACATGATTCATATCACAATGGCTGAGATCGGTGTTCTGGAATCAATAGGCAGATCTAAGAAGTAAGAAGTATCGATAAAGACTCTAAACAGCTCGTACGGGTTTATGGGTCATTGGTTAGGTTAATAATTCACTGTTCTCTCATTGACGATATCATTACGTTATATATTGGTAGTGGCACAAGACCACAAGTTGTAAAATGAATTTTTTAAAGAGGTTTTGTTTATCTGGAAGATGTTTCAAATATCCTTTCTGGTGTGAAATAAGACATTTATGGAGATGGAATAGAAAATGAAATATTAAATACACACATGCACATCATCTTGTTCATGGAATGTGTTAAGTTAAAAAATAAAACCGTCTTAACATGAAATGATGACTTATATCATACAAATGAACAAAGTCACAAATCATGACATAGCACAATAATTCAATGAATAAAAACACAAGTAGAAGTCCACCGCTACAGTAAACCACTATCATTTTTAGTTGATTAATTTCACTGCTGAAGAGTCCTATAGTAAGACGAAACAACCATCCAGTGCTTCCACGTTTCCCATGGTGATCTAGCTTCATAATTATTAAACATTTTTTTATATATCCCTTAGTTACTAGTTAATTTTATTGAAAAAAATTTTTTCATTTAAAAATTATCAAATTATTTAGTCAAAATAGAACAAAACTTATGAAAATGTAATAAATTGAATTTAATGTAAACTAATGAAAGACTGATAGATCCTGGATTCGAATCTCGCGAGGCGGGATTAAGGATGCGTACTGTTGAGGAAACACATACTAGGATGAAACGTCCATCCAGTGTTTCCAGGTTTTCTTTGATGGCCTAGCTTCAATTGAATCATGAATGAATTATTTTAAATAATGATTCTTTTATAAACATTATTATTCATTTTCTTTTCACAATATAAACCATCATAAAATTGTATTTTCGAATTGAGAATTGAAAGTAAATAAGTATTGTAATGATCAAAATAAGGGATAATTATAAACATTGATTTACTAGGAATGTTTTGTATTGAAAAGATGTTTATATGATTTGATTCGGTAATACATGGAGAACCTGAGTACATTACGAAACATATCAGGAGAAGTGTATGAGGATAATTCTGTGTATTCCTGAACATTAGATCGCCCATAAAAGCTCTGCTACTATCGAGGTTGAGGATAATCTGCACTCCCTATGCACTCGAAATGCTCTCACATGGACAGGCGTATACAGTCACTGTCAACGAACTCCTACTCACTGCCATCTCTCAACAGGAGTGTTGTTTACGAAACTGAAAGGAGGAAAGGCGAATGTTCAGAGCTTTAACCGGGTTGATGGATAAGGAGGATCCACCTAGGGAATTTGGAAAACCCTCATTCCAAACCATTAGTACACATGGGTTCTAGGATCCTGAGTAAACAAATGGTGTATGAACCAATTATTGGTCACCGGCTATTATGGGACTGCATCTCCTGACGTTGTTCCGTTGCCTTGTGTATCAAGCCTTTAGGTTGAAGGTTCCGGGTGTGACACCCTAAGAAAACCACCTACTTCGATTTGGGCATCCGGGTAGTATCCCAGCCCTCACACTAACTGTGTGGCGCATATATATTTGTTGCCACCTTCTATCACTATCTGTGTTTAAGTAAATAAATAACCCTTGATCATTAATAACTAGTACAGTTCTTTTAGATAACTAATCTGAAATCCAGTTATTTAGTCAGGTTATTTAAATCAACAAGGTTATAAGGAAATAGATGAGTATACTTTATAAGATAATATATCATTTAAAATGATATTGTTGATTGGATTGAAACATTAAAAAGAAATAATTACTAACAAATTTATCAGTAATTCATGTAAGTCAATGGAAGTATTGAGTAAGTATTGCTCTTTTTCGAAAATGAATTACTCACTTTTTACAGACATCTTGTTCTAATAAATACTGTTACCATTAAAGAACAATGTAAGCTATAATTATCTTATTGGTAAAAAGAAATATCTATGTATAGTGTATAGGATTTGTGAAATCAATGAACAGATACCGGTTATGATAAGTGAATGAATATTAGGAATAATTTTATGACAAATTATTGTATATAGCGAGTAGATGGTTAAGTGTCTGTTTGCTATTTTCTTACTTCGGACTGAAATATTGGGCTATAGAAGAAGGGGGGGAACACTATGTGGTAATAGGCTTTAAGAATTATCTCAGTCATTTTTCAAGGTAAATCGTTGTCAATCAGAGTGTGCAACTAGTCTCAATACCAAGGTTTACTTGAATTAGAGAAATGTATCGATGGACTCGTACTCACTGATGAATTAAATGAACATTTACTAAAATTTAAGCTTATAACAACAGTACTATTGATTACTGTTGAACAAAACAATTAAAAGTCTAGGATATTTATTTTTATAAAAATCATAAATAGATATCACATCATTTGGTTTTTGGAGTTATCTTTCATCAAGAATCGAGATTCTCTGTAGGATGGCTGAATATATTTACTCGAAAGAGGTTTGATTCTATTTGTGGTGTTCAGAAGGTATGTTAAATATAGAAAAATATAGCTATCTATAGTTTCATTCCTATGAAATAAACGATTGTACAAACAATATTCTTAGTAAAAAATTGTTCAAGATTTGCTTGACTTTGCTTTAACCATCCTATTTCTAGATTGATGATTCCCTACAAAGAAAAAAACTCAGTCAGGGTTTCTATCGACAGTTTTCAACTATTCAGCTTAATGATATTCATTGTTAGTTAATCCTATAAATCGATTTCAAAAACATGCATCACTTTTATTCCCTACTTCTTTGTTCTGTTAAGGTATTTTCAAATATTCACTTCTTTATAGATCATACTTTCCAAAGGGGGTTTGTACTGTAGAATTGGAAATGAACATTTAAAATGTGTTTATTGAACGGGCTCAAGTTGATAAGTATTGTTAATATGGAAATGAAATCAATTTTCACTGAGCTTTATAAAATATGTTTAGTTGGGTAGGTCAAGTAGATTACTTTCTGTCACTGAACGACATCAGCTAGAAAATTAGAAAGTTCCTAGGTGCTATAAACCGTTGTTTCAGCCTAAATTAAAACTCCTCGAGGTGAATTATATTGGATATGAGGGCTGTTCATCTCAGCTGCGTAAAAATAGTGCACTCAATACATGACTTGAAGGCTGAAGTGTCCTATTCAGGAACTTAACAGCCTCCCAGTCCTTCCCGATTTTTAGTAGTGATGTAAACTAAGAAACATAAGGTCGGTTTGGCTGAATTACTTTTTTAGATTTCTAATAAAGACAGTATGAAAAAATATATGGTTGACCACTAACTATGTCGTTATTTAAAAATAAAGGTGTTTTAGATTGCTACAGGTAACCAACAGGGCTATCTAGATAAAAGTTTCGTGTTAATTTTGACTCACCAACAAAGTGTATTTTCCTGACTACTCACATTCGAACCAGTGTCATCTGTTGTCACGGTCCTTGATCTAAACACTAAACTAGTTGATCATAAAACATACTATAAGTCAAACAACATTATCTGCAAAATGCTTTCAAATGTATTATATCAATTTCAATGGTTGAGATCATGAACCGATTGAAACTAGACCACTATGGAAAGCTCGGAAGCACTGGACGGCTTTTCCATCCTATTAAGGGACTCCTCAGCAGTGCGCATCCACAATCCCACCTTGCGAGATTCGAATCCCAGGACCTATGACTCAACCATTGAAACTGCTATAATAATATCCACAAAAACCCTTCTGATATGTATTAGATCAGTTCGAATTTCAACCGAATATCGAGTCACTTTATGTTAAGGTTTCATTTTGAACTAAATTGAAACCTATACTGATAACTACCATGTATTCACTTGTGACTAGCTTCGTGAGGGAATTCTCGGGGTTCTAATGAGAAGCCGTGACCAGCGAAGCTAATCCGTGTCGGGTAGAGACAGGTTTCTACCTCAGTACAATGAAAGATGGTCGCGCAATTTCGTGGATTGATGTTGGACACTAACATCATTAGATGACGACCAGCTCAGTGGTCTACAGGTTAAGCGTTCGTGTACGAGACTGAAGGCTCTATGTTCGAACCCCGCGTTCGAAATCGTGGATGCGCATTGTTAAGGAGTCCCACAATAGGGCTGAACGGCTGTCCAAATCTTCCAAGATTTCCATCGTGGTCTAACATCAATCGGTTCATGATCTCAATTAAAAAGGAAATTGAAAGAATTCGATCAACTGTAAGGAATATGAAACCGAAAACAGTTTCTTTCCTTTATTTTTTTAAACCAAATCATGTTTACATTTAGACACATTCAATTTATAGTTAAAATTGAAGAAAATCGTTTGTTCATTTGTTTATTATTCATTTAAAGGTCAAGGTTATCCTACCGAAAATAAACACATATCTCGAAGCCTTTCATCCTACATACTTAAATACAAATAAAATAGCACAAAAACGAATACGAATACATTGTGCATAGTATTAAACATGAACAATGTTATTCAGAAAGAAGAAAAAAAAATACGATATGCTGTCATGTATGCACACAAGTAGTGTGGGTTTATATTAATCAGATTTATCTGTACCATTTATTGTTATTCCCGTTCTATAAATTATTTGACTGTTCATGAAGAGAAAACACAAAATACAATCTTTTTATTCATACTGCTTAGAATGAATTAAAGTAACCGAAATTAAGGTCAGGTGATATATGTATGTATATTGAACAGAACAGGTACACCTGAATAATAAAGGGAATGGATATTTTGTGTAAATAAATATCAAATTGTATTTTAGTGAACATCAAAAAAGATATTGGTATACTTCAATTATTTATAATATAAATTGGTACATGTACCTGTGTATAATATTAAATATAAGTGAAGTAACAAGTTATAAGTGACTTAACATGTATACATAATGAAAACTAATAATAAAAAGACAACTGTTAGTATATAAATATACACTAGAGAGGGGTGGTGGTGGTGGTGGTGGTGATGGTATTTTTTGTATCTATGACTGTATTCATTTTATGTATGAATAGATAAATAGAAAGAGAATAGAAATAGATACCATTATATTCAAATGAATAAAGTACATACAAAAAAAGCGACAAAAAAATGGAACCAGAGAGTATATGAGAAGGAAAGAAGAGAAAAGAAAAGAAAAGGAAAATAGATATATGACTACAACAGTATAGAAAGTGAATGAGACTTTCATATATTTTGAAGTTAGACATTAACACCGTTGGATGCCGGCTCAGTGGTCTAGTGGTTAAGTGTTCGCGCGCGAAGCCAGTAGGTCCTGGGTTCGAATCCCGCGAGGTGCGGGGTCATGGACGCGCACTGCTGAGGAGTCCCATACTAGGACGAAACGGCCATCCAGTGCTTCCAGGTTTTCCATGGTGGTCTAGCTTCAATTGACTCATGATTTCAACTTGTCAAGAATAGTATGTTAAATATTTATGGATGATGAGATTAAACCTTAATCAAATGATGAAGTGATTAACTGCTAATATGAATCATATCGGAAGACTCAAATATCCCTAGTTTATATTTACTATACTATGGTAATTTATACCTAAAGATAGAAAATTGATTGGATTGTCAAAAATTCATGCAACTTGTCTTATTGTAAATAATGAGTATTGTATTATTATTTCATACAATTTACTTGATGATTTCAGATCGATATTAAAATGATGACTGATTTGGTTTTTATTGAGATTATAAACCAATCAGTGTTAGGTCACCAGCAGTGAGCATCCATAATCCCGCACGCGGAACTCGAACTAAGGACCCATACCAGGATGAAACGACTGTTCAGTGCTTTCAAATTTTCAATGGTGGTCTACCATTGATCGGTTTATGATCTTAATTAAAACTCAACAATATCCATAACATTATGCTGATGATTTGTTTTTATCATCTTAACTTCCTCGATTGGTATGTTGATATAAATTGTAATGCGGTGAAAGTAGTAAATAACATTCAGATTCAACCTTAAACGTTTCATTCAACGTGGTCTATATATAATTAAAATGAAAGGGGTAAATGTTGATTTTAATTATTTAGTCATAATACTTGTGGAACTACTATAAACCGGAAGAAAAATTTGAAAACTAAATTTTCCTTAGTTTGAAGCTCATTAATAGTCAGCGCTCATTACGTCGTAAACTATAGAGCTTAGGAGATTCAATACTAAAACAGATACCGATGGTTTATTATGGTGACTATGTATAGTCAGTGACAGAAGTATGAAATGTAGATCACAGAACACCGATTGATTACTGACCGAGGAACATGAAATTCAAGATCTTGTTTACCGTTCAGGCTGTTCGTACACGTAAATGATATGTTTCAAACTAGAACAAAGCGACTGTTCTATGATTCTCCCATTTCAATTATTTGGTGTGCTGTATCCATCCTTGATTAAGGCAAACATTAAAATGAACAATTCCCATACTTTGTCTACTGTAACAAAAATTGGATGACAATTAAATTTTATTACAGTGATGAATAAAATCGTCTCAAACAAAAATGTCATGTTTTAAGAAAAGATATCTTACTTTTAACACCATTGTTATGTGTTTGAATTCAGACGGTTCAATATTCAATCTTGTCACAACTGGACTTGCACTAATCGAATGATCTGGGGAATTTCGTCGACTTAAACTAACTAAACTCCAAAATATTCTTGGTGCAACACGTCCAGGTGAATTAGACTGAGGTTTGTTAACACGAAATTGTAATTTGTACACTTCAGTTGCTGAACTAAAATGTAAGAGAAATTAAAACAGAGATTAGTAAAAATCTACAGTAGTATATAGAGAATTGGTGAAAAAAAACCAAAATATGCTACAAATGTATTAATTCCTAATATACAATATAATCATAGTGAAATGAACAACCGGTGAGGCTATAATTTCTGGACGACCTTTAAGCGACGCTAGACTGACCTTGAGAGTATCCACTTAATAACCAGGACCAAATGAGGGTTATGAACCTGTATAAAGAATTATAATTATAATTTACAATTGATGATTAAGCTTAAAAATTAAGTTTCAGGTTTTCATTCACGAACTGATATCAGCTATAATGCTGAATGAATTTCCCGCTAAAATCCGAGACCCATTATCTTATGCCTGATTGGTTCATTCATAATTTATAGTCCCGCCGAACAACTTACTCGTTAAATAAGTTAGAGGTTATTCGAATTAAATAGCTCATTTGTACCTGACCTACCAACAATTTCGATTGAGTTTTCGATTGAGATCATGAATCGATTGATGTTAGACCACCTTTGGAAACCTGGAAGCACTGGACGGCTGTTTCGTCCCATTGTGGGACTCCTCACCAACGCGCATCCACCATCCCGCTCGCGGGATTCGAGACGTTTACATATAAGTTGAGTTGGTTAATATTAAATCCTGTAATTATACTACTTTGATTATAATTGAATAAAGTCATAATTATGTTAATGGGTATGAATTTTCGTAAGTATCTACTTGTTCCATAGCATAATTACTCTATTTCATGTCATAAATGAATGAAAATAGTTTTATTCAGTTTCCCCTAATTTTCTCATATGTATGAAATGAATTTGAACTAAAATACTTATCTATAAAATACTACTTTTGATTAGATTCTTCCTCATATTATTATCTTTTTATAACCATTTTTGACTAAATTTTATCGATCATCATCATCATCATCATCATCATCAACAGTGTGTCAAAATGTAACAGGTCAAACTAGAAACTTTCACCTTGAAATTTGAAGGTACAATCTGATGAAGTGTAGAATCTTTAGTGGATATTGTTGAAGACTTTCGGATGAACATAAAATAACTAGTTAGAACAACTAGTTTTTTAGCTGTTCTACAGATGACATCAATTTGTGAGTGAAATTATTATCTGGTTTAAATAATCTACCGAAATAAACAGAAAATAATTGAAATGAGATAGAAGATCAAACAAATGATTCTTTCTTTCAAAGCACTTATTGTTCCTTAATGATTTGATGTAATAATGTAAGAAAACTAGTTACATCAAATATTACACTGGTTTTTATCATAAAAGTGCTTATTGTAGAAATATAAATCTACCTGTATTTTGAAGATGGATTAGATGTAACTAAATCTTCTCTGAAACGAGCAACAATTTCAGTTACATTACGTTTTGAACTGATTACACTTCTATGGAACACATCCCACATATTATGTGATCTTATGTCATTTCTTTCAGAAGATCTACTAGTTGATCCAGTTTGAGTATCAAAGAATTCTTCAACTTCTATGGAAGAACTTGTATCACCATTAGTTGTTGATGATAAAGATACTGGCGAGGATAATGATGGTGACGATGAAGGAGATATTATTGAATTCACACCAGCTGGCCAGATTACACGAACAAATTCAACATAAGTATTGGATGGTATTTCACATCTACATTAAATTCGATTTCAAAAAATCAATAATGTTATTATTGAATAAAACAAACTAAATAAGGTGTATATTAGAAAAATTGAAAATTCCTATTATTATTTATATTAAACAGAGTATAATTGAAGATTAGTGGTGAGGATGGGTGGATAGTTGTATGTTTCAATCTAATATATGATTATTGACCCCATAAAAACTTGAGCTCATAATTTTCTTGGCTATTAGTAGGCGCACTAACTATGGATCACTGAACTATAATCCAATAATCTACATTTTGCACTTCAGTTAATTAACAACATATTTGGACTAACATCCAAGGATGTTGGTGATTACTGAATCACTCCAAACATTAATGAAATATAAATGTGAGGACCTTTTACTAAAATCTCCAGAATTTTGTTTTAATATTAATCATTTATAACTAAACAATTATATTAATTGATTAGACGGTTTTATAAAAATAATTTAATTTATAGGTGAGATTACTTAATAGTGGACACACATTGAGGGAAGCTCCCAACTGCGTCACAAGGCAAGTCATCACTTCTAATCCTCAAGATCAAAGGAAAAGAGGAAGACCAATGAACACATTACGCTGAGAAATGGAGACAGACATGAGAAGAATGAACAACAGTTGGATAGAACTAGAAATGAATGCCGAGGACAGAGTGAGTTGGAGAATGCTAGTCAGTGGCCTATGCTGCACTGGGAGTAACAGGCGAAAGTAAGCAATTACTTCATAGAATGAATTTCCTTTGCATATAATCTAATGTAATTAATTTAGAAGTATAAGATAAAGTGAAAAAAGAGACAAAAATATGCGTCGAAGTGAAAATAAGAGGATCTATGGAAAACTGAACACATTTGATTGCAAAATGTTTTCATGTACACAGATGTGGCTCTAAGTTAACTATAGTAATGCTTTAGCAGGGTGAAGAATATATATGAGCTTGTGATGGATTAGATTTAATCATATAAATAATACTGAATGATAAATTCGATACTGTGGGGTTTGAAGTCGAATACATAGAGCAAAATATAAGTTTCTGTTTTGTACTTTACTGATTAACTACGGAAAATGATCTCCAAAATGTTGATAAACGAGACTAGTCTCTAGTGCCATTTAGTTGCTAATTGTATATATCGTTTAATCAAACCAATAAAAATTTAAGTATCTAATTATACTTCAACGAGATTCTTTGAATTTACTATTTACGTAGTGTAATGATGATATTTTTGACTAGAATATTTGGTGATAGGGGTTTGAATCTTACGTAGAATATCCGTTTTCTGAAGACCACATATATTTCATCGCTAAAAAGTCCCAAATGGAGTAAACCTTAGGATTAATGGCTCTATCCCGATCCCTCCCCCCTCAATAATCTAGCATTTAGTTATGGGAGTTTTACGGTTTTCTTATATATAATCTATTTACTTCTTAAAATGTCACTTACCGAAACGATAAGCTTTATTTGTGATTACATTGATATGGATAGATCTAATATGGATTTATCAACATTCTTATCGAATGACCGAATTATCAGTTGTACTTGAAATGTTCAGTTCATTTTTAAGAGTATGATTTATAAACAACGATCTGATGTTATTTTAAAGTCATCTTTAGATCTCTTACTAACTAAGTATTTTTAAGCGAGAACTGAAAATGAATATTCTATAAGAAAAGATAGAAGATACCTGATGATAGTTGTATTATTTCTGACAAAGATTGTGACATTTTTAATTCACTGAAGATATCAACTAGGTACCATTCATTCATTCATTCATTCATTCATTCATTCATTCATTCATTCATTCATTCATTCATTCAGTTCACTTACGTAAAAGTAGAAATTACTAGACTATTAGAATATCCTGAAGATGCCGCAGGTATTCGGAGTTTGACAATGCTTTAACCAGTAACACTTTCTATTATGAAGTGTACCCACCAAGTGAAATCAAAAGACAAAGGCGAGGAGGTTCGAAGATATATTTCATAGGCTATCAATATATCGAGGATCGTCTGATCTAATCTAACTAGCGATTGCATGGGTTGTTGAGCACGACGTTCCCACTCGTGATCTTGTGCGGATGCATGACCGAAAGCCTTCAGCTAGGTGAGTCCATTAAAACATGTGGTCAGCATCTAATGTCAAAAACTTACAGGGCTATTTTTTTAGGAGATTTATTTACCGCTACAATGCACTTATAAGAACTCTTTATAATATCATGAATATAAATTTCATTTTATATAATCTTAACTTACTAGACAATACAAAATGTATGATTTATTCAAACAATTTAAGAATAATAAACACTTATCAGGAACATAATATAAAGTAAAAGATGAAGTTGCTTAAAGCTAAATTTTATAGATGATAATAGTAAAGATATATGTTTCATTCGAGATTATTAAATTATTGGAATGAAAAATACTATATAAACATCTTTATGTACATAATATTTAACTAAACTTTCTAATGTAGTGAACAATACCATGAATGGGGACAATCGAATGTACTAGAACATGAAATTACAGAGCACCTCACTAAAATCTGAAAAGCATATAGTGTAAATAGTTAATTTGTAAAGCATTAACCCATCGTCTCAAACTTCACTGTTCCGTTTGCAAATATAAGTCCATTGTCTCAGACTTCATTGTCCATACCTTTTCATACCAATTGAGTTCCGATTCCGTTCTTTCCTTATCGATCTTCTGCTGAAACACATAATATGCCTGACCACTGTATATACTACTTATATGGATATAAGTAACCCACACCATACTAACTTCTTTTATAGAAAGTAACTAATTATGGAACATTTTTACTTGATATCTAAACCTAATTACACATCCTAAATGATATTTGCTAATAAGAATCTGTATTACCAAACAGTTAGTGGTATACTTAGTTGTTGAGTATTTCAACTTCATTAATAATTGTTTTAAGATACGTGAATTAAAAAAGTCCTCAGATGCCCTGGTACGACCGAGAGTGAGGAGAGTCAGTTCCCCCTCTCGAAATGCTTTCATATAGCCATGTGCATACAACTACTGACAGGTAACACCTACTAACTGCCTTCTCGCACCAGGGGTGTTGTTTACGATTGACTCATGAATAAATTATTTTAAATAATGATTCTTTTATAAACATTATTATTCATTTACTTTTCACAATATAACCCATCATACAAATGTTAAATTGGATGTTTTAATGAAATTATATTTTGTAATTAAGAATTGAAAGCAAATGACTACTGTAATGATCAAACTAAAGGATGATTATAAACATTGATTTACTAGGAATGTTTTGTATTGAAAAGATGTTTATATGATTAGATTCGATAATACATGGAGAACCTCAGTACATTAAGAAATATATCAGGAGAAGTGTATGATTAGTGTATGAGGATAATTTTGTGTATTCCTGAACATTAGATCGCCCATAAATGCTCTGCTACTATCGAGGTTGAGGATAATCTGCACTCCCTATGCACTCGAAATGCTCTAACATGGACACGCGTATACAGTCACTATCAAGCGACTCCTACTCACTGCCTTCTCTCAACAGGAGTGTTGTTTACGAAACTGAAAGGAGGAAAAGCGAATATCCGGAGCTCTAACCAGGTTGATGGATAAGGAGGATCCACCTAGGGAAGTCGGAAAACCCCCATTCCAAACCATTAGTGCACATGGGTTCTAGGATCCTGAGTAAACAAATGGTGTATGAACCAATTATTGGTCACCGGTTATCATGGGACTGCATCTCCTTACGTCGTTCCGTTGCCTTGTGTATCAGACGTGTAGATCAAAGGTTCCGGGTGTGACACCCTAAGAAAACCACCTACTTCGATTTGGGCACCTGGATAGTATCCCAGTCCTCACACTAACTGAATGATTTGTGTGGTGCATATCTATTTTGTGCCTCCTTGTACTAATGTTAATGTATTTAAATAGATAAATAAATAAGTAATCAGAAAAGAAGTTACTGATGAAGAAAACACATCAATAATATACTATTAATAGCCAACTGACTAGTGTTTTATAGAACGCTACAAATAGGCTAAAATAAAAATGTACTCAATGAATTAATTCAACTTTTTGCCGTATTTCTATAATTCTATTCACGTTAATATATTTTGTTAAAATACAATCTAAATTATACATGTCAAATATAATAATCATTGGTTGATGTATATAATTCTTTTATGAGATAATTAAAGACAATGATGCAAGAATCCATGTTTAACATCATTCATTAAGAAATACTTATAGTTTTGAAGGAATTGATCTCTGCCGGTCACAAACCCGGATAAAGGTGGGGAGTTAGGCATAGGGTTAGCGACCCCATCCCGTAGAAAACTAACTCGCCAAAAAAAGAACGCTTACCAGAAAAAAAGATTATTAAAACCACCTTGAAGGAATTGATTTTTACTAGAGATTTGAATTCTATACTACTTACTATTTGAGTAATTAGATGTACTATTGAGAATTTTGAACATTGTAAGTATCTCATATTCTCACTAAACTATCATAGTTGTCCAGTTGTACCATTTAGTAGGAGGTCAATAAAAATAATAATAATAATAATGGTTTTAAGACTATATACTACTATTTGATAGTAAGAAAACTTTCAGTGGGCAAAATCAATACAAAAAAACTCAAGGCCAAACTAATAAATTATGCAAGTATCTAGGTCATTTTCATAATGATTTTGTTCCAATAAATTCATGGTACAATAAATAAAAAGTTTTTTTTAAAAAAATACTGAACTCCCAGGAGAACACATCGATAAATCCTAATAAGAGAATATTCCATCCATGATGACAGTTAGTAATTATTTACAGAAGAGGTTTTGTGGAGATTTTAGTAGTTGAATTCATGAGTCAATTGAAGATAGACTACCATGGAAAAAGTGGAAGAACTGGACGGCCATTTTGTCGTAGTATGGGACTCCTCAGCAGTGCTCATCCACGACCCCGTGTCGCGAGATTTGAACAAAAGACTTATCAGTCTCGAGATTCAAGAGGTATTTCCTGGAGTTTTGTTGAGAAGTAGTGACCAGTGGGGTTCAACTGGGTCTGTTGTAGACAGTGGTTCAATTTCGTGGATTGGTTGAAGTTAGACATTAACATCGTTGGATGCTGACCACCTCAGCGGTCTAATGGTTAAGCGTTTGCACGCGAGACCGATAGGTCCTGAGTTCGAATCTCGCTGGATGGGATCATAGATATGCACTGCTGAGCAATCCCACAATAAAACTAAACGGCCGTCCAGTGCTTCCAAGTTTTCCATGGTGGTCTAGCTTCAATTGACTCATGAATTAAACTATAGCAGTTAATAAAGAATTTATTATATTAATAAAGATATGAATTTCAATGAGGTAAATATCAATTATGTATATGTAGATTAATATATGTATATCACTGAAGTCAAAGTTTAATTGTATAATTATTTGGTTTACTTGAATACTCCACTTTTACAAAACAGGAAAATACTATAATTAGAATGGAGTAGGGGTGTGTGTGGAGATTGTAGTAATTTAATAGTTAAATTTATGAGTCGATTAAAATTAGACCACCATAGAAAATCTGGAAGTCCTGGACGGTCGTTAGTTAATACAAAAATGAAATATGATAAGTTATACAATAATCTAAATATTATAAAGTACAATAAAGTTGTTGAAATCGATTGTGTTTTACTAGATAATTCAAAACAAACAAACAACAGTTCATAACAAAAAGAAATATTGGTTTAGATTAATTTACATATCTGGTCAAACAACTATTCAATTATTATTATTATCATCTTTTATAGTTTATATCATTTATTTTACTATTGTAATAGGGTTTTTAAAGATCAATTTTACCATATGTTCAAAACGATGAACTGAATGTACTTATTCACTTGGTATTGTTTGGCTTGTATCTTCCCATTGAGGTTTAAGACTGCAATCGATCGGTCTATTATTGTCATATGTGCATACTGTGCGTATGCCTCAATATTCCCTTAATTCACAAGCCATTTGTAAGCAATGATGGATAGTGGCTAGCAGTGGAATCCAGGACGCGCATTGCGTCCTATTTGAGACTCGTCAACTGGATGTACCTGCATCTCAGAGTTGATGTTCACTCTGGGACGCGAACCCAGTACCGTTCACTTCAGACGCCATCGCGTTATTCACTCAGCTACTGAACCATGAGAGGAGCTGACATAGCTTCAGATCACCACCTAGTTGTAGCCAATTTAAAACTACAGTAAAGAAGAACTGGACAACTGGACAAACAGCAATACAGATGTTCAATACAGCCTTCCTTCGAGATGCTGACAAACTCAATGAATTCACGATAGCTCTCAACAACAGGTTTCAAGCCTTACAAGATCTACTGAAGGAAGAAGAAACTACTATGGAGGACAACTGGAAAGGCATCAAAGAAGCATTAACTTCAACGTGTCAAGAGGTTCTGGGTCTAAAGAAGCATCATCATAAGTAGTGGATCTCTATAGAAACACTGGACAAGATCAAAGAAAGGAGAAACAAGAGGACAGCAATTAACAACAGCCGAACACGAGCAGAGAAAGTCCAAGCACAAGCTGAATACATAGAAGCAAACAAGCAAGTGAAGAAAAGCATTAGAGCCGACAAGAAGAAGTACGTGGAAGAACTAGCAACGACGGCAGAAAAAGCTGCAAGGTAAGGAAATATGAAACAGCTTTACGACACAACGAAGAAACTGGCTTGGAAATACAGTAAACCAGAGAGACAGGTCAAGGACAAAGAAGGCAGGCCAATCACTGAAATTCAACAACAGCGGAACAGATGAGTAGAATACTTCGAGGAACTCTTGTATAGGCCGGCCTCAATGAATAAACCGGAAATCTAAGCAGCACACACAGATCTTCCTATAGATGTCAACCCACCAACGACGGAAGAAATCAGAATGACCTTCAGAAAATCAGGAGCGGGAAAGCAGTAGGACCCGGCAATATACCAGCCGAAGCACTGAAATCAGACATCGAAGTAACTACAAGCATGCTTTACCTTCTATTCAAAAGGATTTGGGAAGAGGAACAAGTGCCGATGGACCGGAAAGAAAGACACCTCATCAAAATTTCGAAGAAAGGAGACCTGAGCAAATGAGAAAACTACGGAGGAATCACATTTCTGTCAATACCAGGGAAAGTCTTTAACAGAGTTTTGCTGAACCGGATGAAAGATGCAGTAGACGCCCAACTTCGAGATCAAGAACCTGGATTCCGTAGGGATCGGTCGTGCACAAACCAAATTGCGATACTACGGATCATCGTCGAACAATCAGTCGAGTGGAACTCAAAACTGTACATCAACTTCATTGATTATGAAAAGGCATTTGACAGTGTAGATAGGAAAACACTATAGAAACTTCTTCGACACTATGGAGTTCCTGAGAAGATTATCAGCATTATCCGGAACTCATACAACGGACTACAGTGCAAAGTCGTGCGTGGAGGACAGTTGACAGACGCATTCCAAGTAGGGACCGGAGTCAGACAAGGCTGTCTACTCTCTCCCTTCCCCTTTCTTCTGACGGTCGACTGGATTATGAAGACCTCGACATCTGAGGGAAAACACGGAATACAATGGACAGCTCAGAATCAGTTAGAGGATTTGGACTTCGCAGATGACATAGCCCTCGTATCCAATACACATGAACAAATGCAGATAAAGACAACTCGTGTAGCAGCAGCCTCTGCATCAGTAGGCTTCAGCATACAAAAAGGGAAAATCAAGGTCCTCAAATTCAACACGGAGAACACCAATCCAATCACATCCGATGGCGAAACTCTGGAAGATGTAGAATTCTTCACGTAACTGGGAAACGTCATCGATGAACATGTCGGATCTGATACAGACATAAAGGTGAGAACTGACAAAGCCATGGCCGCATTCCTACAGTTGAAGAACATATGGAACTCGAAACAACTGTCTGTCAACCAATATCAAAGTCACAATCTTCAATACGAATGTCAAGACAGTCCTACTGTATGGAGCTGAAATTTGGAGAACTACTACAACGATCATCAAGAGGGTACAAGTATTTATAAATAGCTGTCTACGCAAGATACTCAACATCCATTGGCCGGATACCATCAGCAACAGCCTTTTGTGGGAGAAAACAAACCAGCTTCCAGTTGAAGAAGAAATTAGGAAAAGACGATGGAAATGGATAGAACATACATTACGCAAATCATCAAACTGCATCTTGAGGCAAGCCCTAACATGGAATCCTGAAGGAAGGTGGAATAGAAAAAGGCCAAAGAACACGTTACGTCGAGAAATAAAAGCAGATATGGAAAGGATGAATAACAAATGGAAGGAGTTGGAAAAGATCGCTCAGGATAGGGTTGGATGGCGAATGGTGGTGAGTGGCCTATGCTCCTTCACGAGGAGTAACAGGCGTAAGTAACTAAGTCAGATTACTTTACCCTATGTATGTGTGACCACACACATATATACACATTTAAATTGGTAAAGTCAGTGGGATGTGACACACAGTTCTGATAATCTTCGTCTTCTTATTACATTATCGAAATTAATCAAAAGGGACTAATTGCTTTAGGATTCACTTTAAAGTCAAAATACACTTATTTATTATTACATGAATGTTAATTTCCATAAGTGATAAATAATAAGTTTTATATTCATTATAAATTCTGTCTTGAGGAAAGTAAATTTTTCTTTGATAGTCAAGGAGATATATGTGTCATTTATAAATTTTTAAACAGGTGATTAAATCAATGGCTTATTTAGATGAATAACTTTATGAATGTTTAAATAAATAAGAAATTTCGTCTACATTTAGACTCTGAATTGATATGAGACATTAATGAGGAAGAATGAATTTCAAGTAAATCCAACATTTCACCTGGCAATTTAGTCCAACCTTTTTTTTTATTATAGGGAAATATAAAATCAAACATGAAAATAATCGAATAGAATTAAGGGTACATAGTTCTCCAGTTGATTGTATACTGAATTGGTCATTCAATCAACATTATTAATGTTTATAGTAGGTATTTACATTAGTATGTAAGAGATAAAATGTATTCAAATAACAGATTGTGTGTGTGTGTGTGTGTGTGGTATGAGAAGAAATTTCATTCACTATATAGATCTTATCTCTGGTCAGTGAATGTTTAAGAAAACATGTTTATATACAATAGATTGAAGTGAAAAAATAAAAAGTTTCCTCTCGTTAACATAAATAGTTAATTTAATATTAATGGATACATTTTGGAAAGTAATACATAAGTGAACAATATTGTTTTTCGATTAAATCTTCATTAAGCTTTACCTCTAATATACAGTAATGTATCTATATGAAATGAATTGCACTAATCAAGTCAATTTATGAGTTAATGATAACCTATTATATATGCGATGATGTATTCTATTTCATAATGATGATTAACTTAAAATTGTCTTGATTGGTTTAACATTATTGTATAAATATTCATATATATTAAAGTAAAGCTTGATAATGATCTAATTGAAAACAATTGTTCACTTACATGTGTTGTTGAATGATAACAATCAAAATAGATTACAAATTGATAGTGTGCTTATTCACTTATTATGTTTACTTTATGTAATCTATTCCATTGTTATCATTGACTCATAAACTGACTTGATTGGTGCAATTCATTGCCTATATACATATAAATACATTACTGTATATTAGAGGTAAAGCTTAATGAAGATCTAATCGAAAAACAATATTGTCCGCTTATATATCTATATCTAAAAGTGGTATAACTATATAATCTGAAAAAGGAATTAATTATTAAAACACAATAAAACTAAAGAGGAAGAATGTATTTGTAAAATCTCAGCGAAAGAATTTGAAGTAAAGCCAACGTTTCGCTTGGCAATCTGGTCCAAGCTTTTTCAAGGATATCAAACTAATTTCAATAGTTGAAATCATGAGTCAATTGAAGCTAGACCACCATGGAAAACCTGGAAGTACTAGACAGCCGTTTCGTCCTAGTATGAGAATCCTCAACAGTGCACATTCACGATCCCGCCCGCCCCAGTGAGATTCGATCCTAAGACCTATCAGTCTCGCGCGCGAGCGCTTAACCATTAGACCACTGAACTGGTTGGCATCCAACGGTGTTAATGTCGAACTTCAACCAATCCACGAAATTGCGCCACCGTACACCATTGTCTTCAGTGAGTTACTATCTCACAACAGACCTGGTTGACATCGATAGGTTCTGGGTTCGAATCTCGCGGGGGCGGGATCGTGGATGCGCACTGTTGAGGAGTCCCACAATATGACGAAACGGCCGTTCAGTGGTTCCAGGTTTTCCATGGTGGTCTAGCTTCAATTGACTCATGATTTCAACTACTGAACTTACCAAAATCTCCACAAAGTCCCTTCTGATAAAAATCAAGCTAAGTTGAGTTGTTTCAAAAATTGAAAAAACAAAGCATCTCATTCGTAACTATTGGTAATAAATTACTGTATACAATATTAAATAGAGTCTTTTATTAACTGAATATTTACTTTTATACACATAGTTTCCTTTATCATTTTGAAAAGAGCAAGAATAAAAATTCTAACAGAATAGTATAAAGACGAAGATTATTACATTATCAAAATATATCAAAGAGATTAATTGCTTTAGAATAGTATGAATTCATTTTGTTTTGTTTGGTTCTCGTCAGCTGCTTACAACCTGTAATATTTAAAAATCATAATTATATAATGGGTTTAAATTACTTACATGAAAAGGCTTTAGTTGGGAATTATGTTGAAGACATATTCGTATAATATTTCAAGGGTGTAAATAAATTGAAGACTGAATCTTATAAATATATACCTTATGTAAAAAAAATTCTACAACATTGATTATGACAACAGTTCAAATGGCCAGAAACAAGTGAATTGTGTATGTAAAAGAGACTAGTACAACTTCTTCTTTTACCGTGGTGTTAATGTCTTATAATATATATTTTTTCTCTTTCTTCATACTCTTCTTCGTTTACAGCCATCTGCTTCACCTTCCATCTTTCCCTTAAATCTTTTACCTCCAACTGGTTTATTTCTGTTTCTACGATTATCCTGATTATATTTAATCTTAATTTCAACATTTTATCTTATCATGCTGAGCCATCGTTTCCCATTGATCAT
This sequence comes from Schistosoma intercalatum, assembly GCA_944470365.2. Classification (NCBI taxonomy): domain Eukaryota; kingdom Metazoa; phylum Platyhelminthes; class Trematoda; order Strigeidida; family Schistosomatidae; genus Schistosoma; species Schistosoma intercalatum. Next base: position 43,014,967 of record OX103726.1, read on the forward strand.
TTCCCTATCTATCTTTTTTTATAAATACTTAAGCTATTAACAATCAAACGATTAATAAACTTTACTTGTTTTATAAAGAAAATTTTTTAAAAAAATACCTTTGTTTATTTTACCTCATTGTTACCATGTCTAACTGAAGTTTATTATCAGTATTATTTCACTGATTGAAATCATGAGTCAACTGAAGCTAGACCACCATAGAAAACCTGGATGTACTGGACGGCCGTTTCGTTTTAGTATGGGACTCGTCAGCAGTGCGCATCTATGGTCCCGTACCCCGCGAGTAAATAAGTATATATATATATATATATATATATATATATATATATATATATATATATATATTTGCGATTGTAGAGCTTTAAAAATGAGTTCGCCACAAAGGAAAGACTTCTTCACTGAACTAATCTTTCTTATTTAATGTCTTAATAGGTGTATTCCGTTGATTATGAAAAAAATTAGTATCAATATGTAAAAAAACGTTTCTTTTTTTCTTTAAAAAATTCGTTCATCAAAGCTTTGAATCGATTTTCATTACTCAATATTATTCGATTATGGTCATTTGAAGTGTTTTTCTCTGTGTTTATATTAAGTGTTTTTTTATTTTAAGAACTTCCATAGATAATGCCATGACAACGGAAAAAAAAGTAGGACATAATTGTTTCAAAAATGTAACCACATATTAAAACATTAGTAACAAAGATGGATAGTGGCTAACAGTGGAATCCAGTTTGACGCGCGTTTCGTCTTATTTGGGACTAGTCAGCTAGATGTACTTGCATCTCAGAGTTGATATTCACGTCGGGACTCGAACCCAGTACATTTAGCTTCAAATGCCACCAAGTTATCCACTTAGCTACTGAGTCTTGATAGCCACTTGCTTGTGCAAATTTTTAATAATTACGAAAGAAATGACACCTCTTTGTTTTACGTTTAAACATGTACATATATATAAATGAATCTAGTACAGTACTCTAGAATATTATACCTCCGTAAAACAATTTCTTAATTTATGAATGATACAGTAGAACAATTAGAACAAAGATTTTAATAAAAGATAAAAGACAAGTATCAACCAACTATTACACTGACGATATATGTATAAATATTTGTATATATAATGTCACATTTGATTATGTTAAAGGACTAAGATAACATGTCTTGGATTTTGGCACGAAATTCATTTATTTATGCGGCTAAATAGTAGTTTGGCATTTAAGTTCATGATAAAAAATCTCAAATCTAATTCCTAACCATCAACTGCAAGTTATAATTCTAATTCCTCACACAGGTTTATGTTCGTCATTTAGTTCTAGTTGATAGGTGGACATTGTCAAGATTACTCTAACATCACTCAAAGGTCAATCATAATTTATAGTTTCACTGATTCTGAAGTAAAGGAGAAGAAGAAGAAGAAGAAAAAGAAAACACTTATAACTAAACGTATGTTTAGACTAAACAAACTATAAATAGAAAATGATGCACATAGATTTGGTATCCATACTTAAGACATAGCAAATGGATAAACCGTTTTTTTTATTTTCTGAAGAACAATACAATGAACTACACTTTATTTTTAAAATAAATAGGACAAAATGGCCGTCCAGTGCTTCCAGGTTTTCCGTTTTGGTCTAACTTCAACTGACTCATGATCTTAACCATTGAAATAAAAAAGTTATAATACATCATTTGTATGATTAAACACTGAAGAATAGTTCGTGTAATTGTGCTTTGTTTGTCAAAAGTATGGGATATATCCATTGATAAACTATTAGAATGGGTTTTGTGGAGAGCTTTAGAAATTTCACAGGTTGAAATCATGAGTCGATTGAAGCTAGACCACCATGGAAAACCTGGAAGCACTGGACGGCCGTTTCGTCCTAGTACGGGACTCCTCAACAGTGCGCATTCACGATCTCGCCGGCCCCAGTGAGATTCGATCCTAAGACCTATCAGTCTCGTGCGCGAGCGCTTAACCATTAGACCACTGAACTGGTCGGCATCCAACGGTGTTAATGTCGAACTTCAACCAATCCACGAAATCGAACCACGGTACACCATTGTCTTCAGTGAGTTGTTATCTCCCACTAAACTATTGTTTAGTGTATGATTTGAATATAAAGAGGATAGAGAGAATTAGAAACTCAAGAATAACAATTCATATTTGAAATATAAAATGTGAAATAGTTTGTTTTTAAGAAGATTATTAAATTGGATTATGGATTAATCCAAAGAAGTCCAAATCCAAAAGATGAAAGTAATAGGTCAGAATACAACGATTATTGTCTATTATTTTAGTTGAATAACTGTCTCAATTTCATGTTTATAGATTATGTAAAACAAATCATTTAAAATAATAAAACTATGAAATATACCTTTCTAATCAGAGAGAGGTTTTGTGGAAATTGTAGTAATTTAATAATTGAATTCATGAGTCATTGGAAAACCTGGAAGGACTAGAAGGCCATTTCATTCTAATATGGAACTCCCCAGCAGTGCGCATCCACGATCCCGCCCAGTGAGATTCGAACCCAGGACCTACTAGTCTCGCTCGTGAACGCTTAACTTCTAAACCATTGAAAACATTCTTCTTAGCCACCGTTTTCTTTGCTATTTCAGCAAGTGGAGCAACTTTTGAAGGCTTCTCCTTATACATAACTGACACCTCGGGTTTATGATGAACGACTTCCATACTCTTCGTAGTTTTAATTATCTTTTTCGGCTTATTGGGCATGCTGTTTTATTTTTATCTAGTTAGTAATAATAGCTAATGAAAATTGATAGTAAATATTGAAATATCAATAATTATTCTCTAATTTACTTTAATTATGTTACCAATTGAATAAATATTTGTTTTTCAGTAAGCATGAGTAAAACAATCACAATACACTTGATTTTATTGAGTCACCACTAAATAGAATTACTGAAATGATATGAATTAAGGACCAAATGTCTCTTTGGTTAATACCAAACAATCAATTTTATATCAAAAAACCAGTAAATAAAACGTTTTGAGGCTATTCAAATAATACTAGTCAAGTAGAAGAAAAAAACCAATCAGATTTTGGAACATTCTCTAACCTGTCGTTGAATCATTCAAGATTAAATCAACCAGTCTGTGGTGTCATATAAACTTCTTTCATAGACGTTTGGAAACTTTTCATTATCTATTTTAAATCATAGTCGTTAGTAGTGGGAAGAAGAATGTAGGACTTAAGTTTTCTAGTCAGTGTCGATTTTCTTATTAAGATAAATCCAAATCGATCAGATACGACTCAAATAATATGGAATTTGTTTTTAATCCTATCACTTTTTACTATGTGGTTCAGACAAGATGAACGTGGTCAATGTGTGTTTTACTCAAGCTATTTATTTCTCTATTTTGCAATGTATTTTGAAGTAAAATTAGAATAAAACAGGCATTTGTGACATAAACAGCTTAAAATTCAAGAAAAAATGTCATCACAATTTACCACATAAAAAGAGGATGGGAATTAAAGGGATTTGAGCAATTTTGCTACCGGTAAGGGAAAATGAAACCTTCGGAATTTAGCATAAGGAGGACGACCAAAGTTTAGGAATGAAAGGCATACAACAATACTACGATCAATAAATATACAACATCATGATGAGTTTTGTACTCTATTGTCTCTTTTCTCCAACCGTAGATCACTATTATCTGTAAAATTTCGGCCAAGAATCCAATACCATGCTGCATGATTTATTTTAACAGTTAATTGTTGTTATATCTAAAGCTTAGATTCTTAATATACCGCGTATAACTTGAGCACTCGAACGCTAGAACACTTCCACGTCGAAAATCAGAAAAGATAAGACAAGTGGAAGGAATGCTATTACAAATAATTTCAATTATGGTAAAAAAAACTGTCGAGTATTTATAGTTTTTAGTAAAAAGGAAATCATCATTATAGTCCTCCGATCCGCATACAGGGGATTATTAGCATTTGCCCAATAGGGAAGCTCCACGTAGGGATTCTGGAATATTCTTCCGAAAGATGATTATATGAAATATCTTCAGCTCTTTCTGAGTTTCTTGGGACTTCCTCAAGTTTACCCTTGGACTGTCCTCAGAATTAGTTCAAGGACTAATGGCATACTATAGCCTAATTACCCCCAGCCTTTGATCGATCTACTCTTGCATTATTCTGAGGGATCTTAGACTTAAGATATTGCATAAAATTAAAAAAAAATCAGTCTGTTTTTATTTATTTTCATTGAGTACGTTAATTTTTTTTCTTCATTTACTGCTTCATTTATCAACCATATAACTATTTTATTCATTAATTAACCACACAAATATAAGAATTTCCAAAATTAATGCTTCAGAAATTTAGAACTTTTGTCAAACTAATGCAAATAGACATCATGATCGGTTTAAAGGAAAGATCAAAAATTTTCTTAGTTCAAGATATATTCATTACTTAAAATTTCAAACAACAACAACAACAACATAGATCTTTTAGCCTTCCCTGGTTTATGATACACCCTTATCTATGTGATCCATTAATAGAACTACTGAGGAGCTACAAAATTATTCATAAGCCACCAATTCTGGTTCTAATTTTAGGCGCTCGCGCGTGAGACTGATAGGTCTTAGGATCGAATCTCACTGGGGCGGGCGGGATCGTGAATACGCACTGTTGAGGAGTCTCATACTAGGACGAAATGGCTGTCTAGTACTTCCAGGTTTTCTATGGTGGTCTAGCTTCAATTAAATCATGATTTCAACTATTGAAATTACTAAAATCTCCACAAAGTCCCTTCTGATAAATAAGTGCTTTTGTGGTATATATGACTTAGGATGACAAAACAGTTCAGCATGTTTCTTTATTTAACTACAAAATATTCCAGGATAATCCACAGGGATGAGAGACTAATACTCATAATGATCTATATTATTTTACTGAATAGTTTATAACAACATGAAATATGATCTGATTTACACAAGTCAATCCTATACTTTTAGGTCAACTATTTTATAACTAGTTCAATAAATTTCTTTCTTTCAACTTTATTTGAATAAAGTAGTTATGTGTGTATATTGTGCAATGTAGTCAGTCACAGGTTAATATGTAAAACCCTCAACCTAATGTTGATATTAAATACTAGAATACACAGTCATAAACACCATTAAGGTTAACATACATTTTTTCCCTCTTTTCTATAATTTTTTTAGAAATAAAGTTAGAATACTTTGAAACTGATAGATAATCCAGCATGAAAATAATTGGAAATGTTTACCACTCAAAATGAATAGCAGAAAACTACTATTGAGAAACATTTTAATATATATTCCTAATAGTTACAAATGAGATATAGTTGTACTGAATGTTTTGTATTGAAAATGACTGAATAATTGAATTGTTATTATTATTATTATTGTCATTTTTATCACTATTACTATTCATTAAGTTCTTACTGTTTTCTTCAAAAATGGTTTCATGTTTATTTCGCAGTAGCTCCACGTGGAGTCGCTCTGGAACTACTGCTGGTCCCAAGACCGGATAAAGGAGGAGGGTTAAGCATGGGGTTAGCGACCCCATTTCGTAGAAAACTAACTCGCTAAAAAAACGCAAACCAGAAAAATTATTAAAGCCTTTTTTTCAGTAGTTATAAATATTAAATTTTTTTGGAAGATTATCTTCATTACTGAGAGGTAATTATTAAATAACCTTTAAAGGCTAAAATGAATTTTCTGGTGTTTTCTTCCAAGCTTTAAAATTATCAGACCTGTTCAACTAAGTCTCAGTTGACATTGTGAATGACGGTATTCATGACTAATTTATTTTTGTATCTGCAATCTAAGACATAAAGTTCAAGCCAACGGAGACTAGCTGGTTAGTGATGATCTATTTAGGATTGGGATATTAGATGAAATGGAGCGGGAGAGAGAAACGAAGATGAGCAGAGATCTGCAAATCTATGTTCACTCAACAAATTGGAAGTAGGCGGCACAATATTTCTCCCCAAACACATATACAAATCTACATGGGTCTCACCGGATCATACCACGGAGAACCAAATAGATCATATTTGCATCAGTAAAAAATTCACAAGATCAATGGAAGATGTGAGAACCAGGAGACGGGCTGACACAGCTTCAGATCACCACCTGGTGGTTGCCAAGATGAAACTGCAACTAAAGGAGTACTGGACAATTGGACAAACACCATTACAAAGGTTCGAAATAACCTCCCTTTGACATACTAACAAACTCAACGAATTCAAGATAGCTTTCGACAACAGGTTCAAGCATTACGACGTTTACTGAAAGAAGATGAAACAATTGGAAAAGGATCAAAGAAGCATTATTCCCAAAGTGCCAGGTGGTTCTGGGCCTCAAGAAGCATCATCATAATGAATAGATCTCTGTGGAAACCCTGGACAAGGTTCAAGAAAAGAAGAACAAGAAGACAGCAATTAACAACAGCTTAACAAGTGCAGAAAAAGTCAAGGCGCAAACTGAATACACATCAACTCAATCACACTTGATGGATAAACTCTGGAAGAGGTGGAAACTTTTACTTTCAGCATCATCGTCGATGGACGTGAAGGAATGGATGCAGACGTAAACGCGAGGATCTGCAAGGCAAGGACGGCATTCCTAAAGTTGAAGATTATATATAAATCTAAACAACTGTCAGCCAATATCAAAGTTACAATCTTCAATACGAATGTCAAAACATTTCTACTGCATGGAGCTGAAACTTGGATAACCAATACAACCATCGTCAGAAAGACATAAGCAATTATAAACAATTGTCTACACGAGATACTGAATGTCTGTTGTTCGGATACCATCAGCAACAGCCTACTATGAAAAAGAGCAAATGAGATTCCAACTGAAGACTGAATTTGTAAAAGACGTTGAAAATGGATAGGACACACACTGAGGAAATCACCAAAGTGTATCATAATGTAAGTGCTAACTTGGAATCCTGAAGGTAAACGGAAAAGAGGAAGGCCATAAAAAGGATGAATAAGAACTGGAAACAACTGGCAAAGATAGCCGAAAACAGAGTTGAATGGAGAATGCTGGTGATCGATCTATGCTCCGCCATGAGGGGTAAAAGTCGTAATTAAGCAAACCAAGATTTTGATCCGGTTCATAAAGTCATTTGGCAAGTACAGATTACTAGATTGTGGTCTTCGTAATTTCTGTGATCGGTGATTAAAGACAATGAGTGGAATGTCTCAGAATCCATCACGATTGCGCGGTTACACTCAATATTTGCTTTCCGTTAGATAATGAGTTTTAAACTTATCTCATACTTTTCATCGCACAAATCAATTTTTTCCTTGCCAATCATCTTTGTTTATATCATAATTACTTCTGCTTCCATTATTTGGATATTCATCTTGATATGGTAATGTGATGTACCATTTTGGACTGATAAATATGTTCTAGGTTGCTTTTAACTATAGTCTACAGTAATTATTCACGTTTGTTCATATTCGCAATGACGAGATCTCTTATTTTCTTTGTACGTCATTGATTTACATTCTATTCCTTTCTTATAAACATCATTGTCAATATGAATTAACCAACGGAATAACAAAGAATGATATCTTTAGTTATTACTATTAGTGTTATATGATCTACAGTCATTTAATAAGAAATATTATGATTCAACTGTCAAAATAGTTTTTTTCAGACGAACAGGTTTTTAATACGGTGTATAAAAATAACTGTAATCCATGTCAAACGATCAAAATATACACTGACTGTTTATAGAAAACTTAATAGCATACATTTTATTAAGTCATGCAAGTGTATTCTATAAGGTAATTAAACCAAATAGCTTTATAGATTACTGAAATGAGATGTAGAATGGCGTAAATGAAAGAAAAAAAATGGAAAGAGCAACAACATTACTACATATAACTAATATAAATTAACTTGTCAAAAGGTATCCATTTTCATCAATTCATAATGATTCATTCTAATTTTTATCAAGATATGAAATGAATAATTCCAGGTTGTAAAATAATTCAATGACTGAAATTTAATTTTAATAGTTGAGATCATGAGTCAATTGAAGCTAGGCCAATATGGAAAACCTGTAAGCACTGGATGACCGTTTCGTTCTATTGAAGGACTCTTGCATGACCTCGCCTCGCAAGACTCGAACCTAAGACCAATTAGTCTCGCATGCAAGCGCTTAACCACTAGACCACTGAGCTGGTCAGTATTAATGTCTAACTTTGACTAATCCACAAAATTGAGTGATACATTCACCATCGTCATCAGTCAGTTACAATCTTACAACAAACCCGGTTGAACTTCACTGGCCACTGTTGAAATTTAAGTTTGAAAATGACCTCTTTATGAATATAATTCTGATTCATAGATAATAATAGTAATTTATTACTAATTAACAGTTTTCTATTATTTTCACTTAGATATAATCAATGAAAACGATAGATAAGGTAATAAATTAGCTAAAATGTAATATAAGCGATTAGTTAGAAAATATTAAATGTTCTTTATATTTGATAGTTTTAGATATATATTAATATCTGCTAGACAGAACTATTGTAACCATGATACATATGATTACTTCTCATAGGCTTTCTCCTCTTGTCCTTAATCTAATTGAAATTAACTAATATAAGTTATACAGTAAGTACAATCATTATAGACTATTGAGTTAGAATCCTTTGGTTATCATTTTTTTCCTCTCTAGGGAATCTATGGTGATAACATTGAATATTATCCTATCAAGTATTAGAATAACTTATTCACATTAATTATTTGAATTGTTGTTTAATTAAAGAAAATAAAAATGTGTTATGCATATATTATTTATACAAGAGATTATCTCTACAATGATGTTGGTCTTCTAGAAAATAAAACAAGTAAACATCAAATTTTTTTGTGTATGTCGGTTGAATAGGATACATCATCCGGTGAAATTAAATGAACAAGTAGAAGATATTGTTTTTAACATTCAAATGTTGATGACAAATATTTTATAGTTGAATATGATAACACAATATTGGTTATATAAAGATTATCTAAATTTATGTCTAGTCTAAACAAAATAATAACACTAATATATTTGCATTATATAAAGAAGGAATTTATGTTGCGACTACAATAGAAACTTGTATGGGGCGGAAAATTGGAGAACCACGAAAGTCATCATCCAGAAGATGCAAGTGTTTATTAACAGTTGCCTAGGCAAACTACTTTGGATCCATTGGCCAGACAATATCAATAACAACCTACTGTGGGCAAGAACAAACCAGATCTCAGTGGAGGAAGAAATCAGAAAGAAGTACTGGAAGAAGGTAGGACACATATTAAGGAAAGCACCCAAGTGTGTCACAAGGCAAGCCCGCACTTAGAATCCTCAGGGCCAAAGTAAAAGTGGAAAACTAATGAACACATTACGCCGAGAAATGAAGACAGACATGATAAAAACGAACAAAAATTGGATAGAACTAGACTAGAAGGCCCACGACGGAGTGAGTTGGAGAATGCTGGTCGTTGGCCTATGCTCCAGTGGAAGTAACAAGCGTAAGTAAGTAATATAACAAAAATTCTATAAAGTATTCTAATCCAACCACTGTAGGAAACAATTTAAAAAATTGTTAAAGGGTTTGTCCTCATTATAATTTACATTGCAAGCAACGTGTTGTTTACTGCTAGACATTTCTTTAAATATCAAATCCTGTTGACATCTTAAATTAATCAAATTTATCAGTTTGTATGTCATTGAAAAGTTAAAACAACAAAATACACTATGTATGTGTTATGTAAATCCTCTGCCTGCTATTTAAAAAATTTATGGATAAAATTAAACTGAATACTTCCGTCTAACGTCGTATCATATTTAATGTTACTATAATTCAGTGCATAGAGCAAATAGAGTTCCTGCGTTATACTATCTATAAAACATAACTATTGGATTGTATTTCATTGAACAAACTAAAACCAACATTCATTTTTGTAATGGTTGTTTGAATATACCCATTGATGATAGAACTTCAACTGATCAGTTCTGCAGTAAATATCAACTTTGGGATGCAGACACATCCTTCTGACAAGTCCCAAATAGAAGGAGAAGAGCATCCTGGATTCTACTCCTAGCCACCATCCATCTCTGCTTAAAATTCAACACTGTTAGATCTAGAGCTTTTTATTGAAGTATTATTTGCAAACTACTTAGAACTGAATTTTCGTTTTTAATTTTTCCAAATAATTTTAACCTGATATTGTTTCAGATATATATTTAAACTCATCATTTCTGGCTTCTGGTCTGATTGCGTTTGGTATCGTTCAGATATAAAAATGTTACGGATAAAAGAGTTGTCAAACCCTGAATATCTGGCTGGTATTTCACAATATATTTTGTCTTTTACGGAGCCTTTAGATACCAGAGGCTAGTGAAAATGTCGCGGTATCAGTGTGCGTGTTTTTAAATACATTTTTGGCAGGCAAATGTAACTCAGGTTTTAAAGAAAGACTAATTTATCAATATTCTTTCAGCTGTCTTCATTTAACTTTACTCAGCGTAACCGCCTAAAAAATAAATAGGAGAAGCTGTTTGGAAAGTTTTTTCATCAATAACGGTTTCTTGAAATCTTGATTAGAATCACAATGATCATGGATGTATGAGCTACACTTCTGCATTTCTCGGTAATTTAATTATAGTGTAGTAGTGGCCTAAGCCATATAAACTTTTGTGACTATAATAATGTATTACTAGTGACGAAGTCGTTGGAGGCTTGTGGGACCATTTTAGTATAAAAATACAAGCTTGCAAAATGTAGTAACAATGAAGGAATTATTAAAACTTATATACGTGGCAATACACAAATATTTAGTTTTATAAGAAATCCACGCAACTAAACTAGTAGACTCAAACAACTACATGCCAATTTTAATCAAACTACTTTACTATAATGTAGCACAAAAACTTCTCGTATGCATAATTATTCCTAAGACCAATATAAGCACTTCATTTTCGGTTCATTCTTATTTGAAAGTGTGACAAGACAAGATGAGGTCACAACTCTTTAAATTCAAAATGTTCAAACTTTTATGTTGCTTAAGCATTTGCGATATTATGATAAAATGGAATTTTATTACCAATAAGCAAGTTGCGTTTCCTTTTTATTAATCATGACCGTTACGTAACTGTAAGAAACAAAATAGCTGGGGTGTTGTAAATATATAAATGATTGTTCCATTTATAATTTGGTCGGAACACATAATGAGCTTTAGAAGCAAAGGAAATATTTTGAAAACTTCATGACATTTACCTACGTACTGAACAGCTATATCTAGTAGCATTCACTGTGTTTTGAGACAAATGTTCAGACAAGATTTCTTACAAATAATTGCGTGTAGTAAGTTAGAGCATACACACATCTATTAAGCCTAACAGAAACGTAAAAAAGCAGGCTTTCTCAACTTTACATACCTCAAAGTAAAATCCGAAACAACGTCAAAACCTTTCAGACGAACAGTTACCGAAAATTCCTCATTTGTTTTTAATTCCCTCCTCGGGATCTGTAACAATAAACTTCTTCCTAATTCACGAATAGCATCTGGGACTGTATGTGCAATGCTAACTGATGGGATAGAAACAAACGATAACTTGACGTGATTTAGTGACAGGTGACAGCGCCTAAAATTATCATGATTATCATGTTGTTGTTTGACGTTATCCGGATTCGAAATAAAACCCGTTGACGCATATGCAAGAGTAACTTCTGGCGACTGGTTCTGCTTCCAAAGAGCTTGTGGAAGTTGAATTGATGCATGGCATATCCAGTTTTCACTAGCACGGTCGATATCCAGAACACAAGATGTCAACTCGTTAAAGTACGAAGCATTTATGGATATAATGCAACACATACTGCTCGATTCAAATGATAATTCACTGACTTTACCATAGTAGACTGCATGACATAGAAAGTGCAACGTTTTTGTCTCTTCGCTTATCTCCATATCAAAACTATGTACAGTCACATGAAATTTTGAATTTTTGATCAGCTTATCACCCAAGACAGTTAAAGAACTGTGCAAAAATCCTATCGACGCATCGATCTCATAACGGTCCAGGTTGCTTGCTGATGCGAAAAATGTTGAAGAATTATATTTAAGGCTTTGATTGTCACTGAGTAGAAAGGTAGAATCTCGTTGACCAAATGATATGTCGATCAAGTCATCTGTGTAAGCTAAAACTATAGATTATGATTATCGACTCTATGATTTACCTCTCACAAAAACAATCGGAAATAAGATATATGTGCTAAAATATAAAATCATTCTTTGATGATAAAGGCATTTCTGCTTCTTTTCCAAGCGATAACCAAATTGATATTTGGAAAGAGGAGCATTTAAAAGTTGATGTTAAATAGTGTGATAAAACAAACTGTACATTATCCAGGGAGTAAGAAGTACTTTAACTATACGAGAAAGTGAAACATGATTCAGGGACATGTGAACTGGTGTGTTGCAAGCTGAAATGTGAACGACGAGACACTGTATTAGTTGTAGTATACCGCATTTCAAATATGTAGTAAAATGGTTCAAATGGTTGTGGACGGAATAGAAGAAGCTTTCGCTTAACAGGCTTCCGTGTCTAGTAGCAGGGGATCACCAAATCCTCCAGGCAGGAACCTAGGTATGTTAACAATAAAAGAGGAAAAGAAATTGGTAAATCATAATGTGCTGCTGTCCTTGGTCCTTAAGAATAGGTCAAGTTGTCTCTTGAAGGACTCCTGAGAAGTCGCTTGGACTAGCTCGGCCGGCAGCGAGTTCCAGCTTTTGACAACTCTTAAGGAGTAGAAGTTGTGTCTACATTCCGTCTTGCTATGTTGTGTTTCCAGTTTCTGGGTGTTACCCCTTAGGTTATTATTCGAACTAAGCTTAAGTAGGTGTTTAAGAGGATGTCCAGAAGTGTTAAGAATACTATAAGCCATTAATAAATCACCTCTAAGACGCCTATATTCTAGTGGGTAAAGGTCTAGTGAACGGAGGCGTTCTTCGTAAGGCTTAGATTTGATTCCTCGAACTGATTTCGTGGCTCGCCGTTGGATACGCTCCAAAGTGACCTTGTCCTTTTGGAGTGAGGGGGGGGAGTACTATGTTTCCGTACTCTAAATGGGGACGGATGAAACTATCGAAGATTGTGTGGAAAGTTCTTCCGTCAAACTGGCCAAAAATGCGCCTCAACGTTACCAGTGCGAGGTTTGCTCGGAAGGCATTTTTGTCACAGTTAGCGTAAGACTTTAAGTCATGGGGTACCAGGACTCCTAAATCTTTTTCGACTTGGGATACTACTAGAGAGGAGTTTCCTAAGTTGTAACTGTAGTTTGCGACATGTCGCAGATGGACTACTTTACACTTTGAAGTGTTAAAGGTAAGTCCGTTATCGTCTGCCCAACTTTGAAGTCGAGTCAGATCCTCTTGAAAGTGCCTGTATATCGTCTTGGTTGCGTATCTCTCTCCAAAGTTTCACGTCGTCGGCAAAAAGTAATAAGTCTGACGTTACCTGTTGAGGAAGATCATTTATGTAGATCAAGAAGAGAAGAGGCCCTAGTACTGAGCCCTGGGGGACCCCACTAGGACATTCCATAGCTTGAGATAAAGTGAAATTAACCCTAACCTTAAAGTGTCGATTTTTTAGGTATGAAGTAAGCCAGTCGATTAGAGGTGGTTTGATACCTAGTCGTTTGAGCTTGTTGATAAGACACAAGTGGTTAACCTTATCAAAAGCTTTTGAGAAATCAAGGTAAATGACATCAACCTTTCCCTTGCGATCGAGGATGCTTGTCCATCTGTCCACCGCAGTCAGCAGGTTGGTTATACAAGAGTAACCCTTCCTGAAACCATGCTGTTGGGGTGAGAAGAAATTTAAGGACAGTAGATAGTCGTTTAAACCGTCGCATATCAGGGACACCATGAGTTTTGAAGGTAATGACAGAAGAGCTACCGGCCGGTAACTTGAAGGTTCATTGCGTCGACCACCTTTGAAAATTGGTGTGATGTGAGCCAACTTCCAATTTTCCGGTAATTTGTCTCGGCTAAGCGAGTGTGAAAACATCGCGCTAAGCGGCGTTGCCAGGATTGAGGCTGCCTCCCTCAGTATGGCAGGATGAACCATATCCGGGCCAGGAGAAGTGTCAAGTCTTAAGTGCTGCAGTTTCCGGAACACCAAGTCAGCGCTTAGGTCCACTTCAGAAAGTCCTGTGGAATTGCAGATGAAACTGTCGTCAATAAAGTTGATGTCAGCCGGTTGAAATGTTTGAGAGTAATGGGCCGCCAGAAGGTTAGCGGCGTCGCCATCGTTGTTGGTCGGGCCGTTAAGACCTAGCAGTTGAGAAACTCCTGTTTTGGCTTGACGAAGAGAGGCTGCATAACGGAATAGGCTTCTAGGGTTAGAGGCGAATTTGTCCATAAGCTTTGTTTGGTACTGAAGCCTGTCTTCTCTTATAGCCTTCGTGCATGTGTTCCTGATATGTTTGTATTGCCTATACGCTCCATCATTATTAGTTCGTTTGTATTCCGCCCAACAGTGCCGTTTGCGGCTTAGGAGGCGAAGGGTACGGTTCTTGATTACTGTAGGTGGCTTGAAGCTTTTGGGAACCGTTTGAGGAACTGAATGGTCTGTAGCACATAAGAGCGTGTGCAGTAAGAAGTCCCAATGACCATCCACATCGATTTGAGGGTGAACATCCCAAACCACCTGTTGTAGATGGTCATGTAGAGCTGGCACATTCAGCCGTTTAAAATTCCAACGCAAATTATTGTTGGGATACCTTAGCTTAGTTTTGATGACAAAACTGAAGGCTATGACGGCATGATCGCTTTTTCCCAGAGGAGCCAGGATTGAGAGGTTGTCGACTAGGAATTCTTCGTTAGTGAATACACAGTCTAAGCGCGATGGTGTCTGACTGTTTCTCCAACGAGTTGCCGACCTCACATTTTCATATAAGCCCAAGTTATCGATGAGGTTGAAGAACCGAGCTTCAGTTGAGTTGTCGCCTCCAGTGTACGTGTGTTCCGCGAAGTTGACTCTAGGGAGATTAAAGTCCCCTAGAATCAGGATGTGTGTGAAACCGAGACGGATAGAGCGGGATAGTCCTTCCAGCATACGACTATCGTACTCGGTGTCGGCAGTTGGCTTCCTGTAAATGACTCCGACTAGACACCTGGAAGTACTAGACAACCTTACAGAGCACCATATGGATTCCTCAAGATTGTTAAACTCGAGGTTGTGAACCTGATGCACCTCCAAGCAAGAGCTTATGTATATGGCTACTCCGCCCCCAATTCCTATTTTTCTGTCGTTGCGGAACAAAGTCATCCCAGGTAATGCTAACTCTTGATCCGAGAACTGAGAAGATATCCAGGTTTCACATATTCCTATCAGATGGGCCTTGTTAGCGTTGCTAAGTTCACGTAGTTCATCCAGTTTGTTTGGTAAACTCGCGGCGTTCATATATAAGCAGTTTATGCTTCTTCCTAAGCAAGCTTAAGTCCTGAGGTAATAGGAGCAAATGCCATATCGAAGGCGACCTTAATGCACCGTATATAAACTTGGTAAACTTAGAAGTAGGGTATTCGATAACGTCATTTGATTGCAAACTGTTAGAAACCTGAATTGCACTAGCTTTATTACAGCACATATGAGATCCCACCAGATGCGAATTACGAAACTCCTCGTCTCTCCTGAATTTCTCTTTCACACACGGTGATGATGTTGCTCAAGTGACTTTCTTACCACCTGTAAGGAGAAGTGATCATGTATTTATCTTGTCTAATTTCTTGGCAGAGATGGCCTGTCAAACAGTTACGCCGGCCCATCTTGATATATGGAAGGCAGACATGGAGGCGATAAACTCCGTATCATCGGCTGAAAAGTGGATAACTGACCGATTGGCATAAATAGAAGGGGCACGGACTCATTTCAGGCAGTCATACAATCAGGTAACCATATGTACCCCGAACAGTCCCAAAGAAGAAGCACATACCATCCCTCGATAGGTCGGGATATTCGACGTTTACTAAGACAAAAGAAGAAATTTTGTAATGTTGCTATCAGCCCTGGTACAGTAGGTACGATGGAACGCTACAGATCTGTAAGAAACACGTGTACAATTAAAACTCGGGAAGCTCAAAGAAAATGTGAAATGAAGTAGGCACAATCTGCACTCAAGCAGCCTAAGGGACTATTCTCGTGCATAAATTACAGAAAAGGGATGCATCATTGAATTCCCAACGTAATCAAAGGAGGGAATGAAGCTGAAATAATAGACGAAGATCAGGAAAAAGTAGAGGCTATGGATGAATATTTTGTGGTTGTTTTCACTCAGGAACCTCCTCCAGACAAAGAATAAGACCCAAATACATGACCAACAAATCACCTGCTCACCGTGGACTTTGATCAAGACTATGTGCTTAAGGCTGCTAGCATCTTGGACATGAATAAGTCAACGGGACCAGATGAACTACACCCCAAAATCTTGAAACACAGTGCACAATATGTTGCGACCCCACTGACTATGATATTCAATATGTCACTTGACCAAGGTGTGTTACCTAGGGACTGAAAGGAAGCAATCATCACTATTATAAATAAAACGAGACCAAGACAACTTCTATTGAACTACAGACCTGTAAGCCTCACCAGTGTTTTAGTCAAAATATTGGAAAGAATAGTCAAAAAGACCATAATGACATGTGTGGAAACCAATAACCTGTTAACCAGCGAACAACATGGTTTTAGACAGGGTTTATCATGTACAACGAACCTCCTTATATCAATGAAATATTGGATAAAGACGCTAGACAACGGAAACTCAGTGGATGTTGTCTACACAGACTTCAGTAAGGCTTTTGACTATGTACCAGCAAATAGACTTCTATTGAGGTTAAAAAATCTTGGTATTACCGAACCTATTTTCAAGTGGCTTAAGGATATCCTAGTAGGTCGCTGAAAGAGAGTAAGAATAAATTCCAAGTGCTCCACCTGGAGACCAGTACTTAGTGGAGTACCTCAATGTTTTGTCTTAAATCCTCTGCTTTTTATACTGTATATAAATGATCTCCCAAGTATAGTACAGTCACCAATGTTATTATACGCCGACGATGTAAAGATCTGACGAGTAATAACTGAAGACAAAGACGCATGTGCTCTTCAGGCAGACTTAAGCAACATTATAAACTGATCTAAAGAGTGACTGATGCCTATCAACGCGGAAAGGTGTGTTTACGTGCACTTTGAGGATTCAAAGGTTATTAGTTACAACATAGGGAATGTGCCACTACCCCTAGTCTGGTCTCATAAGGATCTTGGGGTGACAGTGAGATATGATCTTAAGACGACGGCCCATTGCCGGGAGGTCGCAGCCAAGGGGTTTCGAACCCTCTGGGCTTTAAAACGGACATTCGCTAAGTTAGACACTACCATGTTCGCCACAGTATACACATCCTTAGTGATATCCAAGCTTGAAAACTGCGTTCAGGCTGTAAGTTTCTGTTTAAAATATGGCTCGGATATCCTGGAAAAGGTACAAAGGGCAGCTACTCGTTCGATTCCAGAACTCCGAAGTTTGCCATACAAAGGGCAGTTTGAAAAGCTAGACCGCTTTGCTCTGTTCTATCTGAGATTAAAAGGTGATCCGATTATGATGTATAGAATACTGAGAAATGATTTTAGACCTAATATATTATCTCTTTTTCTTCTCACTAGATCGGGACATTTCAAAAAACAAAGCACTGGAGCAAAAAAGTCAAGGACGAACAGGATACCCGTGTTATACAGGTTTCCATACCGAGTCATCAAGTCTCTGAACCTGTTACCCGAGGTAGTGGTGTCTGAATCTTCAGTTAACTCATTGAAGAGAAGACTAGACACCCGCAAAAGTATACTACAAAAGGAATATCATAGGCCATAAGCCTACTGTCCTTACTACACAAATCTGAATCTGAAAAATCATTTCTCGAAATACAGAATTATTTTTCCGGCGGCCAGCTTGAATATCTGAGCTACCTGTTTCTGCCATTTGATTATTTCAACAAGTTATCAGAAGCATTCTAGAAAAGGAATAGCATAGGCCATAGACCTTTTGTCCCTAATACACAAATCTGAATCTGAATTATTTTTAGCAGTAAAGACCAATTTCTAATTTTCGTTAGAAAGGACTCCAATTTTCGAGCTCGGTCGTGATATCCATTTATCGGACTATAGACGAAATGTCCATGAATCCTGGAATGCAGGTAGTATTTTATTCATTATAAAACTGCTTGAAAACTTGTTGACTGTGTAGAAGATTCTTTTGTGAAACAATAATTATTGCTTTATAACAATGAATAACCAACACCCCCATTAGTTAGAACCAGGCATAAAAACAAACATTCAGTAGTCACTTTACTAGTAATCAGCCTGACCTGCTATGTCGAACCTCAAACTTTCGAGTATTTCCCCTGACATCTATGTTACGGCTGATGGTTCAAAGGATGCTTACTGGTGTTTGGACGTGACCAAGTCCTCTCTATATCGTTTATGTTCTGAGTTATGAATAATAATCGGTTTAAGTCAACCCTCATATTTTTAGAACTTAAGAAGGCTAGCAAATACTTTGCCCTATCACTGGATAGCCTTCAGAGTATTGTTATCATTTTTTGGATTAAATGATAATGAAGCGTTATCGAAAATACCTGATAATGTGCATTAGAGGTATCAGAAAAATTTAGGGCCTACAGGTATTTTCTCGCATGACCCAGTGTTTGCTTTAAAGAACTAAGACGCGTAAATGTTTTGGATCGATGACATTTGGCGCGGGTGATCATTCAGTTTTCGACTCATAATATGATGCCGACAATGGACTGTCCGTTTTGTTGACTTAGTGATACGTCCTTACTAATCAGCCTAAATTCAAAGTTTAATAACATTATATTAAAGTACGGGCTACTCTATTTAGATATGAGCTTCTAACAATTGTATAATCGGCGAACAGTTATATTTCAGATGACTTATGGACGTTTACCCTAATAACGTGTTGTCAAAGTCTCTACAATAATGATTTGTCTTAGAATAAATATAGAATTGGCTGTTGTTTTAAGACTTGATCACATTGATCTAGATGTATGTGTGATAATAGCAAATCAGTTGTGTATTGGCTCAGGTAAGCTTTTTATAACACTGACAAACAAATTGAACCAAATGTTTCTAATCACTGTCTTTATACGCAGTTGGATTTGTTAATTATTCGCTTATGACCCTTTAACAAATCTATATGGGCGTGTGTCTGGTTATCACTCACTGTAAATATTTGTATGTGTTTGGATGAGGGAAAATCCGTCGTGTGCTCGTATTATATGATATTAGTATTTTGCTTCCGCTTGCCCCCTGTGTTTACCTTCTCATCTAGTTTGTATATAATGTTTGTTCTTTGCTCAAGGAAAAGGTTTGTGCTGATATTTATTTACAATTTGGTTTCCTTCATCGCATTATTGGTTGATAGGTCTTTAGCTTTGCGCTAACTTTGATTACGACATCCGCCATATATGTCCGTCGCTCTTAGATTATTATTGGGTGCTGGGAACCCCTAATACGATCGTTTATTTCTAATGCTTGTCTGCTTGAACATCTGGGCTACCTGTTCCACCAATCTAGATATTTCAAAGACTTATCTGTTTTCGCTTGTTTTAATACATCACTTTGTCTTTTAGTCGAATGATCTGTTAAGGTGTGCTTATGAAAGGCGTACAAATTACAAAAGGCTCAATCAGAGTTAACATTGTTCCTCACAATATGCAGTGAAAATAATGTACATTATTTTGATGTCGATTCACTGGATAACTAACATCCAAGTGACGACCACTCAATATTTATCTTTAGTATCGACCGAGAATTCCAAAAATATAATATTCGATAAAGCTAGCGATAATAAAAATAATCATCGTTCAGTGGATTAGAACCGTTTTTTCTACTTGACCAAAACACTTTTATTTCCTGAAAAGTTGGTTGAATCCCATTTTGACGATTTGATTTACTGTATAACCTATTTACTTAGACTTTACACTACCAAACTTCTTCATCAGTTCACTGTTTTGGTTATATCAATCCATAATCGTCACTATTTAGAAGAATGAATCGCGTAGCGTACTCTTCTGGAACTCGAATATATTTCTAGTAGCTACACTTACTCTATTCGTTATCCTTATTTGCCTTCCTTTATCTGCCTGACAATAAATACTCGATTCCATTTGCGGTGCCTAAGTGAATGTCCAACGTAACTATTACTAGAGCCATTACATAATAGTGATTAGCCTGAGCGTCATTCACGAGAATAAATCTAGAATTCAGGTTGTACCATTCATTTACCATCGTTATTGATGAAGTCAACTCTGTGATACGAATATCTACCCCCTGGAGAGACATCGATTCTAAATTTACTCAGGCCCCTCGTGCAGGTTACGACTGTACGAAATATGAAGTATTAAGCATATAAAAAAGTCAAAACATTCTAGCTCAAGTATGTATCTACATGTCGGCGCAATTGATTCTTTGAGCTACATTATTTCAAAATTTACAACATCAATGCTACAGCTCAGAGAATCACATTAGCTGACATGCAGATACATACTTGGGCTAGAATGTTTTGACATCATTGTATCGGTAAATAAACTTTCAAAATAAACAGTTCTATAGGCCCTCTCCATCGGCGCTAACCATACTGGTCTTGCTGCACAGACCTAGCCGAAAACAACCCTTTCAACTAGCCGAAAATATCTATATATCGGTAGCCTCTCAAATTTATCTTCGGATCACTTCATTTCTAATTTTTGATTTCACGGTGTTGGCATAGCTTGGCTATTATGTTGTTAAGTATAAAGACGTTGTCGAACTCTGAATATATACGGCATCTTTATTATTAAATTAATCTTAGCTAAAGCTTGACTGCATGTCATCAGGAAACAAATAGTTAAAATATTTCATTTATAGACGATCGTACGACTTGTTGACGAATTTGTTGAAAAAATACGATTTCGCCAAACTCAGTGTTTTTAATTTTACGAAAACTAAGTTCTTCCATTCTTTGACGAACCGTCGTGATTGGGTGACGTATTTCTGACGAAAATCTCACCCACCCCGTTCGGCTGTAAGGTTAGAATAACCATGTAAAAGTTGATCACTTATTGTAGACTAATTGACTGTAGCGAAATGGAGTAAGCTTAAGATTACATTGAAAAAGGCGGAAAATTCTTTTAATCTGCGAATATCCCCTAAAACCTGGTATCTTACCGTTCTCTGATATGTTATACAAACAATCGTTAGCACTGCCAGTCGATTCCTCTGCATAACAACTCCGAGCACCGGTTAATTTGTTGTCGAACTTATTTAGCAAAATACTCGAGTAGTGTCATCGTTAGTATATTATTAAGGAACTGTGCGAGACATTTCATCTCCAAATACCACCCATCAGTAAGGTTACAAAGTTGCCCTCAGTTTGTCATAAGTTTATTTAATTTTCTCTATCCTACTTTTTCCCACGTTGACCTGAGCTCTGTAAGCTTCGAAGATTTCAGAATCAAGTGGATTCTGGGACACTCAATCCACACAGTTCAATCGCCTAACGTAATGCTCAACAAATAGTCCCGAAGTAATATAAGGATCTTGTTTACTTTACGCTTGGCACCCTCTTCATGTGTTTCTTAGCCGGTAATTAACGTACACCTAAACTTCAAAAGAGGATGGTTATACTGTTATATAAGGGGAGTAATAAAGAGGAAGCCTCCAACTGCCTCCGTGTGTTCTTGCACTTGTAGAGAAAACGAGATGCCTCTGAGCCCTGGCCAAACCATCCGGCAGTTGGGTCATTGAATAACTAACAGGCCGTCGACCCTCATCAAGGTCAAGGACAACAACCTCACATTAGGCAACCGCGTGCTATGGACTGGTTCATGCGGTGGTGGTCGCACCTTCTTCCTTGTACCTACTCTCACCAATATATTCCTGTAAAAACATGCTTTGTGTTATACTGTCTTCAAAGCAGCCATGGTACCTTGCGACGTTGACAGTTTAACCCACGTTAGGTGCTGACCAAAGTGTGCGAATTCGAAGTTAGCTGGTCACGCCATTCCCGTTTAGCTCAATTAGACCACTAATTACTCGATATAGATCATCTACGTTGGTGATCTACACTGGTGAGGTCAACATTACCTTTCAGCCTGCAGTTTTCAGTAATAAGAATAGGAGGTCTATCGACATATAATAATCCTTGCAGTTTGTAACACTGGAGTTTCAATCTTGTTTTGGCTATACCAACAGAAGGTGCTGACATTACGTGTTGTAGCAGAGAATTCCAGTAATTCACTACTCGGTGTGATAAACGAAACTTCAGACGTAAACGATTTGATCTCTAATGATCAATCCTAGACGGAAGAAAAAGATAAGACATATTAATACATAGTGTAGCGGTAAATAAACCCTCAAAATAAATATCCCTGTAAGTTTTCGACATTGGATGCTACCACATTAGTTTTAATGGACCCACCTAGCTTGAGGCTTTCGGTCATGCATCCGCACAAAATCATGCGTGGGAACGCCGTGCTCAACATCCCGGCAATCGCTAGTTAGATTAGATCAGACGATCCTCGATATATTGATAGCCTATGAAATATATCTTCGAACCTCCTCGCTTCTGTCTTTTGATTTCACTTGGTTAGTACGCTTCCTAATAGAAGGTGTTACTGGTTAAAGTATTGTCAAACTCCGAGTACATGGGGCATCTTCAATAGGTCATTGTTCAATATACAGTGAACTAATGTTAGATCAACTCGAAATTTGTAGTGAGACAATTGAAATTAGTTGAGGTGTCTCAACCAGATAGACCTACCATCCTAGTCCCTCATCGTTGGGCGCGTACTAGCAAATCCATCTCATACTTGAAACAAGGACTCGCTGCTTGAATCGCATATTGCAATAATATCGTACCTAAGTCGGGTATAATAATCTAAACATTTCATCACTCAAATACTGGGGAGGCCTGTGACTAGACCGTAAAACCCCACAGCTTTTTGCAGCAGTAGCCTCACAGTGACAGTTTTGAGATCACTGCTTAGTATGACCCCTAAATCTTTATATTTTTTTACGTTGGGTAACACGAATCCACATATTGTGTACTGATATGAATCACACCACAGAGTAACGATCATGTAAATAGTTATTATTTCTCAGTAAATCCATTTCATCTGCATGGAAACACATCTTTCTACTTGATGAATCATGTAAAATAGACCACTTGGATTAGCCGGACAATCTCATTAAAACACAAACATCTCTTACACATTGGCCTGATAGAACCCTTCAAAGAATCAGACGGGCTTAACTGTGAAAATTTGTCTCACACACTAAGTTCTCAGAGAAAGGTCTACTTGTCAACATTGTCTTGATCATAAACAAATTGGACATTGTTTGTGAAGTAGTCGCCAACATTTCGGACTAGACGGAACGAATGCCCGCTTTGGGTTGTTAAATGTTTTTGATCCCACCGTTTTTGATCTAAAGTTATATCTGGCAAATGATAACGTTAAGGCATATTTGATAAAAGTTCTGGAGTTTAGTAAGATATAATCACACCCACAACTGATGAATCTTCCCGTTTAATACCAGTAGTAAACTTTGGCGGCTGAAATATATAACGTATTGTGGTGAGTTGTGTACCAACTAATGTAAATAGCTTTTGAGTCGACCGAAAAGATTTAAAAAAACTGGTTACATATTAATTAGTTTAAACGTGACTTCCAGTTAAATACCGTGGAATGATTGAAATGTTATGTGAATAGTTGTTAGGTTTATACAGGTCATTTAAACATGTACGCTCTTTTTTATGACAATTGACATAGATGGATAAGTTTCTACCAAAGGATCCATATTTGGCTTAGGATTTAAGTCACTATCCTGTTTGAATTGTTCATTGAAATCGTATGTCTTTGTAAGACCGTAAGTGATCATTGTCCTGATTCGATCAAATGTAGTCAAATAAAAAAGACGTACCCATAGTTTATCATTGGCACACCACCTCTAGGTCGGCGTTTCTGACCACTATGTTATTCTTGTAATGTCAGAGGTATGAAAGGTAAGCCTCAAAGTTCAAGTCGGACTTCTGGTGTAGAGCCTAGTAGATCTTCCTGGAGCGACCCATCAATCATATTATTTCATAATTTTAACTTTCAGCAAACGTCTGTCATGTCAAACTAGTGTTTTGTTTGTTAACTGTAGGAAGGGTTATGGGTCTGTCATAAATAACAAAAACTGGTGGTAATCCCTTTGGCGTTTGAACACACTCTTGAAAAGTAACTAGTTTGAACACATAAATCTCAACGACTCAACGTCAGTCGTAAAAAAAAGACTGAAATGAATGAACATGACTGATTTGAACGGTGGTACTATCTGTGGTGTTTCATCTCTGGTAGAAGGTCGGTTTGAGTACAAAAAGCTTGTTTAGTTATTTTCAGCTAACTCCACTCGTTGTGTTGCATGATATCTAGTTACCTATGGAATGTATGTTTTATTCTACATGAACCACTGTAGTAACTCATTCGGGGCATAAATATTGTAGCCAGAAAAAGTGCTCAATTTATAAATATTCTTCATTTTATGTAGTTCTGCTATCTCTATTCAGGTTTTCCAGGACAATAGTACTACTACTTTTATCTAATAGTACTCACAGTGGCTGAATAGTTATTATTTTTTTATTTGTCTAAACGTAACTGTTGGTGCAAGGAGACACCAAATATATATGCACCACATAAATTCGATTTGTGCTAGGGCTGAAATACTACCCGGGTGTTTGAACTGATGCAGCTGCTCAGTAATAACAATTATATGATCACAGAGCGTCTTTTTATCATCGCTCTCACATGGCAGTACTTTCTAATGTGGAATTTGTGGAATCCGAAAATAATAAGAGTCCACTTAATTTGACACAAATTTGATCTTGATGGCACATTTTTCACTTTGTTTTAATGTACATTTGACTATTTATTATGCTTTCTACTTTTTGTCTAATATACTGTCCCTAATATTTTATTTCTCCACTACCGTTGTCACAACAATTATTGTTTATTGTTCATATGTCATAGTTTTTCTCCCCTATTTGTAATGTGGAACAACATATTAAACTCATTGGAAGTATTATGTTTTTGCATAATGTGGATGGGTCATTTTCCCAAAAATTCCATTTCTGATTGAATTTAGTTGTGACCACATAGAAAATTGATATTTTAGAGTTAATGTTGGAAAGCTTTAAAATCCTGTGTCTCCTTTTTTATTTATTTATATTTTTTCGGATAAAAACAACTACTCTACCTGTTCTGTTTAAATTCAAGTCAGTTTATTGTAAGCTTATTATTGCAAGTAATTATTCTGCACAATGACCGTGGATTCTGCGGTAACTATTATACCTATTCTCCAACAAAAATGTGACACTTTAAAAAGCAAGGTTAGTACTGTTTCATAACTAAGTGTTACTTTATCTGTTGGTTTTATGTAAACTGTTTAATATCTTTTTAGCTGAAATAATGATAACCACCCTATTTAATGTCATTTAACTGATTAGGTGAAGGGTCCTAAACACGAAATAAACGTATGTGATATGATGTATTTTTTATCATACAATGTATACACATTGTTCATGAAATTAATCGTATCTGTTTATCTTCTCTCCAAAGAATAAATGAAGAAAATACACAAATAGCTATGGTGATTTCATCTAGATTTCCCAGTATTTAGCCTTACGATAGATTGTAAGATTATTATAAAACATGTAAATTAGGTGATCGATATATTTGAATGACCAGGTCAAATCTTATGAAAAATACATTTTATTGCAATATTTACACAATTAAAAAGTGACAACTCAGAGATTACAAGTCTTTTAGTCGACTAAATGACGGGTGTGTGGGTACAATGTAAGATATACAGCAAATTTCTCACTGGTTAAAATATTAAAGTTTTATAACATTTTCAGGTTGTTCGCGGATAGTAACTCCTTAAATGACTTATAACTTTTACAAAGTGATGTCTTATTCTGATCTATTTTATCATTTGTTAGAGACATTACTTTTGTTCCTGGTTTTTTTCTTTTGATAGATAGCAGATTTCACTTTAGTTAATCAGGCCTTACAATTGAAAACTTATCAACTATTAAATTTCATCAATCGTCACGAAGATTTCTCTGGTTTAATTACAAAAGAATACGATGAGGTTTCTAACGATATTAATATTGTTCAATCAGCCATAGATAGGTATACATGTGAACTGGAAGATTGGAAATCGAAACTTGATCAGTATATGATGATGGTGACAACTGTGGTGTTAAATAACAGTACTAATAGTACAACTAACGGTAGTAATGTTAGTAATCTTAATAATAATAACAATGGGGATGACAGTATCAATTTGACATTTGGGTCAACTAAATTACCTATTGTTGCGTCATCTCAATCTCCGTCTCTTCCATCCGTGTTCTTATCGTCAACCAACTCCCCAGTTCAACTAGATAATTCATCTTTAGGAACTCTACAAAGTGTTAATAATAAATTTTCTGAGTTTAAATCATCTCACCCAACAACAACAACAACAAAATTACGTTTACGTGCACACTTCCCAAACAGTCAATTTACATTAGTTGAAATTAAATCTGGACAACAAATCAAACATGCTTTAGAAAAGAAATTGTCACATCGTGGTCTACACTTAGAACAGTTAATTGTTTACCGATCACGTACAGGGTAATTATTTCCCTTGGTTACTATTTTATAAGTACGTACTTATATATGCTAGGATCTCTCAAAAGTTGTGTTAAAATATAAGTCCTGGGTATAAATCTTACAAACGTGCCAACATATTGTGTCGTAACAATAATATGCAATAGAAACGCTTTTGAAACTGAATTATATGGGCTAGGTTGAGTTTCATTCGAATTTTTTCTATATAATGGTCACCATGTGCCCACTGTCTACAATTTTCCACCAACTACTTTCATGTATGATGTTCTTCAGGTTGTATAGTGTTGTTACTTTGAAAAATACGTTTTAGTATCTCCCCACTGCATAATAACGTAAAGTTTAAAATGTATTTAACTCACTTCCTAAGTTTGATACTCTGCATCAGTCGTAAATTAATTGCATGGAATTAGGAAATCATCTTTGCTCTTACCTCATTGACTTAAACGTTTTGAAAGCAGTAGAATATTCCATGTTCCTGTGTGCTTTACATGTTACATCAGACAAGATCAGTCTTTGAATATTAAAATTGGTGTATGTTGTAGATAATGATAGTTACTGTTTCGTCTCCTGCTTTACTGTAGAGTTTATATCGCAAAATGCTTTGATGAGTGCATTTCCTCACTCTGCAAGATATAGTCACCTATAGCTGAGTATTCAATATTCCTATGGGGTTGTTTATTTACATTTGATGGGAAAGTGATGGGTAATTCGTGGATCCCGTATCCTGCATTTTGTTGTAGTAGTCGAATGAACGGTCTTCATCAAAGTACTCGATCATCAGTTGTTATACTGTTGCAGGTTGAGAGCATAATATTGCAGAATATATTCCTCTTGTGATTAAATTTTCATTTATTATAATTTGTTTTTGTTTTTTTGAAATTTTGCTCGGGATTCAAATATAAAAATGAACTAGTCTACCAGTTTCATGGGAAGATGACGCTGAACAAATTGCTTTAATTGGTGAAGAATTAATAGTTGATTTTGCTCGACGAAACTTTAAACGTTTAGAACATCATTTTCAAAGAAAGACATTTTTTGAAAAGGCTTATTGTAATCTATGCCATAAGTCTATATTCCATGGTAAGTTGTTTTCATTTGTTTATACGTTTGTATAAAAAAATTACATTTAAAGGTGCTATATGTAAAGCCTGTGGTTGCGCCTATCATAATCGTTGTCTTCCGCGTGTCGATAAGAATTGCTTGTCCAATTTAGATGATGATGTTTTCTATGTTGGTGATCAACTAAGCAGTCGAAAGTAAGTTATTGTTAATAGTTCCTTAACGTTTATCCTGTATATTTGGCTTTCAAAAATTAGAAGCCATCAAAATCTTAAGTATATTTTGCTTGCAATTTGTACATTATGAACCTAGGCTGGTATTCCACGATTGGTCTTGAAATGCTGACCGATCGAAAAACACTTTCGCGATTTCACACTTGTTCAAACAACAGTAAGACACTTACAGCAGGCCTCATTATTAAAGTGGTAGATTTCACTTTCCTCCACTTCAATCAATTTTTTCATCATAGGAATTTTAAGGGAAGTGTTCTTACTTTTTTCTGTAAAGCGGAATTGTGTGTAGCTGTCTAATAACGTGGTTGACAAGAAAACCTGCTAATTAACATAGGATTGTATGATTGAACTTCATCATGTCTCACATATTTCGTTACATGATTATTGTCTGTTTCAATACTGGAGTTATTTATTAACCTCTCCTTCCATAAATAGCTCTTTGGGTACTTCTAATTCATCTATACACGGATCAAATTGGTTAGTTTCTTCAAATGCAACACCAGGCTATACACATTTCTATCATTTTAATCCTGAAGACCTGACAACAGTTCGTGTATTGACTAATTCTACTGGAGGTGGTTTCGATAGTAATAATCTTCTATTGAATAGTCAATATCTTCCAACATCTTTCGGAAGTGGAGGTGGACATTTTCCTCGTCAGTGTTTGTCACTAACCTGTAGAGAACGTTCATCGTCAACACCGAATGTATCGAACAATTTAATTCCACCAAATCAACAGAAAAGTTTATTCACTCCCAGTTCACTTGGAAAGGTAGTTAGTTGATAATTTGTTGTTTTTTAATTGAGGAATCATCATTTGATATATTTTGTTCAGAATGTTAATATTTATTAAGATGAAGTATTTGTTGCATTACATCTTGTTATTCTCCGATTGTTGTTTTCATATGCTGTTCCGATACTACTGTATATACATGTATGGGTATGCAATTTGTTTTCCTACTATTAATAATGTGTAACATATTGCCCTATTTATCCTTGTGTGTGACGCAATCGTTTTTCTGCACATTTTTACTCTCATCACTTTTTTTTCTGTCTTTCGATGTAGACGACTATATCCTAAACATGTTCATAATGTATTTTCACCTGTGTGTAAACCAAACCATTCTAAGAGTATAAAATCTTTACTTTCCAACTTATTAGTTTCATGTTCATTTTGCACTGGGACTAATACAAGTAGTCACGAGAGCAATTATCAATACTACCATCACTGTGATCGTCCATCTAAATCTTGTTTCAAAAATACTATGACTGATAAACAGTTGGAGACTTCAAACTCCCTTTGTCCTATCATCTACGTGAATGGCGATAACTTTGAAAGTAATAATAATAATACAAATTCTGACAACATTCGTTGCAATGCTAAATATTCGGATAGAAAACTATCCACTTTGTCTGCTCCAACATATCCATTAAAACATTGTACTCTTGATAACATCAGACTGGTAAATACTAATAGTTCGCTTTTATTTTATCATAAAACTCCGACGGTGACGATGACGACAATGAAGCCGATCGATGCAAAATACATGTCTACATATAATTGTAATGATAAAGTTTGCGGAGAGTTATCTATGAAATCTCGCAGTAGTACAATATTTCCTAGAAGTATATCATCGTGTATTAATGAGTGTGGGCATAATTCTGTAGCTTATAAGAGTCATCTTCATGTTCCTTATAATTCATATGGTAAATTACTAACTATTGGATGTGACACTACTATAAAGCTTCATGTTAGCAGTTGTAGTAGTAATAGTAGTAAGTCATCAAGCGGTATCTATGAAAATTGCCAACCAATCGGTCTCCATTCCCTTCCTCTTCCTACAAAAAATACTTCTAAAGAAACGTTTTCAACAACCAGCCAACTATCTACATCGTGCTCATTGTACGAAGCTTTTTCTGAGAATCCTCTGAATATAGTGTTGACCGATAATACCAGTCTCCGAAGTCTTTCACGTAAAACACATAATTTATCTTCTAATAAACAAAAGCCGACCTCACAAGACTACAAAATCCTACTACTACCTCAAATATTTTATTCACCAAACCAAAATTTATGCCCAGATCATATATCAAAGCTATCTCTCTCACCAGCTACATATTTTGGCATACGTCGGGTGCGGTCATTCTGTGCTTCAATGTATTCTTCAGTAGGTTTCACAGAACCGTGTTATTGGTTTTATTTGACACAACTGTGTAGTTTGTAAAACACTTCCTTTTTTCTGGTTATTTTATTTCAAACATTTCGTTTGGGTAGCTGGTTATTGATTTACACATTTCTGCCCAGTTAGGAAACTTGTTTTACATTTCTTGAGTTATTTATGTGTGCTCATACAAGTGTGTTTAGTTGTAATACATGATATTCAAATTGTTTGTTCATGGGACATGGTTATGAATAATTTTCTCATTTTAACCTCAGATTCAGTTGATGCTGTTATGTTTTCTACCCTCTACTTCTGTATACAATTTTTTAGCGAGAGGCGAATAAAATTATTCAAGGATCCCCTTTACACATTGTATATCCAGTTACAAGTAAGTATTTTCCCGTTTACTACATCATTGCACCATTATATATATATATATATATATATATATATATATATATGTATATATATATATATTGAAAGACACACTAGTCTTAACACTCACGCAGTGATAAGCAATTAAAGCGAAATAGTCTCGGCAGTGTTTCTGAGGAAATATTTAGACTAACTTTTTAATTTATGATCATTTGTCATGAAGAGTTGCGACCTGTGATGTAATACAGTGATAAACCGATTATCCATTTCACTACGCTTGTTTTAACTAGGTATCAAGTGTTTTGGTTAGTAAATTCTAATTTCCCTCCTCCCAACTCAATATGAGTCTTTTATTACTATATCTTGAGTAGCATTCATATGCTGGTGTTGGCAAACCGGGAGTTGTTTACTACAAAATTTTATTAGAGTTACAAACATGGTGTTATTATTATTACTGTTGTCATAATTATTACTAAAATCAATCTTCTCACTCCATATTAGGCTGTGGTCGAATAATTAAATAATGTAAATAGCAGAAATTAATTCTTATAGTCATATTTAGATTAAGTTACCTGGTGAACAATTAAAAAAATTCTCGTGGTACACTGAATCTTAATCATGTATGTTTACATGTTAAATATTCCGTTTGTGTGCCATTTTGTTGGCTGGTTATCGTCTTTTATTCTCTATTAATTTGAGGGGGTGGGCATTTTGTTAATATTTGGGTTATGCGGTTAGTCGTGACTTGGTCTTATCTGTACATCAATTCATCGGATCAGTCGCAAATCACCGCTCTTTAACATGATATTCCTTTTTTATAGCACTACGAACCGCTTCTTTGTCTTATTCTTGCCTCTTGATTAGTTCGTATCAACTATCGCTTTCAATGAACTTTTTTGTTTGTGTTCTATGATAATATTAATAGTATTTAGTCATCAGTGTTGTCCTTGTGTAATTGGCTTCTTTCAAAGCATTAGAAACTGTCTTGGCAAAGGCTTTCCTTGTCACTCTGCGAGCAGTACTGAATATTCGTTGAGGCATCATTATTTTATAGGCATTAGCACTCAATCAGTATCATATCTTCAGTATAGATTTTGGGAATAAATTAGGCAGATTCTATGTGTAATTGAATCATTTACACGTAGCGTTGCAACAATAATACACTTATTTCTTGGATCATTAAATGTATAATGATCTGAGTTGTTAATCATTGATAAGTCAGTCCATCATAATATGTGTTCAGCGTTTTAAAACAAGTATAAGGAAAGCGCATTATTAATATTGAGCATGGACTGGCTGCTACTTCAATAGAACAATAAACATCCTTGGCCATTTATAATCCGAAGTGGTCAGTCAGTACAGATCGGTAGGTAGATAGGTACTTGTAATTTGATATTGCTCTTTCAGTTTATCCAAGGTGGTTATTGTGTTTCAGTGAGTCTCATCACCGATGACCCTCAATATGACAGAAATGTATTCATTAATTTTTTTTTATTCCGAACTGTTTTTACTTTACTTCCTCGTTAACAGATTGTCACTGATTTCATTTTCATTATTTCTTACACTTCTTCTGTGATATGTAAATGGACAAATTCCAGATTCTATACTGCCCATATGCATGTATCTGATCTCATTGCTTAACATCAATGATAGTCTTAAATATGTTGTTCATTTAATGTCTAATCAGTGATGCATAGCTTTAAAATCTCATCTTTAATTGTCAGTCTTTAAGCTGTTGAGGAACTAAATAGTAAAGACTTTCGTAGGTTACGACGTCTTAACAAGACAAATAATTTTCTTTGAAACTATACGGTACTGACAGCCTTGAGTGAACCAGTTAGGATTGCGATAGTGCATCATGGACTTTTGCGCAGTCAACCATCTTGTATATTATTATTGATTGGGTGAAAATTGGCAACACCTTTTGTTCCTAAAACAAACAAGTATTTACCACGTAACCAAACAGTCAGTATAACATAGTGTTTAAGCTTGTACTACTCATTTTAAGTAACAGCTCTACATTTATTAAGTTCGTAAATAAAATGGCTGTAAAGCTTTGTCGCATTATAATTGATGTTAATTTGTGATGAAAACCCTAATCTTAATTCCAACTTGTAATTTCAGCTTAACACTTATTACCTCACCCAAGCCTACATGCATTATAGCTTATTACATGGGTTAATGACAAAAACCCTATAGGATTACAAACCTAATTCACAACACTAGCTTAACTTTTAAAATGTAGATCTAACTTTTTTCCTCTTTTAGTATAATGATTATTTCAACTATTATTTCACTGAAATTTTATTATTTATCGTCAAATTTTTTAAATGCCTAAATCCTGTTTCCTAATTGACTGGTAGGTCTCTCAAAGTCGTCCAGATCGTATACTTTCATTTTATTTTTGTTCATTTATTTTATATAGATTATAATTATACAACTGGTAATGGAGTACCAGAAAGTCCATCAATTCCTAATGATGGTTGTTTTCTATCAAATTTATCTATACCATATAATCAAAGATCTGGCAGTGATCCAAAACAATCTATCAAAGTAAAAAATGTAAATTTTTATTCTCTTTTTTTTTTTAAAAAAAAGGTTTATATATGTACATCGATGAAGTTTTGTTTGTGCACTAAAAATATTATTGTCAAGGAGGATATATCAAGATTCTGGTTCATTATCTGACAACATTATACACTATGATAAAGAATGTTCCATGCTGAAATTAAACAGCTCGTTGATTTTCAAAGACTTTAGCTAAAAACTACATATTGACGTTGTGTTTCTATTGAGTCTTTAATATTTACAAGAAAAATTAGAGTTTTGATTATAGTTATGTATGAACATTCATGTAATATACCACATATTAAGTTTGCCCATTGATTCAATAATCAGTGTGAATGTTTAGAATCCCATACTAACATCTTTGATTTACTTTAGAGGGAGTTAGTTGTGAGCCAGCCATGGACAACGTAGAACCTGGCACATATGTATATCAGTTCAAGTTGCCGAATAATATTAACATAGCGAAATAACATTATTAAGGCACATCCAATGGTAGTAGAGGTAGTATCAGTATTAATAGTATTAAAAAAGACCAAGCAGAAAAGATATTTTCCGAGAAGAAAATATTAATTAATCAAATAAAAGAAATGTATAAGGTAATTTGAAAAATTAGAATTTAACCAAAGACAGTGAATGCACCTGCGCCAATGCAAGTGATTCTGAGGCATGTCATCTAAAGTCGCCAACCATTACCTACGATAGTCGCACAATTCTAACCAGATAATCTACATATATCTCCACGGCTTAGTCCAATCGTTAGTGATTTCTTAGACTAGTGCCACACCTTTTCGCTGCCTCTAGTTTCCTTCTAAATTATTTCTACACCAGTAAATATCACATATTGAGGCAAGTGATAGTTGGTCATATGTAATACATGTCCCAACCACCTCCATAGACGAAAGTTTACTGCCTCATCAATCGATTTACCATCTTTCGATAATGCTCTACTTCTATCTCTAACATTGCAAATATTCATGAATCAATGAAAATTAAACTTTTTTACTCAAGAACATCATTGTCATCCTTCCCCAGACTTGTATCACATCGATGATCTCAGGAACCATACTTCCTAGAGCGGCGCAATTTAGTAATTAACGTATTTGATTTCTTTCAAGCAGATTCAAACACTATTCTATCCACTCCAACTTAGACGGATATTGATATTAGCTCTTTCTTGTACTTGTGTTTTGACAGAGTTTGACTCAAAGCTGAGTACTTGAACCTACATTTGATAGGTTTTTAGCATCAATTTTCTGAAATTTTTAAAGAAAATTATTTTCCTGATGAATTCCAGCTAACACAAAACCCTATATCTTGAATTTTCTGTCGAAATCTAGGTTTAGTTAATACAAGACATGGCATCAGTTCATGAAATTTTTAACTTTCGACCTGAGTTATTTTGTTAAGTTCAGATTATCTAGTTGGATTCCTCGAGATTATCTTAACTCAATGGTTGGAGACGCTGAGTGGCGTGACTGAAAGACCGTCACAATGGTACAAATCCATCCACTTTTTGTCTTATACTTTCTATTTTGAAAGTTCATTATTTTTTCTCATATCGTATTGTTCATACCTGATCTTTTCTTTTAGCATTAATCCGCTTGGTACTTCTACCACTCTGGAATTTATCTTGATGAATTCATCTCACTGTATTGATATGGTGTGGCAACGTGAATCGATACACATATGTACCAGGTTCTACTTTGATTATAATCGACTGTCTGTCGATTATATCCAACTATTTTATATTAAATTCATCACTAGTTCATTAGTTTGTTGCTTTTTTAAAACAACAGTCTAACTTCATTCATGTGATTATCATAACCAATAGTTTAAGACTTTGAATAACATGGCTCAGAATCGTTTGCAGTGACTCAGATGCATCTATTCTTTGTCTTCCCCGAAATTCTGAGCTTCTGAGTTCCTCTTAACCTTTTTTTGTGTTTATATCTCACTAATTTATATTTTGAATCGTATCTTCAATGCCTAAAATTTCCTATTACCACTAATACTGTTACTACCTCTACTATTGTGGGATTTGGCCTGACAACTTTATCTCTATGTGCTAACGGAGTATGGCAACTTAAACCAATGTGCATACGTACCAGGTTTGACGATGGGACTAACTGATTTTACTCATTAGTATTCTTTCATTTATTAGACTTCATGCAAGATAAACCCCAGTTTTGGTTAAAAAATTTTAAATAAAAAACTGATTAAATGAATGTATATTCATGTATTTCCACCTTTTTTTGCCTTATACTCATCGTTGCCATGTGGATGTAAATTTACATACCTTCCAATAATTTTAATTATATTTGTCATCTCTAGAGACGTGGTTCAAATGATGAATGGGAGATAAATGGACAAGAAATTACTAAAGGTCCAAGAATCGGTTCTGGATCATTTGGTACTGTATTTAAAGGTTATTGGCATGGAAATGTTGCTATTAAAGAATTGAATGTTGTTGATCCTACACCACAACAATTGAAAGCTTTCAAAAATGAAGTCAGTGTATTGAGGTAATTACTATTTTTTTTAAAAATCGCACGTTCTTGTTTAATTTTCAATCCAAATTATTCATTTGTTGTTGTTATCGGTCCATGATGAAGATTATTTCCTAATTGGAAAAATCTACACACTATTAACTGCTGATAGACCACTTTATAGTATAATAGGTAGTCAAGTTATCCTAGTTGTTACATAACACATCCTTGGTACAATATATGACTTGTCCAGCTTGTCAGAACGGACACTAAATTCAGGTTGATAAATAGTATGTGGACTTAGTAACAAATCACTAATTTTTCTAATGATTAAGAACTAGGGCCCCCAAATCCCCTGGTATGGCTGAGAGTGGAGAGAGTCCGCTCTCCCTCCCGAAATGCTCTCACATGGCCACGCGTATATAGCCTCTGCCAGGGAAGTCCTACTCACTGCATTCTCGTGGCGGGGGTGTTGTTTACGAAATTAAGAGGACGAAAAGCGAACGTCTGGCGCTTCAATCAGGTTGGTGGACATGGAGAGTCCACCTAGGGGAGTTGGAAAACCGTGATTCCAAACCAATGGTTCACATTGGCTCCAGTATCCTGAAGGAACAAATGGGGTGTGAACCAATCGTTGGTCACCGGCCACCATGGGACTGCATCTCCTTACGTTGACCCACTGCCTTATGGATCAGACCTTCATGTCGAAGGCTCCGGGTGTAGACACCCTAGGAAAGACACCTGCTTCGGTTTGGGCACCCGGGCAGTATCACAGCCCTTAAACATATCAAATGAGATCTGTGTGGCGCATATCTATTTGGTGCCTC
Organism: Schistosoma intercalatum; assembly: GCA_944470365.2. Lineage (NCBI taxonomy): Eukaryota > Metazoa > Platyhelminthes > Trematoda > Strigeidida > Schistosomatidae > Schistosoma > Schistosoma intercalatum. Next base: position 43,051,459 of record OX103726.1, read on the forward strand.
CTTGCACCAATATCCATGTGTTAAAATAAATAAATAAAATAAAACTGATTATGGTTATTTTTTGTTTGAGAATTTCTTTGTTTCTTCATTTTATTTTTTTTAACATTTTAATTTTAGAAAGACACGACATGAAAATATTCTTTTATTTATGGGTTGTGTCTCTAAACCATGTATAGCTATCATCACTCAATGGTGTGAAGGGTCCAGTTTGTATAAACATCTTCATGTGTTAGAGCATCGTTTTGATGTTCCAGAACTAGTCGATATTGCCAAGCAAACATCACAGGGTATGGAGTAAGTGTTTCATTTTGTAGTGGATTTGTCGTCTTTCTATGTTGTTCACCGGTATGTGTACTGTAAATCGACTGATATAAGTAACTTTGCATTGTTTTCACTAGTTTGTGTTAGGCACTGACCTCCCTAACTTATCTAATAACCATTTAACAAACTCTAAATCAATTGGTCCTGCTGATCTCCTTGTTTGCAACGGAGTATCTGTTCGAGTCATGTTAGTTCCATGCATCTTAATTTTCGTTAACTGCTTACTCCTGTTGACCTGGACCATGTGGTTGGCGTTCTCCGTATAACATGATGAATCAGATATATGTCATTGTTTCTATTAATATCATGCTTTGAGACTTTCTCTGAAGTATTTTTATCTAGAACTTCCTCATCATTTAAGAGTGTTTATCCTCGATACAATTCTTACCATTTTCGTCAATACAATTAGCGCTAATCCAAATATAATTCAATCACCTGTCAAAACCTAGCATATTGTTTGTAAATAATATATAAATGAAATAATATTTACCATGTGAATTATATTTGACACTTCACCAATCGAATGATTAGAATTATACTGTATTTGAATGATCCAAAATCATTTTACTATAGGTTTTGAACTATTAGAATATTCTTACAATATAAAACGGAATCTACATGAACGAACGATTCATACACAACAACATGTCAATGTTAATAATCCACACGCAAATCAACAAAAAGAGAGCGATAAGATAATACCTTCAAAGGAGCTTCATTTTTCTCAAAATGGAGTCGTAACATACAATCGATTGATTATTGAGTAGTGGACAATGTCATATTTATCATAATTTGACACTAATCAGTGGTCAATCAGGTGTGAATATCTCAATCCTACAGGTGATCAGTTGCGGCCCGAATAGCTCAGTAGTAATGTTTTAGGCTGTGAAGCTAAGTACTGCTGAATCGTGTCCACCAGACAATAGAAGTCCCCTCAAAATTACAGATGATCCTTGCTGATGCTTTCCATATACTACGAAACCTAGGTCCAAAGTTGTCAACTACCTTCATTCACATCTAAACTAAGTCGTAATGTGATATAGTAATTCTGTTTACATAGTAATAACAATGACATTGTGAACGTGTAACAAAGTAGGATACCAAAATGGAAAATAACTATCTAGAAAATAGAAAAGGTTAACAGCGTAATATTATAAGTTGGAAGCTATCAAGAACTTAATTATTCACTAGAATTGCAATTTACTAACAGCAGATCTAGATAATTTGATTCCTTCTTAGAGGATTACGACTAAATCACAGACAAAGGTTATCATGCGATATGACAATATAATTCCCAATTTACTAGCTACGCAAATCGAAATGTCAACTCATTTGTGAACGCAACACGAATATTCCTCAATAATTTTAGCACTAAGCCTGCAATTATTTGACATGACAAGAAATTTATTTCTCACTCCAGTCGATGGTGAGTGGATATATGGAATCTATTAGTGTATCTCCAGGGATTGGCTATTCATAATGTTGAGTAGTGTGGCGCCTAATCCGAAAGCTTTTTACCTCACAGTTAAATGGTCTCTTATATCAACCTGGAACCATTTAACAGGACCATTTAAAATGTCAGGTGGTTTGAGGTGGTAGATAGGAAACTCTGAACCTAGGTTTAATTTTAATTGGCACAGTCTTAACTAAACTAATAATTAGTGGATTCGAACAGGGATGACCCAGCTTTATGGTCTGAAAAATTCCCACTGGGTCATTAGAGCTACGACTGATTTGTAAGACTGAGACACTTACATTGACTGCTCATGTTTTTAAAAAAAATTTTTTAGTGATGATCCAATTTTACCAATCATATATCATTATAAGTACTAATCTTTATTATTCGGCATTGCGTGCACTACTATGAGATGTTAGGCTGTTAGAGGTTATCGGCAGGAGTCGCTTACCACTCGATGACAGTGCAATAGTGCATCTATAATCCATTGGATTTTATCTACTAGGAATTAACTGTATTACGTATAAATATTGTTTTATTCCCGGTCTCCAACTGGATGGATTACATTTATCAGCGATTAAATTTCTCTGTCATGAAACAGTAAAACCTAATATTAAAGTGGCTCTGAAGGAGACACGTTTCATTAAAACCTGCGGACTTATCATTCGAATGTATAAATATGTAATCCAATGGAATTCTTATGATTTCACACGATAGACTGAATCTGCTCAAAAAGACTAAAATCCAGGAGACATTGGACATTTGTTTTGTTTCCAGTATGGTTATCTAATTAAAATCAGTCTATAATGTAAAAATACAGAGTTAAATAATCCCCACAACACCCCACTTGCCTATACTAATAGATTTCTATGACTGAAATACTCCAATGATTTTGTCCTATTTCCTATTAAAAAATTTTCATGTATCCATTCTCTAGTTATTTACATGCTAAGAATATAATACATCGTGACTTAAAGTCAAGTAATATATTCTTACATGATCGTACTGTGAAAATTGGCGATTTTGGTTTGGCCACAGTAAAAAGTCGTTGGTGGAATACTGGTTGTCAACAACCAACTGGATCTATATTTTGGATGGTAAGTAGATTAATAATAATAATACAGACTTACTTAAAGATTAATTCACATTTTTACTTGTTACATTACCTAGAAACAGTTGATTTACTTCATCTTATTCATCGTGTCATCCTTTAACATTTATTTTTATTAGGCTCCTGAAGTTATTCGTATGGAAGGTGAAACACCATATACTAATCTTTCAGATGTATACGCATATGGTGTAGTGATTTATGAATTAATTACTGGTCAACTACCTTATTCTCATTATAATAATCGTGACCAAATTTTATTTCTTGTTGGCCGAGGTTTATTAAAACCTGATCTAACTGTATGTCGTACAGATATTCCTCATCAATTACAACGTTTATCATTAGATTGTTGCAGTTTTCAACGTGAAAATCGACCACCATTCTCTCAGGTAAATTAAATATTGTTTTCTTTGTTTTAATGTTAATTAATTTTCATGATTTTATTGTGTATGTGAACTTTTACGCAATCAATGTTTACCTAGAATCTAATTAATAAATAACTTTTAGTTTAGCTTAATTTGTATTCCAAATAATTAGTTCATGTCACATTGTCAATCAATCATGAACAATATAAAACATGTATTTTATTTATTTGAACACATAAACATTGGTACAAGAGGGCACCAAATACATACGCGCCGCACAGGTCACTTGTGTGGCCTGTGATACTGCTCGGGTACCTTAGACCCAAGCAGGTGGTCATACCTGGTGCCTTCGACCTAAAGGTCTAATCCACAAGGCAGTGAAGCAACGTAAGGAGGTGTAATCTGATGGAAGCCGGTGACCAAAAACAAGTACATACGCCATTTGTTGTCTCAAAACCATGCAGCCAATGTGAACCATTGGTTTGGAATTATCGTTTTCCAACTCCCCTAGGTGCATCATTCGTATCCAGAAAATTGGTTAGTGTGCTAGACATTCGCTTTTCGTCCTCTTAATTTTGTAAACAACACCCCTGGTGCGAGAAGGCAGTGACTGTATACATGTGGCTTTGTGAAAGTATATGTACATTGGTCTATACTAACTGCGAGATAAAATTATCAAGATGAATGCTAAAATAATAGAAGTAGTAACAGTATGATTGGTAATTAGAAAGATTTGACATAGACTATACGATTTGGCAGGGAAGAATAAATTTGCAGTATGAAACGTGTGAAATACTTTGCAAACTCAGGAATTAAGAGAAGATGAAGAGTGAATGTATCTGAGTCATAACACTCAACGTCTCCAACCATTGGTCACGATCATCTCACGAACGTCAACAAAATAGTCTTAATGTACTGAAATTCTCTGAAATTCTTATGATTTTAACAGTCCTCACATTGTATATCATTCATCAAACCTGTTATCTTTGACTTTTATAAAAAACGAAAGCATTATCTTTAATCAACCCATAATACTCTACAAATACTTTTCATTACTTTTAGTAATGCTTTATTTCCTGATTGAATACAACTAGTCATGGATTCTCACTTCTAATAATTCTCCTTATAGTACTTGTTAAATTGTTTGTCTGAAGTTAGTCCAATTCTTAATGTAAACTATTCTCAAATGTAATCTGATCAAATTCACTTGTGTCAGGATTCAGTAGCTAAGTGGATAACGTGATAGTGTTTAAAGCGAACGGTACTGGGTTCGAGTCCCAGAGGGAAAATGAATTCTGGGATGTAGATAAATCCAACTGACGAGTCCCAAATAGGACGAAATGCTCGTCAAACTAGATTTCACTGCTAACCACTATCCATCTTTGCTTATCATCCAATCAACTTTAGATTAAATTATTCATCAGAGAAATTTAGTAAACTATCGGATTAGTTCATTTATTGAGGTTCTCTTTTTCTTTTGTTTCTTTCAATCATATCATTATATAGATTTATCCATGTTTAGATTCATTATATCGTTCATTACCAAAATTACATAAATGTTCATCAGAACCAAATATTAATGGTATTGTATCACGTGGTAATATCGCAATTGGATCATCAAACAATGAACGTTTAGGTATGGATGAATTTAATGATAAACGTATTATTTCTAATAAATCTGCTACAGTTACAACTAATTATTTAAGTTTATCACCAAAAACACCATTTAATAGTAATAATAACAATAACAATAATAATAATAATGGTACTACAATATCATCAATTACAAATGAATTATTTTTTACAAATCGTAACTTAACCGATACTACTACTACTACTACTACTGCTATGACATCAAATTCATCAAATAATTTAGATAAACAATCTACAAATACAACAATGAGCAATGACCATTTATCATCACCTCCTCCCCCACTTCATCCTTCTGATAATAATAATAATGATACAGAAGAACATGTTGATCGTACACCACCACCATCATCATCTATCATACATGATACATCCTCTAATACTTCTTCACCCCCATCATCATCATCAATTGTAAACGAACGTACAATATTGATTGTAGACAATAAAATTGTATGAAAAAGAGATTGAATATAATTTATGATGATAAATATTCTTTTTTTCTTTTTATTGTTTGTTTATTAATTTTCTTCTGAAAAAAAAAGTTTTTTTATTCTGCTTTTTTTCTTTCGTTTGTTTGTTTGTTTGTTTTTTCTTAATTGTTGTTATTGAATTAATCAAATTTCTCTTTATTATCTTTTCATAATGATGATAATTAAATCATTGAAATATTTATGTTTTATTTAACCATTGAATTGTAAACCCCTTTCGCGTCATATACACACGCACATACATATAACAACAATGAAAAATTGTATACAAATAAACCGATAAATAAGTTATATGATCCCCCCCTTTTCTTTTTTATTGTGACAGTTTTATAGTTGTATAAAGTTTCTCTCTTTATTATTTCTATTCATCGTTCTTTGTTGTCATCTGTGATAGGTAGTTGTTTTTTTTTGTACAGCTTACACTTTGCCCATCCCCCATAGATATGTATGCTGCTTCTCATATGATAAGATTCTTTTCATTGATTTCATGTTATTGTTGTTGTTGTTTTCCTCTCTCTTTCTTTCTGTTTATAAAGTCTAACAAAACAACATAGATTCATTTGGTTATTTATTTTCATTTTTGGTCATAGTGATTTCAAATTTATTTTTGTGTTGTTTGTTTTTGTCAAAAAGAAATATTATGAATGATTATTGTTCCATCAGTGTACTTTTCAAACGTTTCTTCTTCTTCTTCTTCTTGATATTCAGTTGTTATTTATGATTCTTTTAGAATTATGACATCCGTTGTGAGCTCTCTATCATCTACATCATGAATTGATACTTCTTCCTCTTAAAGGTTTTGTGAAGAAAAATAAGAAAATTAATACTTGTGAGTTCACAATGTGCTAGCTCAGTACTTTCAAGAACTTCCCGTTAATGATAGCAATTCGTGCAGCAAAGAAATGTAGATCTTTTCTAGCTCTTCTTTATTTTTAGAGATATTATATGTGTAAGGGAACATCATACCCCTCTACAGTCCGTGGTAAGAACTCAACCTCTGATCATAGATTGTTGCTTTTACTCTTGATGTTCTCCAACCAATCTATTTAGTATGGTAAGACTTAAAATAAAAGTGTTTCCTAGACAGTATAGCTTGATTGGATTGTCACAATAGTGAAACCCAACTACGATTTCAAGTTATCACTTATTGATAGGTCGTAGTGATTTAGGTGTTGTTATGACTAGTAGCAAACTACTTGAAAGGAAATATAAAGTCAATATTAAGTGCTAATCAGCCGGACTTGTGATATTCTCTCAACGATTCTTAGCTTAATCAATCAATGATTGAGAAGTCAAAGAAGAACGAATTGTTCAACCGTGCACCAGCTGACAATAACTCAAGCACAAAAAACGTGATTGTGTATAGACCTTTATTTTATCATTGTAAATTAACCACTCGTAGAGTGAGTCCCATGATACCTCACCCGATCGTATATGTCACTGTAGTCTTTAGCATGAAGTATAGTGTTCAAAATGATTATAAGACGTCAACAACTAAATTAACCAACCCACAGTTCATTTGAGTCACAAATTTTCGTCATTTTAGAATCCATTTCTTGTTTTATTAGTTCGGTATCTTGTCTGTTCATAATGTGCTTCGATGGTAGTTGTTTTAAAGTGTCGATTTTGGTGCCGGTGGTTGTCTGACTTTATTATGATCGGACGATGATGTTTACTTAATGTATATCCTGCCTAACTTCGTACATATCATATCAACTTAATTTGCGTTAGTGAACATTGGGACAAAAAAGTCAAATACTAGGATGATTATGAATGCCTATAGTGCACACATCCTGTAATGCAAACATATATATATATATATATATATATATATATATATATATATATATATATATATAAGCGGATCAGAGAAGGCAAGCAGGCCCCTTCAATTTAATGAAAACACAACTTGGTATTTATAGTCATGGGAGATTTATCCAAGTATTTGGATAAACACGGGCTCAAGGTAACACAAATGACTGGAAAGCAACATTATCTCTTCAAACATTAGAATAAATAGCTTAGGTGTATTAAGAAATAGAGGCTGCAACACAACCTCTCCCCTAAAAACATCTATCGACAACTGTTACTGTAGAAAACATGTCATTTTGTTCAATCCATTGGTTGTAAACGCATCTATTTTATGAATTAATAGTTCGAACTTATTTAAGTTAAGTCATTCGGGAATAATTACTACTCGGTGAAAGTATTCGGCTTGTAGTTCGTGAATTCAAATGTTGCCTTATCCACATCAGTTTGGTTATTAAGGTAACATTGCAAGCGTCCACAAAATACGCCTCAGAGAGCGTTAAGTAAACCTAAACTCGGTAAGGAAGTAGTTAAGGTGTTGTAACAGACGCAGTTGCATTTTCTAGTCACCATGTGCAACTAGTGAAAATAATATTCTAAACATGGATTTTTCTCGAATAACTACTATTCGTCAACAATTCCCTTCATAATCTAGTCGATAAGATTCGTGACACTTCTTTACAACAAACAGTGAAACCATTAAGTTAAAGAAAAACTATAAAATACCAGTTTTTCAGTATCAGTGCTAAGGTTAAACTTGATAGTTTCAAATAAATTAAGCGTTGAGTAGGAAGTCAATAATAAATATATATTTTTTGTTATATCTCAATGAGTAGAAAGTTGTATTTCTCACGTTTCTTGACTTGATGTAAGCTCCTTCAGGGAACAATAATTGTTTCCTTTGTACTTTTTAAACCTACTTGTTTACGCCTGTTACTCCTCGTGGAGGAGCATAGGTCGCCTACCAGCATTATCCAACCGTGTCCTGGACAGTCCTTCCGGTTGCTATTCATCCTTTTCACTTCTGATTCCATTTCCCGACTTAATGTGTTCTTCGGTCTTCCTCTTTTCCGCTTCCCTTCAGGATTCTAAGTTAGGGCTTGCCCCGAGATGCAGACTGATGATTTCCTCAATGTCTGTCCTATTGGTTTCCAACGCCTTTTCCTAATTTCTTCTTCAGCTGGAAGCTGGGTTGTTCTCTCCCACAGTAGGCTGTTACTGATAGTATACGGCAGATGGATGTTGAGAATCTCGGGTAGACAGCTATTTATAAATATTGTAACTTCTTGATGATGGTTGTAGTAGTTCTCCACGTTTCAGCGCCGTACAGCAGAACTGATTGTCTTGACGTCCGTTTTGAAGATTCTCACTTTGATATCAAATGCTCCTGACGGATTTAATAAACTCAACTTTTTGGTGTATAAATTGGTCTTATGCAAAGCTATGAAGTAAATAGATCAAGAAATAGTATCAACCATTGATTTAACAGGTTGATACTATTTCTTGATCTATTTACTTCATAGCTTTGCATAAAACTAATCAATGAACTCCGCTTGGAGTCCTTTCGGGGACTACTGCCGGTCCCAATCCCAGATAAAAGAGGAGGGTTGGGCATGGGTTTAGCGACCCCATCCCGTAGAAAACTAACTCGCTAAAAAACGCTAACCAGAAAAAAATATTCAAACCTTTTAAATACTGCCCTGGGAGTCAGAAGGTCTATATTTAGAAGAGTTATGAAGCCTCATGATGATAGCCGAGTTCCTTGGGAAGTCACGAGGCCGATGCCCCTTCTGACAACCAGAGCAACCATTTATTTAGGTACATGGAATGCTCGTACAATGTGGGGGACCGGGAGAGTCTTCCAAATTGCTTCAGAATTGCTATTAAATCAATCATTGCTGGTGTTAGCTTAAATCGAAGATTTATTCTTTTTAGATGTAACCTATGATTAAACATGTTTATCCTGACTGCATGAATTCCGTCATTGTGGCAGTTTTATTCATTCACCTGTGATATGTTATGCCTAAATTTTCTGTTTCATCTCATTTACTCCTTTCGAATCATGCGTCTTATTTTTAGACATTGAATGTTCTTATTTTATTGGAAGAACACAATGTCGGTGAAATGTACTAAACTTGAATTCGCTAAGGGGAAAAAACGAAATGTCTGTCGTATTCTCTGTAGGTTTCAGCATTTCATCAACAGGTATCACGTTTTACTTGGAAAAACGTTTTCAGTAACTAAATATCATGACATTGGTACTGTTAGTTTACCTTAACTCTCTTCAAACTGGAGGTAAACAATTGTGAATAATTCTAAACCGACATGAACTGAAGACAGTGTGTAAAGCAGCTAGTGCATTTCGAAATTGTTCATTTCTAAAAACGAAAACACCCCATCCACAATCTGGATGATAAAACTACTCATATCGAATGGGAATGTTTTGTGACTCTTCCTTACTTTGAATTCACATCTCACGAATAACACCAATCTCTGAATACCCTACTATGGTATCCGGATATATACGACTTCTTTGGTGACTGTACACAAGAAACAAAATTTCACCAAAATGATTGGTGATATTACATAATCAGATTATGGAAGTACAGAATGTGAACACTAGTGCGTCAATGCGATCCATGATGTGCAGTTGATAAATGCGAGTGATTCATCCTTGACAAGATTTTGTAAACTTATCAGTGTTTATTAATCTTTCATCTAACGTGGAAACATCTCAGGGTGATTGATAATTTGGCTGTGATTTTTCGTTGATCTTACGAAATCAACAGTCAAATTCCTTTACAGATCAGGTTGCACCTATTGGTATAATTACTGTATGGATTTCGAATTCCAAATACAATACATTCGTTCGTGCTTATCTAATACATCTTGAACCAATTGCGTTATTTCTAGGACTCCTAGTTTGTACTATAATTCAAATACTTCTAATCATCACATTGGCGTCACGATGAAGCCTGTGATGAAATTGTTGGACAAACATTCAGATTCTGATGCTTTTGAGGATTACTCGAAAAAATTCGAAATCTGGGCTATGACCAAGGAAGATGTTGAGGATGTTAATATTGTAGCATATTTCCTCAAATTCATCGGAAAAGAAGCGTACAGCATAATAATTCTCTGGCTTTACCAGAAAAGCCTATTTCACTTGCTTATGAAACTCTCAATGAACCACTGCTAGACTATGTTAAGTGTACAAATTTTGAAAGCGATAAATGAGGAAAATTTCGTGAAATGATTAATCAGGACATCGAAAATCACACTACATTACTACGTCATCCTAATCCAGTGTGTACTCAGGGTTATGTAGGTAATTCATTGATGAGCTGCGATACAGGTCACGAAGATGGGCACATGTTTGGTCAATGTTTGTCCTATGGCAGGTTTCACTCATTTAATTCATGTGTATTTCGTGATTTTAAATTTGGTGAGATTGGACAAATTCAGTCAATTTGTAATACTAAGGTTCATTCCTCTGCAACTAATGCCAAAATTTGTAATTGTGATCCCATCAAGTTGGGTAATTCTAATGATCATTTATATTTATCCAGGACTTCAAAAAGCGGTATAGAGTCACATAGCAATCTATAGTTAAATGAAACTCAGGATCATGGTGAGATAAAAGTCTCTAATCAATCAACTTCTTATCAGATCTCTCATGTTATTGTACCAGTTATGGTTTGTCTCAATGATTCACATATTTCCGATGAGATTTCTTATAAATCTGAGGAAAATATGTTGAACGAATCAAATCGTGATCGAAAATCTGATGCAGTTTTGATAGATGCTGATTCTTCTAATGATCTATTACTCTCCAATGGCATTTTTAATAAATTTGAGAAAAATAATTCAGAAGAATCAAATCCTGATGTCATATTAAATATTATTTGTCTCGATCATTCATCTCTGTTTCTCCTGGGAAGCTTATTCAATGCGACGCACAAATACTAAATGTACTTGATCTTGATTACAATTCGTATGATTTCATATCCACTCTTGTTTCTCCTTATCATGAAGTCATTTCTAATGAATACTCTAGTCAATGTAAGAATTATATTTTAACTTGGGGATATGAATATCTAACATTATTTCGCGGGAGAGGATAGTGTTGAAATATCTGTGGTTCAAATTCTAGATATCAGTGGTATGAGTACACAACCGACATGGTGATTGTATACAATTCCAGGACACAGGTGAGTCCGTTCCAATTTCATTAGTTAATTCTAATATTAATGAGCATATTCTAGATTATACAGAGTTTACATCCAATACACGGTCGGAAAGACGCGATGAATCTAAGGAGAAGAGGGACAACTGATCCAGTTACGTTATTTCTGGCATTCTTAGTTTGTACTATAATTCAAATACTTCTAATTATCATAGTCTCTCTTATACTAGGAAGAAACAGTCGTCCAGTGCTTTCAGGTTTTCTATGGTGGTCTAGCTTCAATTCACTTATGAATTCAACTATTAGAAGTTTCTAAAATATACGTTCCAAATTATTACAAATTGCATTACTCGTTCATATTTAAGAAAAAAACATAAAAATATCACCTTTTCTAACATATACAAATGCATAAGAACGAAAGAAAACGTGTCTCATATCGGATCACCTTTGATCTGAATGACAAAACATTAACATGATCTGACTTGTTTGCATGTACTAAATATTTGATAAGATTTGTAAAAAAAAGTATGGTGTATGGATGGGTCAATCAGAGTATTAAAAAAAAGAAAATGGCTTTTAGATGTTTGCGCAAAGTCAAAATAACAAACATAATGAACAGTAGAAATACCATAGTATCTGAGATCCATACAGTAAATGTAGGTCTCAACATACACAAAGGGAAAAGCAGGATTCTCCGATACAACACAGCATGCACCAATCAAATCACAGTTGACGGAGAAGATTTCGAAGATGTAAAAACCTTTACATATTTGGGCAGCATCATTGATGAACAGGGTGGATTTGATGCAGATGTGAAGGCGCGGATCGGCAAAGCAAGAGCAGCATATTTACAACTGAAGAACATCTGGAGCTCAAAGCAACTGTCAACCAACACCAAGGTCAGGATTTTCAATACAAATGTCAAGACAGTTCTACTGTATGGGGCAGAAACCTGGAGAACTACAAAAGCCATCATCCAGAAAATACAGGTGTTTATTAACAGTTGTCTACACAAAATACTTCAAATCCATTGGCCGGACACTATTAGCAACAACGTACTGTGGGAAAGAGCAAACCAGATCCCAGTGGAAGAAGAAATCAGGAAGAAGCGCTGGAAGTGGATAGGACACACATTGAGGAAAGCACCGAACTGCGTCACAAGACAAGCCCTCACATGGAATCCTGAAGGTCAAAGGAAAAGAGGAAGACCAAAGAACACATTACGCCGAGAACTGGAGATAGACATGAGAAAAATGAACAAGAATTGGATGGAACTAGAAAAGAAGGTCCAGGACAGAGTGGGTTGGAGAATGCTGGTCGTTGGCCTATGCTCCATTGGGAGTAACAGGCGTAAGTAAGTAAGTAAGTAATACAGTAAATACTTCATTTGCAAAACGTCAATCGATTGTCTCACTCTTGACTGTTCCGTTTGCCAATATCAATCAATCGTCTCAGAATTCTTTTTTTTTCAATTCCACACCAATCATTTTCTCTGTTCTCGTTCTCTTCTATTCGATCTTTTTAACTTTCTACCTTTGGGCATTTCACATTCGATTGATGATACATACTACTTATATCTGTCAAATTGAGACATCTCTAGATTATTGTAACGGGCAAATCCTGATCCTAAATACTTAATTGTAAATCATTGTCTCATCTATTGGCATTAGATTTTAACTGAAAAAGGAAATTACACCAGTTCTGTATGATTGCCTTATGACACTTACTTACTTACTTTCTCCTGTTACTCCCAATGGAGCATAGGCCGCCGACCAGCATTCTCCAACCCACTCTATCTCGGGCCTTCTTTTCTAATTCCATCCAATTGTTGTTCACTTTTCTCATATCTATCTCCATTTCTCGGCGTAACGTGTTCTTTGGTCTTCCTCTCCGCCTTCGGCCTTCAGGATTCCATGTGAGGGCTTGTCTTGTGACGTAGTTGGGTGATTTCCTCAATGTGTGTTCTATCCACTTCCAGCGCTTCTTCCTGATTTCTTCCTCCGCTGGAATCTGATTTGTTCTTTCCCACAGTAGGTTGTTGCTTATAGTGTCCGGCCAACGGATCCGAAGTATTTTGCGTAGACAACTGTATCTTCTGGATGATGGCTTCCGTAGTTTTCCATGTTTCCGCCCTATACAGTTGAACCGTCTTGACATTTGTATTGAAAATTCTGACTTTGGTGTTAGTTGACAGTTGCTTTGAGTTCCAGGTTTTTTTCAGGTGTAAATATGCTGCTCTTGCTTTGCCGATCCGCACCTTCACATCTGCATCAGATCCACCCTGTTCATCAATGATGCTGCCCAAATATGTAAAGGTTTTTACATCTTCGAAATCTTCTCGGTCAATTGTGATTGGATTGGTGCATTCTGTGTTGTATCGAAGAATCTTTCTTTTCCCTTTGTGTATACTGAAACCTACTGCTGCTGAGGCTGTTGCTACACTCGTCGCCTTATGACACCACTGATTATTAATAAATATTAAAATGAAAAGTGGAGTTCATTTTCTTATTTGATCAAGTAGAAATGGAACTTAATCTTTACAGTATATGTAGATTGTGCTCATCAATTATCCAACATAGAAATTTAACGTACGATTTTAGATTGTCTATGGAATGTGAATCACAAACCGTCAAGTGACAATAATTTAGCATTTCGTATTCTTTAACAGCGTCCTTTAAGTCGTTAAGCGGTTGAAAAGCCTCTAGACATAATGCAATCGAAAACTCACTTTCGATGTTCGTGACAACATTTGAAAGCTCATGACTAGTGTTGAGTGATTAGCAGGAAAGCGAGAAATTGTAAGCATTATTTCTGTTTATGTCACTTTGCAGGAAATAATCACCAATAAATTTCCTTTTAAATCTATTCATTTCATTCAATGAAACAAGATGAGATTATTTTTATTGTAAAACATACATTTTACGGTGTTGTTAAACCCACACACAGAAGACCGATAATCTATAAGGAAGAACTTATGTCTTGTTATTCCCTCAATTCATTGACAAAGTGAGCTTGAGTACATTTGTTGTATAAATGAATTCTGTCTACATGTCATAATATTTATTATTTCTCTCCTCTAGAGACAATTAGATGAAGACAACTAGTGTAGCAGCAGTCTCTGCATCAATAGGCTTCAACATAATCAAGGAGAAAACCATGGTCCTCAAATATAACACGGAGAACGTCAACCCAATCACAGTTGATGGCGAAACTCTAGAAGATGTAGAATCCTTCACGTACCTGGGAAACATCATCGATGAACAAGGAGGGTCAGATGCAGACGTAAAGACGAGGATTGGCAAAGCAAGGGCCGCATTCCTTCAGTTAAAGAACATATGGAACTCAAAACAATTGTCAACCAATATCAAAGTCAGAATCTTCTATACCAACATCAAGACAGTCCTACTGTACGGAGCTAAAACTTGAAGAACTACTACAACCATAATCAAGAAGGTACAATATTTATAAATAATGATGTACACAAGATACTCAACATCCATTGGCCGGATACTATCACCAACAACCTTTTGTGGGAGAGAACAAACGAGATTCCAACTGAAGAGGAAATTAAGAAAAGACTATGGAAATGGATAGGAAGGGAAGCGGAAAAGAGGAAGGCCAAAGAACATATTACGTCGGGAAATGGAAGCAGATATGAATAGAATGAATAACAACTGGAAATGATTGCCCAGGACAGGGTTAGATGGAGAGTGGTGGTGAGTGGCCTATGCTCCTCCACGAGTAGTAAAAGGCGTAATGAAGCAAGTCTATGAACAATTTATTTACAACTGGTTTATCTGCTTGGCTAAGAACAGGTTGAAAAATCGTTGCAGTTGTTTATAGCTTATCCCTACACTATGCCGTCGGAATACTTATTACTTCATACTGTTTAAACTTATCTCAATTTGAAATTTATTTTGTTTATTCGAACACATAAATATAAGTAAAAAGGCGCACGGGATACATATGCGCCACATAGTTCACTTGGTTTGTGTATCGACTATGGTACTGCCCGAGTGCATAAACCAAAGCACGTGATTTTCCTAGGACGTCACACCCGGAGGCTTCGACCTAGAGGTCTGATCCACAAGGCAGTGAAGCAACGTAAGGAGATGCATTCTGATGGTAGCTGGTGACCAAAACCATGCAGTCAATATGAACCATTGGTTTAGAATCAGCGTTTTCCAACTCCCTTAGGTGGATCCTGTGTATCCACCAACCTGGTTAGTGTGCCAGACATTCGCTTTTCGTCCTCTTAATTTCGTAAACAACACCCCTGTCACGATAAGGCAGTGAGTAGGTGTTCTCTATCAGTGATTGTATACGCATGATCATGTGAGAGCATTTCGAGAAGGAGGGAGCTGACTCCGCACTCTCGACCATATCAGGACATTTGAAATAGATCATTTATTCTATAAAAAGAAAAAAGAATGACCTATAAAAGGTTGTAGAAATTCAGTGTACGACTCATTTGAATATGAAATCTATATTTCTGTTCATAACTCTAAGATCACAATGATTAGTAGTGCTTTTTCGTGGGAGTCAACAATAAATCAAAGAAAACAACGTGTATATGAATTAATACAGTTACATTATGACAGTCACATTTGTGAAGTAATGGGTCAAATAATATTTTGACAATCATAATTTTTTTTTCGTTGCCGAAATTTTTTGAATATTACCAAAGTATTACTTAGTAACTATCCATTTTCTCCAGCTCCTTAGTTGTTTGACGGTTGTTTTGCTGCTGGTCGTTTAAATTCTTCAATGATTAATTCATCTGCTTCTTCAGCTTTGATAATCTCTTGTTGTTGACGTGCATGACATAAGATAATTGGTAATTCCATTTGTACATCTCGTCCACCAAAACCAGTTACAGCTTTAATTCTTATCTAATTATTTATATGCAATTAATCAGAATAAAAATATATATAATAGTAATATGGAATAGAAATATGTATATAAAAGGCTTTCACTGAATGTCAAGTTTAGCTATGAGAGTAATGGTTAGATTTCAGGAAGTTATTTTTACCACACACTAATCAGTTATAGTATCGAATAGATTTGATGAAGTAGAATCTACATTGACTGAGATGGTTGGGCAACGTGTTACGTGTGCCTGAACACCGATTACCACGACACACGATTCTGACTAGTGTTGGGGATGGCGGAAAGAAATTTAGGGGCGGCCAAACCAAAACGTGGCATCAGTGTTTGAAGTCACTAACTTCTAGTCTGAGCCATGTTGGTAGATGCAGACTACTTGCTGGTGGTCTGCGTGACTATCGTACCCAATGATTGGAGACTCTTGGTGACATGGCTCAGAATCGATCACAATCGCGTAGGTGTATACACTCTTTGTCTTCCCTTAAACTATGAAATTAAATTTGCTTCATATCTTTCTTCCTATCAACTAATTCTTTCTTCTCTGCATTATATCCTTATATGAAATCTTTCTTTTATATAATACCATCATTGATCTAATTGCTTCCATGAATCCGTTGTTTGTTTGAGCCAGACTAGACTGACCTTGATAGTATCCACCTAATAACTAGGACAAAATAAGGGTTATAAATTAGTATGAGGAATTCGCATTATGATTTACAGTTGATCGTTAAGGTTAGGAATTAGATTTAGCGTTTTCATCACAAACTGTCATCAGCTATAATGCCGAAACTTTATTTAGCCAAATGGATGGGTGAATTTCGCGCCAAAATCCGAGACCTGTTATCTTATACATGATTAGTTCGTTCATAAATTATAGTCTCGCCAAATAAACAATTAAACGATGACATACCATATACTGAACAATAATTCCCATGTTTTCTTTCTTTCTATAATCTTTTATTAAGGTAGAACTAGCAAGATTTGTGTCTTGATGTTTCAGTTTACCATCTAAAGCAACAACCGCTTGTTCTCTAATCTCTTGTAATGATGGTCGTAATTGAATGGTTTCATTCCAACCTGTAGTGTGTGAATTAATGGGAAAACCTTCTTCTGTTTCCATATCAACAACAATGCAACGCATTGTACGCCGTTTGAATAGTGTGATCTGAACATCTTGTATGACCTAAATTATTAAAAACACCAGAATGCAATTTACATTTATAATATGTTGAAGTTACTCTTGAATTATTATTTACTGTATGAAGATGATTACATTGATATCATCATTTTATTTTGTATCGTCTCCTTCTGGTACACAATTCCTTTTAGAAATTATCATTTTGCTTATTTCTTCCTTTCACTGAACATGTCAATCTGAAATAGACACCTTAATAATATCAAGGAACACGATGTAACTGTTTTGTTCTAGCTTCAAATTGATTTCAGTCTGGAGTTGTAGAGATGGTTGAAATTTATGCTTCCAATCAATTTTTTTTAGTTATAAACACGAGACATTTAAGTATCGTTGGAGAACTGACAAATGGTGGTTTCAAGTATTTCAAAGATTACACTGGAGTTTACTATGACTCGTTAAATAATATGCTTGAAAAGTGCCCATAGATTTAAGTTTAAGCAATACACTGAATAGTTGTAACTACATTAAGAAACCACTGTTTTAGACAAAATGTTTGAATGTGATGTTGTCAGTTTAGCCTCTATATAAACCAGGTATATTTGAAATAAATGATTCGCATAGTGGAAGCTTGTATTGTTGTTCTGGACTTGACAGGGAGGGCTAAGAGGACAAAGGACCAATAATAACGCAAGGCTGCTTATACCAGTCGATACTTCATTGGCTTGGCACAGTGCTAAGATTGTATAAGTCGCATTCCGGGCTTAAAAGTCACAATAAATTGGCGACGTAGGGATTATGCTAACAAAGAATACACAACAATTTGTCGATTACAATCCAGTTTGTACCGTGTTTCCAGATATCCCCTCATATACTTCACGAATATTAAAAGAATTCAACTGACGTACAAATCTAAAAGCTTTAACAGATCTCTCTCTACCCTGATCAACGAATAAATTTTGAATTTATACATTCATTTTTATTGACAGTAATCAAGAGATTGTTAATTTCAAATGTTCCCACACATTGTTTTCGAAAGACTACCTCAGTTGCAATAAAAGCAGATCCTTATCGTCTCTAAATTGAACTGTGTCTGGAAAATAGCTTGTGTTAACTCTGATACATCCAATACTAAAGTCTTTACGGGAATTCATGACTCGTACTAAGGAATATCTAAGGTACACTCGTCAGTAAGATGTGCATGTAATCTTGAAGGAAATGGCACTTCCTGCTTCACAGTCAGAAACATTATCACTGTGCTATCCGGGACGTAACTGACTTCCTATAGGACTGTGATGTATTTAAAATTTCGAGTCACCTAGACTAGTGACCATATTGGAATTTGATCGATAGGATTCGATCTGAATTAAGAAAGACTTGACACACATGACATTGATCACCGTCCAATGATCAATCAACTGTAAATAGACTGGAATCACATGACGTCAACTTGATTTAACCTAATGGAATAGTACCAAATATTCTGTTTCATTTATTGGTAACATTTCAGTATATAAAATAATTTGATCAGATTTTCATGTATTGTAACATGTTCATTGAATGAATCAAAATCAAGGAGAAAAAAAACCCTGAATTAATTACTAAACAATGGTAACTACTACTAACTTGTATATTTAATCGACGTACAATATTACTAGATTCATTATCAATCAACAATTTCAATGGTATTGATTCACCATGATAATATACATCTTTTGGTAATATTGCTGTAATATGCAATTGACCTGAATGGAAATGAAATGGTCGTATGATCTCTTTAGTATAAACATTATCATCTGGTTTTGGAATAGCCAATGTAAGTCTACGTATAACCAGATTAACAGCATTTCGTTTACCAATTGTACATTGTGGTGTTTCTGATGCATAAACCTATAAATTTAGATATAAATTAAAGACTGGTATAAATTTTATGGTAACAGATTAATTATTGTTCTAGTAAACTGTTTATAATATACACACTTTCAAACTTGATTCTTTTTGTTTGTCATTGTTTACTACTTATTAACAACTAGTAGTTCGTATTTATTTATCGGCATAGGATTGCGGAGTTGGTTGAGTTTTTGTTGAGATCAAAACCGAACAATGTTAGACTACTATTGACTATCTCGAAACACTGTACAGCTGTTTCGTGAGAGTGAGCATTCACGATCCCACACGTGGGATTCTAACCATAACTTTCTGTCTGTTGTATTCGTTTAATCTCTAGATCAGTGAGCAATTATCCAGGGGAGTTCATGTCTAACTTCAACCAATCAACGATATTACGCGACCATATTCCATAGTCTTTGGTAGGTATTTATTCATTTGTGCGAATTAAACACAGGAAGAAACCACGTTTATTTGTATTCGAGATCAATTTGTGTTATCTGTACATACACATAATAGAAAACTTTCCTTCTGTTTTAGTTTTGCTGTATTCTTACCCAGTTCCCTTTGAAACTGACTGCCATGATTAACTTATCGAATTATGAAAACTGCTCCTATATAACTGTACTTAACCTAATTGTTCATATATATCTGTCCTACAATGTGAATCACACTTTTTTGATTCACTTATTTCTAGGATAGATTTCCCTTACAAGATTTATGAATAACTTCCCATAACGTATTTTACTTCTATAACAGTATCGTAGTTTCAGAGTGACCATATATTATTTCCATGAAACGTTTACGCTCAATTCGATCGTTATGTTCTCATTAGTAAAGAACTATGTGTTTGCAATTGGGAATAAGTTCGTGAGAGGTCACTTGAATCTTTGTAAGGTCATTACTTGTTCTTATCATGTGAGTTTAAACCTCTGAAAACGTTAGAATTCCTGACATTTTGAAATAAAATTGGATTAACAGATTCTTTTATATTTAAGTTTATAAGTCATTACAGTGTTTCACAATAGTTGTTTGCGGTAATGCACTTTTCAGTCGACAGACTCTAAATTACAGTGTCTATCTTACAGATATGCGATGGACAACCTTTCCGACACCGAACTAACTTTATCTACACGTAAATAATTGCTATATTATTATTTATTTATTATTGGTGGCTTTATTCAACGTTGTATTTTTGATAGGATATAGAATTCTCAGTGCAAATTATTTCAAGAACTTTCGTTTGCCTATTTGATGGTGCGTTAAAACATGCAAAAGACAGATAACTTGTTGAGATATGTTGATGTCAGGAACAGGTAGTTTAGATACTCAAGCAGACCACCAATAAGATCAAGGGTAACTTATAATTAATACAAAACATTGGTATCACATGTTATGCACCTTAATTCTATAGATATGAAAAATCTAATAAAATCATGATCGCAATGAAAAACTTAATAATCTCCATAACCCATATTACTGATAATTACCATGTGCTCACTGGTGACTAGCTTCGTGAGGGAGTTCTAGTGAGAAGCTGTGACCAGTGGAGCTAATCTGTGTCGGGTAGAGATAGCTATCTTCCTCAGTAAAATGGAAGGTGGTCGCGAAATTTCTCGGATTGGTTGAGGTTAGATATTAACACCATTGGATGCCGGCTCAGTGTTCCAGTACGTTAAGCGTCCGCGCGCGTAACTCAAAGCCCTGTGTTGTAATCCCTCGAGCGGGATCATGGATGCGTACTGCTGAGGAGTCTCGTACTAGGACGAAACGGCCATCCAGTGCTTTCAGGTTTCCATAGTGGACTAACTCCAATTCACTCATGAATTCACCTATTGAATTACTGTAATATCCACTAAAACCCTTCTCTGATTATAAAAAATATTATCTATTTAAACATTACCATTCACTTACTTGTAGAACATATTCAATTCCACATGGATTATCATCTAATGAATTCCTATTATCCATTTGTAATGTAATGGAAGCTGGAATATCATGGGTTAAAGTGAAACGAAATGGTAAAGCACTATCACCGAAACGTTCAATAAGTTGTTTCTAATGAAAACAAATGAAAATTAAACAATATTAATTGATTTAATTGTAAAGCGTCAAAGACACTTGTAAAAATATAAACACTGAACTACAATTCGGACACTAACCAACAGATAATAATCAAACATAGAACGTTAGATAATTGGAGCTGATCAGCAATAAACTTGAGGACTGGGTTGCATGAATGCTGATAGCTACTATTAAGACGTACTTATAATATTATATAATCTGATGCTTACTGTGGGATTTGAACCTTAGTCGGCCAAATATCATTTCTTAGATAAATTGATTTTGAATAATAACAGCAACAACCGATTCCCTGTAGAACCAATGTCTAGTTTTATATTTCTTCGATAGTATATTCTATTTCGTGAAAGAAATCTAACCTGGGTATTATAATGACTTTATCGAGAACCTCAGCGATAGACTAGACATTTGAAATATGTCCATCATTAGTGAGATGTTTTTTGTAGATGAAATTAGTATCTAAAGATTAGTGGGATATAAAATTCATCGTTTTATATGAAATCAAAGACTTTTGATGGATGCAATACAACTTTCAAAGAAGAAAAGTAACACATTATCATAACAATATGGCTATTTATAATGTCAAACCTTCTTTGAATACATATTATTGTAAGTGTTGACATAAGAGGAAAGATAAGATTAATTTTCACTACGAATGCTCTAGTTGTAGATGCTTTAACAATACGCATCTAAAATTTAACGCGACATAGTATCCTGGATATATAGATCTTTCATTTATTACAAAATGAATTAAATTACATATTTGAACTGTCCGATATCATTTCTTAATCCCTTAATGGCATAGTGAATACTTCGGATTTTCAGTGTGTGTGGTTGAACATTGTTGAAATGTTTGAGTCCATAGTTGTTTCCAACACTTTTTCACAATTATTCTTAACATGAACTGTAAATTGAACTCTTTTGTATTGATGATACACGACATCACGATCATCTGATTCTTAAAGAACAGTCAACGTGAAACACCGTAATACCCAGTGTTTGTGCTAATCCATACGGATACGATTGTATTTCAACTGTGGTTAGTGGAGAAATTTAGATCGAGCATTTTGTCCTATCAATGGTTCATCAGTTGGATACATACACATATAAATGCCAATGTTGATATTCACATAGAGAATTAAACTTCAGTACTCAGAGGCTTCCATTTCGCATGGTAAAAGGGTTATCGAATTGAACTATTGAGTCTAGATACATACTAGCGTATTTAGGTGGGAAAAGTAAACCAATACTTATGTCCTGAATTCGAATCCCGCCGGGCGGATTGTGGATGCATAATACTGAGGAGTCCTATACTAGGACGAAACGACTCTCCAATGGATCCATGGTGGTCTAGCTTCAATGGATTCATGAATTCAACTATAACATTATATATATATATTCATATGAAACATTTATCATTATACTACTTAAATAAACTTACTTGTACATCACTGTATTTATCATTATCTTCATTTATATCCATTGGATAGATTTGTTTAGTTTGTATAAAAAACTCTTTATAAAATGTTACACCCGATAGTACATCATCTAATTGTTGTTCCCCATAACGAAATGTACAACGTATACGTGCGAATATTTTAGAATATTTTAATTTATTCTTCTCAATTGTGACAATACCTTCAATTGGATCAATCAATTGTAAATCATCAAATATATCCCGTTGTATTAAATATACTACTAATTTATTATTAGGACTATTCTTTTTATAAACACTTCGTTTAGTAGACATAATTATGAAATTAGAAATGATAAATGAATTTCATTGTGTGAAAGAGTTTATATATGAAGAAATATGAAATATGATAACATACAATGGATTATATTGTTATTAATAGGGAATATGATGAGATTAGTTACTAAGCCTCATCATTCCTACCTGACACAATCTAAGTGTGAAATGGATAAGAAAGTAAAAACAACACCAAAGAATACTTAACAAAGAAACAATGTGATGTTGATCAGATTTCGATAAGTCAAACATTGATAAGTTAATCTGAATAGGATCTAATATTCATTCTAAGAAGAAAAGAAAATGTGAAATATGAACTGGATTATTGAAAATTTAATCTTTTATTAGAATATGTAAATAGAAAAATGAAAGATTAGTGTGTTAAGGTATAAAGATTTATGTATTTAGTTTATTACTGTGGGTATAAACGAAGTATCATTTGAATATTGGTAGCTTAGTAATATTACATAAGTGTTAAATGTTTATTAAACTTGTGGAATATTCAGTTTTAGTTTGTGTATTTATTAGTTTATTGGTAGAAAGAGGCGCTGAATACACGTGTGCCACACAAGTTACTTGATTTATGTATCGGGTATGATACTGTCTGGGTATCCAGATCTAAGTAGGTGGTTTTTTAATTGGCCAAGTTCTGAGCCTTCGACCTAAAGGTCTGATCGACAAGGTAGTGGAGTAATGTAAGGCGATGCAGTCTGATGGTGACCGTTGATCAATGATGGGTCCTGGATCCCAGTGCTGGAATTCTCAGCAGTGTACGTTCATGACGCTGCAATTCGCAATGCAATTCAGGACATTGGATCTTTAACATGAATGCTTAACATCTAGATCACTGAGCCGGAATCCAGTGGTGTATAAGTCTAACTTCAATTAATCCACAATATTGTCTGAAGATCCTCCATTTTCGTCAATGGACACCTTCCACACTATCACGAAATGGTCACCTAGTGCATCGAAGTATTCAATCGTAGTCTAAATTTGATCAGTTTGTGATCTCAAGAAAAATAACATGTATTAATGGTGGGTGAAAGTAGCAATCAGGTTTTAATTATGTTGTATTTTGAGACTTGTATGGTTTAACTGTGAAACTCCAATTAATATTTTTGACAATATCATCAATGCATTGTTCACACTGATGTAATAACTAGTAATCAGTCCTGATAAGAATGAATCATAGTGGGAAATGGCATTCTGACATTTTACTGTAAGTATATTTAACGAAATGTAACAACACTAAAATGACAAGATATCTTAATGAAAAAGAGTCAGTCAGTCAGTAACAATGTAGAAATTCGTACGCACGTACATCAGTTCGAGTTGCCACACCCACCACATTAGCACAGAGATGCAGTTGTCGATTCAAATCTCGTAGTGCTAGAGGTAGTAAGAGTATAAGCAGTAATGAGAAAGAAAGATATTGGCCGGAAAAATATCCAGTAAGAAGCACTGAACTTATTTATCAAATACTTTCAAATCATATAAATTACTGTAATCAATCACCTATTACTATCATCGGTAGTATGATGTGTGCTACTGATATCGACTGACATAACTAGTACATATCGTCAACCGAAAGTGAAATGCCTGCAGGCAGAAGGTTAAGAAGATCAAAGAAAATAGAACGTGAACAAAGAATGATTGTAGTGTAAATCAAAGAATAATAAAGTCTGAGACGACTGACTGATATCTGCAAAAGCAACTGTCAAGTGTGAGACAATTGATTGACATTTTGCGAATGAAGAATTTACTGTATGGTTATCAGATTTTACTAAGAATTTTTGTTTAAACGCATTCAATTGTCCCCACTTGTACTCTCGTTCACCACACTAGTACCTCTGTTCTAGAAAATTACATTACTTTATAAACTACAGAGTGACAAATATATTTTCATGGATTAATGAGTAACGTTAAATTTCTTTTAACTTAATCTTACTTTAAGCATCACTCTCCATAAAAATACTTACTTACTTACTTTCGCCTGTTACTCCTAATGGAGCATAGGCCGCCGACCAGCATTCTCCAACCCACTCTGTCCTGGACCTTCTTTTCTAGTTCTATCCAATTCTTTTTCATTTCTCTTATGTCTATTTCCATTTCCCGGCGTAATGTGTTCTTTGGTCTTCCTCTTCTCATTTGGCCTTCAGGATTCCATGTGAGGGCTGTCTTGTGACGCAGTTCGGTGCTTTCCTCAATATATGTCCTATCCACTTCCAGCACTTCTTCCTGATTTCTTCCTCCACTGGGATCTGGTTTGTTCCCTCCCACAGTACGTTGTTGCTAATAGTGTCTGGCCAACGGATCCGAAGTATTTTGCGTAGACAACTGTTAATAAACACCTGTATCTTCTGGATGATGGCTTTCGTGGTTTTCCGTGTTTCTGCCCCATACAGTAGAATTTTCTTGACATTTGTATTGAAAATCCTTACCTTGGTGTTCATAAAAATAGCCTAGTAATTTAACGTAATTCGATCGCCTTGGGGATTGAAATCATATGATTTTTTTGTATAACTACTCTTATTTGGTTGGAACTGTGTACCTAAGCTCAGATTTGTACACTCACTTAATTTTATTGATCTGAGGCTATGCAGGATATCTGTTTATCATTTCAATTCTATACTTTATACATTAACACAGTTATAAACTATGTGGCGATTGACGCTATTCTTTAGGGCTTCTATGCCTACTGAAATTATCACAGTAGGCTATCAGAATGTTTCTGTCAAGTTAAGAATGTCAAAATATTAAACCATTCCATCCAAAGTATAAAACTAACTCAATTTGTACATTTATCATTTCTTTTGATTATATCTAGGCTTAAAATGACTGATTACCTTAAGAGTTTAGGTAATAGACTAGTCATATTGGTTAAGTTAAATTCATTGGCACTTATTTCATATTTCAAACTAATATCATTTACAATCGCTATCAGTTTTCGTATTGATTACTGAATATTAATGATTTATCATTTCATTAGTGGACTATGTTTTTATTTAAACATTTTTATGAGTATTGTGCAAAGAACACATTACGATGGGAAATGGAGATAGATATGAGAAAAATGAACAAGAAATGGATGGAATTAGAAAAGAAGGCTCAGGACAAAGTGGGTTGGAGAATGCTGGTCGGCGGCCTATGCTCCATTAGGAGTAACAAGCGTAAGTAAGTAAGTATGAGTATTGTGGGACTTTTTATCTTGTCGTCATTTAGATCGGACGATGTTTGTTGACGAGCTCTCCACTTTAGTGGCCCGAGTTCTGACTCCAAGTAAAACGCATGAATGATTGCTGTCAAAATGTATATGTCGACTATCCTCATATATAATCGTTGACTTAAATCATGTTAGTCAATAACGAAATTAAATAAGTCAAATAACGAGAATGAACTTTTGAGTATATATATTTTGTATATGAAGCGATTGGAGTACAACGAAGCAAAACGACGGTACAGTGGAGAAGGCGAGTAAGCCAACTCCAATTAACCAAGCGTTAATCAATATTTATAGTTACACAAAAGCAAGTTACAGACATGTGATGAGTAATGGAATAAGAATGGTACACACACATATGCGCTCATATAAAAACACGGTCAAAATATGACTTAAGTAGAATGAGTAGATTGGGCTGTCCGAAAGCCAGAATAAGGCATATGGGCTTAACATAATAACCGACACTACAGTCTAAATAACATTTGAGTATTATATTATGTTGAAACCTTGTCTAGTTTTCCATATCCTATCTACAATCATTGGGAAAACTATTCGCTAACTTCATTCTGCATCATCCTTTAAATGAGTCTATTACAACAGATTTAATTTGACCTTAAACTCTTGTTTTTTCAAAATGAAAGTTTATAGAACGTTCTCACAAGGTCAATGAAGTCAGTAGTGTTTATAACGGATTCCTTAGTCATTAGGTCATAGTATATTTTATTAGGTATATAAAATGACTTTGCTCAATAATAATACTGTGTTTACACATTTATACGCATGAGTTATAAATTCACTTTCTGTATTACTTACGCCTATGACTCCCAATAGAGCATAGGTTGCCGAACAGCATTCTCCAACCCATTCTATCCTGAGCCTTTCTTTCTAGTTCTATACAATTGTTGTTCATTCTTCTCATGTCTGTCTTCATTTCTTAGAGTGATGCGTTCTTTGATCTTTCTCTTCTCCTTTGGCCTTGAAGGATCCAAGTGAGGACGCGCCTTGTGACGTAGTTGGATGCTTTACTCAATGTGTGTCCTATCTAGTTTCTATATTACATGAATATGGATTCTAGTCTTGATATTTGAGACACTTTGTAATTTTTTAAAGAAGACTTTATTTTATATGTTAAAAATGTGGTGATGAATTAACGGTAATTGTTGTCCATTGCATCTTTAAATTCTTTATTTTCATTTTATCATCTCGATAACCATTCTTTCATTACCGATTGCTACATTGAATTTCTGAATTAATCCAAGGATTGAATTTACATAATCCATAATTCCTTACTTACGCCTGTTACCCCTCGTGGAGGAACATAGACCTCCCACCAGCACTCTCCATTCAACCCTGTTCTAGACAATACTTTCCAGATGTTTCCACTTGTTATTCATCCTTATCATATCTGGTTACAATTCACAACCCATTGTGTTTCCCTCCACCTGCTTCTTTTACTTTTCCCTTCTGAATTCAATGTTACCGCTTGCCTCGTGATTCAGTTTAGTGATTTCCATAATGTATATCCTATCCAATTACAACGTGTTTTCCTAATTTCCTCTTCAATTGAAATCTGGTTTATTCTATCCTACAGTGCGCTGTTACTGACGGTATCCGATCAACGGACATTCAGTATGTTGTGTAGACAATTGTCTATAGATACTTTTACATTGTTGATGATTGTTGTAGTAGTTCTCTGATTTCTGGGTTCGTGCAGTAGGACTGTCTTGATGATGACTTTGATATTGGTTGAGAGACAATTGTTTTGAGTTCTATGTAATCTTAAATTAAAGGAATGCGACCCTTGATTTTCTAGTGCTTGCCAGCACGTCTACATCAGACCCTGATTATTGATGGACGATGTTATTCAGACATGTGAATGATTCTATCACTTCTAGAGTTTCACCAATAAATTTGACTATATAATACTACCATCAATGTGTTTGGTTGACATAAATGTCGTTTATTATAGATATTGCACTAATCACATTAGTAGATATTTCATTGTACATTTTATCGAAAAGATATTTTCAAGTCAATGAATAGTGTAATTGATCAGTTATTGATTTATTCTGTAATCTATAAATCATCTTAGAAAGGAAGAGGTTAAAAAACAATAGAACTAAGAAAATTGAGAAACTAATTTAAGAAAACTTAGTCAAGTGTATTTCCTATATATTTATTATACTGTGCTCATTGATAAGTCTTGCGGATTGAACGCTATATTCGTTTCTTAAGCTATTCTGTAACCCCCAAGTTAGAACTATACAGCGACTTGAACAACGAGAGAGAAGACGCAAAGTATGCGAGAAGTACTCTACTCCAATGTTCATTTTAACACAGAAAATATAAGGTTTTTATAATATTTCTAAATGACCTTGGGTAGCTCGGAGATTCTGGAATGCTACTAAACATGTAGTGTGGTGTGAGCTACTTATATTCATATAAGTAGTATATAACGTGCGTTAAAAGAACGTAATGTCCGGCAGCAGAAGATGGCGAAGATCAAGAAAGGAAGAGCAAGAGCAGAATGGAATTGTAAGAAAACGCATGTACAATGGAATGGGAGACAATGGATTAATGTTTGCAACGAGAACAGTACAGTTTGATATGATGGAATGATATTTTGCAAATTGACGATTGACTTTATGGTATTCACATTTTATTGAGATAGTCTGTAATCTTTGTGCTAAACACAATCGATTGTCCCCACCCGTGTTCTTGTTCACTACGGTAGCAGTATAGCAATCAGCCAATCAGAACCTCTGCATGTAACGTTTCATTTCCTTGATATTTCTGGCTAAAACTTCAAATGAACGTTGATTGGATGAAACGCTTCTTAGTGCTTCCTGATCCTTAATTGTCTCTTGCAAGGAATTTTCTGGATCACTCCAGCAATTATACTACTTTTTTATTGTTGAATGATTCTAATTGTATAGTGTCATTTAATCGATTAACTATTGAAATTTGGGTTAATATTCATGAATTTGTTGTGTTGGTTACTATGTTAAACCCATATAACTTATTCTAACTTCTGGATACACCAATTTATCCATTCTTCTTGAATCATGTTTTGATCTTGTCAATTATTCATTTATTAATCCTGACTGAGCGTATGTAAGTACTCTTCTATGATAAATAGTAGTATTTCAATTATAGTACTGTTATAACTTATGAACCTGTATGCCCTGTTATTGGATAACGCAACAATACCGCCAATCAGAGAGCAGCGAACTTATCGATCGAACCAGTGACGCATAAAACACGTGCGAGCAGCCTACAGTCC
The DNA here is from genome assembly GCA_944470365.2 of Schistosoma intercalatum. NCBI lineage: Eukaryota > Metazoa > Platyhelminthes > Trematoda > Strigeidida > Schistosomatidae > Schistosoma > Schistosoma intercalatum. Next base: position 43,081,083 of record OX103726.1, read on the forward strand.
TGATTGGTCTCGCTTCCTGTCTAACCCAGCGAGTTAAGTCCAGAACACCAATCTCAACCTCTGCAATATGAATCCTTATATTTCAAACATACGGTGTTTATATACCAATCAAACAGACCACATTGTACCATAAAGTGGGAAACAACATTTGTACAACATTCGGCCAAATGTGGTTGTGAATGTTGGAGACTACAATTAATAGACTAGGCATAACTCAAGAATGGTAAAACGTATAATAATAGTTCATAGGTCAAAATAAAACTCATAATCAGAGGGACATGAATATGAATAGTTTAGTTGTTTAACAATTATACAATAGAAATATACGCATAGTATTGGTCCATTAAAGGATCCCAAGAATTACCATTCATTATTCTTATCGGGATATAACAAGTACAAACAAGGAATCTAAGAAATAACGCAAATGAACCAAGAAATACTATATAAACACAAACGAATCTACTGTATTTGGAATTTGAAATCAAGCAAGTACAAAGGAATCATTAGTTCATTCAAACACCACAACTTCTTATCCTATTCATCGCATGTATGTAACGTATTTTTATTTGGCTATTAATATTGATTAACGATTAATTAAAGGGAGTTGGTTCATACATCATCTCTACTTCTCATCCTTTTATTTCGCTTCGCTCTCTGTCTTCTTTGGTTCATTTACTGTGATTCTCTATCTGTTCCGATCAATCAATGCATAAAATATACGTGTTCAAACATCCATTCATGTATTTCACTTATTTTAATTATCAGAATGGGTTTTGTGGAGATGTTTAGAAATTTCACTAGTTGAAATCATGAGTCAATTTAAGCTAGACCACCACCACAGAAAACCTGGAAGCACTGGACGGCCGTTTCGTCCTAGTATGGGGCTCCTCAGCAGTGGGCATTCATGATCCTGCACCCCGCGAGATTCAAACTTAGAACCTACTGGTTTCGCACGCGAGCACTTGACGATTAGACCACTGAGCCGGCATTTTAATTCCTTTATTTACTAACACGATTTAAGTCTAAGAAAATATTCTAGCATTGGCGATATGTGTATCTCAATATCAATCATTCATATACTATAACTGGAGTCAGATCACGGGCCACTGAAAATTATCTTTATATCACAACTGTTCTTGTTCCACACTAATAATGATTTATTATTTATTGTAGATTGCAGTCATGCACTTTGTTGATATGATCATATGAGTATTAAGACCTAAAATTAAAATAAACACAATGTAAATTCACTTGGTGTTGTTTTGCTTATATCTTCCCATTGATGTTTAAAAGTGTAAGTGATCAGTCTCTTGTTGGCATATTTACATACTGTGCAAACTGCCTCAGTATTGCCTTAAGTCACAAGCTTTATAAGCAAAGATGGATAATGGCTATCAGTGGAATACAGGATGCGCGTTTCATACTATTTGGGACTCGCTAGTTGAATGCACTAGTCCTAAATAACAATGGGAAGATACAAGTAAACAACACCAAGTGAATTTAAAACTTCACCCCTCATTGCACAAGCAGGTACTTATCAGGACTCAGTAGCCAAGTGAGTAACATGTTGGTGTTTGAAGTGGACGATGATCGGTTCGAGTCCCAGAGTAAACATCAACTCTGAGATGCAGGTACATCCATCTGTCGAGTCCCAAACAGGACAAAACGCGCGTCAAACTGGATTCCACTGCTAGTCACTACCCATTTTTGTTTAACACACTGTAACTTGCTAGTTACTGTTTTTGAATTTCTGATGGTTGTTTTAAGAACCGATTTATTTTACTTGAGAAATTAATCGTCAACGTATATAAAACGTTCATTAGCACATTTACTATCAGAGAACCATAGGTAATAGGAGAATAATGTGTCGACGAGATCAAAGTACAATTAAAATTCATTAAAATATATTAGAAAAAAATTTGTTTATTCATGTCACTAATCTAATCTCTACTGATATGATGAATGAATGGATAATGGAGTAATGTTATATCTAGAGATTAGTTTCTTATTATACCATGTGCAACTAGAGCACTTGAACGCTAGAACCCTCCAAGTGACGAATGAGAAGACAGAAGATAAGTGGAAGAAACTTTATGCCAAACAGTGTCAATTATGGTACAAAACTGTCAAGTATTTATACTTTTTAGTAAAAACGAAATCATTATTATGGTTCTCTGATTCGCATACAGGGGGTTATTAGCATTTGTCCAATAGAGAAGCTACATGTATGGATTCTAGAATACTCTTCCAAAAGATGATTGGATGAAATATATTCGGCTCTTTCTGAGCTTCTTAGAACTTTCTTGAGTTCACCGATGGGTCGTCCCCACAAGAAGAATGTTAATGAAAATTATGGTGAACTTCTCTTAAGTATTAAGATTAGTAATATAATTAAGCAATCATTAACCAGCAGGTTAATGAAGTTAAAAAATCATTCTGATTTAAACGAATAAGAAACTATCTGATCTGGTTCATTCAGTTATTGGTAGTCAAGATTTTGTTTAATAAGCTTTCATATAAATAGTGAGGCTTAAAGTTATGTAAATCGATTAATTTATAATTGGTAGATTATTTACATGGGGGTATGTTATGCTCGTGGAATTTTATATTCAGTGATTGTTTTGGCGACTTCTTACGGATATTTGATACCACACATGGATGAGCTATTAATCCATGGTCATACTATATTCACTCCGTCTGTAGACTTTCTAGGGCTTGTCACAAGCTGAAATAGAGGAGGAGGTTTGGGCATAGAGTCAGCAACGTCATACCAGAAAAAACGACTTTGTTAAAAACGATAACCAGAAAAACGTTTTAACCACTTAAACTCTGCCCAAAGCCGATTTTCTTCAGACGTTACGAAGTCTATCCACATCCTAACAACCAGAACAACAATTATTACACGCACATGGAATGTCCGGACCTTGTTTAACATTATGGTGCGACTTAATAGATCGTCAACATTATACGGAACTTATACGATGAACTGCAGTGCAAAGTAGTTAATGCAGGACAACTGACAGACACATTCCAAATAAGGACCGGAGTCCGACAAGTTTTCCTACTCTCTTCCTTCCTCTTTCTTTTGGTGGCTGACTGGATTATGAAAACCTCCGCATCTGACAGGAATCAGTTAGAAGATTTGGACTTCGCAGATCACCTATTCCTTCTATCCCATACACACCAACAAATTTAGGTCAAGACAATCAGTGTAGTAGCAGCCTCTGCATCAGTATGCCCCGAAATGCACAAAGGAAAAGCAAGACCCTCAAATACAACACGGAGAACACCAACCCAATCAAACTTGATGGAGAAACTCTAGAAGTGATAGAATCATTCACATGTCTGGATAACATCGTCCATCAATAATCAGGATCTGATGTAGACATGCTGGCAAGCATTAGAAAATCAAGGGTCGCATTCCTTCAATTTAAGATTACATAGAACTCAAAACAATTGTCTCTCAACCAATATCAAAATCACATCAAGACAGTTCTACTGTACGAACCCAGAAATCAGAGAACTACTACAACAATCATCAACAATGTAAAAGTATTTATAGACAATTGTCTACACAATATACTGAATGTCCGTTGACCGGACACCGTCAGTAACAGCGCACTGTAGGATAAAATGAACCAGATTTCAATTGAAGAGAAAATTAGGAAAACACGTTGTAATTGGATAGGATATACATTACGGAAATCACTAAACTGGATCACGAGGCAAGCGGTAACATTGAATTCAGAGGAGAAAAGTAAAAGAAGTAAGTGGAGGGAAACAAAGTGCGTTGTGAATTGTAATCAGATATGATAAGGATGAATAGTAACTGGAAACATCTGTCTACGACAGGGTGGGATTTAGGGTGCTTGTCTTGACATGGGCTCTGTATCACATTAACCCATTAATTCTTTGACTTTCAGATTAAAGCATATTGAGCGTTACGAAAAGTCTAGTTAAAGTCGGTACAATACCTTTATTTTGTAATTAGAATCCTCTGGTTGGGATGATGATCTAAAATACTCAGTTCAGCAATTGTGTATATTCCCTTTATATTCCTTATGTAGTGAGTATTATTAGTATCTTGCATATTTCATCTGTTCTTCTCATTCTCTTTTTCTGATGTTTATTTTAACTCTACACATGATATTGCTACAAATCTATTACCCTTAATCCTATTAATTTATTTTCATTGGGCTAATATGAAGAAGGATTTGTGGAGACGAGATTGTAACATTCCCTCTGCTTGTGTGGTCAGATATGAAACCTGCTAAATGAATATTCAGTCATTTTCTTAGTGAAAAATATCCTTTTTATACAAATAAAGTTCACCAAATCACAATACTTGAAATTATGAACCAGTTCATGATTATTTTTTCAAAACAAAAATCATTTATATCACTTATATTATATTCTACTCATTTACATTTGTAAGTAGTATGAATAATAATAGTAAAGAAATGTTACATAAATTGACTATAAAATGATGTTTGTGTATAAAATCATCCCAATAGTCCATAAATAAATTTAACAATTTTGTCTTATACATTCCATTTTTTTTCAACTGATGACATAATATAATGAATGTTTCATAAGATTTGCAGTTCAATCAGTACCTAATGTAAAGGAAAATTACTCATATGCTCATAATGTGTTCAAGTTATGGTATTCAGTCAGTCAGTCAGTTACAACGTAGGATCAGGCACACATATGCATCGGTTCAGTGAGGTATGGCAACTTGGACCGATGATATTATTATTATTATTTAAACATATAAACATTGGTACAAGGAGGTACCAAATAGATATACGCCACATAAATCATTCATTTCGTAACAGGGCTGGGATACTGGCCATGGGTGTCCAAACCGAAGTTATGGTATCAAAGTAACAATAAAAGTATATATAAAAAGACTGTCGAAAATAAACACAGGGTTCACATAATATACATGTATATCGTTAAAAAAAGAGAATTATAACTATACGACTGGTCATTTGTTGTTAACTGGATGTTTCTTTTTCAAAAGTATTTTGTTCAAGAAGTTTAAGTTGCCAAATTTTACTCATATATTGTGAATAAATATCTATGCCAAGTATTTTCTTTAATAATATCTAAAAGCAAACAAAAAGTAACAATAAAATAAAACAGAAAAGAATATTGACAAGATAATTTCCATTGAAACATTAAAAACACGAAGTTCAGTGAAAGGATCTCTTTTCAACGAATTTATGATCAAGCTGTACAATCATGAGTCAATTGAAGCTAGACCATCATGTTTAAGCTCCTGGAGCGAGACTGATAGGTCCTGGGTTCGAATCTCGCGGGGTGTGGGATCGTGGATGCGCATTGCTGAGGAGTCCCATACTAAGACGTAACGGTCATCCAGTGCTTCCAGGTTTTCCATGGTGGTCTAGCTTCGATTGACTCATGATTTCAATCAGTGTAATCAAAAATCGTTTAACGGCAGCGATTAAAAGAATATTCAACGCCGTATTACTACGAATAACATTTAGTAGCAGTAACTTATTTTCTATATCCATCAAAGAAAAGCTTCCCCGTCTGGCCGCCTCCATGTTCATCAACGAGTTCACTTGCTCTTCTGGAGCAAGGTACATTGGTCGTAGCCAGTGAACGATTTCAACTCGGATACGGGAACACGTTCCAGTTTAGTTCTACAAGGGCGATAAGAAGGCAGTTAGGAATTCTATACTTGAACACCTTATCAACTATAATCATTTTACGGATCCACAGTTTGATTTTAAGGTTGTATATACGATTTCACAGGTTGAAATCATGAGTCAGTTGAAGCTCGACCACCATTGGAAACCTGAAAGCACTGGACGGCCGTTTCGTCCTAGTATGGGACTCCTCAGCAGTGCGCATCCACGATCCCGCACCATGCGGGGCTCGAACCCAGGACCTACTGGCTTCGCGCGCCAGCACTTAACCACTAGACCACTGAGCCGCGATCCAACGGTGTTAATGTCTAACTTCAACCAATCCATGAAGTTGCGCCACTGTACACCATTGTCTTCACTGAGTTCCTATCTCACAACAGACGTGGTTGAACTCCACTGGTAACGGCTTCTCACTAGAACTCCAGGAGTTTTTCCTAAAATCAGTCACTAGTGAGCAGTTGATTATTATCAGAATGGGTTTTGTGGAGATTTTAGAAATTTCACAGATTGAAATCATGAGTCAGTTGAAGCTCGACCACCATTGAAAACTGAAATATTATCTAACTGACCTTCAAAGACATCTAATAATCTGTCATAGTAATATCCATTTTCATCTATTAATTTACTGTTTCATAAACTTTAGACAGCTGGCAGTCAGCCCATCAAAATCAAATTACAATCTGTTGCAAATTTGATCCAATTCAAGTTATCATAACACATCAAGGTAAAGAGTTGAATATGCCAGGATAATTGTCAAAGGACTCAAAATCATCATAGTTTCTTTTAGGATCAAGGTGTAGATGTGAAAATAGAAAAATGTCAACAGTTACTCTCTGGTAAAATATAATGTAATATTAATATGCACGAACTAAATGATTGATTTATGGTATTTTTACATTGTTCTTATCAAAAACCTTTATTTGACTTGATAATCATTACTGTATCTTTTACCATTTCTTTAATGTAATAAACCCTTAGTCAATCTATTATGAGTATGGAGTTGTGGTGATTGTTGAGTTTTAATTATAACTATGAATCGACCGATGTTAGACCACTGTTACGAACTAAGAAGCACTGGATGAAACCCCCCTAGTAGTAGCCATCCACGATCCCGCGCGCAGTATTCGAGCTCATGAATTTCGGTCTCGAACACTTAACCTCTAGACTGCTGAGCTAGCATCCAACGGTGTTACTACTTAGCTTCAACCGATCCAATCTATAATTCAAATGCTCATCACAAATGTCCTATTTATGTACTCATTGAGGTTAATTATCTACAAAGTATTTTGAACTCATTTTTCCTACGCATAATTACATGAGTTTGAAAGTCTAAATAATACAAAATAGTACGGGGGTAGTCGGTCGATTTTCCTCCAGTTCCGAATAGTTTTTAGGGAAAGGGGTGAGGATTCTGTGTGAGCAGTCGAACGTTGGTACAGTACAGTAACGGTATCAATGGTAGTAAGTTTACTATTCTAAAACGAAGAAATGAAATACGGAAATAAAAAACGTGAAACAATGTTAAAACTTAGACCAGTTTGTGCACCGTCACCTTGGGCCTTTAACCAAAAGTTATAATCATTGTCCACTCTTCAGCCTACATGTTTGCATGTATCAATATGGCTTTGATCAATGGTCAACATCTTCCTCAACCGACACCATATATTGTTTCGGTCAATAGTTCTCTTTAAAATTAATATTACTTTGTCAAGCATTTCCTACTGGTGTGGGGAGTGGCTAAGTATCAATAACAAATGACTTTATATGCATTTTCTCTGAAATAATTGAAATATGTATAGCGTCAAGATGATGAATCGTAAGCAGTTTACCTCTTGAGATTCTGAGGATAAATCTTGATCAAGAACTTCGTAAGCTTCATGTAGCCTCTTCAAGCCCACATTCTTTATACACTCTCTATTGATCGGTAAAATGAAAACAACAATTATACAGAGTTATATTTAGAATTCTGACTAAAGATGGATTATTTACTTGTTAAGATATCAAGACTTGATTGTTGATATAATAAAATGAATTTAACTGACCGACTTCAGTGTGTAGACGTTTTCAACAGTTATTACGATATTGTCGACATTTACAAATCAATATTTGGGCTACATTATGATCCAAGACACATACAACGTCCTATTTGGAACTAATCAGCTGTGTTTATATTTGTTTCCTAGTGCCTATGTTCTCCCTAAAGACTCGGATTCAGAATATATCACCATGGATATCAAAGTCTTATTCGATGAGCTGTTGAGACATGGTTATTACTGAAATGTTTGTCCGGTATTGTTATAACTGGAATGGAACTGACATGGTCCGAAATACAAATGAAGAGTATAGACACTAATGCCACATGGACATTTACTACAACATCCATGTAACAATTTTTGAATAATTTAACAATGAATTCATGTATTTACAGATTTACTTTATGCTGTGTTATGATTTCTCCTATTACTATCCAGCTACTTTTATTGCTTCGTATTCTTGGACACTATTTCACTAAGCATGTCCCCGAATCAAAATACGGTTGAACAGGAACATACTTATATTCCAAATAAGAAGGGTGGATGGAAGTAAGAATCACGATTTCAAAAAACGTTAGCATATTTATCATTTTTACATCAGAAGATTCTACAGTCTTCTTCAAGTATCCGCTAGCGTTGATTGGTTAGTAAATAGCCAGTCAGTGTGCCTCAACACAATCCTACACGGATCATGCTTTAATCCAATCTATAGCCCGCTAACAGACTGATTAAATTCAAATTCTCATAACTTCATTGAATGTCATAATGAATAAATCCACAGTTGCACTTTATTAATATTCCTTACTGAATTTACTAATCTCCTTTACTGTATTCACTATCAAAAGTATAATAAACTTATTGTTATATCCTGATGAGAATAATGAATGGTAACTTTTAGGATCAATGTATGGACAAATACTATGCGTATGTTTTTATTGTATAATTGTTAAATAACTAAACTTATTATGAGTTTTATTTTGACCTATGAACTAGTATTATACGATTTATCATTCTTGAATCATGCCCTGACTATCATTTACTACCTCCTACATTGACAGCCACTTTTGGCTAAATATTGTACAAATGTTGTTTCCTATTGTATTGGTACGATGTGATCTGTCTGGTTGATATATAAACCCAGTATGTTTGGAATGCATGATTCATATCACAGAGGTGTTCTGGACTTAACTGGTTGGGCTAGGCGGTAAGCAGGACCAATAAGGACTCTAGACTTCTCACATGGGTTTTATGCGTCATTGGTCCGATCGATAATTCACTGCTCTCTAATTGACGGTATTATTACGTTATAGATTAACAAGGCACACAGGCCACAAGTTATAACAAAAAGAAAATCTTAAATGCTACTACTACTACTACTACTACTACTACTACTACTACTACTACATAGTACTATTCAAAATACAGTATCGTAAACATTTAAAAAAACAATTCAGAGATCATGTATACAATATGAAATGAATATTTAACCATAGATTATGAATTTAATTCGAAGAATTCTAAGAAATTGAATATTACATAACTTCAGTATTAGTAATTTAATGAATGGATCTAAAGAAAATAAAACTATTATTCGATTTAAAGTTATGAACTGACAATGAACAAAACAACCTTACTCAAACTGAAGTATAAATCTTGAAGTTTTCTGTATAAGAAAATATGTTTGTTTTCAACGATTCTATTTCCTGATTGATTTGAATAAATAGGTAATCATTCTTTTATAGATACATTAAAGTTTAATCGGTATAAACGCCTACCGCTTCGACCTGTTTGAATATAAAGGGGTCACCTGTTCCCTAAATACATACGTCTGTTACTCTTCGTGAAGGAGCATAGGCCGCTCACCAGCATTCTCCAACCAACTCTGTCCTTTGCAATCCTTTCCAGCTCCTTCCAGTTGTTATGCATTTTTTAAAATTTCTGCTTCCATTTTCCGATGTAATGTGTTCTTTGACCTTCCTCTTTTCTGCTTCCCTTCAGTATTCCAAGTTAGGGCTTGTCTCGTGATGCAGTTTGATGATTTCCGTAATGTATGTCCTATTCATGTAGATCATCTTTTCTTAATTTCCTATTCAGCTGGAAGCTGGTTTGTTCTCTCCCACAGTAGGCTGTTACTGATGGTATCCGGCCAGTGGATGTTGAGTATGTTGTGTAGACAACAATTTATAAATACTTTTACCTTCTCGATGATGGTTGTAGTAGTTCTCCAAATTTCAGCTCCATACAGTAGGACTGTCTTGACACTCGTATTGAAGTTTGTGACTTTGATATTGGTTGACAGACAGTTGTTTCGAGTTCCATATGTTCTTCGACTGAAGGAATGCGGCCCTTGCTTTGCCAATCCTCGCCTTTACGTCTGCATCGGATCCTCCTTGTTCATCGATGATGCTTCCCAGATATGTGAAGGGTTCTACATCTTCCAGAGTTTCGCCATCAAGTGTGATTGGATTGCTGTTCTCCGCTTTGAATTTGAGGACCTTGGTTTTCCCCTTGTGTATGTTAAGGCCTACTGATGCAGAGACTGCTGCTACACTGGCTGTCTTTATCTGCATTTGTTCGTGTGTATGCGATAGGAGGGCCAGGTCATCTGCGAAGTCCAAATCGTCTAATTGGTTCTGAGCTGTCCATTGTATGCCGTGTTTTCTCTCAGATCTGAAGGTTTTCATAATCCAGTCGACCACCAGAAGAAAGAGGAAGGGAGAGAGTAGACAGCCTTGTCTGACTCCGGTCCTTACTTGGAATGCATCTATCAGCTGTCCTCCATGTACAACCTCTCACTGTAGTCTGTCGTATGTGTTCCGGATAATATTGACAATCTTCTCAGGAACTCCATAGTGTCGAAAAAGTTTCCATAACGTCCTCATGTCTACACTGTCAAATGCCTTTTCATAATCAATGAAGTTGATGTATAGTGACGAGTTTCACTCAACTGATTGTTCGACGATGATCACCTGTTCCTACCATTTAGATATGTCAAGAGGTTATCTGTTGTTTTTCCTCGTTTTAATACATTATGCCTATTACGTTTATGAATAACTTACGACCTTTCATTGTGCAGCGTACAAAAACATATAATCAGAGACCTCGTGGTGACTGACAATATATAATGGTGAAAAGAATGTACACTATTCAGATGTCAATTCCTGAACTGCTAACATCTAATTGGCGATCAATCAATGTTTATTGTCAGAATCGATCAAGAAATAAAGCAATTAAACTTGTTGAAATAATTTGTGCTAAGAATTCTATATTGTACCAAATAATAATAATAATAATAATAATAATAATAATAATAATAATTTATATAGTTTGTATGATCAATTATATAAGACAATTTTATAAATCCTTCGTTAAAAGATGGTGAAATGAAGTTTATCTGAAGTTTGTGCTGATAATGTCGTTCAGAAGAACGATGAAAGCTCCACGACCAAACCATTCAGCTCAGAGAACATAACTCCACTCAAGTTAAAAGATGGTATTAAAAAGGATCATTCATATTTATATTATTATCATTAGAAAGAATTTGAATTACCCTATTGTTGACATCTTTAACTGAACATTGATCAGTCTTTGTTGACATATGCTTATCTTGTACAGATTGTCTATACATACTCATTTTATCATAAGTTACAATTAGAATGGATGGAATTCAGATAGCATTAGAATCCAGGACATGACACTTTGTCCTATTCTTGATCCAGATACATCGAAATGAAAAAAAGGTTCAAATTAAACGAAACAAACATCCTACATTTCAATGCTACGCATAAATGATCAGTCTCATTGTTTATATGACTTTTTATAAAGTGTTATCATCATTTTGTTTATGATTTACATTGTCAAAGAAGTAAGCATGAAATATCATACCTTTGTAATTCTATAAAATGTTGTTTTAAATGTACAGATCGATTGATCGTTTCTTCTTCTGAAAAACAAAGAAAACCGAACAATGAACGATTGAACAGTAAACTATTTTCTTATTGTAATTCAAAATAGTATGAACAACAAAATCTTCTAGATAAAGTGAATGAATTTTATTTCAAGCCCCCAAACACCTTTGTACGTCCGAGAATGAGGAGAGTCAACTCCCTCCTCAAAATGGTCTCACATGGCCACGTGCATACAAGTCCTACTCACTGTCTTCTCGTGGCGGTAGTGTTGTTTACAAAATTGAGAGGATGAAAAGCAAATTTCCGGTGCTTTAGCCGAGTTGGTGGATATGGAGGATCCACCTAGGGGAGTTAGAAAACTTTGATTCCAAACCAAGGGTGTACATGGGCTCCGGTATCCTGAAGGAACAAACGACATATAAATCAATCGGTGATCACCGGCAACCATTGGATTGAATCTCCTTAAGTTGCTCCATTGCCTTGTGGATTAGACTCTTAGGTCGAAGGATCCAGCTGTGTCCCCGTAAGTAAACTAGCTGCTTCGGTTTGTTCACCCGAACAGTATCTCAGCCCTCACACAAATCGAATGATAAATGTGGCGCATATTTATTTGGTGGCTCCTTGTACCAATGTTTACGTGTTTAAATAAATAAATAAATAAGTCAACTGAAAACAACTCAAACATAGATTTGGCATACTTTAGCTAGTGAAATTGAGATAAATGTTTTAAAATGAACTGAGAAGTGGTATGACTCAGAACATGTAATTTAACATAATTATGACTGACAAATATTTATGTCATTGAATAGTTTAATTCATGAGTTGATTAAAGCTAGACCACCGTGGAAAACCTGGAAGCACTGGATGGCCGTTCCACCCTGATATGAAACTACTGAGCAATGTGTATTCACAATTCCGCTTGCGGGATCCGAACCCAGGACCTTCGGTGTCGCGCGCGAACACCTATCCTCTAGACAACTGGGCCAACATCCAACGGTATTAATGTCTAAATTCAACCAATCCACGAATCCACGCCACCGTCCATCATTGTCTTCAGTGAGTTACTGCCTCACAATATACACGGTTGAACCCCATTGGTCACTGCTTCTCACTAGAACTCCAGGAAATACCACTTGAAGCCAGTAATTTGTGAGGAAATGATGATTATCATCAGACTGGGATTTCGGTGAAGATTGTAGTAAATTAATAATTGAGTTGATGATTCGATCACAGCTAGACCACTAATGAAAATCTCGAAGCACTGGTCAACAGTCTCTTCCTAGTATGATACTCCTCTGCAGTGCGCAACCACGATTTTGCTTGTGGGATTCAAACCCAGGACCTTCGATCTCGTGTGCGATCGCCTAACCTCTAGACCACCGAGCCCGATTCCAATGGTATTAAGGAGTCCCATAATAGAACGGAATGGCCGTCCGGTGCCTCCAGAATTTCCATGGTGGTCTAGCTTTAATCGACTTATGAATTCAACTATTAAATTACTACAACATACTCATGTGTTAGAAAAACAGTAACTTAGAATAGACAAAGAGAGATAATAATTATTCGTATCCATAATAGAAAAGTTTATAATCGTATGAGTAAAACAAATGATTTTGATTACTTTATCGATGTCTACACTGTGTCTACTATCTATCAAGTGGCCTAATGATTGCGCTTATAAAAACTTTACAGAATTCTACGGGGTAAAGTACAGAAAAGCCTAGTTAAAATCCTTTCCTCCGTCCTTCCTATACAATTACTACTAACTCACTATAAAATAATATTTAGAAAATCTGTGGTTTAGCAAAAGAATAACATTTTGATGTCGGAGTTTCATGCTTTTTAAAAGTATTATAATAAGAAAGGTAATTTACAGTGAAAAATAACACCGTTCGTTCTAATATTTGAAGTTATCTGGTGTCGTGAACTGACATTATCCCAAAAAACAATGAAAACTAGACAGGGATTTCATTACTTTCTACTCTCTGTTTGGGACTCCTCATGAACCTACATAAAATAGAGTTTAGGAAACTTAGATTTCACTCCGAATTCATCAACATTTTCGGTTAGAGAACAGGAATTCAATGTTACATATTTCCAAGTTCTGTTGATTCCCGAAATAATGTGATGATCATTCAGTGGCACTGATGAAACATAGCTACAGTAGGCTTCCCTAGTGAACATAAAGGTTTTTTATGTGATTCGATAAAACACTTAAAAAGGTTTATGAATAGTTCAGTTTGAAGTAGGTGAATGAAATGTTGTAGGTAGCTTAGCCAACTGGATGTACCTACATCTCTTTGTTGATGTCCATTCTGATGGTCGAACCCAGTAGTATCGTCAGCTACTGAGTCCTGATAGCCATTAGCTTGTGTAATGGGGTGAAGTGTAAACTTATTCTGTTTTGTTTGTTTGAATCTTCTTATTGCAGTTCTAAACATCAATGGGAAGATTTAAACGAACAATACAAAATAGATTTCTTTATTGAATCTAAAAGATAATAGTAATCTAAGTTTGTATGTATCGGAAGATATCGTTCAAGATCGATTTTAGTAATACAAAGGTATTATAACATTTACTTCCACTGCAATATATTGTGCCCTTACTTATGCACAGGTTTATTTATATACATTTAAACTAGTAAAACTATTTTTGAACGAATTCTTGACAGGCAAAGTACTGAGTTCCATTCCCAACAGGGTTTTGGGTGAGTACTTCTGAAGACTTCTACTTACCTTGTAGATGACTTTGAACGCAGAGTCTGTTCTGACTGAATGACCTGTGGTCTTTCAATATTCATTGATAAGAATATGAAGACAAAAACGCCAAAAGCACGAATAATGACAGTAGAAAAGAAAACTTTATACATGAACATCGACTTCAAAGGCGATAAAGCCACATATATCTTAAAGAGGAGAATTTCTGATTCCTTAAAAATAACATTCTTCGCATTGATTGAGAAGATTATTCTCCAGCCGATTATTGTTCACCAATAATCTGAAAGATAAGTTATCGCATCCGACCAACTCAATGTGCATTTACCAATTTGCCTGCTCTTGTGGAGCTAGGTATATAAATTGTTCGATGAGTACTTTATCCAAAAGAATTCAAGAACATTGTCCGGTGTGGCTAAAAAGAGGAGGCAACGGCTCAATAAGAAGTTCTATAATCGAACACCTTGTGAACACAGGTCATTCAATCAAGACAGACTTTGCGTTCAAAGTCATCTACAAGGTAAGTAGAAGTCTTCCGAAGACAATTAGATTACTTCTGAAGAGTCACATATTAGAATAAAGCAGTGATCTAGGTGCTATGTAGTTGTTAATTGATTATCAGTTAATGTCAGTCCGTGATAAAAACTAGTTTTCAAAGTGGAGTAATCCCTACAAAACTATTCAACGAAATAAAAAAATATATTTACAACGATGAAAGCTCCACGACCAAACCATCCAGCTCAGAGAACAAAACTCCACCAAAATATTTACAACGTACTTGGTTCAATTGGTCCATTATCCTCTAAATTAGGCTTGAATAACAACTTTTGATTTTTACTTACACAATTATTTGAATTAACAAATACAGTTGGTATTTTGTTATCATTTTTACAACGTGGAATTATTTCAGGTGCACCAGGATGACAACCATCTTTTAAAGTATCCGCTAAACAATTTACAACAGCTTGAATTTCTTTATCATCACTAAAATGTAAGAAAGATTTGGAGATGAATGAACTAATATAATTATGATTTCATGGAATCCAGTAGATAATAAACTTTTTTAGGATCTAAGCGATAATTTCCTTCTTCTTTCATTACAATTGAACATTCTCAATGAAATCAGGTGAGATCGTATAGATATTTTTAAAGTGTTTAATAAAGTTATGATTAGATGATTGTAGTGAGAACAGATATTTAAAGAGAAACTTTCCCTGGCATAATTTTTATTGTTAGTTGGTACTCGTCACTATGCCATATGTTTATACTTCATTTGGAGTTCGGATCCGTGACCCCCAGATTAACAATCTGAAGTTACTAATAAAATAATTGGACCTCTCATAAGACTGGGATATTTGCATTGATTGACCAATCAGCAGTAACCGATATCATATTGAGATAGTATTTAGTAGTGATCGAATTTCATTGATCAGATTTTAGAAAACAGTTACTATAAATTAACTCGAACACTTATCACAATAAAATTAGGACTTGCATTCAAATCATGAAGCTATCTACCTTAAACTACCATTGAAAACCTGAAAAAACTGGACAGCCGTTTCGTTCAAGTAAGGGACTTCTAAACAGTGCTCATCCACGACCTTGCATACAGGAATCGAATCCAAGACCTTTAGTCTCGTGCGATCACCTAACATCTAGACCACTGAGTGTGCATCCAAAAGTGTTAATATTTAACTTCAATCAATCCACTATATTGTGTGACCATCTTCTATTCTCTTAGGTGGTTAATTGCTTCACTGGTTATGGCTTCTTATCAGAACTCTAATTTAAACCAGTTCATGATCTCAATGAAATTCAATATACTTCACAACTCCTTACTGACAATAAAATTCGGACGTCAATCACAGAAATCGTAATCACTCAAATAAAACAGGAATAAAATTGAAATGATATCAGATAAACTAAGAAATCGGTAAAAAAAATTAACAGTGGGAATACTCTAAGAATCTTCATCAACCTATTTAGTCTCCATAGCGAAAATTTGATCGCCTGCATCATGAACTAATATTAGTTAAACAATCTTTAAAAATAAGGAAGCACTAGAAAGTCAATGAGAACGAATTATGACTGCATAGTACTATGAATTAAATGAACTTAAAAATTTGAATCTCTAGTTATCAGTTAGGTCATCTATAGTCAACTAGCTTTCTCATTTTTCGACCTATGATAGCTAAGCCGCATATTTAGAGGAAATGGCTATCTTGCATTTTCTAATCTTCTGTGGCTCTCGGATTGAATATTCTTCACAAACTATTGATAAAACTAACCTGGAATGAAACACTTTTAGATATAATTCCTTATTTGATAAGAATCATTTGGATCATGGTTTGTAGTTATGTATGAGAAATCAATTATAAGTTTAACTAATATACCTAGTTCGATTGGATCAGGCGATTTAGTAGATCAAAACAGAAGTGACAAAGTGTAATAGATTAGGTTTCACTCATATTTAAAGCAATTAATGTTTATTAAAAATAAATTGCAGAGCTAAAGAATCGAAATGTCCTTTACAAAATACAAAGTTTTGATCAATTAATGAATGCAATTCATGTATATAGCATCAAGGCATACTGTTTCCACGAGGCTTATTATAGTAACAATCTGTCAGGACCTAGGTAGACGGTAATGTTCTGGAACGTTGGACCACGTAGATAAATCCTGGTTATTCAACCACTGAGCCACCCCTCTGATGTTATGTAAAATACCATACATTGTTTAAATGAGTCTGTTTATCAGAAAAATTGTTAAAACATAAATGTTAACCAGCTGCTACCTTGATGTGGTGGTCGGGCTTGCCTATCGTAATGAACCAGTCGAGTTATATTGGCTGGAACAATCATTCTTCAACGTCCTATCATGCCAAACAGGTCAGCTGAAGAGCGGTAAGGCTAAAAGTAGCAAACCTGAGGTCCGAGAGGCAGTAAAGTATCTCTTTCAGACAACCAATATAACAGCAATCCTGCCTTCCCACAAAGGAAGGGTGGTGTTAGAAAAAGTCGACCCTAAAATGCACACTTCACTTTATCTCACAGATATCCGTCTCCAGCGTTAAGGTCTCAACAAGTACGGAGCTAACACGAAAATTACTCACAAAATGGTCGTATGTGACCGACCCCAAGCAGTTGTCTTTTGGGCACTGCGGTCATGCTCTCAGGTCATTAAGACCACCCTTAACCTCTAGAAGATCCCTTTTAAGGTGTAGGCAAGCAGGAAGCGATAACTACTCCCATACCTGAAACAGCACTGAAAATCACTGTATTCACTGAGTTTATTTTAAATCAATAAAAGAATTACTGAGCAACAAAAAGTAACTTTGCAATACAACCTACTTTTGATGTACTAATGCATTATGAATATCATTTTCTCTATTATCTTCTTCTATAGAATATGCCTGTATATTATTATACAATTTTTCTTTTCTGAAAATATCTTTAAATTGATCACTTGATGAAATCTGATTCAAAGGATTGGCGCTTTTAATTTCATCACAATTAGGTTGATTCATTTGTGATATAGAATTCGATTTACATTCTAGAAAGTTCTAAAAACATGAACATATTACAAAATGTATATCATTTGAAATTAACTTGTAGTGATAAATTAATACAACATGGTCCCTAATAGTAAGGAAAGATGACCAGACGCTGCTAAACATAGCAAGCTATCAGAAGAGTGTTTACCAACGACAAAACTCGCTGGGTTTAAAATTCTGGCTGGCTACGTTTTAGGGTCATCACTACCCCATTAGGGGGGGTGATCTGTAGCGGTAAATAAATCCCCAAAATAAATAGCTCTGTAAGTTTTCGACGTTGGATGCTAACAACATTAGTTTTCATGGAGTCACCTAGCTGAAGGCGCTCGGTCATGCATCTGCGCCAGATCATGAGTGGGAACGCCGTGCTCAACATCCCCTGCAATCTCTAGCCAGTCTAGATCAATCGATTCTCTATATGTTGATAGGCTATCAATATATCGAGAATCGACTGATCTTCATGATAGTTTTAGTTGATCAACTAAATATTACCTTGAATTGCCAAGATGTAGTTTCTACCTACTGAAGTATTTCGGACTGTTGTAATTCCATATATAACCGGCTTAATGTTATACTGACTAATTTACAAGTTGATTGTTTGACGTAACATCACTCAACTGATATTCATTTGATCGTGAGACTATAATTTGTGGATGACCTTTCAGTCACGCTAAAGTGAGCTTGAGAGTGTCCACCTAATGACTAGGACCAAATGAGGGTTATAAATCAGTTTGAGGAAATAGAATTATAATTTACAGTTGATGGTTAAAGTTAGGAATTAGCTTTAGGGTTTTCATCAGGAGTTGACATCAGCTATAATGCTGAAACTTTATTTAGTCAAATGTATGAGTGAATTTCGCGCCGAAACCCCAGACCTATTATCTTATACCTGACTTGTTCGTCAATAAATTATAGTCTCGTTGAGGAAATAAAATCAGCTGTATTAGAAAGCTTACTAAAGAAAATTTAACCCGAAATGTAGCCAATTAAATGGTGGAATGAAAAGTGTGGGATAGTAGTATATTAAAAATTTAAAGGAAGATAAATAATGAAAGTATTTACTCCATCTGAAATACTAATTAATATCAGTCAAAGTCTACAATGGTATAGTGAGCTTATCGAACAAACAATGAACATCCTGATCAAGTCAGTGAACAAAACTTCACTAAAAACATCCACCTAAGCTACAAAACTTTGCCATCGTCTCAAAGTCATTGACTTCACGAACTAACGACTCATCTTGGTACAACACATCCTACCGTATTTCAAATCTAATATATTCCTGATAATTATCATAGTGTGTCATTGCAGATAGTAGTCAACTCTGTGTAGCACGAGTACCAACCAATTGTTTTAAAGAAAATCTCTCTCAGTAACTTATATTTAGACATGCGACTAGTTACTCTGTTTTTCAATTGATGCTTCAAAGGTAACTAAAGTAGAATAATACCTTCAAAAGTTTTGTTTCTGATTCTCTCGCAAGAATTTGAAGTAGCAATGAATACTTAGTGATAACAATGCATACATAATAACGCTATATTCTTAAGCAAAAACATGCCAACTTAATAAATAAGTTGTAAAGTATTGATTGATCAAACTTCAGTTTAGTCAATTCGATACTTCTTTAAGATGAGAATGTAAATGAAAGGGGATAGCATTAAACAACAACAATGTAATGAATTAGCACTTCGTGATTGTCAGCAAAATCAACAAGAAGTAAATTCAATTAGATTTTTCAAGCTGTTTGTAAAAATTCACTCACACCATGATCAATCTGAAACAACAAAACTAGTTGACGAATCTGTTACTTGTAAAGTACTAGATTTCAACTAAATCATCTCAAAATAATACTCTTGTTTCCAAACATAAAGGTCTTAGGTTGAATCTCTGTTATGCCTATAAATGTGCATTAATGAATAGTCATAAACTTGAATAAAACAGCTACTATGGACTCTGATTATGAGTGGGTCTTTAATCGACTTTGATTGATCAGTATGATTGGTGTTGGATAACTTTTCAAAAACAAATTACTGAATTCACTTGATGTTCTTTTACTTGTATCTTCCCATTGTTATTTCGGACTACAATTCATCAGTCACTTATTGACATATGTGCATCCTATGAGAATTGCCTCGATATAGCCTTAAGTCACAAGCTTTTTAAGGAAAGATGGATAAAGGGAACCAATTGCATGAAAGATGGATATTGGTTAGCACTGGAATACAAGAAGCGTGTTTCGTCCAAGTTAGGACTCGTCAGTTGGATGTACCTGCATCCCAGAGTTGATGTTCACTCTGGGACTCGAACCCAGTACCGTTCGCTTCAAACGTCATCGCCTTATACACTTAGCTGGATGAATTTCAAAGGACTTTGCTCATAAATGACCGAAATTCTATGGTTATTGAGAATCTATTTGATCCCGTAAACAATTTGTAATAATACAAGTTATGAGAATTATTCATTATAATCTAAAACATTTCTCAATAATGCGTATCGATGATCATGAAAAATCAAATCTGTACCATAAGCACGATTATTTTAGACTACTCACCTGAAAACTAGTGAATTATGGTTAATAAAGAGCGATTCTCATTCAACATTATTGGTACGCTACCGCTTCATCCACGATTTAGTTGACGCTATATGTTCTGTTTCCACAGAGAATACAGTATGAATCCATTTTAAAATAACTACTTCTAAGAAGTTTTCAAAATAAGAGCACTGTTTATCAATGGGCTACAATCATAAGTTACGATTATAGCGATAGTAATCGATTTTCAAAAGTTGTTGATATTTAGGACTGTATTTTATTAGCTTCTGTTCACATACGAGTTCCTTGAATAAATACCCCGTTTTTATTACAAGTTGATTATGATTATGATAGTGGTTAATAATTTAATCTAGAATGAACACTTCGTTGTATTTAGGGCTCATCATCTGGATGTATGTACTTCCCAGTATTGACGTTCAAACTGGTACTTGAATACACGACACTTGTTGTGGTTATCAAAACATACTAGCTTAATAGAAAATGTATAGCCGGTGGTTAAAGCACCAGCTATTGGGTTCCAACATTCACCCTGTGTACATAGAGCTGATCAGTGCTGAATTTAACTGCTGCTTCTTGTTTAACAGATAAACACAATCTGTTGGCCCAGGAATATCTGACTTCGGTTAGATTGGGTGAATGATCGTTATCGAATGATTGCTGTTGAAATGTATACAGCCTGGCTATCCTCCAATACAATCATCAACTTAAAAAGTGTTGGTGAAAAACGGAATTGAATAAATCAAGTACGAGAATAAGGTTTGAATACGTATATTTCGTAAACTCATTGATCTCAACAGACAATCAGGGAGACGCAGCGAAGGAAGCGAAGCGAAACGGACTAGAGAAGGCATAATAGCCAACTTAATTCAATTAAGCGTTATCCAACATTTATAGTCAGACAGAAATAAGTTACAGACAACTGATGAATAGAGAAAGTAATTAACACGCATACAATCATATAAAAAGTCAGGATTCAAACAGTCAGTAAGAACGTAGAACTTCGTACGTACGTACATCAGTTCGAGTTGCCATACCACATTAGCACACAGATACAATTGTCGATTCAAATCCCATAGTGGTAGAGGTAGTAAAACTATAAGCAGTAATCGGAAATATTACGGTTTTAAGATGTAATTCAACGAGTATAATCGAGTGAAATAAATTTGGGAAGAGAAAAAAGGGACATGAAGAATTCAGAAGATTAGAATTTGGAAGAACACGAAAAGTGGATGCACCTGTGCCATTGCAAACGATTTTGAGCCATGTCATTCAAGATCGTTCCGCGGATCCCAACCAGGTAGTTTACACCTACCAACATGACTCAGTCCACTTGTCAGTGACTTCATGGATGTGTGCCATGTTTTGGTCTGGCCGCTCCTAGCTTTCTTCCAATCTACTCCTACACCACTGAACATCGCACGTCGGGGCATTCGGTGGTTGGGCATACGTGACATGTGTCCCAGCCATCTCAACTGATCAAGTTTCATTACTTCATCAACTGATTTGCCATCCTTACCTAGTACCCGTTTCCTAACAACTGCATTACATACTCGGTGGTCCCACGATATACGAGCAATGTTTCGAAGACACTTATGGTCAAATACTAGTAACCTACGAATATCCTCTACTATTACCAGCCATGTTTCACTGTCATAAAGTAGGACGGAATGAACTGCTGCACAGTAAACACGTCTTTTGGTTGATAGACGGATATCTCGCCTACGCCATAAGTTGGCAAGAGCTAGTCGAGCCTTCTGTATCCGTGCTGAGATTTCGTCACACACCAGACCAAAAGGGCTGATGAGACTTCCAAGATAAGTGAAGCGGTCGACACACTCAACTACTTCACTCCCTATCACTAGTTCGGGTGTCGGTGCAACCCAATCCTGAAGAAAAAGTTTTCATTTCGAAGGGGAGAATCGCATCCCGAACATGCTTGCATTGTTGCTTAGAGTGGTCAGAAGACTCTTCATCAAATAGAACTATGTCATCGGCATATTCTAGGTCAACAAGTAAATCTCCCGGTAAAAATTCAACCCCTGGAAATTTGGATGAGGACAGTGCTATCTCTAAAAGCACATCAACGACAAAGTTAAACAAGAACGGAGAGAGTGGACAGCCGTGATGAACACCACTTGAGGTAATGAATTCTGATAATAGTTCTCGATAAGCTCTCAATCGACCAGTTGTGTACGAGTAGAGAGCCTTTATAATATCAATGTACTTCTTTGGTACTCTTTTCAGTGACAAACACTATCATAAAACCACACGATTAACAGAGTCCAATGCCCCCTTAAGGTCAAAATGTAGTTCAAGAAGAATGAATAGATTCGTCTATTCAGAAGCTAGAATAATTTAAGTGAACTTGATATATAATACTAACTCTTACAACAGTTCCATTGACCGTCATTTCAGTACAAATATCCAAATCATATCAATAGTTTACACAAAAACTTGTATATACATTCAAATAAGACTAATATTTAAGTATTTATTATGGATAAAATAAGAGAATACAGTAAATACCTTATTCATTTGAGCACTACCTGGTGATGAACAAATTGTTATGACAGGAGTTGAACTCATACTACTACTACAATGAATAATTTGATTTGTTAATGATTGTTCATTGTTTTGATTCTCTATCACCTTTGAATAATCATTATTTAATGAATTATGTTTTGTTATTAGATCAGTGATTGAATTACTACTTTTCATTTGATAAATATTTTGATGTAATTTAGGTAACATAGATACTGGTAATATAGAAAATGAATGAAAATGAAATTTTGAAATTTTGTGTAATTTTAAATTTGAATTGTTACTATCATGTTTTTCATGAATTGATCTTGGAGACTTGATCGTTTTAATTGATTCTTTATGATATTCATGTTTAAATTGTTGATGATTATGATGTTGTTCTCCTAAAATGATATAGAACATTAGTTACATTTAAACTTCAATGTATAATTTTTAATAGTTGAGATCATGAGTCCATTGAAGCTAGACTACCATGGAGAGTTCAGAAGCACTGAACGGCTGTTTTTTTCATATTGTAGGATTCTTTAGCAGTGTATATCCACGATACCGCTTCGCCTCAGTGGTCTAGAGGTTAAGCGTTCGAACGCGAGATCGATAGGTCCTGGGTCCAACTCCTATAAGGCAAGATCCTGGATGCGCAATGCTGAGGAGTCCCACAACAGGACGAAGTGGCCGTCCAGTACTTTCTAGCTTTCTATGGTGGTCTAGTTCCAATCGACTTATGATCTCAACTGTTGAAATTACTATAATATCCATAAAACCCCTTTGCATATGCATAAAATGAAACTGATTAAGGGTCATGGTTAGTGTGTAATTTACATTAAGACAATAGTTTATATACATTACTGGAATTTTGTTGTTCTATAGAGAGCATTTGAAACCAAAAAATCTGTATTTTCACGACTTGTTCCGATGAGAAAAGTTAGAGCAGTTAAAGAGATAACCATTTGAGAGAAGAACTTTACACGTTTTATCAATCAATGTTAATGTATACAATTATTGACAAAGATATTTATTTATTTATTTATTTTAACACATAGATATTGGTACAACGAGGCACCGAACACATATGCGCCACACAAATCTCATTTGATATGTGTGGGGGCTGCGACACTGTTCGGGTGCCCAAACCGAAGCAGGTGGTTTTCCTAGGGGGCCACACCCGGAGCCTCCGACTTAAAGGTCTGACCCACAAGGCAGTGGAGCATCGTGAGGAGATGCATTCCCATGGTAGCCAGTGACCAACGATTGCTTCATACGCCATTTGTTCCTTAAGGATACTGGAGCTCATGTGCACCATTGGTTTGGAATCCGGTTAAAGTGCCGGACATTCGCTTTTCTTCCACTCATTTTCGTAAACGAAACCCCCGCCACGAGAAGGCAGCGAGTAGGACTTCCCTACTGTCGGCCGTACCAGAGGGTCCTCAAGAGAATCTGGCATAGACGTGTGTGTTAGCGCAAGTTGTCACACTACATAATGTAGCAGAAGTCATCATGAAAAATACTAAACTTTTTAGAACATTACTTGAAAAGACAGAATGGATAGGTATCTATGATGGGAGACAAGAATTCAAAAGTGAAAGAAAAACAAACAGGGAATGAATTTGTAACATTATTTACTTCTGTACCTTCAAAAATCATTCGTGGACACTAAACATTGAAGCATTGTATTCTTTATTGTATTTCAGCCTACTCTTCTTATCAATAATCAATACAATACTGAAACTAAATCATTTTGTCAGTTTGTTGTAAAGATTTAATTAGATTTTCTCATTATTTTGTTATTTGTTTACTTATAACTACTGACTTTTCACATTCGTCAATTCTTGTTGATTGTACTAAACTGTTGTATTTGTATGAACTAATGATTCTTTGATATTTGACGACCCAATTATTACGAATTCCAAATACTGTCCATTCATTTTTACTCAACTAGTTCTACTTGCCATAAGTTGCATTGTTTCTGGAATTCCTAGTTGATACAATAATTCGAACACTTCCAATTATCATGTAAACTTATCGACAGCAGGAATTATGTCTTGAGGTTATTCATCTATTTTCCTGACTGTCTTAACAGTCACTGCTATTTTGACATAATATTCAAGCTTATCCATCATAATGGCTAAATCAAACTTTACTGACTGAAGCACATGTTCCTTTTGGAAACACTGTGTCAAATCAGTCTGTTGAAGAGTGGTAAGATTAACGATAATAAAGTAAGCCCAGAAAGTTAGGTCGTGCAACTGACTCTAGTGGAATATGACGACAGTAGAATTTTCCGCCCAAACAACCATTGTTTGTCATCTCCTCATAGTGGAAAAAAATGATTAGAGAAGGTCGATCCTAAAGGTAAAACATCTCACATTAGCACCTCCCCCCAACAAATTCCATCAGCATTGGTAAGGTTTCATAAGTAAAGAGTTAATACACTAATAATTACTGACAAAAAGCCTGTGTGACAGGTCATGAGCAGTTGTCCTTTGGATTCTATGGTTACTCAGCCAGTTTCCTAATCCAGTTTCTTTTGCAGACTCTTCAGGAAGAAATATCCTTCAACGGTATGGGCAACCGGTTGACAACCCTTTACATACACCTATCAGTAGAAAAAACTGATTAACTATTCTAACTGTATCTATACAGTACTACAGTATTTGATACAATAGTATTAGCTCAAACGAAGCAAGAAATGTGAATGTAGCAAAATGACACAAACTCATTCATTCGAATAATTCCATTCTATTGTTTAAAGCATAAATCGAATGAAAATTAATTGTTATGTTAAAAGATCTATTCAATACACTTTTTAAAATATTTGATAAATAAAACACTTGCTCTATAAACTTACCTTCAACTTCAGACATTCGACGTCGTTGACGACGACGTAATCGAGCATCTGATAAATGTCTATGAAGTGAATCATCTTTAAGTTCATCAATACAATTGACAATACTCTCATTAATCTGTTTTTCATGTTGTCTATATGTATTTACAGATATCTTAATACTTTGATTTAACTCTTTTGGTACATTGTTGATTGAAAAATCAACTTTTGATTCATCCATTGATGAATTTGCAAAAACTTTATCATTTCGGTCAACAGACAAGGTTTGTTTTAATAGTGACTGTGAATTTTTTTCACAATTTTGTTCGTTATGTATGATAATTGGTTGCTAAAATTAAATGAATATGATTACTAATGACAGGTAATGAATGTTCTTGGTTGTAATATCTTAAAGTCAATTGATAATTACATAATTTCACTGATTGAAATCATGAGTCAATTGAAGCTAGATCACCATGGAAAACTTGGAAGCACTGAATGGCCGTTTCCTCCCAGTATGGGACTCCTCAGCAGTGTGGATCCACGATTCCGCAACTTCGTGGATTGGTTGAAGTTAGACATTAACACCGTTGGATACCTACCAGCTCAGTGGTCTAATGGTTAGGCACTCTCGCGAGACTGACAGGTCCTGGATTCGAATCTCGTGAGGCGGGATCGTAGATGCGTACTGCTGAGGAGTCCCAAAATAGAACGAAACGACCGTTCAGTTTTTCCAGGATTTCATGGTGGTCTAGCTTCAATTGACTCATGATTTCAATCAGTGAAATTTCTAAAATCTCAACAAAGCTCCTTCTGATAATTACATAATTGTCAAGAGTATATTCCTTTTACTAAAGTAGTCAACAGATATTTTTCATTACAGCATAACTGATTTGAATTATTTCTGTGATGTTTGAATCGATTAAAGTACTAAAGTACTAAATTAATTACCACAGAAGTTATCTTTACATGAATTTATAATCGATTGATCACTTTTTGTACATTCATTATGCAAATATTATTTTCACTTTAACTCATAATCGTCAAGAGAAATCGACTTTAGCGATTCGTTTGATAAATGTCAATAAGTCTAACGTATAAATTAATTACATTTAGCCAAATGTTGATTGTTCAACACTAAATGAAGTGGCAGAGACAGGTATCTACTTCAGTACAATGAAAGATGGTCACGCAATTTTGTGGATTAGTTGAGGTTAGACATTAACACCATTGGATACCAGCCGGTTCAATGATCTACAAGTTAAGCGTTTGCGAGCGAGATCGTGGATGCGCATTGCTGAGGAGTCTCACAGTAGAACGAAACAGCCGTCTAGTTCTTCTAGGTTTTCAGTGGTGAACTCATATCAATTGGTTCATGATCTCAACAATCAGTATTTACGAATTAGGTTTGAACTGGAGTAAAAAAACAGCATTTTAGCTATTCAGCATATAAATTTATTTGATTTAGTTTATATTATTCATACGATCATTTTAGTTCTTGTGTAATTGAATCGAAAGAATCTAACACAACGTATCATCATACTAGGGTTACATAGTAACCTAATGAAATACATTGACTAAGAATATTTAGTCATAAAAATATTATGAAGTCATTCTTAACTACCTATATTTCTTACATATGGTTAGAAGTATGAATTGCCTTAAGAAGAACCACGCCCATGATGAATAATTTTCTGTTATTTCATTTTCTGTGGGATAAATCAAACTTTGCAAGTTTATTTTTTGTTTGTAACCATCTTGTTTCTAGATAACAATCATAGATTTTACAATCCAAGTTATTAATTTAAATAACATTTGATTACTGAGAGTAGAAAGTAGAAATTTGTAGATTTTAGTCTCATAGCAACGCCTTAAACAATATCATATGAATATAAAAAGGAGTCAGTCATAAATACTGCGTTTCTTTCCTGTCTGGAAAGTTGAAAATATTCTATCATTAACTACAATATAACCATGTGCAAAACCAAGGATCCAATGATTTTCAAAAGCGTAAGGTTTTCACATTAAATCACTTGGAATATGTTGTAAACTGACAAATGTAAGGTATATGTAAGACATATACACGAATCAGTTAAGTGCTTAGTAAAAACCCCTGAAAAACCTTGTTCAGCTTAACCATGTCAGCAAATTTAAAATTTCAGAGTGCACGTATCTGTTGTGACTTCAGCCATTTGTGATAATATATTTCAACAAAGCCATTAATTACCTTCTGAAAGCAATTTTATAAATCATTTCAATTAATTTGTTGCATAGTAAATCTAGTTGATTTCTGATGACAGGATTATACTTAATATGGTTATATATGTCAGGGCAATTAGCCAACAAATGAGTAAACATTTCCTTAGGTAGGTTAAACAGGCTCAAGTAAAAATAATACGCGGCTCTGCTTTTTCATACTTGGTTAATAGTGATCATTCAAAGCTATGAGTCACAAATCTTTGAAATTTTGCTGTAGTAACTGTTTGCGTTCTTTATATATAGAAAAAGCTATGGTGACCCGAGCTAACAGTCATAGTACAAACGTTTGGAAGGAATCTGTATCACACTTGTCTCTTCTCTAGGAATTAATGAGCAATTTTATCGATTCGCCACAGGCTTTGGTTGTTTGTTCTTCCTCACCCCTTTTAAATGGCTTCTTTACTACAAATTAATTTAAATAAATTAGTTTTGCAAATCTTACCGCATAAGTTCACTGGTTGTCATTTCGGTGAGTTTATTTACCTAACTTTAGACGGATTACCTATGTTGAAATATTTATTTAAGTTTTTATCATTTTTATCACCACTTATACACTTATCAACTTATTACCAGTTTGTACATTTTATTTATTATGATTAGTTATCGGCTTTAATTGTTATCACTTACCTATAGATTTCGTTGATTGGTCTAGTATTTTTTTGTATATTCAAAGACATTAGTCAGTATATTAAGGTGTAGCTTGATAAAAATCTAACTGAGAACTTGATTGTCCTCCTAAGTGTATTGTTGTAATGTACACGGTTGAGCTTTTCAATACTCTTATATATAGGTATATTGAAAATATGTATATAGGCGTAAAACGTAGCGACTCTTATGTACTGTTGATTGCATTCTCTTGTACAATATCCTAATTTACTATTCTTTATTTTATCAGCTCTACAAAATGACTACTAGTACTTCACAATTACCATGAATATATAGTTACCCAAAATGTATGTTACAACCTTGTGATAATCTTAATTATTTCAAAAGCTTATATATTATTCTTGGCCCTTCTCACTAAGATGATTTTTCCCTAGGTTTTCATGAACCCCTCCTCAATTTGAAAAACGCTTTCAGCCGATATGTTTATACATTGGCTCAGTGGTGGTTCATTTCAGTTGATAATAAAACTATCATTTTAAACTCTGTAATCTAAGATGACTTTTGGCAACGTTATAAATAAATTCGTAAATTCAAATATATAAATTGGTAATAAATCAATTTAACCTGTTCCATTTGATTTGTTCTTTTCTCATTGCTCATTTTTATTTCATTGGATGATTGATTAGTTATTGAAGGCACACCAGTTTCGCATTCTGAATGTTGATTGGTGTTTTGTACTTCATCTTCAGTGGTTGAATGGTTTCGGGAGTGATTTGGGCTTGGATAAAGTAATATACTCATTTAAATTGTTGTTGAAAACTAGTTTCTATGTTTTGTTCATACCAACATACAGTAAACTCTGCAAACATATTATTATTAGACTTCAAAAAAGTACCAAATTTGCTGGCATATTACTTATATAGGTTATTTGCTGCTCAGTAATCACGGGCAGCTTGAAATAAATCACTTCAGACAAGTGTATAATTATTTAAACATAAGATAACCATCTTATCGAAATTCAACTACTACGTTACTTAAAGTGTGTAAAGTGCTAAGTTCGTTCGTGTGACTGATGCAATAGGGATATCAGACATGGTTTAAACAAAAAATAAACTATCGATCGTGACAAAAAGTTCGTGTTTTGGCTTTAAAAATATAATAAAGCTGTAACTCTTGGCAGCATATCGAAGCACCTAATTATAAATCCTGCAAAACGACATAGGTTGGTCAAATTTATCAGTGAATACTAACGATCAGAAAACACAAATTATTGCGAACAATAAAGATCACTTTGTCACCTGTTTCTAACTGCTATGACTGAGCCTGAAATCAGCAGGATAAATTTTCCGCATTTAACACATCTGTTTAAATTTGAGTCCTTTATGTAAATTCCAACTACTTTGAGATTAACATAACTTTCTACTTGTGTCAGTTTACCAGTTATTAATATTATTATGCAGCTTTCTCCATGGCATTATATCGGCAAAGTTAGCTTCTACTTCAAATGTGCCCAAACGGTAAAAGTTTCGAATGAATTTACTTATAGCAGTTATTATATGTAAGACATATTAAAAATGCTGAATAGTCTAGGTTTTACCAATTTGGACAAAAGACGGAATATAAAATTTGCTCGTAAGATTAAAGGCAAATATTTGCTAAAACTCTAGCTATCTATCTAAACTAAACGTAAAATGAATATTCTTAAGTTCTAGTTTTCTTCATAAACATTTTCACATATCTTTCTAGGACCAATCTGACAACTGATAGTTTTAACTAACTACTCCTCCATTTTGAATTTACGAATAAGTGTAGTGATTAACAATAATGTTAAATGTGTGTTTTAAATACTCTTTTTTATTTGAAATCAGTAAACTTACCGATTTTTAGTTGCTTCCAGAAATAGAACAATATGTTTCCTTATGAATGAATTAGATAAAACGCGTCTCGCTGATGGACGTTTCTCTGGTTTCAAGTGCAACATTGCACGCATAAGTTCAAGAAGTTCTGGACTATATTGAGTAGGCATATCTGGAACCTATAGAAGATGATAAAGTCTTGTATTTGAGCTAACCTTTCCGCTTAAAATTTTATATGATAGTGCGTTGAATGATTTAGCATTAAAGGCATGCCGAAGAGTAGACATCTCATACAAAACGCAACCTAGAGCCCATATATCCGACTGACGTTCATAATTTTCCATGAACTTACTTTATGATTATAAGGTTTATTGGCAAATAGCTCAGGTGACATATAGTAGGGGGTTCCAATTAAGGTTGTAGCCATTGAATTAGAAGACTCTAACACTCTGTGCCTTAAATATTGAACAATTATATTAATACCTAGCTATCCCAAGGTCTCCAAGTTTGACAATATTCGACCGTGTGAGAAATATGTTTCGAGTTTTAAGATCCCGATGTAATACATTTCTCTCATGCATATACTGGGAATCACTCGATAAATCAGAAACAGAAATACCTGTAAGGCAATAGCAAGCTGGACAAACCACTCAACAAGAACACGTTCAGATAAAAGAACCCCATTTCTCATTCTAAGTCTTGTGTAAAGATCACCTCCTTCACAAAAACCCATTGCAATATACAAGAATCCGCGATATTCAAAAGAGGTCTTATATTGAACAATATTTGGGTGTCTAAACTCAGAAAGCAGCCGGCATTCTAATTTAGCTGCTTTTCTTTCTTTATCAGAAGATTTTGTAACATCGATTTTTTTAATGACGTACTTTTATTCACTATATTTATTGACAGGAAACATGTTACCTTTTTTGTATCGATCTTATGTTTGCATAGCCAGACTTCTCCGTATGATCCTTTGCCAATCGTCTTTATAAACTGATATTCTGATATTGATAAATCCGGGATACCTGACACCATTTTCAAGTATTTGCCGAACACGAAACTTCTTTGTTACTAGATTTTGATGCACTTTAACAAAATATATACTTTTCAGATGAACAGGGTTTGCATTGGCACATATCTTAATTGTGCACCTCAAAGATTGAATACATGACAAACTTTAAACTGCTAATTGCTATGCACTATCAGTGTGTTTACATTGTGAATTTCAAATAGTATTTCAAATGGATCAAGCGATTGTGTACGGAAGAAGCTTTTGCATAACAAGCTCCCGTTTCTAGTCGTAGCAGATCACCAATACCTTCAGGCCGGAACCTGGGTATGTTCTCGATAAAAGAGGAAAACGTAATTGGAAAATCATAGTAAGATACTGTAGCGCCAGTGAAATTTCCTTGTGCCCTAGCCCAATCATCCGGCAGTCGGGTCGTTGAACATCGAACAAATCATCAATCCTCATCAAGGTCAAGGACAACTAGTTAATCGTACGCCATGGACTGGCCCATGCAGCAGTGTTCTTACTTTCGCTTGTATCTACTTTGACTAATATATTTCTGTAATAGCGTCCTCTGTGTTTTACAGTCTTCAAAGCATCTGTGGTAACTTGGTATGTCAATGGGGGTAGTCCACGTAAGGTGCTAACCAGAAGGTGTGACTGTGGTGTTTGAATTAACTAATGATTCTTTTGTACTTGTTGAATGCTCGATTTCGAATTCTAAATACAGTACATTCGTTGTGCCTGTGTCTTCTTAATTCAATTGCGTTAATCCTGGAATTCCTAATTCATACTATAATTAGAATACTATATTGGCGTCGCGATGGAGCCTGCAATGGAAAAGTTAGATATTCATTCAACTTCAGAAGCTTTTGAAGATTACTTTGAAAGGTTCGAAATCTGGGCTATGACCAAGGAAGATGATGAGGATGGTAATATTGTGGCACACTTCCTCACATTCATTGGAAAAGAAGCATACAGCTTATTAAGAACTCTGGCTATGCCGGAAAAACCCATTTCGCTTTCTTATACAGCTCTCAAGGATCTACTGCTAGACTATGCTCAGTATACAAATTTCAAATGTCGTAAAGGAGGAAGATTTCGTAAAATGATTCATGAGGATATAAAAAAGTCCACTACATTACTACGTCATCTCAACCTAGTGCATACTCAAGGTTATGCAGACAATTCATTGAATTTGGATGCAGTTCACGAGGATGGGGACAAGTTTGGTCAGTGTTTGTCCTGTTGCAAGTTCCACTCTTCTAATTCATGTAAATTTCATAATTCTAAATGCTTCAAATGTCGTGATATTGGACAAGTTCAGTCAGTTTGTAATGCTAATGTTCATCTTACTGCAATTAATATTAAGTCTTGTAATTCTGATTCTACTGAGTCGAGTATTCATGATAATCATTTATCTTTATCAACGATTTCAAAAGACAGTGCAGAGTCATATGGCAGTTCAGAGTTAAATGAAATCCAGAATTCTTGTGAGACAACATTTCCTAATCAACCGATTTATCAGAATTCTCATGCTATTGTACCAAGTATGACTTTTCCTAATGATTCACATATTTCTAATGAAATTACTTGCAATTCTGAGGAAAATATGTTAAATGAACCTAATCATGATCGAAAACCTGATGTGGTTTGGATAGATGCTGATTTTTCTAACGATCCTACGCTCTGCAACGACAGTCCTGATGAATTTCATGAGAATATTTCAGAAGAATCAAATCCTGATGTCATATCATATATTACCTATCCTCATAATGTATTTGATCTTCGTGAAAAACCTGCCCAATGCGAAGCACGAGTACTAAGTGACCTCGAGTTTTATTATATTTCGGATGATATCATATCAACTGCTGTTTACTCTTATCACAAAAACAGTTCTAATGTTTACTCTAAACAATGTGAGATATATGTTTTAAATGAAGCCACATTATTCATAACTTGGGAGTATAAAGATCCAACATTATTTCGTGGGGGGGGGATAGTGTTGAAAAATCTATGGTTCGAATTCTAGATATTAATGATTTCATTACAAAACCGACATGCTGGTTGTATACAATTCCAGGTGAGTCTGTTCCGATTTCGTTTGTTAATTCCAATACTAATGAGCACTTTCTAGATACTACAAAGTTTTTATCTTATACAATGTCGGACAGACTCAGGATGAACTTAACAAGAAGACGTACAACCGATTACAAACACTTATACTTCTATTTAAGCTGTGGCGGATGTGGTGTTTGAATTAACTAATGATTCTTTTGTACTGGTTGAATGTTTGATTTCGAATTCTAAATACAGTACATTCGTTGTGCCTGTGTCTTCTTAATTCAATTGCGTTAATCCTGGAATTCCTAATTCATACTATAATTAGAATACTATAGTGACTTCGACGTTAGCTAGTTCGTCATATTGTCCCCGTCTAACTCCAGTAGCCCTCCGATCATTCGACATAGATCATCTAGGCTAGTGATTAAGTCCTTAAGAGTAGGTCAAGTTTTCTCTTAAAGGACTTCTACGAAGTCGGTTGAACTAGCTCAGCAGGCAGCGAATTCCAGCATCTGACAACTCTTAAGGAGTAGAAGTTGTGTCTACAGTTCGATCTCCTGTGTAGTTTCTCCAGTTTCTGGGTGCTTGATAAGCTTTGACGATAACTTATGATTTGAGACATTACATTTGTGTGCGAACACGTGACCGAAAGTACACCGCTTCGAATAAAATTAATTAGACCCCAGGCTAATATAATTACGAAGAAAACCCACAGTAGGTGAGTTCTCAGGAACCAACGTTCAAGGGTTGAAGCCGACAAGTGTATGTATAGAGTGGATTCAAGTAATCAACAATATAAAACATTTGACAAACCTACGCTTACCTTGGTGAAACTCTCTAATCATCGATAAAACTCGTTTTGTATATTTTTTTGAGAGTGAGAATATTTATTACTTCGAGGGAAAGTGAGAGACGTTGAAGTTGTATTTCTTAAAGAAAGCTCTGAAAAGTATCTGACTTTTTCACACGCTGCATATCAAAACCATTCAGTTTCTTATAATTAAAAATTTGACTTTCTTGAAATGATCTTAAAGCTTTCAAATTAACTTACTTTTCGAATTTGATGTGTTATTCTTAGCGATTGGACGATCACAAAGTTGAGCTTGAAGTTAATCACCGAAATTCCATTCTGCAACCTGTGGACGTGATTTATGTATAAAATCTCTCACTCTTACAACCCCTCTCCGCTTCAAAATTTCTACACTACTGAAAATTAAGGAACAATTTCTCAGAACTTTGAAAAAGCAGTGAAAAATTTATTTGGAAGGTAGGATTGTAGAATAGTGGTCTAGTTTGATATTAGTGCTACTCTAATAATAGAACTGAAGATGCATTTGTAGTTTGACTATGCTTCAACCAATAACACTTGTAATGAATTGTGTTCACCCAGTGAAATCAAAAGTCAGAAGCATAAACTTTCGAAGACATAGTAGATAGGCTATCAAACAAATGGTCTAAACTGGCTAGCTATTTCAGAATAAGTTGAGCATCACACTCACACTCGTGATCTGATACGGATGCTTGACCGAGTGCTATCAGCTAGGTGAGTCTTTCGTGCCTTAAAGTAACCCTCGTGCTATTGATAGAAGAAACCAGACAAGTAGTGAATAAGTCTTTATTTCGATCTTAGCGTGGTAACAGTGGAGCGTGGAATTATCTGTTCAGACAATCAAAGGCTGTCAACATTCAACATAAGATAACAGGGAATATAACGCTTATACAAAACAAGGAAGTGAATGGATACTTGAACAAAACTGTTTTGGCATATGCTTGGTTGTTTGGGGTCAACTCTTAACCAACCAACCTAAGCTGTAACAAGTCCATTAAAACGAATATGGTCAGCATCCAATGTCGAAGACTTACAAAGCTACTGATTTTTGGGATTTACTTACTTGAAACACCATGAAACGGGAACATTAAAACCTACTTTCGGCCAGTTCGATGAAAGAACGTTTCACATAATTTTCAACACTTTTTTCGCTCCTCTTTAAAGTACGGAAATATAGTATTTCCTCTCTCACTCCAGAAGCATAAAGACACTCTGGAACATATCCAACGGCAAACCACAAAATCAGTTCGGAGTCTCAAATTCAGACCTTACGAAGAGCGCTTCCAAAAGTGCGAAGGTTTTGTAGCGGTAAATAAATCCCCAAAATAAATAGCTCAGTAAGTTTTCGACATTGGATGCTGACCATATGTTTTAATGGACTCATCTAGCTGAAGGCGCTCGGTCAGATATCCGCACCAGATCACGTGTGGTAACGCCGTGCTCAACTGCTACTGCAATCGCTAGCCAGATTAGGTCAGAGAATTCCGATATATTGGTTATCGCCAAATATACTCTTCCGATCTCCTCGACTCTGTCTTTTGATCTCTCTCGGTGGGTACAAATTATATTAGAAGGTTTTGCTGGTAAAAGCTTTGTCAAACACTGAATACCTGTGTCATTCTTCATTGGTGAGACCGACGTGATCTGGTACACCTAATTGCAACTGTGAGTCTGTTCCTTTATGGGATGTTTATATATAATTGACTTATTTTTTATTTTTTAAACATTGTGATTTTTTTCGTGTTTTTTCTTGGATATATATATATATTTCCCCTCGTTCATTATCGTACTTCATATTTCATCATGACTGAGCAGACGCCCAAAGTACTCAAGTTTAAGACTTTGTCCCCGCTTTCGTTTCAACTCATGCCTTTCTGGCCCGACAACATCGAAGCCTGGATTTGCTACGCAGAAGCCGACTTCCACGAGCACGGCGTGATCGACACACGTGCACAATTCCTCACAGTAGTCAAGGCACTAGCGCGCGAATTCAACAGGTACGTAACACCTAGTATGTTTACTAGCGATGTTTCTGAACCTTACGAAACCTTAAAACGTTCGATTCTTAAACGAGGAGACCTAACCGATCGACAAAGGTTAGATCAACTCTTTATTAACATAGACCTGCGGCACGGTTCTGCGACGGACATGTTGCAACGGATGAGAGAGGTTATAGGCCTAAGAACTCTCGACGAAAGCCTATTCAAACAACTTTTCTTATCCAAACTGGTGTCGTTTCAGAAGAACTCAGACGAACTGGCCGCATCTGTCGATCGCATCTTAGAAATTACGAAATCTTCGACTACCGAGTTTTTTTCAGTCAAAAAATAGCCTCACACGACTCAGAATGACATAACCGAGTTATGTCATACACTCACGCGTTGTCTTAATCTTCGTAACGACCGTAATCGCTCGCGCACCCCACGTAGAAGCATTTCACGTAAGCGAGCTGTCTCTAGACCACGAGGGACGGATAACCCCGACTGGTGCTGGTATCACAACCAGTATGGAACGTTTTCCAGAAATTACAGAAAACCCTGCCATTTTCCCATCCCATAACCGGCTGACTCGAAAAACAACTCGGGAAACTTACAAGCCGGCACGCGTTAACGGCAACCGTAGCCGGCGAACATAGCCGTCTGTTATACGCCACAGATGTAACAAGAAAAGTTCGCTACCTCGTCGACACTGGCGCAGAAGTTAGCGTTCGCCCAGTGAATCCCAACAACCGGCTTAACGAATCGGCTCTAAACTTACAGGCGGCAAACGGAAAACCTATCGCTACATATGGCAAAAGTTACGTTCACCTTAACGTGGGTTTACGCAAACCCATCCACTGGATTTTCGTTGTTGCAGATGTTTCTATGCCAATTATTGGTATGGACCTTCTACAACACCATAATTTAATTATCGATACGCGCAAACGGAGGCTAGTGGACGGAAACACTAATTTATCCGTTTGCGTAATTTCCTTCTCTGGTTGCAGATTATCCCCAGTCACAATTAAGCATATGATAGACCCACTCTATCAACCACTTCTTGATAAGTATCCTGGGAT
This sequence comes from Schistosoma intercalatum, assembly GCA_944470365.2. Lineage (NCBI taxonomy): Eukaryota > Metazoa > Platyhelminthes > Trematoda > Strigeidida > Schistosomatidae > Schistosoma > Schistosoma intercalatum. The sequence goes on from OX103726.1 coordinate 43,118,563, forward strand.
AAAACAAACGCAACCGAGATTACCGTGTGTAACCAGCAACGTTACACATCACATCACGACTACAGGATCACCTGTATTTTCTAAAGCACGACGACTAGCTCCCGAAAAGCTAAGGTTAGCAAAAAACGAGTTCCACTATATGATAGACTTAGGAATCATACGACCGTCATGTAGCCCGTATGCATCTCCGTTGCACATGGTCCCTGTAAAGGACAGCAACGACTGGCAACTAACTGGTGACTATCGGCGATTGAATGCTAAAACCATTCCCGATCGTTACCTGTTGCCTCACATTCACGATTTGACAGCTACCTTGAAAGGTACAACTGTCTTTTCGAAAATCGACTTGGTTAAAGCGTATAACTAAATCCCTATGGCTACTGACGACATACCGAGAACAGCTATCATAACTCCCTTCGCACTCTATGAATTTTTGCGAATGCCTTTTGGTCTAAGGAACGCTGCTCAAACATTCCAAATATTCATAGACGACGTTTTTCGAGGTCTCAACTTCGTACACGCGTATGTTGATGACTGTCTAATCGCAAGTCCGGACAGAGAAACACATCTCAAGCATCTGGATCTTGTTTTCGAACGACTTCAAAAACATGGCATTACTGTAAACGTTCAGAAATGCCAATTCGGAACCGACTCGTTAGACTTCCTAGGACACACTATCGATGCTCAAGGCATTCGACCTCTTAGGACCAAAGTGGCGGCCATTCTGGATTACCCAGAACCGACCACCGTCAAGCAACTACGCACGTTTAACGGCCTGGTAAGTTTTTATAGACGCTTCATACCGAAATGCGCATTACTTATGAAGCCTCTTACCGATCAGCTTCGTGGAAATGCGAAATCCATTAATTTGGACGACACCGCACGAAAAGCATTCTCCACAGTTAAGGAACTGATTGCTAAAGCAACAATGCTCGCACATCAGGACACCGAAGCACCCATTAGTATCGCAGTAGACGCATCCGACTCGGCAATCGGAGGGGTCTTACAACATTGGGTTAACAACTCATGGCAACCCTTAGCATTTTTCTCTAGACGGTTGCCAAACACCGAATCGAGGTACAGCACATTCGGTTTTGCTGGTAAAAGCTTTGTCAAACACTGAATACCTGTGTCATTCTTCAGTTTTTAGAATATCGTCAGTGGCCATGGGAATTAGGTTATAAGTTTTAACCAAGTCAGTTTTGGAAAAGACAGTTGTACCTTTCAAGGTAGCTGTCAAATCATGAATGTGGGACAACAGATAACGATCGGGAATGGTTTTGGCATTCAATCGCCGATAGTCACCAGTTGGACGCCAGTCGTTGCTGTTCTATTTAGGGATCCTGTGCAACGGAGATGCCCACGGGCTGTTTGACGGTCGAATGATTCCAACTCTATCATGTGATCGAATTCGTTTATAACCACCCTCAGTTTTTCGGGAGCCAGTCGGCGTGCTTTCGAGAATACAGGTGGCCCTGTATTCGCGATATGACGTGTAACGCTGCTGGTTACACACGCGATTTCGGTTGTGGTTGGTTTATCCCAGAATACTTGTCAAGTAGTGATTGATAGAATAGATTTATCGTGTGCCAAAGTGTGACAGGAGATAATCTGCGACCGGAAACAAAAGTTACGAAAACAGGTAAATTGATGTTTCCGTTTGCTAGCCTCCATTTGCCCGTATCGATGACTGGATTGTGATGTTTTAGGAGGTCTATACCAATGATTGGCAACAACGAAGATCCAGTTAGCAAATTCATGTTAAGGTAAACGTACCTTTTTAATTTATGTGAGGATAGGCTTTCCGTTTGCCGCCTGTAGATTTAAAACCGGTCAATGAAGCCGTTCGTTAGAATTTGCAGGTAGAACGCTACCTTCTGCGCCAGTCTCGACGAGATAGCGAACTTTCGTCATCTTATCTGTGACGTATAACAGACGCCTATGTTCGTCGGCTACGGTGGCCGTTAACGCGTGCCGGCTTGAAAGTTTTTTGAATTATTTTTCGTGTCGGTCGATTTTGAGTTTTAAAAAGATTGCAGGGTTTTCTGCAGTTTCTGGAGGACTTTCCATTAGACTTTCCATTAGACTGATCTAGACTGGCTAGCGATTGCAGGGGATGTTGAGCACGGCGTTTCCACACGTGATCTGATGAGGATGAGTGACCGAGCGCCTTCATCTAGATGAGTCCATTGAAACTAATGTAGTCAGCATCCAATGTCGAAGACTTACTGAGCTATTTATTTTTGGGATTTATTTACTGCTACATGTGCAGCCGACTTTTCAGGAGTCCTGTAAGAGGAAACTTGTAGTGTGGCGTCAAGTCACTTTCGACTATGTTCACCAGTACAGGAAGACAACGTGCCAGTCAACCGACAAGATCCCCTACAGGCCAAATATCATAAGGCAGTTAATGGCTATAGCCGAGATGTATTTTTTGGCTATCTCTTTGTATCGAAACAATACCGAAATCGTGACAGGTTACACGTGTGGTTACTGAGCGTAATCGAATTCGTGCAAGGTCACGGGCAACGGAATAATGTACGTGTTCTTAGTACAGTTAAACAAACAGGTGCAGTAAAACAACCACTGGTACAATTGGTTATGATAATAATTGTTTTTATTACACCAATCGCGTTCTGTTGATAAAAGTGGGTCACTACAAACTTGACTTATTGTTAAGGACTAAAGATTGCGTGTTATTATGATTTTCGAATTACATTTCACTCTGTTATCAAGAATATACATAGGTTATTACCTGAAGGGATTGGTGATCTACTACTATTAGACACGGAAGCTTGTTATACAAAAGCTTCTTCTATTCCGTCCACAACCATTAGAACCATTTTGTTTATCCCGACACTGTAGACGGATTCAAACGAAAGTTGGATCAACTGAGAACACTATTGTTATGAATAAAACAGGCAATCCAGCCTATTGTTCTTTTCAATTTGGAACTGAGTGCTGCTGATGGACAGTAATTGTCTAGTTTGAAATATGCGCATTGGACATTGTTTAGCTGCACAACTTGAAACTTGCGCTTTTCATAGGAGTATGTTCTCTGGTCAGCATAGAGATATTTGCTCTGACCGAGGGTGTGAAAACTGTCGGGAATTATCTGAAAACGTAAGCAGACATATCAGGTCAATATCGCACTGCATGTGTCGTGCGTAGGACTAGAATATGATTTATGTGATGCTCTGAGTTTGATTTGCAACTTAATCTATCTAATTTGCTTTGACCTGAGTACATCATTATCGGTCAGTGTCCTGGGTCTTCCGTAACTTTAGAATGCTCTGGAGACTTTTCAAACTAGCATTTCTATCTTGGTTCTTATTGGTCTGTAAGAATTTACTGGTTATCCCCATTTTGGAACTTTAGGTAAATTTTGGGGTTTTCCCCAAAATCATACTAAATATGGTAGTTCTCCCTAGAGTTTAGGGAAAACCTCTAAAGCTTTATAGGGTTCTGGGGAACCCAAGATTCCCCCAAACATTTTGTGGATTTCCCCGAACCTGGTGAAGTTTTGGTGTTTTTGTGTCATTTCCCCAAAGCTTTTTATAGCTATTTCCCCACATTAGGGAAGTTGGCATATTTCGAACTATCTAAACATTTTAGTGTAGTTTTCTCATATTTTTCACGGTTTATACGATGACATCAAAGTAAATCAAAACCATCCACAGTCCCACAATGTAGGATTGTGTCACAGGATGATTAACCGCCTATTAACTCCTATGAGCTCCAGTTACTGTACATGTTAGTGTTGAAAGTTCCACCCTCTATTATTTCTTAGAAGTTTACTTCAGCTGTTTTATAACAAACCCGGTCTCAATATGGACCACTCGTTCACTTCAACACTTGCGAGGTGTCTATACGTTTATTATTAATACCATGAATTTTTATATCAAGCTTCACTTTGTTTACTGATAATGGTAACACTTAGTAATCATAGACTATCAGGTATTCTATTTGAGATAGGTTAGGCGTTACCAAACTACTTTCATATAGCCAACGAGAAGTTCGTAAGTTACTCAACTCCCCATATGTGTATGGACTTGTATCACATGGCTTAATAAAGTTATATTTAGTTGTTATTTCTCGACAATGAGGCATTCTAACTACTCTCGAATCTTCTAATGGTTCATTCGTTTCCGCAGAATACGGACTAGTTCCCAGTCTGAAGATATTACGTCACTCGTTAAATACTACAAAATGACAGAGGGGATGCCCATCCATGATGCGAAGAACCGATAAGTGTCAAAGTCCCTTATACCTCTGACAAATGTGGCTATCAATGCTAAGTAACAATCATTTGTCTTTTGAAGGAAATACGTGACTTACCAAGTTTTGGATGACAATACCTTTCATTCCTGATGAGTGCTACATAACTTACGATATTCATATTATGGCTCTTCGTGAACTCAAGAACATAAATATGATAAACTTCGGATTCTTATCTTTTGTGAAGGTATCACATGTCACCGTCTGCAACGTCCATAAAAATAACTTTTTACTGATTTGAACACATTGGTACAAGTAGTCACACAATTAGGTGAGATTGTGAAAGAGTGGAGGAAGAGGGCTGAGTACAGTCAAGTGAAAAAAATGAACAGAAATAAGAAAATGAAAATAGACTATGACAAGGAAAGATCAGTCTTTAAAAATAAAACCAGGAAAAATTTCAGCTTAGGAAGTTCTCACTTTTATGAAGAACAGGACTGCTATCGATTCCTATTCTAAGCAATCTCTGTTAATGTTTCGGGCCACTAAGCCAAGTCGTCTTTAGGACCTTAACCAGTCCTATACTGGTAGTAAACTGTGTGTAGTTTTACTGAATGTCGTTCCTAACGTAATCTTAGAAACTTATGTGTAATTGATATACCGAATAGACAAGTGCTTTGTTCCCATGTTTTAGTGTCTTTATACTATGTGTAATTATTTCCATCATGGGTATGCTTAGGGAAATAACATTCATTTAAGTTAGACGTTATCAATCCAGAACACAGCACAGGTGTGCTTTGGCCCAAGTTGCAATTACCATATTTACTCGGCAAAATAAAACTAACAAAGTAGATAGCAAAGCTATCTGGATAATAAAGCATCATTAACAACGAGCAGGACTGAGTATTGAGAGTGTGGTTCGCAAAGACAAAGTGGAAAAGTATGTATAAAGGAATACTGAAATTCAAAATCATGAAAAAGATAGAAGGTGGATTCATCGGCGCCATTGTTAACGATTCTGAGTAATGTCGCTCAAAGTTTCCAGCCACCATTTACGGTTGTTGCACAGACCCCAAACAGGTAAACCCCACCAGTTACCATGGGACTGCATTTCCTGATGTTGCTCCACTGCCTTGTGGATTAGACCTTCATGTCGAAGGCTCTGGGTGTGACCCCTTAAGAAAACCACTTGCTTAGGTTTGGTCACCCGGTCAGTATCCTATCCCTCACATAAATCGAATGATTTATGTGGCGCATGTCTATTTGGTGCGTTCTTGTACCCATGTTTGTGTGTTTAAATAAATAAATAATAAGCAGTACAAATTTATAACAGTTCGGTCGTTAAGATTCTGAACCTTCATCGACTGGAATAGTTTTGAAATATATTACTGATCTCTGGTCATCTTCCACCTTTACGTGTTATTGTTACTAAGATATAAGTGGATTAGGAAAAAGCAAAGAGCAACTTTTCTTACCTCACTAGTTAATGCGCAGTTTTTGTTGTTCCTAGGTTAGTTAACTAACTAACTTGTAAAGTCGTTTATTCCTCAGTTACAGCTATGATATATCTTAACTGTTAATTTAGGATTAATTTTGTTGTTTCCTTAACAAAAAACTAGTGGTAAAAACATCAAAACTTTTTTATTTTGGAAGGACATCATTGTCAAACTCTGCCACTGAATGACTCGCGTTTTATCACTTGTCCTGGTATAGTTATTTTCACAGAATCAGCTTGATAATCAAACCCGATTTGTTCGTTGATGGATCGTCTGCTTATAATTATTGTGATTCACAGTTGCTTTACTAATTTCGCTTTGTCCTTGACTTTTCCTTTATTTAGGTTCACTGTACTTGCATTTCCAATATCAAACGGTCAAAGCCGTCGTCTGATACTGGCACACCTGTCGATCAAAAGAAAAAGCGCCTGCATAATAATAGCTCTCCAGTTTCTATGGAGAAGAAAAACTGCATTGATACATTTACTTCTTGGTCAAATGGAGACCAAGTTGACTTCATTTGCAACCTGTTGTCGAAAATTTCTCACTTTCAACAAAGTCAAATCAATGATTTCCTAGAACCTCTCCTAAAGCGTGATTTTATTGTTGCGCTCCAAAGTAAGTAAACTTTCACAATCTATAAGATTAAACAAATTCTATGCTAGTGACGCGACGTTACTTGAATGCTACTGCTTTGGAAATCTGTGGCATTTCAAGTTTATCAATTAGTTTACTAGTCACGTTAGCACTTTTAGTCAGTAGAAAATCAGACCAGAACTGAGTTATTTGTCAACTTTTAGATAAGTCACCTTTATACATTTCTAGAAATTGTATATGAATTTGATGTGTATACATTGTAATACTGTCTAATATTAGTTCATATTGCATAAATAACATGAATTAGTACGATATCTAGTACGTTTTATGTGTTTAAACTAAAAGAAGTTGTTGTACTCGATAGAATTTCCATAACTTGATATGATGGCCATAAATATCAGATGTAGGTGTATTTCTAAAAGCATGTTTTTGAAAAAGTGTATTGAACTATTTTCGCACACAATTGGTCTAAATAGAATATTGATCAGTCAGTCATTTCAAAAATCATTAATCTGTTTCTGAATTTTTTAATAATTTCTTAGATCGCGGTGTTCCTTATCTTGCTGAAATGATTTTAGTCCAGCTAGATGCATCTAGTCTTCTTTCAGTTGAACTCGCTTCTAGAGGATGGCAGTGGAGTGTTGCAAAGTATCAACTGTGGCGTCGTCTACTAGCTTGTCGTGTAGCTACTGATCCAGTTTGGCATGGGCTATGTGAACGTAGAGGATGGATTGAATTTATTGACCACTCTGATCCAGCTTATTTACCTGCATTACTCGAGCGACGTCGGGTCCCCATAGGTGTTAGGCATAAACTAACCGAATTCTCCCCATTCCTTGATAGTAATTCTTGCATGGAATGTGAAGCATCAAAACTTTCTCCGAAACTAGAATCAACTGTTAGTGTGAATCGTCAGCAATCTCTAGTATGCCAGTGTCATTCAGACATTCAACATTCCTTAATATATCCTACTGATACACACTCCTACGTATCGAGAACTCAAAGTATCCCATTTTCAAAAGATTCTACAACTGATGCATCCAACACACCTAGTTGTTCTTTAAGCCCATATAATGCGAATGATGGATTAAATCATCGGCTTGTGAGTGCAACTTCTTTTTCCATGGAGACAGATCTACATGATGCACTCTCTTACGAAACAGTTATGTTTGCCCATCGCTTCTACAAACAACTTTATCCTCGCATAATTCGTGATATAGCAGTAAGCTTTTTTATTTACTTCTCTCTCACTTTTTTATTTTACTATGATCTAGCTTTGTTTATGGTAAAGTCTTTGTGCATTTGTTTCACCTATATTCACAAGCGACGTCATGTAGGAAGTCATGTTCAGTTTAACACTTAACGGTTGTGTGCGCTTGTAACAGTGAGTCAGTCATTCAGTGCAACATAGAACCTGATAAGTATGTACATCGGTTCTAGTTGTCATACAATAATGTCATGATTAGCTTTCAAGTGTTATCTGTGGTCAGTCTTGAAGTGGTTATGAACTTACAACTTAACGGACAAGCGCCTAGTACTTAAACTTTTAAATCGTCCCTCTACTACAGTCCTATAGGACGTTGAGATCGAAGTACACGTAATAGTTTAGAAAATCGGTGGCAACTTTTTACCTTTAACAACTTTAATTCTATTCATCCTGTACTTATCGGAGATATGAAAAGGATAGCTATTTACCCATATTAGTATTTCAAATATTTAATCAGTTTATTAGTTTCTTTGTACTTATCATGATGATCGATATGATAAAACATTGTAGAAGATTTTTCGTAACTAAAATGGTTAGCTTATGGTTATGCAAGTTTGTAATCAACTGTTTTGTAAGTTACTTATTGAGTAGAAAGTTGAATTTCTTAGCATTTATTGTATACAACGAAAATAAAAGCTTTCCCGTCTGTCAAGATATAATCCTTTGATTTTATAAAAATGGATCTAAACGATTCCATCCACCTCTAACCCCTATATTCTGCAGTTCTTTTTACGCATCAAATTTTCCTCATTTTTCTTCCTGTAAAAACTACTTATGAGTATTAACAATTACTAGTATGATTGTAGTATTTATAAATTTTTAACGAATATCATCCAATTTGTAACAGGTCATGGTTGTTTTTCATTTAAATATGATCTAATCAGTTACAACATAAGTATATAGGGGGTTTTCATAACGTTAGCAACTGTTCATGCTAATGTATGTTGATAATGTTTGTCTGTTCTAGTTAGCGACAAGTATTCTCGACATTTTTTCTCTCTTTCATTCGATAACATTTTTCCATTTATATTACTAAATCTTTTTTTTTTTCTAGTCAAATAAATATTTGTTAATTTCATTCCAATTTATTTATTTCTATGTAGACACTTGTTTCATCCAATTTTTAGGTCACATGTGTTTCATCGCATTCTACTTTCTTTTTTAATTCTACTCTGATAAACAAGCTAAACTATTCATATTCTGTAGTCTTGTGTTAATGTTGTTGTTGAGATTTCTTCTTCATGTATTCAGTGCATATTGTAAAAAATATGATAATTACCCTTTTAATGTTTTTCTTTTTTTTTGGTTTTTACAATTTTTGTTTTCTTATAACAAGATATTACTGCAAGTGTATATTAAGTATTTGGAATGAAAACTATTTCAGTAGTTAATAATCAGTTCATTATAATAAATATAGAACCTTGAACAAATATGCATCAGTTCATATTACCATATTGTATGTATCAGTACAGAGAAATGAATTCAATGAAGATAATGACAAACGAGATCGAAATGTAGTAAAAATGATAATAAACAAGATAAAACAATGAAAATGTGATTCAGAAAGATGTATGAGGGAATACTGAAATTTAAAATCGAAAGATAAGGATGGATCCATTTATATCATTTCTAATGATTGTGAGCCGTGTCACCTAAAGCCTTCGATGCATTGGTGGTAATTTTTTACCTGTGGTCTTCAGCTGCTAACTATGATTGTCATTTAGACTAGTAGTATCAGTAGTCCTATTGGTGTCGTTAGGTAAATAATAGCGTTTATGTAGTTAAATGTAATTTATTGTAAATGAGCAGCCTCAGATTTCTGCGTCTATTTTTATTTCCTTGCTTAATTTTGATAAATTGTTCACCGTTTTTTCTGTTCAGCGCGTCGAAGATAACTGGACCCGTGGTCAGTATCATTTAACTCGGATACCATGTCGAAGCGATGTCACAAAAGGCGTTTATTGTCTTCAGTATGATAAGCATAAAATTGTTAGCGGTCTAAGAGATGATACTATTAAGGTGTGGCAAAGAATTCCAAACATTTGTGCAATTAATAAAAATAAAGGATCTAGTTCTGATTGTACTACTACTCCCAATCCTGATGAGTCTGGACATAAAGTCAGGGTGAGAAGTGACGCTCCTACGGCTGCAGGAGCAGCTGTTGAAGCACCAAATCAAGAAGGTTTCAGTGCAGCAACATGTTCCGACGGTTACCATTGTACACAAGTAAGTTGTTGAAATTTTTAAAATTCAATACGGCCTATGACCAGTTTATTGAAGGCACATAGGTTTACAAATCTCACCATTTCCGTTTCTTTCTCCAAGTCCGTGTCATCCCGTGATGTCTTCATATTCAGTGTTGTCCATTCCAACCTTGACATTTAAATCTCCCATCAGAATGGTCAGGTCCTTTGTTGGGCACTTCTCAACGATTGACTGCAGCCTATCGTAGAATTGATCTTTAGCGTCTTCATTGTAAGTCGTCTGTATGCGCATAGCATTGGATGATGTTCATTGAAATGCCCTCTTTCTTTGTTTTGAAGGAGGGTTTGATGATCCTTGGTCCATGAGATTCCCATACTATAAGTGCATTTTGCGCTTGTTTGGACAGCATCAATGCAACTCCTTGTGTATGTGGTGCATTTTGTTCTACATGGCCGGAGTATAACAGAAGCTCCCCTGAAGCTAGTCGTTGTTGTCCAACTTGCGTCCATTGTGTTTCACTGATCCCAAGCACCTCTAGCTTGTATCTAATCATTTCTGCAGCAATTTGGAAGGTTCTCCTGGTGTCCCACATTGTACGAACATTCCATGTACCTAAATAAATGGTTGCTCTGGTTGTCAGAAGGGGCATCGGCCTCGTGGTTTCCGAAGGGACTCGGCTTTCATCATGAGGCGTCATAACTCTTCTAAATGAAGACCTTTTGATTCCCAGGGCAGAGTTTAAAAGGCTTGAATAATTTTTTCTGGTTAGCGTTTTTTAGCGAGTTAGTTTTCTACGGGATGGGGTGGCTAACCCTATGCCCAACCCTCCTCCTTTATCTGGGCTTGGGACCGGCAGTAGACCCCGGAGGGACTCCGGGCGGAGTTTAGCGGTTGTCTAGAGGGAAATAGTTTGAGCGGAGTCACACTGATGCGATACACTAGACTCTTCGATAGCCGTTGCTGTCGAATAGGGTGCTTGATAACTTATCGGCGGTCATTAAACGAAGGACTGTGGTTTTAAGACCCCGTAAACTGTTTGGTGGTATGTGTTGCAAGTGCTGTCGTAGTGCACCCGGCAAAAGCCCTTCTACAAATCGCGAACGTACTAGTTCTTCTCGGACAGATAAGTCTAGGCTAGAGAAGGCATAATAAATTCTGGAAGCAAGGTGACACTAGTTTTTGTCATTTGTCTTCATATTATTCTAAATCCGTATATCCTATAACAATAATGGGTAGTTTGCAGGGGTTAGAAATCACTATTCTACTGGATACAGGAGAAAGCCAAAGGTAAATTCCAGGAACAACTGAGGTCACACTTCGATAGTTCTGGAAAGGAGGCTGATCCAGATGTTGTTTGGAAAGATGTACAATCAGCTGTGGAAACAGCAAAGACATCTATCAATGATTTGAACCAAAGGGTCACAAAAAATAACCCAATGGATTTATTCTAAGTCGATTGCACTGATGGGTTATCGTAAACTTTATACCTTTATTTCTACGAACTAATTCTTTCTTCCTGTACTATATCCTTATACACAGTCTTTTATATATTACTACCATTGAATTGACTACTTCTATGAATTTTGTATTCATGTTATTGTGCTAATGATGTGTGGCAACTTGAATCGATGCATATATGTGCCTGCTCCTACGTTGTAGCTGACTGACTTAGTGTAAAAAACACTATTTTATGTAAAGGTTAACAATACTACCTTTCATAATATTCATATTTTATGTTTTTCCTGTTTTTATTTCGAGCACTGGCTCCACAAAACTAAATGACCATTAGAACCTATATGGTATGTAACACTGGATTAATTTTGGAAAATCATTTCTTTTTAGTGTATTGCCAATCTATTGGATAAACATGTGATTTAATGTAACATTGATCATTTTATTTTGAGATCAGATAAAAATAAACGTTATGTCTGTATATATATGAGTGTACCATTCAATCGGCATGTAATATCCATGTTAATATGCAACTTTTTTATCATGTCATTATTAATCAATCAATTCCATAAACCGGTGTTTTTCACTAGAGCGTCGATATATTCATCTCTAAGCAAATTAACCATGAAGACAGTGTTAGTTTACATCAGCTTATAACCTAAAATCCTCTACTTTCAACTACTGTTTTGAACATTTTTAAGATCTGCCCTTAAACCTAATTCAGATTGTGCAAGCAAAGGTTATCTTTCAAACTGTTCTTATTCAGATGATATAAAAGAACGTTTTATCACAAATAATACTTTTTCATTCGGTGTTTGAAGATGGATTAGATGAATTAATACAACCTAAATATCATATATCTTACTGTAATTGACATATTTTGGTATTATAATTAGTAGATAGTACCCCAACTCCGCCTGGAGTCCCTCCGGGGCTACTACCGGTCCCAAGCCCGGATAAAGGAGGAGGGTTGGGCATGGGGTTAGCGTCCCCATCCCGTAGAAAACTAACTCGCTAAAAAAACGCTAACCAGGTAGTACCCCATTTCACAAACTGAAGTAATTGTAAGAAAGTTCAAATATTACAGTCTCAATATTTAAAAGTCATTTATTTATCAGTGCTCCAATAATTGTATCATCAACAGACCCTTGTATTCTTTTTCATCTAACTTAAATTTTAATTAAAGCAACTTGTTTAGGTATCACTATCCTGTTCGATTATTTAAAAAAAATCTTCTAGGTCCTTGAAGGACATTCAGGTTCCGTTTTATGTTTGCAATACATCGGGAATTTGCTGATCAGTGGTTCCAGTGATACAACAGTTCGTCTATGGGATTTATCCACTGGATGCTGTTTAAATGTTATCAATCATCATGCTGAAGCTGTGCTGCATTTACGGTTTCGCAATAATATTCTAGTAACATGTTCAAAAGTAAGCGACATATTGTTTATTTTTATTCTTTTTCTTTTAAAAGTGCATTTATGCAAATATTTATTTTCATTTTCATATAATAATAAATCAATATGTTGATAAATAGCTGGAGAACAAGGGTGATCCGATATAAACCATATCCTTTTTCATAGATTCAAAACCCAACATTTGTTTTCTACATTAAAGCGCACAAGTTTCTTGGTGAATGGATTACTCATAGACTGTTATTTCTGTAGTTTACATTAATTTTATTATTAGAATAAGCAAACTTACGACTTATTTATCCGCAGCGTATCTAATACACTTCTCATAGCTGTAAATAGGGTAGATGGGATGTACTACGGGTGTTGTCTCCACGTCATTCATAATTTGCCGATGTTGGGACTGGTTGGAAAAAGCGGAGAAGTGGTCAGTGTATGATGTGGTTTCGTGGCGTGAAAGTTGTATAGGACTGACTTCTATTGGACCTTCATTACCTCCTCGCTGGGGTCCTAGATATGGTGCAACACATTGGCTGGAGACGTTATCATACATGGCTCAGAATAGAAGCCAGCGGCAATTCTACTGTGTGTATTTTTCTTAACCGCTTCTCCCATTATCATTGTCATAATAATAATGAGGATATTATTATCATTATTGTTATTGCTATTACTATTATTATTTCACTCCTATATACTAATTTCTATTCAGTTTTGTTGTTTTTTATCATACTCACCTTCCTTTCTCTATCCCTTCACAAACTCATTTTTATTGTGTGGCGCATATTCATTTTGGTGCCCCCTTGCATTAATGTTTATGTGTTCAAATAAATAAATAATGCAATATTTTGTTGGTAGAAATGAATTTGTGAACACACAGTTCGACGTTGTATTAAGTGAACTTGTATAGTCGTGGATGTGTTCTCTCGAATATATTACTTTCTAGATGTCACGTATTTTAGGCATCCTGAGGATTATTTTACAGGTTATCCATTTTTTTAATTTTAAATTTGAACTGATTTATATCATGTATACATGCCAGTACAATAATAAGTAGCCATTTTAAATGAATATTCTTTAACAACATTTACTATGTTCGTCATCATAATGCTCAATAAGCACCTTACTGTAAAATCCAGGAAAGTTTATTGAAATGACAAAATTGTCCTTCAATAACCTTGGTTATATTGAAGAATGATCAATTTTTAATATTGTAGGAGTTAATTGGAAGAAAGATAGGGTTGACCAAATCAACAGTTGGCATATCACTACATGGAATCATTGATTGTTAATCTGAGCTGTGTTGTTGGTAGGTGCGGACTGTTACTGACAAACGCAATCGAGTGGTTTAAGAAGTTGGATGATATGGCTCAGAATGGGTCGCAATTTTTGGTCCTTTTTCTACACATCTTGCTAACTTGTTCTCGTTGTTCTAGTATGTTATGGCACCTTGGAGCTAACTCGCATCTCCACTAGGCGCTACATTGTTTATGACTCACTCATCATTAGGTATACACACTTAGTTACGTCTGTTACCCTTCGTGAAGGAGTATAAACCGTACACCAGCATTCTCCATCCAACTCTGCCTTGGACAATCCTTTTCACTTGTTTCCAGTTGCTATTCATCCTTTTGATGTCTGCTTCGAATTCTCGACGGAGTGTGTTTTTTGGCCTTCCTTTATGCAATTCTATGTCTGATTTCAGTGCTTCAGCTTATTATCAGGTGCTGTTGATTTATCTAATGGCCATCCTGATTTCTTTGATCGTTGGTGGAGTGGCAACCTGGACCGATGCACATATGTGCCTGGTCCTACGTTGTAGCTGACTGACTGACTGACTGGTGGAGTGATAACTACAGTGAGGTCTGTGTGTGCTGCTTCGATGTTCGGTGGGTTGAGTGGAGTTGGCCTATTCAAGAGTTCCTCGAAGTATTCTACCCATCTGTTCTTCTGTTCGTGAATCTCAGTGATTGACTTGCCTTCTTTGTCCTTAACTAGTCTCTCTGGTGTACTATATTTCCATCAGTTTCTTCGTTGTGTCGTATAGTTGTTTCATATTTCCTTCTCTTTCAGCTTTTTCCTTTGCCGTTGCTAGGTTTTTCATGTATTTCTACTTGTCAACTCTAATGCTACAGAGTATTCAGCTTGTGCCTTGACTTTCTCTGTCCTTGTTCGACCGTTGTTAATTTCTATCTTCTTGTTCTTCCTTTCCTGAATCTTTTCCAGGGTTTTGATAGAGATGCGTTACTTATGATAATACTTCTAGCTTCCCAGAACCTCCTGACAGGTTGAAGTTAGTGCTTCTTTTATCCCGTTCCGATTGTCCTCCATAGTAGTTTCTTTCAGTAGATCTTGTAGGGCTCGGAAGATGTTGTTGAGAGCTATCTTGAATTCATTGATTTTGTCAGTATGTCGAAGGAAAACTGTAATAAACCTTTCTATTACTGTTTCCCAAGTTGTCCATTTCTTCTTTAGCTCCAGTTTCATCTTGGCTACAGTCAGGTGGGTCTCACGTCTTCCATTGACCTGCTGAATGTTTTAGTGATACCAATGTGATCGATTGGTTGTTAGAAGGAGCATCGGCCTCGTTACTTACGAATAATATCGGCTTCCATCATGAGACGTCATAATTCTTCTGAATGAAGATCCTTCAACTTGGAGACCAGAGTTTAAATGGTTTAATTTGTTTATTCTGGTTAGCGTTGTTTTAGCAAGGTTGTTTTTTACGGGATGGGGTCACTGACCCCATGCCAAACTCTCCTTAATCCGGTCTTGAGACTAGCAATAACCCTGAATGAGCAACAGGCGGAGTTAATTATATCATACTTTTCTCCAGTTATAAAGAGGTGTCTTATGAAAATTTTAGTTGCCTTTCTTTTAACATGATTACTCAATTATCATGTTCATGTTTACGTACTTGTGGTAATTGAGTCCTACTGGCCAAAGTCAAATTAGTCTGGGTTGGGTGAGTTCTTAACCTTGAAACATGATGATTGGGAGCGATTGGTCAGTCATATGCAACATATTACATCGGTTCAGGTAGTCACATCACAGTAATACAGCGAGATGAAATTGTGAAGACAAATTCTAACCTAGTGAAGTTAGTAATAGCATTAATAGTAAGTAATAGAAAACATTAGAAAGTGATTGTTGTAATCAACAATTAACTAGCTTCCGCACTCCAATGTCTATTAGGTTTATCTAAAATGTTCTAATCTGATTTTTAATTTTTGATTGTTGTGCATATAAAAATTTTCCGATGATTTGCACTATCGTGTAACGTCAATGAATGTAATCGTTATACATTGTTATCTAGATACCTTAGTTGTTGAAGTATTGTTTGTCATTACCATGTTAACTTTAATGAGATATAGGTTTCT
Source organism: Schistosoma intercalatum (assembly GCA_944470365.2). NCBI lineage: Eukaryota > Metazoa > Platyhelminthes > Trematoda > Strigeidida > Schistosomatidae > Schistosoma > Schistosoma intercalatum. The sequence goes on from OX103726.1 coordinate 43,134,587, forward strand.
TCATAAAAATAATACATAATGATAATAACTCCGATTATCAAGTGAATGTATCCTAGACTTATGATCTTTTTAGTTCATTTTCATTTGAAGAGTGTTATCTTTGACAAAATACTTTCATCTTCTTTAGTACTTGTAATTTTTTGACTTCATTATTATTATTATCAGTGTCGACCACATGATTTGAAAACTAGACATCATAATAGCAAACACCTAAGCATGTTTTCACCTCTGATACATTACTCTCTTATCACATACTTCTAATAATTAAGAAGATAGATAGAAAATTCGAAATGGTATGGAAAATTTGTATCTCAGGTGAAGTTCTATACTCTGAGCTGGATGGTTCGGTCGTAGAACTGTCATTGTTCTTCTGAATGACGTCATTGTCACAAACTTCAGGTAGAAGTGAAGTGTTCGGATTTCCCAACATATGACTCACAGCTTGTCCTGTCGATCTCGATCTTGATTGGTCAACTAAATTATCCAGCTCAGACAACAAAACTCCAGCTAAATAGTGAGAAAATGGAAGGTTTTATATACACTTCCAACTAACATCAATGCTACAGCATGAAATGCATTGGTATTTATCGAAAATTTAAAAGTATCATTTAAATTCAACTGATCAAAGAATGCAAACTTCAGAGTATCAGGATGTGGTTTCATATATGTAGCTTAGGAATTTCAAAATGGTAATCTAAACGTGTGTTTTCTGTAGCACACCATTGATTCAGTGAATTTATTTTTTCTTCTCTAGTCATATATTCTATATTATAATCTATTTTACTACCACTAATACTACCTACTATGTCATTCTTCTTGATAATTTTTTTCTGGTTGTGTTTATATTAGTGTAGCGTCTTGGTGTAATGCACATATATGCTAGGTTCTAAGTTCTTTATAACTAACTGATTAGTTGATTGTTCTTAGGAAATATTACGTTTCCCGTAAATTATAATATCAACAAGTTCAGTGTTTAAAGTTATAATATTTTCCCTTTGTTTCATTATTTTATCAATGTTAGGATCGCAGTATTGCAGTATGGGATATGGGTCCTTGGCCAAAAGATGTTCAATTACGTCAAGTTCTTGTTGGACATCGAGCTGCTGTTAATGTTGTTGATTTCGATGATAAGTACATTGTTTCAGCTAGTGGTGATCGTACAATCAAAGTGAGTAATCTTATTATATTCATTTTCAGATTATTATGTCTCATTTTATTAAACTTCATTTATCTTAGACTTTCAACTTGTTTGATTGGTTTTCAAATAATTATAGGTTTGGGCTACGGATACATGTGCTTACGTGCGTACATTGACAGGTCATCGTCGAGGTATTGCTTGTTTACAATATCGTGATCGATTAGTGGTTTCTGGAAGTTCCGATAATACAATCCGTATTTGGGATATTGAGACTGGTGTATGTTTCAGAGTTCTTGAAGGACATGAAGAACTAGTACGGTGTATCCGCTTTGACTCTAAACGTATTGTGTCAGGTGCATATGATGGGTAAGTGTTGTTTTTGCTATTATTATTATTAATATTAATATTATTATATTGTATGCAATTTATGGAAAGTTTCCCTATGTATTTTAAATTTCCCCAAGGACAATCAATCAGTCATAAGTGGTATAAAAACTGGCACATATATCTGTCGGTTCGAGCTGCCATAGTACACTAGCACAGAAAAATAAAAGTATCAAGACAAATCCCAGAGCAGTAGAAACAATGACAGTTTTAATGAAATTAGAAACACTCAGCATAGACAATACGTCTCTATACAACTAAAAATTAATTTGTTGAACAAAATATGTAGGATGATTTTAAAAGTCAATATCTAAGGTAAGAGGAAGAGTATTGAGTGCTTCTGCACCATTGCTGCTGATTCCGAATTATACCAACTAAATTATCTAATCATTAGTTGCGAAAATTATACTTTCTTTAACCCGGTGTTGGAGACGTTAGATTCCCAGAACTCACTTGGGGAAGGACCTAATTTTGTAATTTTATCTAGAAAATTTGAATTTCTTTGTTTTCGCGTCAAAGGCGCTCTTGTCACCTTCATGTCGTATTTCCCACTTGGGAGAATCATAAATGCCATTGTTCCGTTGCGTCTTTTATTATGCTATTTTGTAACTCTGCCCAAGAATGGTTTTGCAATGTATATATACGTTTTGAATTGTGTTTGTTGTTATCGCTCGTTTCTGGCTGTTTGCAGAATATACTTTCCCATTCCAAGCTTGGACTTCTCCCTCTTGTTAGCGGGGCTGGGACGCATCAAATAGCTAGCTTACTGGTCTTGGTCACTGAGTCTTTGTTCTCGTTCGCAGATCATGTGAACTCGTGTTAACTTTAAACCTAACAATTTGGTCCTTTTCCAAGTGAGTTCTAGGGATCTAACGTCCTCAACAGTTTGCGGAAAGATTAGGAAATATTAGCGATTAAGAGTGTATGTATTGTGTGCTGCCACAACATTGAAAATGATAACTTCAATTATTCATCTGCTCTTTTTTTATTACATAACCTATGCTTAACTTTAATCATTACTCACTCTATAAGTCCCATCATGTACAATATGTTCATCATCATCATAAGAGGAACTGACATATTTTGAACAGTGCACTATATATATATATATATATAAACTGTAGGCACACTATATTTTTAATTGATAAATTAATTATTTTAACACGTAGATATTGGTACAAGGAGGCACCAGTTACATATGCGCCAGACAGACCTCATTTGATATGTGTGAGGGCTTTGATACCGCCCGGATGCCCAAACGGAGGCGGGTGGTTTTTTTATGGGAGATGCAGTCTGATGGTAGCAGGTGACCAACGATTGGTTCATACGTCATTTGTTCTCTCAGGATACTGGAGCCCATGTACATCAATGATTTGGAATCTGGGTTTTCCAACTCCCCTAGGTGGACTCTCCATGTCCACCGACCCGGTTAAAGCGCCGGACATTCGCTTTTCATCCTCTCGATTTCGTAAACAACACCGCTGATGCGAGAATGCAGTGAGTAGCACTTCCCTGGCAGAGGCTATATACGCGTGGCCATGTGAGAGCATTTCGTGAGGAAGAGCGGACTCTTCCCACTCTCGGCCGTACTGGAGCATTTGGGGCATATTTTTAATTAATCGATCATTGAATAACATTGTCACTAATCTTATGCTTGTCTAATCCTTTAATACGGATTACATTGTATCGATCAAATTATTATTTAATTACTAGTCTATCTATATTGAAATCATGTTTATTATGTTGATATATGTAAGATATTGGTTAGAGGTTAGTTATTTAACTACAATTCACCGTAATTAGATTTTATGCTATCTGTTGGTTATTAGTCGTCAAGAGGTACTTGAAACCTTTAAGAAAATTAATTTCTTTGATTATTATTATTATTTGTTACATTTTAATTGTATTCACTATTGTTAATTCACTTTGATTAATTCCTTTATAGAAAAATTAAAGTTTGGAATTTAAAAGCTGCACTCAATCCTCGTTCTAAACCAAATCAATTATGTATTCATACATTACAACAGCATACTGGTCGTGTGTTTCGTTTACAATTTGATGATTTTCAAATTGTTTCATCATCACATGATGATACTATTTTAATATGGGATTTTGCACGACCAGCTACTGGAAGTGAAGAACGTGATGATGGATTTGATGATGGAATAAATGCTGCATTAGCATCACAAAATAATTGTCTCTGTTCATTAAGATCAGCTGCTGTACAATGCCATGTACAATCAGATAATAATATTAATACTGGAGGTGGCTGTAGCAGTAGTAGTCATACTAATAATAATAATAATAATAATAATAATAATAATAACAATAACAACAACAACAACACAAACGACAAAAATAACTTAACACTTGTCTCCATTGATAACAAGAATAGTGTTACTGCTTCCAATTCCACTACTACTATTACTAATGCTAACATCACCACCATTACCACATCTACTATTAGTGGTAATAATAATTCTAATGATAATTTCAGCAATTCTAATAATTCCATTATGAATCCATCCAAATCTAGTTTTATCTCATCAACTAATAGAAAAATTTAAAGAGAAAAACAAATTAAATTGGTATCAACCCACCAATATTTCACATTTATCATTAATTCTAATTTAACTTGCACAGTAATTTCTTTTTCCTATTTTCTGTCTCTTCTCTCGATGTTCATGCTTCTACTATTCATGTTTATCTTTGAATTTGACGATGATGTTGAGTATTTAGTTATTTTTACTCATGCATATATATATCGGCCTATTGTTACTATTATCAATATTATTACTGTTACTTTCGGTTGTGTTATTTTACAACTTATCGGTAAAATGATTAGTCAGAACATGATTTTTGATTGCTTTTAATGGTGTATGGGTGGTTTCAACTCCCTGGTTGCCTAAACTGTGGGAGTGTACTTTTTATGAGGTACCTGAACAGAAAATTAGATAGGTAGTGATCTGGACAACATGGACCGTGAACGTAAACCGTAAAAAACAGTTGTCTTGAGGTCGATCGTACACGAGTTTTTTATAGCATTTCATAATGTGTTAGTTTTATACTTCTAAAACCATACCGCAAGCGATGGAAATCCGCGGAACAAGGTGGAATGGTGCACATTTAGGGTAGAATATTTTAATGCCTCCCTTCCCTTATGGGAAGGCAGCCTCTCTGTAGATGCTAGTTGTCTGAGAGAAACATCTTGCCACCGTCACATCCCTGTTCAGTCATTAGTCTGATTTCTCCTTTGAAACTTAAATTGTTTTGTCTAGTCTTATTGTTCTCCGACCTATCTACCAAACGAACGAGTGTCCCAACTGTTGTGATTTTGATTCCGGCTAATTATCACGTGAATTATTCACCAATCGGAGTACAATCTCAGCACTGTGTTAAAGCAATGACGTTCAACTGGTATGAGCAGCCTAGCTTCCTTATCGGTCCTTTTTCCTCCTAGCCCTACAAGTTGAGTTCAGTCATCAATATATAGATATACATAATCCAGTTACTGAATAGTTATGCGATAAGAATATATATATATATATATATATATATATATATATATATATATATATATATATATATCATACTAGTTCATCAATGGTTGTCAGAAGTTGTCCGTTGTTTAACCTTCACTAAGATATAACCGACAGTATAGCTCGTCTATGTCATTGCAATATGCAAACCGGCCTATAACATCAAGGTAGCAGCTATAGACAGTCACAGATGAACTATTCTTAGGTGTAGCGATTGGTTTGGTGTTTCGAATAATCAGGTTCTTAAGGGCGGGTTTGATTAAGACAAGTGGTTAATGTTTTTCGTTGACAGAAAAAAACTTGATATTATGGTTTACACTAATTGATCATTGGACAGTAACATGTCACGTTTTTCATGTCCGTTATCACTGGGCAGGTTCAAGTTCTAATGTCTTTGGTGGCTAAGAACAATCTGGATGAAGCCTTAGTGTTATTCGACAGTCAATCACATTTCTCGTCTTCAGGAGATTAATGTGTTCCGTTCAGTTTGATCTATACCACAGTCGTCGATGTTACCACTGAGTAGGTATTATCTCCTCTGTCTGACATGACAATAATTAGTCAGTAAATAGTAACAAATATTCTCTATTTTCTAGTCATTATTACTGATCTGATTATAATCATAATACAGTATTCGAGATGGGTTTGCAAAGAACTACAATTTGTGGTCTAAGCTAAAAGATAGTCGGAGGAAGCCCTGAACATGTATTTCGTGCTGTTTGGTACTCATCATCAAGGCGCACCTTTAGTCGTGGGGCAACTGGTTCTTCACATGGGATCCGGACCCTTATCACTCATCCTCGCTGTGTGAGATGCTATTACTGAGCTATTTGACCCGACACTGACTATCGAATACTCCGGGCGGTTTGAGTAAATTGCCGACGGTTATTTGATTTATGCAAAATGAAAAAGTGTAAGGATCAATGGCCGTGAAATTCAAACATACAGCTATCGGATAATATTCAAGGAAAGAAATGTAATCTCACAGGCATAGTTGAGAACTGATAATTCCAAAACGTTGTGGATTTAATATTATGTAAATACACTATCCCGATGAAGAGAAGTTACTTAAGTGTTCTTTAAACAATGACTAATCACATTTACCTTCTCTGTGCACCTTACTATCAAGCTAAATATATGTTGGTTTCTCAATTTCTAAGAAGTTTAAATACAGGCAAACAGGATCATCCCAATTTACTGAAAGTTCAGTTTTGCACATTTAGGTATCCCAAAACGCGATTTAAATACACTTCGTGCAGTTTATACATAGTATTGTTACATTACTTGGATCTACGATTTCTCCCCTAACTTGTTTGGATTAGTTTTTTTTTAGAAAGTGTATTATCATATCTGGAACAGAATGATAAGAATTCATCTATTGTCCATACCAAAATGTTTAAATCAGATTTAAGTATTCAAAGAGCACTTTTACCAAACTGAAATTATCCTGTAAACTTCAATGATACTTAAACTTTGTACTGTCCTTTGTTAATGATGTAAGACAAACAACAGTCACTGTTATTATATATACCAGGTGAAAATCTAAGCAATGATGTGATGTTTATTCATTGAGTTGGATATTATTTCGATTACGTGACTATGTGATTGTGTTAAACTGATTAATCATTAGCTAGTAAACCATATTTACCATATTTTTATGTCTTTAGTACTGAGTGAATTCATATTAAGTATATTTTACAGTAATGTAGATGGAAAAAAGTAAGTTACTCAATGTGATAATTGACTGCTTCACAATAGAAATATATCGCTAAGTTAGTACCAAGAAATAACTTTAGTCAGACAATTATTGAAAATCAAAAAGCATTGAATAGGAATTCTCTGCAATGTACTGTAGCGTTGTGGCGTGGTGTCGAGTCGCGGTTGATTATGATCACCAGCACAGTGAAACTACGTGCCAGTTACTGCGTTAGATCCCTCCGTAAGCCAAATATCAGAAGGCAATAAGACATATTTGATGGGAATCTCGTGGTATCGAAAGAATAGCGAGATCATGACAAAGAGTACAAGTGGAACTACTGAGCGTAACCGAGAACGTGCAAGGTCACAGTCAACGGAAGAATGTATGTTTTTAGTACAGTTAAGCAAACAAGTACAGTAAAACAATCACTGGTACATTTAGTTATAAGAATAATTGTTTCCATTATATCAATCGCGTTCTCTTGGTAAAAGTAGGTCACTACAGTACATCCACAACAACTTGGGGGACCGAACCCAAGACATTTAGATTGTCTAAGATCAAACTATGAAACAATGGTTATAAACACTTGTATCTTTCGGATGATGGCTTTCGTAGTTTTCTAGGTTTTTGCTCCATACAGTAGAACTGTCTTGACATTTGTATTGAGAATCCTGACCTTGGTGTTGGTTGTCAACTGTTTTGAGTCCCAGATGTTCCTCAATTTTAAATATGATACTCTTCATCAATGATGCTGCTCAGATATGTAAAGGTTTTTACATCTTCCAAATCTTCTCCGTCAATTGTGACTGGATTATTGCATGCTGTGTTGTATCGGAGAATCCTGCTTTTCCCTTTGTGCATATTGAGACCTACTGCTGCTGAGGCTGCTGTTACACTGGTCGTCTTCTCCTGCATTTGTTGTTGCGTTTGGGATAGAAGGGCCAGATCATCTGAGAAGTCTAGATCGTCCAACTGCATCCTAGATGTCCATTGTACCCCGTGTTTCCCTTCAGATGTTGATGTCTTCATGAAACAGTCGATCAGCAGGAGAAAGAAAGGGTGAGAGTAAGCAACCTTGCCTGACACCGGTCTTCACTTCGAACGAGTTTGTCAACTGTCCTCCATGCACGATTTTGCAGTGTAATCCATCATATGAGTTCTGTATGACATTGACTATCTCCTGAGGCACGCCGTAGTGTCGAGGAAGTTTCCATAGTGTTGTTCTGTCCACGCTATCAAATGCCTTTTCGTAGTCAATGAAGTTGATGTAGAGTGATGAATTTGATTCAATTGATTGTTCCACAATGATCCGTAGAGTTGCTATTTGGTCTGTACACGATCTATCCTTACGGAATCCTGCCTGTTGGTCACGAAGTTGGGCGTCTACGCAGTTCTTCATCCTGTTTAACAATACCCTGTTGAAGACTTTTTCCGGTATTGAGAGAAAAGTGATGCCCCTGTAGTTATCACACTTGCTGAGATCGCCTTTCTTCGGTATTTTGATCAGGAGTCCTTCTTTTCAGTCTGTTGGTACTTGTTCCTCATCCCAAATCTTATTGGAGAGAATGTGGAGTATCCTTGCAGTTGCCGCTACGTCTGCTTTTAGTGCCTCTGCTGGGATGTTGTCCGGTCCTGCTGCTTTGCCGCTCTTGATTTTTCTGATGGCCATGCTCATCTCTTCAATTGTTGATGGACCAACATCGACTGAGAAGTCCGTAGGTGCTGCTTCGATGTTGGGTGGGTTCAGTGAAGCTGGTCGATTCAAGAGTTCATTGGAGTGTTCTACCCACCTGTTTTGTTGCTCTTCAATGTTGGTGATAACCTTGCCTTTCACTGGTCGTTCTGGTTAGCGGCGATTTCCAGAGAGTTTCTTTGTCGTGTCATACAGTTGTCTCATATTTCCTTCTGTTGCAGTTTTTTCCGCCGTCATTGATTAATCTTCCACATATTTACGTTTGTCGTTTATAATAGATATACGAAAGTCAGTTAATTAGAAGATACATTACATCGCATTCGTGAGCAAGATCGGAGGCCCTGGGTTCGAATCCCGCGTGCGGGATCGTCCCATCCTAGGACAAAATGACCGTCCAGTGCTACCAGATTTCCCATGATGATCTAACACTGATTCATGTTTTCAATAAAAACTCAACAATCTCCCTAACCCTATACTTATAATTTCAGTGATTTTAATAGTTAATTATCTTTGTTTTTCATATATTTTACTTGGACCGTCATATTGGTTAATGTGTATAATCTGATTTTGTAACTGACCAGTTGACTTAAATGTTTTACATCGTGTTCGACTTGGTTTGTATAATTATATGTTGTTTTTATTCATGTTATTGAAAAAATTCATTACTTGCAAAGGCTTCTGCTGGAATCAACCAGAAAAGTGGATATTTAATAATTACCACTTTAAATTTTCAAACCATGAGTATTCTGTTAAATTAAACGCTACTAAACACCCTTATCATCGATAGCTTACCACCAAGTGCCCTGGTACGGCCGAGAGTAGGGAGAGCCCGTCCGGCTCCTTAACCGGGCCGGTAGACACAGTGAGTCCGCTTAGGGCAGTTGAAAAACCCTGACTCCAAACCAGTGGTGCACATGGACTACAGGATACTGAGAAAACAAATGGTGTATGAACCAATTGCCAGTCACCAGATATCATCAGACTGCATCGCCTGACGTTGCTCCACTACCTTCCAGGTTGAACCTTTAGATCAAAGGCTCGGGGTGTGGTGCACTAAGAAAACCACCTGCTTCGGTTCGGGCACCCGGGCAGTATCACAGCACACACACAAATAAAACGAAATGACGATATTTAATGACAGCTTAGGACATTCCTACACTTTTTCTCTTTATCTCATGATTGGTTTCCGTTATTTTTTCTTCTCAGTATATTTAGGTTATGTAAAGAACAACATGGTTAGCTAAAGTTAGGTCATAACACTTGGAAAAATAAACACATCTAGTTCATTAATAGTTGAATTAATGAGTCGATCTAATCAAGACCGCCACTGAAAACTTGAAGGCATTGATCAGTCGTTTCGTCTTAGTTTGGGACTCCTCAGTAGTGCACACCCACAGTTCTGTACGCTGGACTCAAACCTCGGACCTTCGGTCTCGTGAGCAAACTTGACTTTTAGACTATTGAGATGGCATCCAAAAGTGTTAATGTTTAACTTCAATCAACCTATGATCTTACACAACCTTTTATCAATTGTCTGAGGTGAATAACTGTCTCCACTCTATATGGATTGGACTCCGCCGGTTACCACTTAGTTTAATTAAATTAACATACTTAATTTAACGACTGTCAATATGACAAGTTGGAATGAGAAGGCTAGTTTTCCTTTTTTTCAAACCCTGTGTAATATTTAATAACGTATGTGACACTTCAATATCGATTTTATTCTCAGTGTAACGCTCTAATCAGTACGATAGTTTCCTCTATAACATTATTCCTAATTGATATGTTTATACCAATCAAGTTTAACGTTTGTTCAGTATGACAGTTTTATTCCTAATATATATTTCACAGTAACCTTGTGTATGTTTTCATATACATGATGTTTGTAAAATTAGTGTATTTTTCGTAATGATGACGTGATTTTGGACGACTTGTTTTGTGGATGTGTTTACGAAAAGTCGATATATGATTATTTATACCAGAGTAGACGCGGATATAGCAGCTACGCAAAATGCTTAGAGACTATATACATCGATTAACCACCATGAAGAATGATTTGATAACTTATTTAAGCCCGTTAATTCTCGTTAAGGAGCATAGGCATTCTCCATCTAACATTGTCCGAGACAATCCTTTCCAGCTGCTGTTCACCCTTTTCAAGTCTGCTTCTTATTCTCGTTTCAATATGATCTTCGGCTTTCCAATTTTTCGTTTACATTCACTATTCACAATTAGCACTTGCCTCATTATGAAGTTTCGTGATTTCCTCAATGTATATCCTATCCACTTCAAACATCTTTTCCTAATTTCATCCTCAGATAGAAGCTCGTTTGTCCTCTCCCACACAACGCTGTTGCTCATCGTATCCGACTAACGGATATTGAGTATCTTGCGTTTACAAACAACTGTTTATAAATACTTACACATTTTTAATGATGGTTGTAGTGGTTGTTCACGTTTCAGCTCCACACAGTAGCACTGTCTTGACATTCAAATTGAAGATGGTGATTTGGATAATGGTTGACAGAGAGCTGTGTTTGAGTTCCATATATTCTTCAATTGTAGGAATGCGGCCCTGGATTTGCTTTGTCAGTCCTTGCCTTTACGTCTAGATCAGATCCACCACGTTCATCGATGATGTTACCTATGTACGTGAAACATTCCACATCTTTCAGAGCTTGTCCATCAAATGTGATTGCGTTGGTGTTCTGTTAGGTCCCGATAAGCATAATGAATGGTAACTTTTGAGATCCATTTATGGACCAGTAATATTCTTATATTTTTATCGTAAAATTGTTTAATAAATAAACTAATCATGTTCATGTACCTCTTATTATGAGCTTTATTTTGACCTATGAACTATTATTACATGATTTACCATTCTTGAATTATGTCCTGTCTATTAATTACTACCTCCCACATTCACAGCCACGTTTGGCTAATTCTTGTACAAATGTTGTTTCATATTTTATAATACCGTGTGGTCCGTATGGTTGGCATTTAAACTCAGTATGTTTGAAATAAACGATTCATATTGCAGAGGCTGAGATTGGTGTTCTGGACTTAACAGAATAGGCTAGGCAGGAAGCAGGACCAATCAGAACTCTAGACAACTAGCACGGGTTTTAGGCGTCACTGATCCGATCGATAATTCACTGCTCTCAAATTGGCGGTATAATTACGTTATAGATTAGTAAGGCACTCAGGCCACAAGTTATAACATGTTCTGCGTATTGTATTTGAGGATGTTGCTTTTTCCTTTGTATATATTGAGGTCTACTGTGATGATGGTTTGATGAACCGACCGAATATTAAGAAATCATCAACACATCTAATGTTTGAAACTCATAGAATTTTGTTCAAGTCTGATAACTTTTACTGCATCAAACATTTATATCTGATACAAATAAGTATAATAAAAATGGCACTGCTCTGTGATCTGAGCGTTTTATACACTGATATTGTAACATTCCAAATGATAAATAACAAATTCATCTATTACGCCTCATTGTAAACTAAATAGAATCATACATCAATTGACTGATTTACTATGGGTGACACTTCCTGTACATTAGAATGAAATGGGCGAGAGAGAAAGCGGTTCGGAAGTATGAGGCTAACCTGTACATATATCTGTACTCTACAACTTTGTCAATCAATTGAAAATCTTTTGGTTAACATTAATTTATTCCTAACGTTTACATATATGTATATTTTATTTACAACTAAATAACAATGATCATAATACAATCCTACTGTTATCTCTTTTGTTTCAACTTTGTTAGTGAAGTTAATCTACATACTACTGAAATTCGCTTAACCTCTAGACCATTGAACCAGTGGGCATTCAACGGTGTTACTGTCTAACTTCAATTAATCCATGAAATTGAGCGACACATCCACCATTATTATCAGTAAGTTACTATCTCACAATAGACTCGGTTGAACTCCACTGGTCAATGCTTCTCACTAGAACTCCAGGAAATACCTCTTGAAGCCAGTCACTAGTGAGTATATGTTGATTAATATCGGAAAGGGTTTTCTGGAGAAGTTTTTTTCATGGTGGTCTAGCTTCAACTGACTCATGATCTCCGCTACTGAAATTATCACAATCTCTACCAAATCCCTTCTGATTATATTCAAAATTCATTTTCTAGTTTGACTTTAATCCGTTATTCACTAATACGATTAACAGCATGTATATTTCTATAACTGTCATCAAACGATCAAATCGTAAGTTAGATCAACGACACAAAAATCATAATCCAATAAGTAAGAATTAAGAACTGTAGAACTTGATGATGAATTTATTGAAAATGATTACTGATTCAAATATTCTTTGTTTTTGTTTATTTGAATTAGAATAGTTTCACACACAAAAAGGAAGCGACACACGGAAGTGATACAATCAGGGAAAGAGTTGGAAAACAATGTCATTATGTAAGTGATATTACAACAAGAAAGATGAACAATTGTTTACTATATTGAACAATATAAATCAAGTCTATGATAGTCTACAACAATGGCTTCAATAGAACAAAGAGAGCTTGAATGTTGACTACACTATTTTAGTGACTTCATGGGCTTTTTTTCTTAAAATCGAACATCCTGTTTTAAGCAAAGATAAATAGTGGCTAGCAATGGAATTCAGGACGGATGTTTCGTTCTATTTGAGACTCGTCAGCTGGAGGTGCCTGCATCCCAGTGAACGGTACTGGGTTCAAGTCACAGAGTGAACATCAACTTTGGGATGCGCTTCAAACTGGATTACACTATTAGTCACTATCCATCTTTGCTTAGAAAAATAATAATAATACTGTTGAGTCGGCTTCCGGAGAACTTCAACGGAGCCTCCAGAGGCCCAAAACGAGCCGAAGGGTCAGAGCCGATTAGAGTATGATGGAAACGTTCTAGAATTCCAACGTGGCATAATATGTCGTTAACGGATTAACTGAAATATGATGTTGATTCAACAGACGCCAACATCTATAAACACCCATGATTTTCTGTACAAGAATGAACCTTGGGATAAAGTATTTTCTCTCATACTTGCGTCTTCTCTCTGGTGTTCAAGTCGCTGTGTAGTTCTAGCGTGCGGTTGAACGGAATAGCTTAGGAAATAAATATAGCGTTCAATCGATAAAACTTATCAAATACATTGGTTTCTAATAGAACCAATTGTTGCTAAACAAAAATTCACTCAATATTGTTTAGATTATTCCCATATATAATATGTGATTAACCTGACTGTCATAATTAACACTTATCATATGCTTATAAACTTGATGATTAAACTACCACATGTAGCGTAAAATATACATTTTATTACACTTAGACAAACATATGATTGTCATAAAGTAATTTCTCATGTTTATTATTATGTTTTTTTGTTTTTGTTTAAATGCAATTATAAGGTGATAATCTACAGTCAGTCAGTCAGTCAGCCACAACGTTGGACCAGGCACATATATGCATCGGTTCAAGTTACCAGACCTCGTTAGCACAACAACATGAACACCAAATTCATAGAAGTAGTCATTTCAATGACAGTAATATATAGAAGAAAGATTGTGTATATGGATATAGTACAGGAAGAAAGAATTAGTTCGTAAAATTAAAGGTATAAAGTAATTTTAACCTCATAGTTTAATGGAAGACAAAGAGTGTATACACCTAAGCTATTGTGACCAATTCTGAACCGTGTCACCAAGAATCTCCAACCATTGATTACGGTAGTCACGAGTAACCCAAACCAAGTAGTCTACATGTACCAACATGGCTCAGACTAGAGGTTAGTGACTTCGAGCACTGATGCCTTATTTTGGTTTGGCCACCCTCAACAAGCTCAACAAAACTTTGTTTGATATAAATTGAAGTGAGTCATTGAATGGAATGTGTATTCACTAAATATTAACAAAGAATAGAGACAGGATTTCGGTTTTATTTGATTTTTCAATGTTCAATAAGTCTGTTCGTACTCAACACTTTTGGTTAACTTTCCATACATTATTTAGGTGACTACTACATATTATGGTGTAATGTTTACTAAAGATTTCAAGTTCTAACCTCAATTGTATTTGCGTTTTCCATCTGAAATGTCACAGTTCACTACGCTGGCTTTTTTATAGCAGGCAGTCACCGATAAATTTAGACATCTGAATTGTAACTTTTAATGATAGTGCGGTGTATGGTACTTGGAGAACAGATGACAGACACATTCCAAGTGATGAACGGAGTCAGACAAGACTTTCCCTCTTGCTCTATTTTCTGGAGGTCGAATGAATTATGAAGACCTCGACATCTGAGGGAAAGCACGGAAAACAATGTACAGCTCAGAATCAATTAGACGATTTGGACTTCGCAGATAACCTGACCATTCTATCCCATACACACAAACAAATGCAGATGAAGACAACTAGTGTAGCAGCAGCAGCCTCTGCATCAGTAGGCCTCAACATATACAAGGGAAAAAGCAAGATCCTCAAATGCAACACGGAGAACACCAAACCAAACACATTTGTTGGAGAAGCTCTGAAAGATGTGGAATCTTTCACCTACCTGGGTAACATCATCAATGAACGTGGTGGATCTGATTTAGACGTAAAGGCAAGGACTGACAAAGCAAATCCAGTACTGCATCCCTACAATTGAAGAATATGTGGAACTCGAACACAACTCTCTGTCAACCATTATCCAAATCACCATCTTCAATTTGAATGTCAAGACGGTTCTACTGTGTGGAGCTGAAACTTGGACAACCAATACAACCATCATCAAGAATGTGTAAGTATTAATAAATATTTGTTTATAAACGCATGATGTTCAATATCCGTTGGTCGGATACGATGAGCAACAGCGTTTTGTGCGAGAGGACAAACAAGCTAGCAGCTGAGGATGAAATTAGGAAAAGATGTTTGAAGTGGATAGGACATACATTGAGGAAATCACGAAACTGCATAACGAGGCAAGTGTTAATTGTGAATCGTGAATGCAATCGAAAAATCGGAAAGCTGAAAACAGAATGTGCTTGATATGGAGACGAAGGAACAACAAAGTCTGAGATAATTGATGGATATTTTACAAATAAATTCTTACTGTATGATTCTCAGATTTTACCAAGATATTTTATAATGTTGTGTTAAAATACATTTGGTTGTCCCCACTTATATTCTCGTTCACTACCATCGTAGTATTTCGTTATACATTACTCACTAACCTAGTGAACGGAAAGATAAATGAACGTCCTAGATACAACATGTTTATTGAACATTGTAAATGTCACAGATCACCTATGTTTTTTTATTCTGTATTTTAATCATTGAGATCATGAATTAATTGAAGCTAGACCAAGATGAAAAATTTTCATAAACCGGACGACCATTTTATTCTATTGTGAAACTCCTCAACAGTGACCATCGCAAAAATTTGTTCTCTATCATGTATGCACGTTTTTTTATTTATGTATCATCAGGTTGATTGGTCAGATTAGGAGAAGAGTGTGATTTGTTCTTTCAACAAAAAACAAACAAACAATCACTCATCAATAAAACAGTAAGTAGACAGCTGATCAATACACACACACGCACAGAAAAATTACACAGAAACCACGTGATCAATTAAAATACTGTAATATTAATAGGCATTTGATTCAAATGGTAAAGTACAATACAGTACAGTACAGTACAATACAATACAGTACATTGGTTAAATTCACATAATTTAATTGAAATGAATAAAGAACTAATTAAGTTTAATTGAACGATATTAATCTGCTATCAATTTATTATTGATTGTTTAAGTATAATTAGTCTAGTCATACTACTAATGTCACTAAAAATAAGTAGTTGAGTGATATCAATAAATGTTATGCAATAAGGTTAATCGTAATAATCGAATTTGAAGTTGAATTTTGTTGTATTAGATTTCGTGGATTAGTTGAAGTTGGATATTAACACCGTTGGATGTTGGACAGCTCAGTGGTTTAGTTGTTCAGCGGTCGCGCATGAGACTGATAGTTCCTTGGTTGGAAGCTCGCTAAGCGGGATCGTGAATGGGAATTGAAGGGGAGTCTCACAATGGGACGAAACAGCCATCCAGTGTTTCCAGGTTTGGCGAGTTGATCCTTCTCCTCCTTCTCCTCGTGGTTGGATATATGTCATCCATCCTCATCCGGTATGCAAGTGATTGATCTATTTATATTGACTGTAAGCTGACAGGAAACCGGGGTTCAAGGTTTACGTTCGCAAAATATGAAAACCAGACATTGAATATATCTTTCTTGTGTTGTCCTTTCAATTCCGTTGTTATTACCATTAGTCTCTGTTTACATTATTATTCTCTTCGATTCAATCTTCTGCTGCCAAGAATTCCACTTCTGACTGGTGTTACATACTGCTTATATCTGTTAACATAAGTAGCACACATCACAATATTACACCCAATTTGTGGTCAAATTGATTGATGAATAAAATCCAGCTTAGCCAGTAGTGTTCAGTCAACACTAAAAGAGTTAACAGATGTGATATCGGTCACTAATTAGTGATTACTCAGTGAAAATATCTTGATATTAAAGGTGATCTGTCGTAGAGCCAATAACTCAGTGGTACTGCGACAGACTGTATGGTAACGCTAGTCTGGACTAGTTCACTTAAGATTCCACGTGTGTGTGTGCGTAGTGTTTAGCACGAAATATGATAGAAGAAGTTCGACCAGTAATAAATGATTACATTTCCATTCTAGTAAATAAATAAATTTCCAACAGTGTATAAATTCAAAAGGCAAAGCGAAGCGACGACCACAGCTTATTATTAAGTAGCAAGGATCACTAAGCCACAAGAACACCAAGAGAATCTGAGCAGAAAAGCTAGTACGCACGAGCGAGCAAATACAAAGTCGAATAACGAATCAAATGAAGAGTCGAACCAATTATTGATATATAGACCACCATGGAAAACCTGTAAGCACTGGACAGCTGTTTCGTCCTAGTGTGGGACTCCTCAGCAGAGTGCATACACGATCCCGCCCTCCGCGAGATTCGAATGAATAACCTATCAGTCTCGCGCGCGACCGCTGAACAGCTAGACCACTGAGCTGTCTGGCATTCAACGGTGTTAATGTCTAACTTCAACCAGTCCACGAAGTTGCGGAATCATGTATGCGCACTGCTGAGGAGTCGCATATTAGGACGAGACGACCGTCCAATGATTCCAGGTTTTTCATGGTGGTCTAGCTTCAATTGACTCATGATTACAACTATTGAAATTTCTAAAAAAATTCCACAAAACTCCTTCTGCTATATATATGGGAAAGCGAATGAATCGTCAAGCGATCTAATCCAGAAAGAGGGATATGTGCACGGTCTGTCACATGTGGTCAAGCATACATCATGCAGACATGATAATAATACCAATATATATAAATTGTTACTGTTCGATTAAAACTGTCTGTTAACTGAAGGGCTTGTACCCGTCATCAAGCCGTGCCTGCACACACGAAGGAACTGATGTTCCCTGATATATTCAAAGCGGAGTCACCCAACTTCACAGTCTGTCATATATACCACTGAGCTTTCCAGTCCGCGACTGACACTAGCTGGCAACTATAAGTACTGAATATTCATTAAAATATCAGTCAACTATATTGTCCATCCAAATGAACATTGAATTATATATGCAATAAAACATGAAAAAAGGTTTTATAAATAAACTTATACATAAACACGTGTAACGCGAATGTTAATGTTAAGTCATTAGTTTACTATAACCACAAATCATGCCTGTCGATCTACGTTTTGTAAAAGTAGGTCAACATAAAAATGGATATCAGTCAACCTGTATGAACATTAATTAAGGTCAATTGTAAGGGTCTAATGTACACAAATAAGTTTTTAGTTTAATGAATTGATTAACTCATGGATGGATAATAAAGGAAATGTAACAGAAAGATTCCTAATTGTATAATATTTCCCATCCTTTAGATGGAGTTTTATTTTCTGAGCTGGATGGTTTGGTAGTAGAGTTTCATTGTTCTTCTGAACGTCATCATCAGTACAAACTTAGAATTTCCCCACATATGACTCACAGCTTGTCCTGTCGACCATGATCTTGATTGGTTATGATTGACCTTTAACCAGTCGTTGTTTACATCGTTATTTTGGTGATATTTTCCATTGATTTGAATCTTGGTCCAATATATGTCCATGATTTTTCTGATTGGTTAATGGATTGGGTCGATTTTAATGTGTTTGTTGATTGCTGATTCACCTGAATGACGAGCTTCTAAAATTTCCTCGATGCTTTTAGTATTCCCTCTATCTAAGATTTCAACATTTTTCCAGTCAAACGTATGTTCACAGTTATCCACATTCATTGATATAAGTGAGAGTATGTCATGGCGTTTGACCGTTAATTGATGATTGTGCAGACGGAGATAAAGGAGTCGTTCACTTTGTCCGATGAAGTGTTTCACACAGTTGGAACAATTCATTTTGTAGATGATATTCTGCTTTTTCTTCTTTTATTATTTCATCCTTTTATTTTTATAGGATTGATTGAATTGACTTGACTGGTTTTTGAGTACATCGTCATGTAGCAGACAAATGTAAATGAACAACACAACAAGACTGCGTAGATCATGTGTAAATAATTAAAAAACAGGCAAATACCTAATGGTGACAAATAATTAATATCAGAAGGGGTTTTTGTGGATATTATATTAATTTCAATAGTTGAGATCATGAGTCAATTGAAGCTAGACTACAAGACCAGTGGAGTTCAAACGGGTCTCTCATGAGATAGTAACTCACTGATAATAATGGTGAATGTGTACTTCAACTTCGTGGATTAGTTGGAGTTAGAATCTCGCGGGGGACGTTATCATGGGTGCACACAGATGTGGAGTCTCATACTAGGACGAAACATCCGTCCAGTGTTTTCAGGTTTTCCATGGTGGTCTAGCTTCAAATGGTCCATGATCTCAACTATTGAAAATAATTAATAGACAATAATGATGTAAACAATAAATGATGCGCTAACATTTGGTAAATAAACCTCATTACGGGAAGATAAATCGTTAAGGAAAGAAAGATAATCCAATAAACAATTATGCTGTTATAATTGCTAATCTATAAGACAGTTGTCGTTGTTTTGTTTATCTAAAAATCCAATGTCACATAACTGAGAAAAAATCCATGTTCTAAATTTAGACTACTATGTATATTCAGTAGCTGAAAGTAAAATGTTGTCTTCATTATGCTTTATAAAACTGAGAAAATTTACAGTATGGAGTTGTTAACTAGCTCTTAGAGAAAATTTCTGAAATTCAAGTGAGAAAGATATAACCAATGGAGTTCAACCGTGTCGGATATGAAGAAATTACTCACCCGAGGACAACGAAACAGGATCAAACAATATGATGGATTGATCGGAGCTAGACTTGTACACCAATAGAATCTGGCTCAGCGATTTAAAAGTTAAGTGCTTGTGTATGAGATCGAAGTTCTTGGGTTCGATTCCCGGTAGAAGAGTTGTAGATACTCACTTCTGTGCAGTTAAATAATAGGACGAAACGGTCTTCCAGTGTTTGCAAGTTCTCAGTGATTATCCGATTTAGATCGGCTCAGTAGAGGTAATTTTTGAATAAATGAATTGTTTCTAGCTATGATATAAAAACATAGTATGAACTATTGGAACGAAAAGAATTCTATTTTACAACTAGAAATATTTCCCAATAAAAGTTATACTAACAATCTACATAAGGAAATAGAGTTTAAAAAAGACAAATGAAAGATAGTTATTAATGTAAAGGGTTTGTGGAGACTGTTGAGTATCGTAGTTTGATTTTAGTAGAAAAAGCATTGGAAACCTCCAAGTATTAAATTGCCGTTTCGTACGAGACTAATTAGCAACACATCTTCAAGACCCTTGGATTTGAAGATCTTTCGATGAACGTTTAACACACAGAGCATTGAATTGGGATTCAAAGGTTAACCTTTCTACCTTCAGTAGATTCTCACTTTGTGCAACCGTCTTCGAATATCATTGATGGTTAACAGCCTCACTACAACTCCGAAAATTACCTATCAAAATTAATCACAAGTGAGCATACAGTAGTTATGTAAATCCAGTCAGTTCGTGATTTAAGCTAAGAAAGATAGTTGATGTTTTGGTAAATCATTATCAAGTATCTATTCACTGTTAATACACTGTCATGTACAATTAGTTGTCTGACGTTGTACCGCATTAATAATGCCATCATAATTTACTTTGAACTTTGAGGCGATGTTGGCAACCACATGTATGCTAACTTTTCAGATTTCTATTATTTCAAATCTTCATTCGCAACTACACCATACATGTTAATGCGTTATTACTTTACTGATCATTGCTAAATTGTTAATCTATCAAATGTGAGACACTATACTATACTGGATGAAATCAAAAGTTGGAACAAAATTACAGAATCTCTTAGTAAAATCCAAGAACCATACAATAATACTTCATTTGTAAATTATCCACCAATTGTCACAGACTTTGTTGTTCCTTCATTTTCATATCAATCATTTTTTGTTCTCGTTCTCTTCTATTTGATCTTCTCAATCTTCTGTTACCAAACATTCCACTTTTGATTGGTGATACATACTACTTATATCTGTTGACATCAGTAGCACATACCATATTATATGTATATATTTTTGAATTAAAAAATGGACTTTCTCTTATTCACATGATTGGTTACTGAATTAGGAACATTGATCACAGAGTTTGTTAATGAACATCTCACAATTTGCATTTCAGATCAATGATCAATTTTTCAGCCAGTAATACGGACTCACAGCAGTCGATCGTAATAATGATTGACAAATCTTAATTCTTATTAGTCCGTAAAAACAGAACTTCAAAATTATATCACAACTGATGGATTTGTTTAAATTCTTTTTGTTATATCCTAGTGAAGATTAAATTATGGGTAATTTCTGAGGACTATTAATGGACTAATGCCGTACGTATATACCTGCAGCAATGCAGCAATTTGGATGACTCTTCGGATCTCGCACGTTGTACGAGTATCCCATGTACCTAAATAAATGGTTGCTCTGGTTGTCAGAAGGGGTATCGGTCTCGCGACTTCCGAAGGAATTCGGCTTTCATCATGAGGCGTCATAACTCTTCTAAATGAAGACCTTCTGACTCCCAGGGCACAGTTTAAAAGGTTTGAATAATTTTTTTCTGGTTAGCGTTTTTTCAGCGAGTTAGTATTCTTTGGGATGGTGTCGCTAACCCTATGCCCAAATCTCTTCTCTTATCCAGGCTTGGGACCGGCAGTACCCCCCGGAAGGACTCCAGGCGGATTTGGACGTATATACCTATTGTATGTATATTTACATTCCTCTTATCATAAACTTTAATTTAACCTACTGGTTTCTGTGATATGACTATTCTGGAATTATTCTCAATCTATTAGTCATAGTTTTTTGTAATCACAGCCGCTTTTTGACTTGATCTTGTACAAATGTTATTTTATGTTTTATGGTGTGATATTTTCCGATTTTGATTGTATATAAACCAAGTATATCTGAAATAAATGATTCTATATAATGTATGCTGATAATCGCATTCTAAACCGAATCGTCTGGTTTAGACGAAAAGCTGCTATCTCAATAAACAATAAGAAATCTAGGCTGCTCGTACTGGTTTATACGTCATTGGTTCGGTCAATAAGTTTGTGACTCTAAATGGCGATCGCATCGCGTGATATAATAATAGGACACAAGAATCACAAGTTATAACACTTTTAGGTCATTTATAATAGCGTTAGAAAAAATTCACTCAAATTTCAACTACCATACTGGTATATAGTGAACTGAATTAGTTGAAGTTAGAAATATGTACTCAATGTTATGGTGGTCATGAATTCGTTCCGAAACCTGGATGACCTGAGTTTGGTATTATTAAGTGAAATTTTAAGGATGTTTTTTGTAAAGGTAAACAATCAAGGTGTAGTGTATACGCTCATTTCTCTTAGTATGACCTTAAGATAGCCAATCTCTGACTAATTGTATCCAAAGAGCAATAGATTCTTGTCATCGGATAATTTATTATAGGAAGGGTTTCATTATCTAATCTAATTATTGAGTTACAGGCAATGTTGCCTGTAGAACTAATTACTTTCCATTTATCCAATAACACAATAATCTCCAAATCAATGACTGAGTGATAATGAATCATGACGAGTCATTCCTAATGTTTGTTACCCTCCGAGCTCCTTACAGTCAGTAGATAACTTTTGAAGATCGTGATACCAATCGAAGCATAATTACTATCTCAAAGCATACGTTGTCGGATCTCGGCATTACTTACACAGTGTTCCAATCCGATGTGAGTAATCCTTCAGCAATAACAAATCCAAAACAAAGAGTTACCGAAAATAACAAGCTCAAAGTGATAAGGTCTTATAATTACTCACCTACTTACTTAAGCCTGTTATTCCCAATGGAGCATAGGCCGCCGATCAGCATTCTCCAACCCAACTCTGCCCTGGGCCTTCCTTTCTAGTTCCATACAATTCTTGTTCATGCTTCTCATGTCTATCTCCATTTCTCGACGTAATGTATTTTTTAGTCTTCATCTTCTCCTTTGGCCTTCAGGATTATATATGAGGGATTGTCTTGTGACGCAGTTCGGTGCTTTCCTCAATATGTGTCTCATTCACTTCCAGCGCTTCTTTCTGATTTCTTCCTCCACTGGGGTCTGGTTTATTCTTTCCCACGGTAGGTTGTTGCTAATAGTGTCTGGCCAACGGATCCGAAGTGTTTTGCATAGACAACTGTTAATAAACACTTGTATTTTCTGGATAATGGCTTTCGTAGTTGTCCAAGTTTGTGTCCCATACAGTAGAACTGTCTTGACATTTGTACTGAGAATCCTGACCATGTTGTTGGTTGAAAGTTGCTTTGAGTTCCAGATGTTCCTCAGTTGTAAATATTCTGTTCTTGCTTTGCAGATCCGCGCCTTCACATCTGCATCAGATCCACAGTGTCCATCAATGATGCTGCTCAGATATGTGAAGGTTTTTACATCTTCCAAATCTTCTCCGTCAATTGTGATTGGATTGGTGCATGCTGTGTTGTATCGGAGAATCTTGCTTTTCCCTTTGTGCATATTGAGACCTACTGCTCCTGAGGCTTCTGCTACACTGTTCGTCTTCTCCTGCATTTGTTGTTGCGTTTGGGATCGAAGGTCCAGATCATCTGCGGAGTCTAGATCGTCCAACTGCATCTCAGATGTCCATTGTATCCCGTGTTTCCCTTCAGATGTTGACATCTCCATGATCCAGTCGATCAGCAGGAGAAAGAGAAAGGGTGAGAGTAAGCAACCTTGCCTGACTATCTTCTGAGGCACGCCGTAGTGTCGAAGACGTTTCCATAGTGTTGTTCTGTCCAATCTATCAAATGCTTTCTCGTAGTCAGGGTTTTATAATTAGTGAACAGAATTCCTGTCACGACTGAGTTGTCTAAATGTTTCAACACTACAAATAAAAGAATATCATAAAAACGACAAGTTATTAAACTGTCCTAAGAGAAAATAAATTACTATTCTAAGTATAATATAATTTTTTTTCTTTGATTATCATCAAACACTTAACGTCAAGTCGTCTAGGGTATTTTGCTATAGATTGATGCTTTCCAGATATGTGTACAATCTTAGTTTCACCTAGAATATCTTTTATAAGATTCTCCTTTCCTAATGAGAAGTATATTCATGGCCTAATAATTTAGCTATGTAAAGTATAAACAAACAATTATGATTATGCTCCTGCTTTAACTCTACTCCCAGTTTGATCAGTCAAAACTCACGATTCATTTGTTTTTGTCTTACTTTGGAGAATTTAGCATATTGGTCATACCATATTGCATTTAAGGAATCATAAGCGATCACATACAGATCTAAGTTAGTACATACGCATTCATAAATATGCATTTGTATTACCTACTCATTCATAATTACACAAATTTACTAATATACAGCACATGTTTTCCTATGTATTAAGCTATTTTTGTATACACATGAATATATATATGAAGTAGAAGACAGTTATTGGATTTATACCACATAGCTTTGCATGACAAATGGGATGGTTAAAGGCAAGTAGACCACATAACCTCTCTGCTCATGCGTAAAAACAGAAGAGTCATCCCTCCCACAGTAAACGTAATTAGATAGTTCAGATTACCGAAAGATGAAAATATATAGACCACATTGTATCTTACTGCGCTGATATCCTTATCTATGAAAATAGATTATAAATATTTAGGTAAGGATTTTTTGAATACTCACCTAGTGAATATAGTAGATGAGTCTATAATTCCAGGCGACTCGTCCGATTACGTGAGGATTAAATCCCACTGTAGACAATACAAGCCCACGAGCACATTCAATACTCTATCATCTACAAAACGCTTCAACACACCCACCGGATAGCGCATAATACTCAAATATAATAAAGAACGGATATCCTAACCAAAAACACATCGTCTAGTAGGAGCCTGGAAACATGTGTGAGGTGAGTAGCGAGTCTATGCATATCAAGCTGGCCATAATCTTTTGTATAATATAATGTAAGAATTCATCACAGTTTTGTGCAATCAGACATTCCTTTATAAAACCCATGCTAGTAAAATTTATAACAATTAATCACTTTACTCTCGTCGACTGGATTATGAAGACCTCCACATCTGAGAGAAAACACGGCATACAATGGACAGCTCAGAACCAATTAGACGATTTGGACTTCGCAGATGACCTAGCCCTCCTATCGCATACACACGAACAAATGCAGATAAAGACAGCCAGTGTAGCAGCAGTCTCTCCATCAGTAGGCCTCAACATACACAAGGGGAAAACCAAGGTCCTCAAATTCAAAGCGGAGAACAACAATCCAATGACACTTGATGGTGAAACTCTGGAAGATGTAGAACCCTTCACATATCTGGGAAGCATCATCCATGAACAAGGAGGATCAGGTGCAAACGTAAACGCGAGTATTGGCAAAGCCATGACCACATTCCTACAATTGAAGAACATATGAAACTCAAAATCACTCTGTCAACCAATATCAAAGTGAGAACCTTCAATACGAATGTCAAGGCAGTTCTACTGTACGGAGCTGGAACTTGGAGAGCTACTACAACCATTATCGAGAAGGTACAAGTATTTATAAATAACGGTTTACGCAAAATAATCAACATCGATTGTCCGGATACCATCAGCAACAACCTACTGAAATAGAGAACTAACCAGCTTCCATTTGAAAAGGTGATGGAAATGGATAGGATATACATTGAGGAAATCATCAAACTGCACCACAAGGCAAGCCTCAACTTGAAATCCTGAAGGTAAGCGGAAAAGAGGAAGGCCAAAGAACACATTACGTCGGGAAATGGAAGCAGATATAAAAGGGATGAATAACAACTGGAAAGAACTGAAAGGATTTCCCAGGACATGGTTGGATGGAGAATGCTGGTAAGAGGCCTATGCTCCTTCACGAGGAGTAACAGGCGTAAGTAAGTTATCACGTTACTCACTATTACAGTTTATCTACTATAAATACTGAGAAAAATGGCTCTTTACTATCGTGATTACATCTTTTAGCAAACAAGCAGAGATGGATGATAGTTAGCTGCGCATTTTCATGTCAATTACGTCCCGTTTCCGTTCTTTCCTAATCGATCTTCTGCTGAAATATATTCTACGCCTGACTATCGTTATATACTACTTATATAGATATAAGTAACCCACACCTCAAAGGGTGAGTTTTAAGTTTTTAAAATTAGATGTTATCTCATTTAGTCATTCCAAATTTATGAGAATATATGGAAATGAATTACATAAGAGTTGGATAGATCAAATAATGGTAGAATAAGAAAGCGAAGATAAAAATTTGTACAAAATAAATCAGGTTTTTTTAATAACTGAAAAGAAGATAGATATTAGAAAATGGAAATGTTTATGACAACTTTAATGTCTGACCCACAAGGCAATGGAGCATCGTGAGGAGATGCAGTCCCATGGTGACCGGTAACCAGTGATTTGTTCATACGCCATCTGTTTCTTTCAGTATACTGAAGTTCATGTGCACCATTAGTTTGGAATCCGTTTAAAGCGCCGGCCATTCGCTTTTCGTCCTCTCATTTTCGTAAACAACACCCCCGCCACGAGAAGGCAGTGTGTAGAACTTCCCTGACCGTGTGAGAGCATTTGGAGAGAGAGGGTGGGCCCACCCCACTCTCGGTCACACCAGGACATTTGGGGGCTCCTGACAACTAATTATACATTCCAACGTAATACATTCCTATTTAGGTCTCCATCATAAAGAAAAAAGCAACATTCTCTTTGTAAGATATACTTTACTACTCTTTTAAACTGATCTATTACATTCTTTCAATCAGCTGACAGCATAAGTGAATAAACATTTTATAAAAATCGATCTAATTTATGTAAATCAGTGAATAGATTATAGTGGAAGCATGAATAATTAAACAAGTTGTTTAATATAATCTTGGGTGTGGATCATTGTTTCATTATTTCATCAATCTTATTCTAATATTTTCTTTTCCTCTAATCTAATCCCATTACCCATATAACAATATATTATTGATTGATTTCTTTGAAGGTGGATGTTGTCAAGATTATTGTATGATTGTTTTTTTTGGAAAGATTTCATTTCATATTCTTAATTAAACATTGATACAAATATCAGTATTTTCCTAAGGAATAATCAGCTGGTCTATGGTTGATATAGTTGGGTATGATACGTTAAAAGATGATAAGTAAGATGCCTTGAAGCTTAGCTTTTGTTTAGTAGGGAATTAGCACAAAGATACATCTACGACCTTTAGGATTCACGCTTGGATAAACAAATATCAAGGTTATAGACTTCAGTTATGATGCTTAATTAAGAACATAAAAACAGTTAATTGTTCAACCTGAATCATATCAAAATATAAATATATCGAAATACTCATATTTAACGCTTCTTTTTATGGGTTAGAACTGGCTTCATACCCTAATTTATTTATTTATTTATGTATTTGAACACATAAATATTGGTACAAGCAGGCACCAGATACATATGCGCCACATCATTTCATTTTAATTGTGTGAGGGCAATGATACTTTCTGGGTGCCCAAACTGAGACAGGTGGTTTTCTTAGAAAACTACACTCAGGGCCTTCGACCTAAATGTCTGAACCACAAGGTAATGTAGCATCGTGAGGAGATGTAGTCACATGGTAGCCGGTGACCAACAATTAGCTTGTATGCCATTTGTTCTCTGAGGATATTTCAGCCCATGCATGCCATTGGTTTGGAATAAGGGTTTTCCAACTTTCCTAGGAGTTACCTCCATATTCACCAACCTGATTAAATCGCCGGATATTCGCTTTTCGTCCTCTCAATTTCGCAAACAACACCGAGAATGCAGTGAGTAGGACTTCTTTGGAAGAGTCTATATACACGTGACTGTGTGAGAGCATTTTAGAGAGGGAGGGCGGTCCCTCCCCACTCTCCTATGTACTGGGACATTTCGGGGCATATCCGAATACTGTTGATTTATAGACTTACTACAAATAGATATTTTGATTAGATTACCGTATATTCATTTACATAGTTTAACTATCAGTTTACTTTGAAATATATCTAAAATTATTGACCAGATCAGCATATCATTAACGTAATTAATTGTGAAGTAGATAATTGTTTAGCATATATTACCTCTTGCTTACGTTAACGGCGAGACTATAATTTATGGACGAGCCAATCAGATTTAGGATAACAGGTCTTGGATTTTGGCGCACAATTCACTCACCCATTTTTCCAAATAGCGTTTCGACATTTTAACTGATGTCAGTTTGTGGTGAAAAATCGTAAATCTAATTCGTAACCCTAACTATAAACTGTAAATTATAATCATTATTCGTTAAACTGCTTTATAACCCTCATTGCGCCCTAGTAAGTAGGTAGACAATCTCAAGGTCACTTTGGTGTCGTTCAAAGGTTGTCCATAAATTACACTCTCACCATATTAACTAATGAGACAGTTTCATATGTCTGTGCATGATGCTACTGATGAGATGTCGTGATATATGCTACTTATGCTGATAGATATAAGTAGTATGTAGCCGTATCAGAGGTGGAATGCCTAACATCAGAAGATTAAAATGAAGAGAATAGGAAAGAAATAAGAGAGCAATTGAAATAACAACATAATTCAAGGAATAAAGTACAACGCAAAGAACATGTGAAAATGATATATTTAATGTAAAATTTTCATATTTTACTAAGACAGTGTGTAATTTTACGTTAAATTGAAAGTGATTTACCCACTAATCTTCGTTCACTACAATTGTAATTCAGTAGTATGTACTATTTCACGTCTTAACAAGAATACTATTTTATTTTGTTAAAAGAGTCTTAAGGAGGTTGTTCTGTTTTTCAGTTTGTTCAGCAACTGGATGTTGATTGATAAGTCTTGCTAATTGGATGCTACATTCGGTTCCTAAGCTATTCTCGTAAACCACAAGCTAGAACTACACAGCAATCTGAACACGAGAGAAAAAGTGCAAAATACTCTAAAGGTTTCCTCCATCCTCCATCTAAAGGTTTGTTTTAGTATAGAGAATATAGGGTTTTTATAGTATTTTAGATGTTCCAGGGTTTCCCGAAACTTCTGGAATGCTACTAAATATAGCAGCAGTATAGTAATCATCCAATGAGAAACTCTACATGTGACTTTTCACTTCCTTGATATTTCTGGTTAAATTTCTAGTGAACGTTGATTGGAAAAAAGGCTTCTTTGTGTTTCCTGAGCCTTGCTTGACTCTAACAAGAAGTTTTCTGGATCACTCCAACATTGATGAATTATTAATCTGAAATAATTTCCTGTTAAAACTTCTAGTTCAGCCTAATTTACATTCTTTTTTTACAGTTTTTTTGTTGTTGTGTATAGTTTCTGATTCCTTCAGATGTTTTAGTTATTTAAATGCACACGATAAGCTTTCAAAACCACACATTAATACAATAGACTTTCTTGATTCTTTCACATGATTTATGCACTACAAAAACAAGTGAACTATGTGAGCTAGTACTAGAGTTCCTCAAAAATATATTCTATTGGAAATCAGTTTATTTATTGTGTGAATTGGTGGATCCAGATTGATGACACTATCAAAACTTATTTACTTAATACTATTACGCATCGCCGAGGGGAATAGTCCTACCACCAGCACTGTGCATCCAATTCCGACCTGGTTAATCCTTTTCAATTGTTTCCAGATGTTATTCAGCATTTTCATGTCTGCTTCCAATTGTCTATACAGTGTGTTCTTTGATCTTCCGCTTTGTCGTTTCCCTTCAAGACTCCAAGTTAGGGATTGACTCGTGATGCAGTTTGGTGATTTCCGTAATGTATTTCTCATCCAATTCCAACGTCCCTTCAGTTGGAAGTTGATTTGTTCTCTCCCTGAGTAGGCCGCTAAGGATGGTATCCGACTATCATAACACCTATGAAATATATAAAAGAATATTAAAAATTCTACAAAGTTGTTTAAACAAATGAACATTATTATCGATATGAATTAAGATTGGAAATCATACATTTCCGTCAATTGATTTATGAAATGATAGGATAGCAATTTGATTATCAAAGCTTTATTCCTATTTTTTACATTAATTCAGAGAAGAAACCTTCACAAGATACTGAAAAATAATGATTCATATGCTAGTTTATCCATCTTCTTTTCAATGCAGTATCTTGCATTTCCGGATATAAGAGACTGTAATGGTAACTTAGTGATCCCTTTACTTAGCATTATTTTGCTTTATTAAAGTCAGTCAGTTATCAAATGGCATACAAGTTATCTTATACTGATAATTATCATGTGCTCACTAATAACTAGCTTGAAAATGGATTTCCTGGAGTTCTAGTGAGAAACTGTGACCAATGGAGTTCAACCGTGTCTGGTGTGAGGCAATTACTTACTGAAGGCAACGGAGGATGGTCGCGCTATTTTGTGGATTGGTTGAAATTAGACATCAACACCGTTGGATACTGGACAGCTCAGTGGTCTAGAGGTTAAATGTCCACACGTGAAACTAACAAGTCATGGGTTCAAATCACTCGAGGCAGGATCATGGATGCACACTGCTAAGGAGTTCCATCTTATGATGAAATGGTTATCCAGTGTTTCCAAATTTTCCATGATAATCTAACATCAATTATTTCATGATCTCAACTATTGAAATTACTACAATATCCATAAAAACCCCCATTTCTGATACCTTTTTTTCACTTAAGTATTGTGATAAACTGTAATATTCTTTACCATAAATGATAATCTATAATGACCTTGGATAAACATTCTATTTTTTATATTGTTTATAAAAGAAACTAAAAGAAAGATGACCATTTCAAGGTTATTGGAATATTTAAAAAAAACATTAAGAAAACAATACAAACTATTGAGAAACATTAAATACACTTAGTTTTTAATCCCTTTCAAACATATTAGGTGTGGTCAATTGATTGATACGGATAATAGCAGTGAGAGACCGTGAGTGAGTGTGTGTTTGTGTGGAAATCAAAGGTAGAGAGTTGCAACGTGACTCTATATTAATTACTACATATATGAACAATGCATTATTATTATTATTATTATTATTATTATTATTATTATTATTATTATTATTATTATTAGTAGTAGTAGTAGTAGTAGTAGTAGTAGTAGTAGTAGTAGTACTTTAGTTATTATCATTGACAATTATAGATTATAATGTACACTTAATGATACACTAACAATAATACTCAAAAAAATCTATTAAATGTGAAAATAAATAAAAAAAATTGGTTTATAGTTGAATTCATGAGTCCATTGAAGTTAGACCACTATAGAAAACATGAAGTTAAACATTAACACCGTTGGATACTGGTTAGTTCATTGATCTAGAGGTTAAACGTTTGTGCACAAAAATGATAGGTCATGGGTTTGAATCTCACGAGACGGGATCGTAAATATGTACTGCTGTGAAGTCCTATACTAGGACGAAACAGTCATCCAGTACTTTCACGTTTCCCATAGTGACCTAGCTTCAATTAACTCATGAATTCAATTATAAAATTACTAAAATCTTCATAAAACCCCTTTCTGATAAAAAATGTATTCATCTAAAAGTAACTACTAATGAATAAATTTTTATTATTTTTAAATACTGTGACAGAGAAGTTTGTTTTGTCATACTGTATATATTGTACTTAAAAGGATATTTATGGTATATTTACGAACTAATGATTCATTTTGACTTGATTCCTTGTTTGTTACGAATTTCGTATACAATACATTCGTTTGTGTTCATCTAGTTTTGTCTAACTAAAATTCGATTGTTTTGAGAATCCACGAACCCGCCCCCCCGCGAGATTCGAACCCAAGACCAACCACTCTCGTGCGCGAGCGCTTAAAATCTAGGCCGATGAGCCGGTCAGCATCCAACGGTGTTAATGTCTAACTTTAATTAATCCATGAAATTGTGCGACACATCCACCATTGTCATCAGTGATTTACTATCTCACAACAGACTCGGTTGAACTCCACTGGTCAATGCTTCTCACTAGAACTCCAGGAAATACCTGTTGAAGCCAGTCACTAGTGAGCATATGTTGATTAGTATCAGATATACAATTAGATTTTTTTAATATCGCATATTTCTATTTGAGCTCTTGAATTCAATCAACGCTAAGGAATAGACAAACACAGTATTAACTTCTAATCAGTCATCAGTGACCGAAATAGCCTATTTTTAGAGTCATTGACTAAAATACTAGGTAAAGTCGGCCTATATACTAAGAGAAATATCAGTGTTCTCAAGCTTGAAAGTGTGTCTCACTGATGAATGTTGGCTATCACGATACCTAATTCTAGGGCGTTCTATAGAGATTGCTTCTAACTACCCAACAGCTATCTTGAAGACGAGACTCTTATTTATGGACGTACCAATCAGAAGTGTTTTAGAGATTTCAAGGTCACGGCACTAACTTCAGTGCTTAATTCTGACGTATGATCGGTTGAGCGGCTATAACAAATAAAAAGGCGAGACTATAATTTGTGGACGAATCAATCAGGTATAAGATAACAGATCTCAGATTTAGGCGCGAAAGCCTTTCATCCATTCGGCTAAACAGATTTCCGGCATTATAGCTGATGTCAGTTAGTGATGAAAGCTCTAATATATAGTTCCTAACTAAGGCAAACTATGACAATTATTGCGAACTGGATAATAAAAGCACTAGTAACACTGGCTGCAGACAGGTACTACAGTATATACGGATGACTGGAGAGCGTAAAGCCTCCTTCATAGGCTTGATTATGTGCATTGTGTCATTATCCACAAGTAACATTTTGTACACTCAACAATCGGAGTGCACATAAACAATATTGAAGCTATGTGGTCGAAGCTGAAATAGTTTTTGAGACTTTATCATGGCTCCAGAGGTCGATTATTCCGTAGCTATTTGAATGATTTCCTCTACTGCATGCATTACGATTTTAGAACCTCTGAACCTCTTCCTAACTTTGACAAGTTTTTGAACCACGTATAAGAAGTGTATCCACCTTATTTCTTTGGTTTTGTATAATATATTTTTACTCTATACTAACTGTTTGCTGATTGGTTAGTATTTCTCAAAGTCACTTAAGATTCATTCAAAGGTCTCCCATAAATTATAGTCTTGCCATCTTGAATAACAAAATTATTTGTTTTTTACATCCTGAAAATAATTGGGAAAAACACACCAAGTTACAGAGATTATCAAGTTGATGACATTACATAGATGATAATAGTATTAATGATATGAGCTTCCTAGGAATCGAAATACATAAGTTATGTAAGTATAACTCTGATGGCCTGCTTGAATATCTGGGTTACCTGATCCTGACATCAAATATATCTCAACCATTTATCTGTCTTTTGTTTGTTTTAACACATCATTATATCTATTAATCACATAACCTAATTAGGCGCGTTTATGAAAAGTTTACGATCTTTCTCCGTACAACTTACAAAAAAAGTACAATAAGACATTGTAGTGGATGTCAATATACATTGAAAAGAAAGATCATTGTTCAGATACCGATTCCTAAACTGCTAACATCTAACTGGTGATCACTCAATATTTACCGTCAGAACAGATGAAGAAATAAGGAAAAGAAACTTGTTGAAATACTTTGTGCTGAGGATTATATATTGTAAATAAAGCCATTAACAATAATAATAATAATAAGCCAGATTGAAAACAAGAGCCATCACACTGATATCACTAAGACACATGAGATTTATATATATTCAATGACGGTATTAATATAGTTCAGGGTATAGAATATCACGTGCAATTGAGTTTGTTCTCATTTAATTCGGTTAAGCCCTTTCTATTAACTTATTTAACGGCTAGAGTCATCCGTACCATAACAACTTATTGTACCTTTATTATTGTTGTGCCTTTATGAAATATGTATGCTTGAACATTACTGACCGCCTACGCATATATTCATTCTTCTAGCTTTAATATTAGCTGCTTAACTGATTCGATGATCTATTCATTTCCCTATATATATATATACATGTACATTTAAACCTGCACATTCTACACTCTCGATTCGCTGACTCACACACTCGCCTCTTTGCTTTGTGGTCTGAGTTTTCTGCTAATAAAACTCTAGTCGCTGCTTCTCTTTGCCTTTTGATTTCAAACACCGTTGAGGACTATATGATAACGGTTACGAGGGTAATTGGATAACGAAGCACAGCCACTACAAGGGTGTTATCACTTCTTAGAACAAACTATAAATAATAATCAGTTCAAAATACATTTATTAGTAGATATTAATACTGATGTATGGGCGAGGAAATTACTGATTGGCTGTTTGCTTGGTCAGACTTGTAGATAGTCTGACAGGTACTAGATGAGTTTTATATTCTCCTACACTTACTATTATTCAATTGTTGTCGGTTTATTGGCATGGAAATATATTTATGTTCTAGTAAGTCTAGACACGTGTTCTTGATCTCAGGTGTTTTGATGTCCTGTAGAATAAACACTAGAAGGGGATCTAGTACAGAAATCTGTCTAAGAGAAATTAACGTCACATTCTTGTAGACAGGGAAAACTGAGCGTTCTAACAAATATTAATTTACTACGTAAATGAAGCTTTACTCTAGGGTTATGTCGATTGTTAATATGTATTCGTAAAAGTGAGTGTAATTAGTGAACAGCCAGGTACTTAACCTACTGAATACTAAGTTTGTTATATCCGATCTATGTAAAACAAGCATTAAAACCCTGGTAGCACCAAACGACCGTTTTGTCCTAATATGAGACTTCTCAGAAACGTGCACGCACGACTTTTCGACAAAAGATTGAATTCAGGACCTTCGGTCTCGTTTACTAATACTTAGCCTTCTGAATTCAACAACCTCCATCATTGCATACCGAAAGTACTAATATTTACACATTCATATATATTTATAAATATTTTTCGTAGGTACGCATTTATGCATTTATGTCGAGTATCGTCGAATATAATCATCAACTTAAACGAATTAGTTGATAATGAAATTTAATAAGTCAAATAACGAGACCGGAATTTCGAATACATATAATTTGTACATGAAGCGAATGGAATAGAGAGAAGAGAAACGATGCACATTGGAGATGTTGGGTAAGCCAACTCCAATTAATCACGCGGTGATCAATAATTATACTTACAAAAAATAAGTTACACAAATGTGATAAATAGGATGAGAAGTATACAAACATATATGGTCATATAGAAAGAGTCAAGATCGATAAGCGAATAATAAACACGATCAAAATATGGATAAAAAAGAATATGTAAATTGGCCTGCCTCGAAGAGAGAATGAGGAGTATGAACTTGACATGTCAACCCACATAATAATACACTGAGAACACCACTACCACCACCACATATAATACAAACACTAACACTGATCGTCATTCATCGTTCACTCAAATGAGCAGCACATCCATTCAACACTACTCACTACTCACTTCGACTGAAGCATCAACAGTCAGTGTTCCATTCACGTGTACACGCACACAACCGACCAGTGTGTGGAAATTGAGGAGAAGTCAGAGATTTGATTTGAATAAGCACATTTATTATAATGAGAGAAGGAAGATATGATTGAACATGTGAGTGGTTGGAAGGTCTATGTGTGAAGAGCAAGATGGGAAAGGGATTGTGTATTTAGTGGACTGTGTATGTAGTTGACTGGCCGTCTGTCTAGTCAAGCAGAAACTTGACATGAGTTGTAGCAGTAGACATCTGGTTACTTGTCTCTACAGTGTCCAAACACACAGTGTCCACTGCAGCAATCCTCACCTCGTACACATTGTTCTTTCGACTGCAAACACCGTCCTCTGACACACACTCCTTCTCGTGGATTGATCAGCTTGCAGCTGTGTGGTGGACAACACTTCCTATGTCCGGCACCATCACAATACTCTCCCACTCCAAAACACATTCCGTTCTCAGCTGAAATCTCCGCTGAAACATCGCAACAACAACATTAACAACAACAACACTTCTATATTATTATTCACTCAACAATATTTATCACAATCGAAATCACAATCACAATCACGATAACGATAACGATCACAAACGATATCGCTCACACTTCTTTGCCTACTACAAACAATCAGTCACACAGCCAACACTACCATTTACACCATTCTACTCCCAATCCAACCGTCGTTTCCACCACCAACACAGTCACCACAACAACAAAATCATCAACCAACACTGTCGGTTGTACCACTTCTACCACAAATTCACGAAACTCAACCACCAATATCATCACCAATACTGACACTCCAACTACAAACAACAATACAAACACCACAAACAATCATTCCACTATCTCTGCCTCGCCCAACACTAACAACACCATCATCAACATCATCAATGCAACTACTACCACCCTTTCAACAATAACACTCGATCTTCAAGGACTACATCACCACCAGTTCAAATACCACTACAATCGTCGACAGCAATACACACGCGCACACACACACACACAATATTAGAATCACAAATATTCCAAACAATCCAGTCATTCACTTCATTCACTGTCGTCACTCACCGTGAACACCGTAGATGCTGAGAAACGCGAACAAACACAAGATCACACACTGTCGCATCACTACTCACTTCGAGTCAATGCAAATTCAATGCTGTCAAGCACTCGGATCGAGTCACACAGACACCGACCACATCCACCAGTATTTATACTAACCATCTCTCACAACCTTTCTCAACCACCCTCAACACAATCCATGCATGTGATCCTTAATCACTATAATCCAACCAAACACCACGTGACTGATTCACACAGTGATTGAGTGGATGCGTTAATTCCGTCGACAATTCATTCTTCACGTTCAACTAACACGAACACGCGAAACGACTGACGCAAACACGCACATACACACACAGATACGTGAACAGTCTATCGTCTCATGATGATATTATGGCTCAAACACGCACACGTGAGTGACATTGTGGCAGATTTGTGTCTTGGAATTCATCTCTAGTGATGCCCATTGATTTGACTCTGTTCAATCTTCAATTCTTATATATTGGTTTGTTAAATTGTCTCATTAAACACTGAGTAGCATGTTCAAACCCAAAATGCGTTTTCAGCTCATTCCGAATGATACAATTCATGATCGTCTATGTAATTCATTTTCAATGCGTTTTTATGTGATTGCAGTTTTATTCACTCATTGCAATCTCTTCGTTGTATTTTTGTGAGACTGTTCCTGTTTATTTGTCGTAAGCACATTTTGGTTGATGTCGTTGTCTCCAAACATTCTATGCGTCTCACTGTGATGTTTTCATGCATATTCCAATGGAGGAAGTGTTTTGCAGTTCTCTGAGTCAAATTTCCCGATCACCATGCAATTCGCTAGCGCTACACATTCCTTTCATTGTGGCTAGGTGTGGTTTGTGTTTTCGGAATAATGTAGGATCACGCATTTCGTTTTTGCATTCAACATACATCAGATCGGAAAATTTACGTAGGATGGGTATTCAGTTATTGCATTGATGTTGAATTTCACTAATTGGTTGTGATATCTGTAATATTAATGCGAGCATTATGTAAGTGTGTTCTGCCGTTTGATTCTATAATTCAGTTGACTGCATTACTCAGTGAGTTATACTTGCGTCAACATTTATACGACTGGTATGCAGTTTACCATTTCGAATTCGCATATTTGAATGAAAAGTGATAGAACGAGTATAGAGTCATTACGCTGAGTGGTAGTTGGTCAATAAATATGTTAAAGGTGTTAGGGCAAGACGTACTTATAAGAAAGAATATCATACTGATCAACTGTACAATAGTTCTGAAAGTGGTTCGGATATTCAGGATTCGACGACAGCTTCGTCTTGACAAACCTTGTAATTGAACATCTTAGACCCAGTCCAATGAGATACCAGGAACGAAGGAGTCTGAGTAATTTTTTTGTAAAATTGTCGGTATGTCGATAAGCGTGTAATCTGGACTGAGCAGTTGTTGGAAGAGATGCGTAGCATCACATACTCAATGCCGGTCTGGTGCGGATGCGTTACCTAGCGCTTTCAGCTAGATCTTGTCTAGTGAAATCGATGAGGCCAACGTCAACGTTAATTAATTCATTAATTTATATTCTGAAAATAATAATTACAGAATTCACGCCAGTTTACAGGCATGATCAATTTGATATAAGTAATAACGTTAAACGTGCAGAAAATAAACATGTGATAAAAGAATGTTTTTAGTATACTAGTTCACTAGTTGTTTAAGTAGTACATATATTACAGCGATCCAAAGCATTATCCGGGAATTTTTAATATTTCTTAAATGAACAGCCTGTTGATTTATGAACGGTGTAATTAAGGTCAATTCGTGTGCCAGATCGAATTAATGATAATTATCTACAACTAGATAAATGAAAACGAAAACAGAGAGCACGGAACAACAAAAAAGTAATTACCAAAATATATTAATCAGGTCTACCTAAATGCGCGTGTCATGTGACACAGTGATATACTGTTCGTGTTATTCAAATTAGTTAAAGTTTCTAGGGGCAGTGTTGACATATTGACAGCAAGTGGGTGGTTTTACTAAGGGGATTCACTAATAAAGATGGCTAAACATTTAGGGTTCCTAAAATATCGCTTGTGGAATGAGATACGCTTAAAGGCGCTAGACTATTCAATACATTTTCAGAAGAACAGTATGCATCGATGCAGCGAACAAATAATGGGAGTGATTTCATCGTGCGGATAGGTTGTGGTAGGTTATTCCAGAGTCTAGAAAATTTACAGGTGAAGTAATTCATATAAAGAGATGATTTAGAATGAGTTTGTTTCACTAGTGCCAAGGAATTACGTATTTTATAATGAGAGGTTTCTGCATATTGAATCGCGTGATCGGATGTAAACGATAGTTTATGAAGTAGTTTGAAGAAAAAAGATAAGATTTAGTTTGAGTCTCCTCCTCCATAAAGGGTCTAGCCTAAGTTTATTACATCTAGAATTATAAGTTAAGGTACAATCAGCTCCAAGAATGCGAAGTGTAAATCGTCTCTGTACTGATTCCAGCCTTAATTTATCCTTTATGAGCGCACTGCTAAGAATAAACGTGCAGTATTCCGGAACAGGTCGAGCACAAACTTTGTACATTAGAATACGTGACTCAGTGTTGTAAAGATTTCGATTTATGTAACCTATTAGAC
Source organism: Schistosoma intercalatum (assembly GCA_944470365.2). Lineage (NCBI taxonomy): Eukaryota > Metazoa > Platyhelminthes > Trematoda > Strigeidida > Schistosomatidae > Schistosoma > Schistosoma intercalatum. The sequence goes on from OX103726.1 coordinate 43,173,893, forward strand.
GTTGAGACTTAGAGGTCTGTTTTAATATATGTTCTGTAAACGACAAGTCTTGGGAATATCTAAGTCCTAAGTCTACTACTGTATGTAACCTAGGTAACACTTCTCCATTTATGGTAATGTCTAGGTTGAGTGATGTATCGCCGAAGTATAGCCATCCACATTTAGCCGTATTAAGCTCCAGTTGCCATTTTAAGCACCACTATGCTACCTTATTAAGCTCCATGCTGATGCAATTTCGTATATTTTTCAGGTCATGTGGAGAAAATGAATATACTACTTTAAGATCATCTGCATATAGAAGGGGCTTACCGATACAAAAGCTTTCACAATGAAGAGTTAATTTTAACTATTTGGTATCGATTGCTGAGAAAAGAATCAAGCCAAACAAGCAAAGGATTTTGAACCCCATAAGATGCGAGCTTGTGGTGGTCCCCAAACAAAAGGAGCTTACACAAGATATATTGATATACTAGGTTAACAATGATATACCAAAACAAATTAATGGTTAAGAAACCTAGATGTCTTTCCGTTAGTAAAAACAAAGGTAATAAAATACCGTTAGCAATACAAAAGGTATATTAAACAAAACAGACGCTAACAGTTACTATAGAATGAATGTTACTTGTTAACTGCCTCGTGAGGACAACGACCACAAACTGAGTTCACTTGATTGACAGGTGTCCCTCTGCAAGTGACTGCACCAATGACGTAATGAGGAAGACGGAGTCCAATAGTATTATACAATAGTAATCCGTGCCAAAAGTCCAACGTTGAGTCGGAAGGCCTATAATGATGTTATAATACTATTATAGTCTTCAATCAAAACGGTGGCCAATAAAACAGAAGAACAAACGGCGTAGGTAGTGTTTTATATTTTAAACCACCCGGGAGTAGAAGTGTATAGCATTCATCGAAACAATTATTATCGTCTTTTTAACAAGTGATACAGCAAAACAACAGGTATTGAATAAAATTGTGGTTACAACTAAAGTGTGACAAATTACAAAGAAAAAATGGTTTCTATTTTTGTTGTTACAAAAATCACTGAATATATGACACCATATAACTCCCCCCCTAGGGCATGCGTCAGTGAAATTATGCCCGACGTAAAACTCTAAATGCTTTGGAGGGAGGAGAAAATTACAGAACGAAAAGGGTAAACAAATGTTATTTTTAAAAAAAAATCATACGTGTATACATATTTAAGAACAAAATGTTTGTCTTGTAGTAAAGAGACTTTAATGTATATAAAAAACTTTAACAACAATACGGAGTGTATAATAATAATAATAATAATAATAATAATAATAATAATAATAATAATAATAATAGTATCATTAGTAATAACGGTAATTAAATTGAGAGTTCACCGAAAAGTGTAAATACATGTATAAATTGTGTAAACAATTAGTGATAAACTGAACGAGTCCAACGAAATCGTATGTATTTGCACAATTAATAATAAACATCATATGAAACGCATACACATGTAGAGAAAAACTTAATGAATTTATCAATATTAGTAGTACACAAGAATTTTTTTAGAAAAAAAATGCTTGCATAAAAAGAAATGTTATTAGTAACTCTGCTAATATGGATATTCAATCACATTACAGGTAATGACAGAATAAAGATTAAGTAATTAATTCAACATAACGTTTAGGAAAATGTACATGTCTTCCTGAACGAGTTGTTTTCGTAGAGGGTAAAGTGTCGGAACTAGGATTTAAATTTGTGGAAACTGTAACCTTAGAACCGTCTGTTTTACCGAATATTGATTTCGTCGGAGTTGGTGAAGAATTATTTGGAAACAGTGGAAGCTGCGTTGTGTGATCACCGCTGTCTTTAGACGGCTTTCGGCTGTCATGTGTTTCAGATTCTATAAAAGCAGGTTTTATCCGGTCGATTGAAACTGTTTCTTTTTTTCCGTTCTTATTGATTGTGAAATATTTTGATTGCCTCTCAACTACTTCATATGGTCCTTCATAAGGATGTTGTAGAGGGCGTCTTACTGAGTCAACACGAACAAATACAAATTTACACGTATTTAGATGCTTGCTAACTTGCTCTTTTAAGACAACTGGGCGAGGTGCAACAGGCTTAATGTTGTTCATATGACTCATTAGTCTTTCGCAAAAAGAAGTGGGATCCGTACATACGGGTTTGCCATGTAAAGTGAGAGAAAAATCATGTAAATGAGGGATTGGGTAGCGATCCGGTAATGTGAGGTTGTTCAATGATCTATAATCACCACAAGGTCGCCAATCTTGGTCTCGCTTGGGCACCATGTGGAGTGGGGATGCCCAGGGGCTATTTGACGGACGTATTATACCTAGCTGCATCATATGATCAAACTCAGCTTTTGCAACATTCAGTTTGTCTGGTGGTAATCGGCGTGGACGTGCCGAAGTTGGTTGACCTTTTGTGATGATCCGGTGTACTACAGAATGTTGGACAGTGTTTTCACTGTAGTCTGGTCTCGTTATTTTGGGAAATTTAGATAGAATGGTGGCGAATATGTCGTTCCCTGGGGTGTCAATTTTAATACTATGTATGTGGTAGTCCGACTGAATTCCCTGGATTTGAAGGTTCGTGCAGGAATCAATAAGTTTTCTTCTCTTAACGTCAACTAGTAGGTTGTAGAAACTGAGAAAATCTGCACCTAGTATAGGGTGACGGACATCCGCAATAATAAACACCCAGGTTAAATTCCGTCTAATTCCCAAGTCTAATGTTAGAAATTGTTCGCCAAATGTCTTTATTTCGGTTTTATTAGCTGCCCTTAGGGTATATTTTCCACTCTTAGCAATAGGTTTATTGGCTAAGGTAACTGGGATGACACTAACTTCAGCTCCAGTATCTACTAAGAATTTGTACCCTGAAGTTTTATCAAGAACGTGGAAAAGACGAGTAGGCGCACGACCAGAAACATTTGTCGCTACCATGGTTTGGTTGACACGTTTTGTTGAGGAAAATAACTTGAAAAATTTACAAGACGTAACACATTTCCTAGCTTTGTCACCATATTTTTTATGGTACCAACATATGTTGTCGTCGTTTTTGTTTCTTTTTGAGTTATCTCGATTCTTACTCCCTCGAGAACTAGAGCGAGGTCTTGTGGATGTGAAGTTGGAGATTAATAATTGTAATGCATCCAGTTTATTTTCAAGACTGGCGACAGTTCGTTCATGTTGTGCTCGTAGTTCGCCTAGTTCAGCAGTTAACGATGCTATGGTGGGAGTTTGCTTATCGTTCGAAGTTTCTAATATTGCCTGTACGTAAGGTGTAGTACAGGGTGTAACTTCTAAAATTTTATCCGCCATGCTAGCAAGACTTTCTAAATCTGATGGTTGGCTAGAGGCGCAAAGAATTTGCCTAACTACTGTTGGCAAACGTTGTAGCCAAATCTCCTTGAAGAAAGCGTCATCAAATTTATAAGGGCCAGCTAATTGTCTCATGTGTCGTAATAACTGAGACGGTGATTTGTCGCCTAGCTCACATTCGTGTAGTAATTGCTGTAATCTCTTTTCATCAGATAATGAGGTACGTTGAATAATTGCCTGCTTCAATTGATCATATGGATTAGGTGCAGGAATATTATCTATCAAATCTGACACCTCAGATGCAACTTCAGTGGGTAGTAATCCAAGCACAAAAGAGTATTTAGATGCCTGTGAGCGTATGTTGCGACGCTGAAATTGTACTTCTACTTGCGCAAACCAAATGCGAGGATTTAATCGGCTGAATGGGGGCACATTTATCAAATTTAGAGCATGTAGCTCTGCTGACATGTTATCCTGGCTAATGCCTTCAGTTTCGGATGAGTACATTACGAATATATGAAAATTTAAATACTACCAAGGGTAAAATAACGCCGTAATGTCTGTAAGTGAACTCAAAAGTAGTTGAGAGAGAAAAAAAAATTTTACGGGCTCACCAAATTTGTGGTGGTCCCCAAACAAAAGGAGCTTACACAAGATATATTGATATACTAGGTTAACAATGATATACCAAAACAAATTAATGGTTAAGAAACCTAGATGTCTTTCCGTTAGTAAAAACAAAGGTAATAAAATACCGTTAGCAATACAAAAGGTATATTAAACAAAACAGACGCTAACAGTTACTATAGAATGAATGTTACTTGTTAACTGCCTCGTGAGGACAACGACCACAAACTGAGTTCACTTGATTGACAGGTGTCCCTCTGCAAGTGACTGCACCAATGACGTAATGAGGAAGACGGAGTCCAATAGTATTATACAATAGTAATCCGTGCCAAAAGTCCAACGTTGAGTCGGAAGGCCTATAATGATGTTATAATACTATTATAGTCTTCAATCAAAACGGTGGCCAATAAAACAGAAGAACAAACGGCGTAGGTAGTGTTTTATATTTTAAACCACCCGGGAGTAGAAGTGTATAGCATTCATCGAAACAATTATTATCGTCTTTTTAACAAGTGATACAGCAAAACAACAGGTATTGAATAAAATTGTGGTTACAACTAAAGTGTGACAAATTACAAAGAAAAAATGGTTTCTATTTTTGTTGTTACAAAAATCACTGAATATATGACACCATAAGCTTACCTATAAGAAGTTGGTGGCTAACCATGTCAAAGGCTTTAGAAATGTACAGATATAGCACTAAGACTAGAAAACCCTGGCTACGTAGAAAATAAACTAAATTAAAGAAGTCAAAATGACATGTCATGCAAGAATGATTTTTAAGAAATCCATGTTGAGTATCATTGATAAATTTTCCAGCAAGTAAATAGTTGGAAAGTTCATCACTGATAATTTTTTCCATAATCCTAGAAATAACTGGAGTAATATTTATTGGCCGGTAATTGTTCATGTCAGTCTTATCTCCAGATTTGTAACGTGGTATGATGTACGCGGTTTTCCAACAGTAGAGATAAGAACCGGTTTCTATAGAGAGAGTAAGCAGCTTGAGAAGAAGAAGTGGAAGATCTGGACCACCATATTTGTAGAGAAGTGATGAAATCCCGTCTACTCCATGACCTTTCGAAAGCTTAAGGGTATTTAAAGCCTTATTAATTTTCATGCATGTGAATGAGATAGATTTTATTGAGTTGCTAGTCACGCACATAGCTCTTGAAGCATAGCCACTTATGTTCTCTACAACATTCGCGAATGTACAACTGAAAAGGTCGGCTATGGTTTTAGAGTCGTATATGTAGGTGCTATTATGCTGGATGCACGGTATATCAGCATTTCGAGTTGCTTTAGTGCGTTTATTGAAAAGGAGAGTTAAGTTTTGTACTTTCGAGTTAGATAAAATCATACGTAACCATTTGATTTGCTGATCGATTCATCAATCCACTTCCACAATATCGATAATAACATTAATATTATTTCGATATTAATGTTTCTGTCACTAAATTCAAAGAAATGTAATATTCGATTGTCTGTCTTTCATATGCATCCATAAATGCCTGTGACTGCTGTCGATCACACCACGTGCTTTATTCAATTCATTATGTACACTGAACACATGAACTCTATTGTAATTATCCCTGAATTCCGAAAAAATAGTGGAGGTAGGAATTGCGAGAGTCACTCAAATGAGACATGTTCAGCTCTTTGACAATCAGGTTCACAATGTGTTGTGAACATTTTATGAAATGGCGTAGGTATAAACGATTAACTGTTGTTGAAATTAGTGGTTTCACATAAACCATAGCCATAAACCAGTGATGGCCAGTAAGCTCAATCTCAGAACTAGAATTTTACTGGAGGACAGCTTAAAGATATGCGTGTAATGTAATTTGAAGCAATATGAAGCGGTTATTCGTTCACTCTCGTCAATCTCAATGAGCAATTTGTTTGATGCGACGAAACTAGTTTAGTGACTGTATATGTCCGTTCCAGTGCAGCAATCAGTTTACAATGAATCGTGTAAAACACTCACAAACTGACTCAAATGAAAGTTAGTCTGACATATGCACGATTGTCGCTTTTGCACGCATGTTTCGTAGACAGGACAACGAAATTGGTTGTATCAGGAAAGAAGAAATGGAATCACATAAAAACGCATTGAAAATGAATTACATAGACGATCATGAATTGTATCATTCGGAATGAGCTGAAAACGCATTTTGGGTTTTAACATGCTACTCAGTGTTTAATGAGACAATTTAACAAACCAATATATAAGAATTGAAGATTGAACAGAGTCAAATCAATGGGCATCACTAGAGATGAATTCCAAGACACAAATCTGCCACAATGTCACTCACGTGTGCGTGTTTGAGCCATAATATCATCATGAGACGATAGACTGTTCACGTATCTGTGTGTGTATGTGCGTGTTTGCGTCAGTCGTTTCGCGTGTTCGTGTTAGTTGAACGTGAAGAATGAATTGTCGACGGAATTAACGCATCCACTCAATCACTGTGTGAATCAGTCACGTGGTGTTTGGTTGGATTATAGTGATTAAGGATCACATGCATGGATTGTGTTGAGGGTGGTTGAGAAAGGTTGTGAGAGATGGTTAGTATAAATATTGGTGGATGTGGTCGGTGTCTGTGTGACTCGATCCGAGTGCTTGACAGCATTGAATTTGCATTGACTCGAAGTGAGTAGTGATGCGACAGTGTGTGATCTTGTGTTTGTTCGCGTTTCTCAGCATCTACGGTGTTCACGGTGAGTGACGACAGTGAATGAAGTGAATGACTGGATTGTTTGGAATATTTGTGATTCTAATATTGTGTGTGTGTGTGTGCGCGTGTGTATTGCTGTCGACGATTGTAGTGGTATTTGAACTGGTGGTGATGTAGTCCTTGAAGATCGAGTGTTATTGTTGAAAGGGTGGTAGTAGTTGCATTGATGATGTTGATGATGGTGTTGTTAGTGTTGGGCGAGGCAGAGATAGTGGAATGATTGTTTGTGGTGTTTGTATTGTTGTTTGTAGTTGGAGTGTCAGTATTGGTGATGATATTGGTGGTTGAGTTTCGTGAATGTGTGATAGAAGTGGTACAATCGACAGTGTTGGTTGATGATTTTGTTGTTGTGGTGACTGTGTTGGTGGTGGAAACGACGGTTGGATTGGGAGTAGAATGGTGTAAATGGTAGTGTTGGCTGTGTGACTGATTGTTTGTAGTAGGCAAAGAAGTTTGAACGATAGCGTTTGTGATCGTTATCGTTATCGTGATTGTGATTGTGATTTCGATTGTGATAAATATTGTTGAGTGAATAATAATATAGAAGTGTTGTTGTTGTTAATGTTGTTGTTGCTATGTTTCAGCGGAGATTTCAGCTGAGAACGGAATGTGTTTTGGAGTGGGAAAGTATTGTGATGGTGCCGGACATAGGAAGTGTTGTCCACCACACAGCTGCAAGCTGATCAATCCACGAGAAGGAGTGTGTGTCAGAGGACGGTGTTTGCAGTCGAAAGAACAATGTGTACGAGGTGAGGATTGCTGCAGTGGACACTGTGTGTTTGGACACTGTAGAGACAAGTAACCAGATGTCTACTGCTACAACTCATGTCAAGTTTCTGCTTGACTAGACAGACGGCCAGTCAACTACCTACACAGTCCACTAAATACACAATCCCTTTCCCATCTTGCTCTTCACACATAGACCTTCCAACCACTCACATGTTCAATCATATCTTCCTTCTCTCATTATAATAAATGTGCTTATTCAAACCAAATCTCTGACTTCTCCTCAATTTCCACACACTGGTCGGTTGTGTGCGTGTACACGTGAATGGAACACTGACTGTTGATGCTTCAGTCGAAGTGAGTAGTGAGTAGTGTTGAATGGATGTGCTGCTCATTTGAGTGAACGATGAATGACGATCAGTGTTAGTGTTTGTATTATATGTGGTGGTGGTAGTGGTGTTCTTAGTGTATTATTATGTGGGTTGACTTGTCAGGTTTATATGCCTCATTCTGCTTTTCGCTTAGTCGAAAGCCAACTTTTCCTTGTTCTGACTATAGCGTTCACATAGACCCTGTACTCGCATGTGCCGCCTTGACGGTTCTAGTAGTGTATTTCTTGGACTTAAATAAACCCTACAATGTTTCGACCATTATTTTCATCAAAAATCTATATGTTGTTTCCCTTCAAATGTCTAGAGAGCTAAAGAGATTCCTATATTCTCTCCCCATTATTCAGAAATTCGTAATGATGATCACTCAAATTGTGTTTTACCACCGGACATGTTGATCTGTTTTGATTTGTCTTTTATTTAACCATGTTCAATGTTACTTGCCAATTGATGATTATTGTTATCCTATAATGTTTAGTGTGAATCCTAATTTTATTCATTTCGATAAGACGCGCAATTCTGGCCGGTAGGCTTGTTTGTTTCATTTAATGAATGTAATTTCTTTATTCATTATACTAATTTAATGGTTTTCACGTTACGAAAGAGATAAAGTTTAAAAACAAGTTGTCCTTGTTCTGACTATAGCGTTCACATAGACCCTGTTCTCGCAAGTATATGAACAAGCATAAAACTAATCAGATTCCTGAATTGTCTCCTCACTATTCAGAAACTCATAGTGATGACCAGTTGAGAAGAAAGGGCGTCGAGACTCTAATTTAGAGACGAGCCAATCAGAAGCGTTTGAGCAATTTCAATTATTAGTCAATCAGAAGACAGCATAAAGTAAAAATATATTGAAAGAAAGTAATAAGTTACAGTGGATATTCTTCTTTGACATGATGTAAAATCTCGTATGTTAGCATCCTAAAATTAACCTTAACCCTAAACCCTCACCTAACCCTAAACCTTAACCCTCAACTAACCCTAATCCTAACCTTAACCCTAACCCTAACCCTAAACCTTCCCCTCAACTAACCCTAACCTTAACCCTAAACCCTCAAATAACCCTAACCCTAAACCTTAACCCTAACCCTAAACCTTAACCCTCAACTAGCCTTAACCCTAAACCCTCAACTAACCCTGACCATAAACCCTCACCTAACACTAAACCTTAAACCTCAACTAACCCTAACCCTAACCCTAACCTTACCCGTAAACCTAACTCTAACCCAATAGACGAGTTTCTATTCCATATGCATTGTGAATTCAGAACCTCTGAACCTTAATCAAACCTTAACAAGTTTTAAATCATGCAAAAGGAGAATATCCACTGTAATTCATTACTTTTATATAATATATTTTCACTTTATACTAATTTCTTCTGATTGGCTAATAATTGTCAAAGTCGCTTAAGATTCGTTCGAAGGTCGTCCTTAAATTAGAGTCTCGCCGAAAAGGCTTCCGAATGGATCCTTTATTAGAGTTAAAGCTAGCTCAGACAGAAAGAGAGATGGGGTTTGAACGGTTACGTCAAAAGAGAAGAAAACACTATGCTCAAGTTGTGGCACGTGTCAACATCTGCCTTACGTACATTTGATGATAATCCTGGAAAGGACTGGATAACAATGATATCGAGAGCTTTAGACCTGCCAAATAGAGAAATCATACATTTAGATGGCAATTCCATAAACTACTGGAGAGAGAAATCTACCAGTACCATTGAAACCATGTTTCTCAGATGACTAACACACATTCAACAAGAGTGGCTAAAGTCAGCTTATTAGATTATCAGAGGAGTTCAAGAGCCTGTGTTTGCCGATCTTATTGAGTTTGTAAAGGAACAGTGAGACATTGCTAATACTATATATGGATGACTTGTCAGCGGTGATCTTTCTAATGGCAACCAAATGCAATCGGTTCCTGTTACTAAAGGAAACCTTGATTAGGAGTATAATGCAACAGTTTCGTCCACCAGAATGAATGAGTCTGATGTCCCTCCAAATGTAAGACCAAGCAATCTTGGTTTGTCATGTTCATTGTGTACTGAAAACCACTCCTTAGACCAATGTGAAAGGTTTAAGGATGAGGATTGTAGAATCCAAACTACGGTTTGGATTGAAGAATAGCCGTCCAGATAGGTTTGACACGCGCCCGTGCTCGTCAAAATCAAAACAAGTAATCGGGTAAATAGCGGTTCTATAATTCATCATTAATTTAAATGCACATCGTTACCTAAACAAATATTACCACCCGGCTATTCAACTAATAATTGTTCAATCAATCAAATGTAAATTACACTAAATAAAGAAGTTGATAAAAGATGCGGGAAAAATTACCAGTCACAGGAAATGAACGCTATTCTACCCTGACTGGATAGAACACGCACAAAAGGAGGAGCAAATCAATAGGGCTGACGCCAATAACACGTATCAAGTAAAACAACATAGATGTAGTTCGGGAAGAAACACAAAACTTAGTAGAGGTGTAAGAAAGATAAAAACTGCAGTAAAAAACACAAATATTAACAATTCAAATGTAATCAAAAAACTAACAATGTATAACTAAGGGGATCAATAGGAACAAAGTGCAAGTGTGTACATGGAGGGATTTTCACACACACACACACACACGAAACATTCAAAACGCATCTTACAAAGACATTAATGAGAGGATAGCATTTGTGTTGATGAAGGGATTGTGTATTGTCTGTCTGTAGGTGAACCACATTGCAGGGAACTGTCGAGCACGGAGATCATGTGTCGTTGAATGACGTGGCTGGAGACACCATGGGTCATTACACAGGAATCAAGAAGTGCAGAGATATTAATAGTAATACCCTTATTAATACCCAACGCTGTGCGAACGGAAGTGTTAAGCGTGTACAGAGAGAAGAAGAATTTGCAATATTGCCTGTATTGACAAAAGTAATGAACAAAGAGCGATACAGACTTGCGCTTCCTTAGATAACGAGGCTAGGTTTGTCGACAGCAGGGGAACAGTTCTCCGTTGACAATTTATTAACTAGTGCTGATACATCAGAAGAAGCTCAGTTAGTATATTATCAGTTGAAGGAGATGTTACGTTTAGAAGGTTTTATTCTGATCAAGTGGGTCAGCAACAATGTTGAATTAATGAAGTTTATTCCACAGGAAGACCGCATAGAAAAGAACGTAGACATTTGTCTATCTATGGAAAAGAATGAAAAGACTCTAAGAATAGAGCGGAATTTTCGAACGGATAAGATCTTGAAAGTGAGCGAATTCGATGTGACTCCTACAAAAAGCAACCATACTGTTGCATGTAGCTCCTACTTTTGACATCGTTGGGTTGAAAGTATGTTTAGCAATCGATTCTTAACACCAGTAACCTAAGATAGTTACAATAAACCCGTTTTTTCCCATAAAATACGCTATTAGTGTGGGAATGTGACGAAAATATTGAAAGAGTTATAACTGAAGAAAAGTATCGCAGATGTCGCAAACAGATCAATTAATCCGCTGATGAATTTTGACAAACGTGGCTATGGAAAAATTCAACATCACTGATGACAAGCCAAATTGGTTTGTGAAAAATCGCATTTCCAGTCAAGATGGTTTAGTAATTGTAACTTTGCATATTTCTATTCGTGGAAAGTGGCATTTAGTAGAGGTAGGATTTTCTGATATAGAAGTCGAATGAAATCTACGATGACTACACCACCACTTCAAATACCACTACAATTATTGACATCAATAATAACACAAAGACACTCGCACAAAATGATCGAATAACAAATGCTGTAATTAATTGAGTCATTTGTGGCATTCACTGTTGTCAGTCACCATGATGACTGTAGATTACCACACAGTCAACCACAAGGACAAACAGTGCCATATGTCAGACACAACATAAGTGCAATAAGTGATGAACGCGATTTCGAATCAGCTGATACCTTATAAAACGTGTTATACTCGAACCTTCGTAAAATCCTCGGATTCTTCGAATAGTTCTGGCACATAAATCTACTTATTATCTATTTTGTGTATGTGCACAGCAATTCGATCCTAGCTTTTTACTGATCTATTCGATTTCATAATCTTACGTGGGTAGTAACTCATTTACAATCTCACACTGTAACTTGTTGATTGCACCAAAAACAACGAGAACTTGATGTAACAAAAGCAAATACTCTCCATTTTGTTCTGTCGTTCACTAATAATTTGGCAACCTCCAGCTCCGTTAATCACCGCACCACTACTTCACTATGAAGTTCGAACAACTCGTAGTGATATGAAATTTATCTTGAATAGTGTTATTTTTCGTGGCACCCGTGTCGCTTGGAGCAATACGAGTGAAGGGTTGGAAAATCTGAGATGGTATCGATTAACCATTTCTTCACTCGTGATTCTTGACCACTTTGGAACCACAACGAATTTGTACAGAGTGGAAGTTATCGGAAGGCTTCTAAAAGTCATCCAACTTGACCACAAAGATGGAGGTCAATGAAATAACTCGATGGGAACGTTTTTTCACAGCTTCATTGAAATATAATTGTCGACCATTTGTCGTTTCTAATGAGACAGATGGATGGATACTGAACTATAGTTTGTAAGAATGAGCACCGCAATCACAAGTATATTTGTTTGCCCAATGGCGAAATCCATGGTTGTGGAGGCCAACGGATTCGGACTGCAAATCTATAAGACTGTTACTAATTTCAGTCACTGCTATATTCAGTATAGTATATTCTGTATAATGCTCAGTCTCGTTATGTCTGTATACTCTTGACGTATTACGTTTGCTCCGTGGAGTATTGTTCCAAACAAGTCTGTCAAGTGAATATCTTTATGCACTTGAACAGTTGCAGGAATTTATGTACAGCTGGTAAGTGATGTACTTCTGGAAGACATTTCAAACTCTCTGGATAGATTTGTCATGTTAATACTGTGAGTTCAATTCATTGAGTACTGTTGTAAATTGGCGAATGAAAATTTGGTATCACGCTCTAGTTAAACAATTTCTACCGTTTTATTGAATATATACGAATATTCGTCAATATTACTTTGACAAAAATCTGGTTGCGAATATAGAAAAGCCATTATATGTGAAAATGCAATCACAAATTAACGTTTAGTATGTAATTCAAATAAACATGTCGAGCTGGAGAACATTTATAATCAAGTGCACGCATGTGTTCTAGTGAGTTACACGAAGTGAATCGTGGCTTTGTATCTGGAAACGATGACCCGAAATGTGCCGTAATACCACTAAGGCTGTTTGTGCTTATCATACTGTATCTGTGCTTTGCTTTTTTAGCTAGATGATGTGTGCTGCAATGATTTTCAAAACAGTCTTTAAGGTTAACGTTTTACAATCCGTCAAACAAACCTGGATGGTCTGTCTGTCTAAAAATACGGCTACGAATACTGCAGAGATCCTGTGTAATGATTTACTTTCTATAGGTTTCGTAAATGACATCGACTACTACAAAGATTGCGACTCCCAGTGGCGGTAAACGGTGGATCCACTTCATTTGGTTTTCTGTCAAACGACAGAACCATGGGCTTCGCTCATGAAAAGGTTGTAGTAAATCTTGTTTATGAGTCATTGACCATCTTGTTACGGTTAGCAATCCATCTACTATACGAAGTGCAGACATCCGCAGTCAATGGTTTACGTCATTTATTCTATTTTGAATACTTGTGAAAACACACCCTCGTGTTGATGAAAATGTCATCGGTCTCTGACGATAACCTATCAATCTGCATACAGATTTAATGTAAAAATCTCTGTCTCTGAGATAGTGATTAGTTAATGTCTTATTGAAATATGTGCTGAATTTGTTTATGACCACATTTTCTTTCTGCTAAGATAATTATTTAATTAATTGTAAATTATCTCCATGTCAGATCTGATTAGTCGAATTCCACGGGAAGAATTTAGTTAGTCTGGATGAGTAATTTTTATTATTATATTTCTAATGTTAAAATCATTTTTACAGACATTCTCTGAAAATTGTTTCACTAATGATTAATTATGTACTTGAATAAGATCATGAATCGATAAATGTTAGGCCATCATTGGAAACCTAAAAGCACTGGACGACCATTTCGTCCTAGTATGGGAGAGCTTAATCGTTTGTTCGCGACATCGAACGCTCTGGGTTCAAACCAACGTGCTGGATCGTGGGTGCGCAAGGCTGAAGAATCCCACGCAGGACGAAACGGCCGTCCAGTGCTTCCAGGTTTTCAATAGTGGCCTAATACTGATCGGTTCATGATCCCAATTAAGTGAATATGGTGTACTGTTAGCAGTTGTTGAAAAGCATTAGATTGTATATATTTAATAACAAAAGATGAACCAATCATATATCAGATAAAATTAACCCACTCATTTGGCCATATAGCGTCTTGACTTTTTAACTGATATCAGTTCGTGCTGAAAACTATAAATCTAATTCCTGACCCTAACCATCAACTGAAAATCATAATCCTTATTCTTTAAACTGCTTTATTACCCTCATTTAATCCCAAAGTAAAGCCTCATCAAACATTGTTGTGAGTCACTCGCTCGACTCCCACGACCCTGTTACAGTAAAAACTAATCGTAAGATGCCAGTGGTTAATATACAGGATCTAACATCACAATCGAAAACCGTCAACACAATTTCAAAAGAAGTTAAACCCCTTCCTAGTTTAATTATTTGGGATTTAGAGGAGTTGAAAGACGATCACCCATGGTAATAGACATGCACACGATCTGCAGTTAGCAGAATCTGTGATAAGAAATGTACAACCTGAAGAGGTTTCAGGGTTTTCATGTCACGAAAGCAATACTACTCGGCAAATGGGTTGGACACGAGACGCACTCAAGAAGGATCTTGAAGCCGGTTCTCGGGAATTTTGAAGAAAGAGATATGTTATTGTCAAACGCACAAAAACACGTGATTTAAATATTCGTATCCGACCAGATTGGCCGCTTAAGGATCGAATCAAGTAGGAGAATGCTCTTACGGAGTTGAGGACTCGCAAATTAAATGGTGAAAATAACCTTACCATTAAGGGTTTTCGGTTAGTCAGGTCTTGGAAGCCAATGCTTCCGAGGCCTGTATGGGTAGAACGATTGATTGCCAAAACACCTTAAGTGTATGCTACACGAACGCTCGTAGTCTTAGAAATAAAACGTCCGAGCTAAGTCTGATGGTGGAAGAATTATGTTCCGATATAATCATTGTTACAGAAACTTGGTTCACAGTAGATATAGACTGTTCTCCTTTCATTGCAGGTTATATCTATATTAGAAGTGGTAGTTTCAAGTCGCGATGGGGGAGGTATAATATTATACGTTAGGGATCACTTTCATATAAAATCAATCATATCGGAGGCTCATGTCAGTAGTACATGTGAGGTTGCATGTTGTAAGATTAAATCTAGAAATGGGTTAGTGACTATAGGGGGAATATACCGTAATCCGTGTTGCCTTGCTGACGACTTTATCTTAAGACACATCTGTTCTTGGATTATGGAAGAGTGTTGTCTCATCATTGAGGACTTCAGTGCACCGCATATCAACTGGATAGAACTTATTGCTCCAGGTGGTGGTTTTGAAATCGACCTTTTTTTATTAATCGTTATTCAGTGTGCAAATTGAACAATGTATCGCAAAACAGTCACATATTGACTTGAAACATGATACGTGACTGCTGAACCTCACCCTCACCCACCACTGTGAGGATGTCATTGATATTCAGCACCTTTACCTAATAGTGAACAGTGATCACGTTGTACTTTACCTTAAGTTTAGGACACATGATATACAATTTGTGCCTGCTTCACGACGTCCCAATATCTGGCGAGCCAATATTCCGGCAATCAGAAACTGTGCTATCTCGACTTATTGGTCGGTCGACGCGGATTACTGAAGAAACCCGGAAGCTGTTAAAGTTTAAGAAACACTTCTGGGACTTATTCTTGTTGACAGGTCATGCATCACTTAAGCGTGAATGCCGAAAATTCCGGAATATTTGTATGAAAACCATAGCTTAATCATATATTATTTACGAACAACAGTTGGCATATGATTGCCGTACTTGTCAAAAACGTTTGTTTTCGTATGTTAAACGGCGAATGAAACGTAGTGATGGTATTCCCCCGTTACTGTTACACGAAAATTCATATTTACTAGCTGAATCAGATGGAGCAAAAGCTGAGACTTTTTCAGACTATTTTAGCGAAGTGTTCTCTACGTTTATTGTAACAAATACTTGTCTCAATCACGACGAGATACCAACCATTGAATCTGTACAGGTGACTGAGGAAACTATTCTTCCGTTGATAACTAACCCCAAACCTTGTATGATACCGGGCCCTGACTAGTTACATACACGGCTGCTGTCATCTCTTGCGGACATTATTTCAAAACCACTTGCGACATTCTTCAACATATCTCTTTCACTCGCTCAACTCCTTAGAGATTGAAAAGATAGTCTAGTCAGTCCTATGTTTAAGGATGACCAGAGACAGATCGTATCTAACTATCGGCCTATCAGTCTAACTAGCATCGTTGTTGAGTTGCTTGAAAAGATAATTCGGGTTAGGTTGCTAAGCCCCATAGATTCACACAATCTGTTAGCTCCTGAGCAACACGGATTTCGTAACAAGCGTTCATGCTTGACTAACTTGCTTATTGCGAGGGAGGATTGGATAGCAGCCTTAGATAAAGGCCTGTCTGTCGATGTGATATTCATAGATTTTAGCAAAGCATTTGACAAGGTTTCACACGTAGGTCTTATGCAGAAGCCCACGCGCTTCAAAATAAAAGGTACTGTACAGGAGTGGATAGGAAACTTGTTATGTGACCACAGACAGAGAGTGAGGGCCAATGAAACTCTATCCGATTGGAAGCCGGTCAAAAGTGGTGTGCCCCAAGGCACTATCATAGGCCTTCTCCTCTTCCTTCCCTACGTTAATGAGTTATCGCTGTTGCTTAGGTCGTTGACATTATTGTTTGCGGATGACGTTAAGGTCTGTAGGAGAATAAAAAGTGCGGCTGATCCTCTTGAACCTCCAGCTGACTTAGACGATTTAATAAGATGGGATCAAGAGTGAGGCTTAGAAATCAGTGCTAGGAAGAGTGTGCAAATGCACATCGGTCAATATACGATTGAGGGTAAACCTCTTCCATGTGCTCAAGAACATAGAGACTTAGGAGTAATAATAAGTTATGACTTAAAAACAACTACGCATTGCAACGCAGCTACTGTCAAAGTTTTTCTTGCGTGGTGGTCACTTCGTCGAGCGTTCAAATCTTTTGACGAGGAAATGTTTCGATTTTTATATCCCACCTATGTAAGACCACATTCAGAGTACTGTATCAAAGCAGCCAGGCTATGTCTGGTAAAAGATGAAGGGTCTTTCTAGACTCCCTTACGATGAGCGCTTAAAACGCCTAAACCTTATCCCCTTGTCGTATCGTAGGACGCGGGGTGACCTTATCCTGGCATTTCGTATCTTTAATTATGATTTGAGTGCTCATATGTCTCATTTTTTTGTTCCATCCAGCACTAATGATCTCCGAGGTCATAGCAAGAAGGTTCATAAACCGCTATTTAATAAACGTAAAGTGGGGTCCCGTTTTTCTCATCGTGTAGTCAATGATTGGAACGCCTTACCCGAATAAGTGGTATCAGCCCCATCAGTGAATATTTTCAAGGAGAAACTGAACCTTCACTGGAAGGCAATCTGTCAGGATTAATACAGGTTCATCAACTTACTGTCCTTATTACCGAAGACTGACGACTGAAAATGATACGTTCATAATGACGCTTGATACAATACTAGCCTTTGATGATATTGTGTTATCGAAACGATTTACCAGTTTGGACAATTTTGAAACCTACCTAAAATAAGTACATAAGGTAGTAGGACTTCTGTGTATAATAATTAATTATGCAATACACTTACATTAACTACGCCATATCAGTAAAAAGAACAAAAACGACCCAACCCTAAAGTATTTTTTCGTGAGATATATTTGTACAAATGGATGTAAATGCAATGCATCGGAATCACATTTCAATTTCAGTTTGAAAAGGATATGAGGCTACGTAGTGTGTGTTAGTCCTGTCAATGGTGGTCTCTCAGTTCGTCAAACGTTCTCTGGAAGCGTAGATAGATGAAGCTTCATTCACGTTTTAGAGTTCAGATTTGTGTGGTAAAGACAAAATCCTATGTCCTGTGTGATTTCTTTTTCTTATTTGCTTCTGTGAGTGTTTAGTCTTCTCCTAAATGAGTCCATTGAAGGTACGGATTAAATTGATTCAGGTAACAGGTTCCTAGAATTCGGTATAAAACCCGTATGCCACGGGTATTTTGTTCGTTCTTGACTTTTTAACTCGTGCAAAACTTCTAACTCCCTTGGAAATGTAATAAGCTAAAATCATTATCTTAAGGCAGACAGTCACTGTTGACGATTTCGTCAAAATAAGATTTTCTCTATTATAAAGGCATCAAGTGCTTGGCCTCGTGAACAACCTCTAACAGACGATTGTGTGTAACCATTGTGATGGAAGCTGAACATATTGATAACCACTGAAACGAAGTTCGTATTAAAGGTGATTAAAAATATTCCGAGATGTAGATGTTAGGAGACAAGGTAAGGGTAATACACACATTCAAATGACAGATATTCGGATGGATATCAAGAAGCGAAGTGTGAAACGAAAACATAGAAGAATATTCAAAAATAGGAAGTGATTTCCTCGGAATCAATGAACATATCAGAGATTAATATAAGATAAAAAATTCGATATCTCTTACAAATTAAACAAACGCTCTGTTAAAAATGTATCGACATATTCGACTGCGAAAAAATCTATGATCTGAAATCTCAATATCCACAGTATTTCCACATGCTTCAGTTCGTACTTTAACGAAAACAAATTAAAAATTGTCCAAATTAGCGATAAGCTACTGTTGACAATACATGCATCACACATACTGAAATAAAATGACATGAACGTATATAAATCCGATAAAAGATAAACCAACAATCATATATCAATCGAGAATACTCAGACCTCAACAAGCACGAAAAGTCACGAAAATTCCAATGTTCGCTTTCACATATCCCTCAACAATAACTCTTCGTATACTTGTAGTATGAACACGACTAATTCTACAACAAGCACTAGCACTGGTCGTCATTCATCGTTCACTCAAATGAGCAGCACATCCATTCAACACTACTCACTACTCACTTCGACTGAAGCATCAACAGTCAGTGTTCCATTCACGTGTACACGCACACAACCGACCAGTGTGTGGAAATTGAGGAGAAGTCAGAGATTTGGTTTGAATAAGCACATTTATTATAATGAGAGAAGGAAGATATGATTGAACATGTGAGTGGTTGGAAGGTCTATGTGTGAAGAGCAAGATGGGAAAGGGATTGTGTATTTAGTGGACTGTGTAGGTAGTTGACTGGCCGTCTGTCTAGTCAAGCAGAAACTTGACATGAGTTGTAGCAGTAGACATCTGGTTACTTGTCTCTACAGTGTCCAAACACACAGTGTCCACTGCAGCAATCCTCACCTCGTACACATTGTTCTTTCGACTGCAAACACTGTCCTCTGACACACACGCCTTCTCGTGGATTGATCAGCTTGCAGCTGTGTGGTGGACAACACTTCCTATGTCCGGCACCATCACAATACTCTCCCACTCCAAAACACATTCCGTTCTCAGCTGAAATCTCCGCTGAAACATCGCAACAACAACATTAACAACAACAACACTTCTATATTATTATTCACTCAACAATATTTATCACAATCGAAATCACATTCACAATCACGATAACGATAACGATCACAAACGCTATCGTTCAAACTTCTTTGCCTACTACAAACAATCAATCACACAGCCAACAATACCATTTACACCATTCTACTCCCAATCCAACCGTCGTTTCCACCACCAACACAGTCACCACAACAACAAAATCATCAACCAACACTGTCGGTTGTACCACTTCTATCACAAATTCACGAAACTCAACCACCAATATCATCACCAATACTGACACTCCAACTACAAACAACAATACAAACACCACAAACAATCATTCCACTATCACTGCCTCGCACACCACTAACAACACCATCATCAACATCATCAATGCAACTACTACCACCTTTTCAACAATAACACTCGATCTTCAAGGACTACATCACCACCACTTCAAATACCACTACAATCGTCGACAGCAATACACACGCACACACACCCACACACAATATTAGAATCACAAATGCTCTAATCAATCTAGTCATTCACTGCATTCACTGTCGTCACTCACCGTGAACACCGTAGATGCTGAGAAGGGCGAACAAACACAAGATCACACACTGTCGCATCACTGCTCACTTCGAGTCACTGCAAATTCACTGCTGTCAAGCACTCGGATCGAGTCACACAGACACCGACCACATCCACCAATATTTATACTAACCATCTCTCACAACCTTTCTCAACCACCCTCAACACAATCCATGCATGTGATCCTTAATCACTATAATCCAACCAAACACCACGTGACTGATTCACACAGTGATTGAGTGGATGCGTTAATTCCGTCGACAATTCATTCTTCACGTTCAACTAACACGAACACGCGAAACGACTGACGCAAACACGCACATACACACACAGATACGTGAACAGTCTATCGTCTCATGATGATATTATGGCTCAAACACGCACACGTGAGTGACATTGTGGCAGATTTGTGTCTTGGAATTCATCTCTAGTGATGCCCATTGATTTGACTCTGTTCAATCTTCAATTCTTATATATTGGTTTGTTAAATTGTCTCATTAAACACTGAGTAGCATGTTCAGTGCCAAGATGTGTTTTCAGCTCATTCCGAATGACACAATTCATGATCGTCTATGTAATTCATTTTCAATGCGTTTTTATGTGGTTGCAGTTTTATTCACTCATTGCAATCTCTTCGTTGTATTTTTGTGAGACTGTTCCTGTTTATTTGTCGTAAGCACATTTTGGTTGATGTCGTTGTCTCCAAACATTCTATGCGTCTCACTGTGATGTTTTCATGCATATTCCAATGGAGGAAGTGTTTTGCAGTTCTCTGAGTCAAATTTCCCGATCACCATGCAATTCGCTAGCGCTACACATTCCTTTCATTGTGGCTAGGTGTGGTTTGTGTTTACGGAATAATGTAGGATCACGCATTTCGTTTTTGCATTCAACATACATCAGATCGGAAAATTTACGTAGGATGGGTATTCAGTTATTGCATTGATGTTGAATTTCACTAATTGGTTGTGATATCTGTAATATTAATGCGAGCATTATGTAAGTGTGTTCTGCCGTTTGATTCTATAATTCAGTTGACTGCATTACTCAGTGAGTTATACTTGCGTCAACATTTATACGACTGGTATGCAGTTTACCATTTCGAATTCGCATATTTGAATGAAAAGTGATAGAACGAGTATAGAGTCATTACGCTGAGTGGTAGTTGGTCAATAAATATGTTAAAGGTGTTAGGGCAAGACGTACTTATAAGAAAGAATATCATACTGATCAACTGTACAATAGTTCTGAAAGTGGTTCGGATATTCAGGATTCGACGACAGCTTCGTCTTGACAAACCTTGTAATTGAACATCTTAGACCCAGTCCAATGAGATATCAGGAACGAAGGAGTCTGAGTAATTTTTTTGTAAAATTGTCGGTATGTCGATAAGCGTGTAATCTGGACTGAGTAGTTGTTGGAAGAGATGCGTAGCATCACATACTCAATGCCGGTCTGGTGCGGATGCGTTACCTAGCGCTTTCAGCTAGATCTTGTCTAGTGAAATCGATGAGGCCAATGTCAATGTTAAAATCAAGCGTAACCATTTGATTTGCTGATCGATTCATCAATCCACATCCGCAATATCGATAAAAATATTAATATTATTTCGATATTAATGTTTCTGTCACTAAATTCATGAAATGTAATATTCGATTGTCTGTCTTTCATATGCATCCATAAATGCCTGTGACTGCTGTCGATCACACCACGTGCTTTATTCAATTCATTATGTACACTGAACACATGAACTCTATTGTAATTATCCCTGAATTCCGAAAAAATAGTGGAGGTAGGAATTGCGAGAGTCACTCAAATGAGACATGTTCAGCTTTTTGACAATCAGGTTCACAATGTGTTGTGAACATTTTATGAAATGGCGTAGGTATAAACGATTAACTGTTGTTGAAATTAGTGGTTTCACATAAACCATAAGCCATAAACCAGTAATGGCCAGTAAGCTCAATCTCAGAACTAGAATTTTACTGGAGGACAGGTTAAAGGTATGCGTGTCCGGAGGTGTGAAAATACTTTCAACAGTGCAAGGGGCGGTATGAGAACAAAATTTAACCAGAGTGGATTTAATGTGATTCGGGAATGTTGGTGTTGCGAATACGTTGACGTGTTAGTTTCGGTGTTGTAGAACGGGCTTCGAGATGCAAACAACTACCGTTCTGTTGTTGAAACGTAAGTGCTTCACCACGAGCATGTATGCTGGTAAATGTAATTTGAAGCAACATGAAGCGGTTATTCGTTCACTCTCGTCAATCTCAATGAGCAATTTGTTTGATGCGACGAAACTAGTTTAGTGTTTGTATATGTCCGTTCCAGTGCAGCACTCAGTCTACAATGAATCGTGTCAGCAATCTCACCACCTGTGAAGCTGAGTTGTAAAATCGAATGAATTCTATCGACTGTGCAAAATTCTACGTTCCGCCTATCTACCTACCTACCTAACTAACTACATAGATACATACATACATACGTACATGCAACGTACATACATACCTATAATGCTTCCACGACTATCGCCGTTATTCTGACAATCTTCATCAATATGGTGAAGGATTTGTACAATGTTCTTGAGTAATTGTTCACAGTTGTATTCACGAGTTGGACTAAGTTAGGCCACGATTGAAATCCTGGAAGAACAGAACGGCTTTCTAGTCATATTATGAGTATTGTCAGCTGCGGCAATTGAGTATTCAATAGTTCACAACACACGCATTCTTCACAAATTCCCATACTGATTAAAAGTAACATTGATAATTGATTCTAGTTTGTAGACCAATGTTGGAATCCACGAAGTAGATGAAATCACCTTCATCAGTCAATATTTATGTTCTTTGTTTAGACAGATTTACGGACTGAGACAGTTGTCTGAAGATTCATTCGACTTGAGGAAGTCGACAACAACATAACATAATTGAGGATACCAAGGAAGCAAGCAACTCGTACACCTGTCATCACATTATCAATTTGTAATTTAACTTAATATAACTATTTAAGTAATCCATTTCACAGTTATGAATTGCATGCGAACTGCTTGATTGGTTTAATAATTTCGTAAGTGCATATAAAGCTATTAATTTCAAAGATAAACACAGAGTGCATAAACCAAACGTCCGTCGGACTACACAAACGACCAACTGACTCGTACGACTACTCACACTCTCATTCAAATCACTACACCATGGATTCATTGAATGATTGATTGACTGATTCATTGAATGATTGATTGAATGATTGATTGATTGATGGATCGATTGATTACCTGGTTTATCAGACGAGTACGTGAGTGAGAGTGGTGTGTGGTTGGATTATGGTGATTAAGGATCACATGCATGGATTGTGTTGAGGGTGGTTGAGAAAGGTTGTGAGAGATGGTAAGTATAAATATCGGTGGATGTGGTCGGTGTCTGTGTGACTCGATCCGAGTGTTTGACAGCATTGAATTTGCAGTGACTCGAAGTGAGCAGTGATGCGACAGTGTGTGATCTTGTGTTTGTTCGCCCTTCTCAGCATCTACGGTGTTCACGGTGAGTGACGACAGTGAATGCAGTGAATGACTAGATTGATTAGAGCATTTGTGATTCTAATATTGTGTGTGGGTGTGTGTGCGTGTGTATTGCTGTCGACGATTGTAGTGGTATGTGAAGTGGTGGTGATGTAGTCCTTGAAGATCGAGTGTTATTGTTGAAAAGGTGGTAGTAGTTGCATTGATGATGTTGATGATGGTGTTGTTAGTGGTGTGCGAGGCAGTGATAGTGGAATGATTGTTTGTGGTGTTTGTATTGTTGTTTGTAGTTGGAGTGTCAGTATTGGTGATGATATTGGTGGTTGAGTTTCGTGAATTTGTGATAGAAGTGGTACAATCGACAGTGTTGGTTGATGATTTTGTTGTTGTGGTGACTGTGTTGGTGGTGGAAACGACGGTTGGATTGGAAGTAGAATGGTGTAAATGGTATTGTTGGCTGTGTGATTGATTGTTTGTAGTAGGCAAAGAAGTTTGAACGATAGCGTTTGTGATCGTTATCGTTATCGTGATTGTGAATGTGATTTCGATTGTGATAAATATTGTTGAGTGAATAATAATATAGAAGTGTTGTTGTTGTTAATGTTGTTGTTGCGATGTTTCAGCGGAGATTTCAGCTGAGAACGGAATGTGTTTTGGAGTGGGAGAGTATTGTGATGGTGCCGGACATAGGAAGTGTTGTCCACCACACAGCTGCAAGCTGATCAATCCACGAGAAGGAGTGTGTGTCAGAGGACGGTGTTTGCAGTCGAAAGAACAATGTGTACGAGGTGAGGATTGCTGCAGTGGACACTGTGTGTTTGGACACTGTAGAGACAAGTAACCAGATGTCTACTGCTACAACTCATGTCAAGTTTCTGCTTGACTAGACAGACGGCCAGTCAACTACATACACAGTCCACTAAATACACAATCCCTTTCCCATCTTGCTCTTCACACATAGACCTTCCAACCACTCACATGTTCAATCATATCTTCCTTCTCTCATTATAATAAATGTGCTTATTCAAACCAAATCTCTGACTTCTCCTCAATTTCCACACACTGGTCGGTTGTGTGCGTGTACACGTGAATGGAACACTGACTGTTGATGCTTCAGTCGAAGTGAGTAGTGAGTAGTGTTGAATGGATGTGCTGCTCATTTGAGTGAACGATGAATGACGACCAGTGCTAGTGCTTGTTGTAGAATTAGTCGTGTTCATACTACAAGTATACGAAGAGTTATTGTTGAGGGATATTTGGAAGCGAACATTGGAATTTTCGTGACTTTTCGTGCTTGTTGATTTCTGAGTAGTATCAGTTCACAAATGATTGATTTTGTATCTAGTAGAATTTAATTTGTCCTACAGTTAAACAAGTAGAAACGTCAACGTGATGCATTGCAGCACAGAGTCTATGTGAGCGCTTTAGTCAAAACAAGGGCAATTTGGCTTTAAACTTTATCTCTTTCTCAACGTAAAAATAATTTAATAGTACAATAATTAAGAGGAATTACAGCCATTAATTGAAACGTTTTCCGACATAGATATTTAAGTGGAAAAACACTTGGATTTATCAATCCGACGGGGTCAAATAAAGGAGCTACATGCAACAGTATGGTTGCTTTTTGTAGGAGTCGCATCAAATTCGCTCACCTTGAATATCTTATCAGTTCGAACGTTCCGCTATATTTTTATAGTCATTTCATTGCTTTCCATAGGAAGACGAATTTCTACGTTCTTTTCTATGCGGTCTTCCTGTGGAATAAACTCCATTAATTCAACATTGCTGCTAGCCCGCTTGGTCAGATTAAAAGCTGTTCTGTCTTTATGTTCAACTTTTTCTCACGTGATTTATTCACCAATCAAAATGAGACCTATACAATCTTAGCACCGCCATACCAATGACGTTCGACCGTTATAGGCAGCTTATATTCCTTATTGGACCTATGTCCGCCAAGCCTGTCCACTTGAGTCCACAACACCAAATTCCAGCTTTCACTATGCGAATCAAATCATTTATTTCAGACATGCTAGTTTTATATATCAAACAAAGAGGCCGCAACGCACCATAAAATAGAAAATAACATTTGTGCACAATAAAGCCAAAAAGTGACTGTGAATGTGAGAGGCAGAAGTCAATAAACTGAAGGTAGCTTAAGAACAGTAAATCGTACAATAATAATTTATAGGTCAAAATAAAGCTTATAATAAGAGGAATATAAACATAGAACATTTAATTATTGGATAGTTAAAACATAAGAATGTATAGATAATATTAGTCAATTAATTTGTCTCAAAAGTTACTCGACATTTAATCTTCGCTCGGATATAACAAAAGCTTTTAAACGTAACATCTCCTTCAACTGATAATATACTAACTTAGCTTCTTCTGACGTATCAGCACTAGTTAATAAATTGTCAACGTAGAACTGTTCCTTCGCTGTCTGTATAATACTGTCGAGAAACCTAGCCTGGTTATCTAAGGAAGCGCAAGTCTGTATTGCTCTTTATTCATTTCTTTTAGCAATACAGGCACTATGTAAATTCCTCTTGTTTGTGTAACAAGGTAACAAGAGTTCAAATCAAAAAAAGTAATTCATCTGTTCGACAGTCAAACCACATGCTTGCATCTCTCGAAACATTCATCTCTATCCATCTGGTTGATACCTTCTTATGTTGAGATAGTTTAACAAGTTGTCCATAAACGTGCGAGCTATAGTAAGTTTCTGGCCGAAAGTGTAGTTTCCTACTTTGATCAAGAGAACGCGATTGGTTTACTGCAAAAAAATTATTATAACTAATTGTACCAGTGATGGTTTTACTGTAATTGTTTGTTTAACTGTACTAAAAACATCCATTATTCTTCCATTCTTCGTTCCGTTGGTAGTGACCTTGCACGAATTTACGTTTGCTAAGTAAGTCCGTTTGTACTCCTTTGGTAATTTGAGAAACATGGTTTCAATGGTACTGGTAGATTTCTCTCTCCAGTAGTTTATGGAATTGCCATCTAAATGTATGATTTCTCTATTTGGCAGGTCTAAAGCTCTCGATATCATTGTTATCCAGTCCTTTCCAGGATTATCATCAAATGTACGTAATGCAGATGTTGACACGTGCCACAACTTGAGCATAGTGTTTTCTTCTCTTTTGACGTAACCGTTCAAACCCCATCTCTCTTTCTGTCTGAGCTAGTTCTAACTCTAATAAAGGATCCATTCGGAAGCCGTTTCTTCTCAACTGGTCATCACTATGAGTTTCTGAATAGTGAGGTGACAATTCAGGAATCTGATCAGTTTTATGCTTGGTACGATCTCGTTATTCTTTCGATACCACGAGTTCACCAACAAATATGTCTCTATCCTCGCATATAATCACCGACTTAAAACGCATTAGTCATTAACTGAATTAAATAAGTCAAATAACGAGACCGGAATTTTGAACATACATAATTTGTATATGGAGCGATTGTGATGTGAACAGGGAAACAAGATGTCTTGACAAAGTACGAAGTTATTTCTCCGGACGCTGTTTCATTTACTGCAGATCTTGTAAAACAGTAACATTTATTTTCGCTCCTTGTCTGTTCTACGAATCATAATATTTCGTTTGGTGTATGATTAACTGCCATACCCCTTATTGTTCTTACGGTATTGCAATTTAAACATATTATTTTGTATTCTGTTTTCTGCTCTAATTCCAAGCTTTAGACATAATTGTATTTTCCTAATTATTGGAAGTTGTGGTCAGGTTAGCCATCTTTTTATTTATGTACACTTTTACACCAATCGAAATCAGGAAATCGGGAACCAAATCAGAATTGAGAATATGTCGAGTAGTGTTCAAGTTGTATTGTCTTCTCTCACTCACATGCTTGTCAGCCAATCAGGTAATAGAGTAGTATTCTTCTCTCTAACCCACTTCGAACTCACGCGAATAAGCCTCAAGCTTGAGCCGGTCAGCCTATCGTATCAAGATCTCAATGCAGATTAGACAAGTTATCCTCAGCATCAGAAGTGGGTGGACAGATGATGGACGTAACAGAATGGGATAGAGAGAAGGAAAACGACGTGCAGTGGAGATGGTGGGAGAGACAACTCCATTTAACTAAGCGGTAATCAATAGTAATAGTCACACAAAAATACGTTACAGAGGTATGATGAGTAATGGGATGAGAAGTGTAAGCACACATATGCGCTCATATAAAAACAGTCAATGTTGAAAGATGAATAATTAAAAACGTCAAAGTGCGACTCAAGCAGAAAAAATAGATTGGCACGCGGGAAAGGCAGAAAAAGGCATAGGAGCTAGACAAGTCAACGGAAAATATACTAGCATCGTTCACTCAAATGAGCAGCACATCCATTCAACACTACTCACTACTCACTTCGACTGAAGCATCAACAGTCAGTGTTCCATTCACGTGTACACGCACACAACCGACCAGTGTGTGGAAATTGAGGAGAAGTCAGAGATTTGGTTTGAATAAGCACATTTATTATAATGAGAGAAGGAAGATATGATTGAACATGTGAGTGGTTGGAAGGTCTATGTGTGAAGAGCAAGATGGGAAAGGGATTGTGTATTTAGTGGACTGTGTAGGTAGTTGACTGGCCGTCTGTCTAGTCAAGCAGAAACTTGACATGAGTTGTAGCAGTAGACATCTGGTTACTTGTCTCTACAGTGTCCAAACACACAGTGTCCACTGCAGCAATCCTCACCTCGTACACATTGTTCTTTCGACTGCAAACACCGTCCTCTGACACACACTCCTTCTCGTGGATTGATCAGCTTGCAGCTTTGTGGTGGACAACACTTCCTATGTCCGGCACCATCACAATACTCTCCCACTCCAAAACACATTCCGTTCTCAGCTGAAATCTCCGCTGAAACATCGCAACAACAACATTAACAACAACAACACTTCTATATTATTATTCACTCAACAATATTTATCACAATCGAAATCACATTCACAATCACGATAACGATAACGATCACAAACGCTATCGTTCAAACTTCTTTGCCTACTACAAACAATCAATCACACAGCCAACAATACCATTTACACCATTCTACTCCCAATCCAACCGTCGTTTCCACCACCAACACAGTCACCACAACAACAAAATCATCAACCAACACTGTCGGTTGTACCACTTATATCACAAATTCACGAAACTCAACCACCAATATCATCACCAATACTGACACCACCACTACAAACAACAATACAAACACCACAAACAATCACTCCACCATTTCTGCCTCGCCCAACACTAACAACACCATCATCAACATCATCAATGCAACTACTACCACCCTTTCAACAATAACACTCGATCGTCAAGGACTACATCACCACCACTTCAAATACCACTACAATCGTCGACAGCAATACACACGCACACACACCCACACACAATATTAGAATCACAAATGCTCTAATCAATCTAGTCATTCACTGCATTCACTGTCGTCACTCACCGTGAACAGCGTAGATGCTGAGAAGCGCGAACAAACACAAGATCACACACTGTCGCATCACTGCTCACTTCGAGTCACTGCAAATTCAATGCTGTCAAACACTCGGATCGAGTCACACAGACACCGACCACATCCACCAATATTTATACTTACCATCTCTCACAACCTTTCTCAACCACCCTCAACACAATCCATGCATGTGATCCTTAATCACCATAATCCAACCACACACCACTCTCACTCACGTACTCGTCTGATAAACCAGGTAATCAATCGATCCATCAATCAATCAATCATTCAATCAATCATTCAATGAATCAGTCAATCAATCATTCAATGAATCCATGGTGTAGTGATTTGAATGAGAGTGTGAGTAGTCGTACGAGTCAGTTGGTCGTTTGTGTAGTCCGACGGACGTTTGGTTTATGCACTCTGTGTTTATCTTTGAAATTAATAGCTTTATATGCACTTACGAAATTATTAAACCAATCAAGCAGTTCGCATGCAATTCATAACTGTGAAATGGATTACTTAAATAGTTATATTAAGTTAAATTACAAATTGATAATGTGATGACAGGTGTACGAGTTGCTTGCTTCCTTGGTATCCTCAATTATGTTATGTTGTTGTCGACTTCCTCAAGTCGAATGAATCTTCAGACAACTGTCTCAGTCCGTAAATCTGTCTAAACAAAGAACATAAATATTGACTGATGAAGGTGATTTCATCTACTTCGTGGATTCCAACATTGGTCTACAAACTAGAATCAATTATCAATGTTACTTTTAATCAGTATGGGAATTTGTGAAGAATGCGTGTGTTGTGAACTATTGAATACTCAATTGCCGCAGCTGACAATACTCATAATATGACTAGAAAGCCGTTCTGTTCTTCCAGGATTTCAATCGTGGCCTAACTTAGTCCAACTCGTGAATACAACTGTGAACAATTACTCAAGAACATTGTACAAATCCTTCACCATATTGATGAAGATTGTCAGAATAACGGCGATAGTCGTGGAAGCATTATAGGTATGTATGTACGTTGCATGTACGTATGTATGTATGTATCTATGTAGTTAGTTAGGTAGGTAGGTAGATAGGCGGAACGTAGAATTTTGCACAGTCGATAGAATTCATTCGATTTTACAACTCAGCTTCACAGGTGGTGAGATTGCTGACACGATTCATTGTAGACTGAGTGCTGCACTGGAACGGACATATACAGACACTAAACTAGTTTCGTCGCATCAAACAAATTGCTCATTGAGATTGACGAGAGTGAACGAATAACCGCTTCATGTTGCTTCAAATTACATTTACCAGCATACATGCTCGTGGTGAAGCACTTACGTTTCAACAACAGAACGGTAGTTGTTTGCATCTCGAAGCCCGTTCTACAACACCGAAACTAACACGTCAACGTATTCGCAACACCAACATTCCCGAATCACATTAAATCCACTCTGGTTAAATTTTGTTCTCATACCGCCCCTTGCACTGTTGAAAGTATTTTCACACCTCCGGACACGCATACCTTTAACCTGTCCTCCAGTAAAATTCTAGTTCTGAGATTGAGCTTACTGGCCATTACTGGTTTATGGCTTATGGTTTATGTGAAACCACTAATTTCAACAACAGTTAATCGTTTATACCTACGCCATTTCATAAAATGTTCACAACACATTGTGAACCTGATTGTCAAAAAGCTGAACATGTCTCATTTGAGTGACTCTCGCAATTCCTACCTCCACTATTTTTTCGGAATTCAGGGATAATTACAATAGAGTTCATGTGTTCAGTGTACATAATGAATTGAATAAAGCACGTGGTGTGATCGACAGCAGTCACAGGCATTTATGGATGCATATGAAAGACAGACAATCGAATATTACATTTCATGAATTTAGTGACAGAAACATTAATATCGAAATAATATTAATATTTTTATCGATATTGCGGATGTGGATTGATGAATCGATCAGCAAATCAAATGGTTACGCTTGATTTTAACATTGACATTGGCCTCATCGATTTCACTAGACAAGATCTAGCTGAAAGCGCTAGGTAACGCATCCGCACCAGACCGGCATTGAGTATGTGATGCTACGCATCTCTTCCAACAACTACTCAGTCCAGATTACACGCTTATCGACATACCGACAATTTTACAAAAAAATTACTCAGACTCCTTCGTTCCTGATATCTCATTGGACTGGGTCTAAGATGTTCAATTACAAGGTTTGTCAAGACGAAGCTGTCGTCGAATCCTGAATATCCGAACCACTTTCAGAACTATTGTACAGTTGATCAGTATGATATTCTTTCTTATAAGTACGTCTTGCCCTAACACCTTTAACATATTTATTGACCAACTACCACTCAGCGTAATGACTCTATACTCGTTCTATCACTTTTCATTCAAATATGCGAATTCGAAATGGTAAACTGCATACCAGTCGTATAAATGTTGACGCAAGTATAACTCACTGAGTAATGCAGTCAACTGAATTATAGAATCAAACGGCAGAACACACTTACATAATGCTCGCATTAATATTACAGATATCACAACCAATTAGTGAAATTCAACATCAATGCAATAACTGAATACCCATCCTACGTAAATTTTCCGATCTGATGTATGTTGAATGCAAAAACGAAATGCGTGATCCTACATTATTCCGTAAACACAAACCACACCTAGCCACAATGAAAGGAATGTGTAGCGCTAGCGAATTGCATGGTGATCGGGAAATTTGACTCAGAGAACTGCAAAACACTTCCTCCATTGGAATATGCATGAAAACATCACAGTGAGACGCATAGAATGTTTGGAGTGTAGTGTAGTGTAGTGTAGTGTATTGTGGTTTGACATGTCAAGTTCATATGCCTCATTCTGTCTTTCGATCAGTTTAAAGCCAATTGTTCCTTGTCCTTACTATTGTGTTCACTTAGATCCTGTACTCGCATATATCGCGTTGACGATTCTAGTAGTTTATTTGTAGGACAAACTAAACCCTACAAAATTTCTACTGTTATTTTAAATGTCTACGTAGAATCATTAAACTGATCGAATTCCCAACTTATCTTCTCTTTATTCAGATACTCATGTTGATGACCATTCAAATAGGTGTTTCGGAGGTTTAAGTACTCTCAGTTGACATATGATTGGTGCCGTATTTAGTATGGGATGTGTTTACATTGACTTGGATTTATTCCAGTAGTTGTGATGCAAGTATTAGCAACAATGAATCAGGGAACGTCATCCTTCGATTAGTGTGAATGGAATGAGTAGAGCTCAATTAATAAAATAAGAATTCTAATCTAGAAGACAGTCTAAATAGAAAGACGAAGTGATTCAGTTATATGAGAAATATTTAGAAAAGTTCTTTTAGGTTTCGATGAATCAAGATTTATAACCATTTGCATTTAAACACACAAACCAGGTTTCGATTGGCTTATAGCAACATTTGTAGAACTTAATTTGTCCTACAGATAAACTACTAGAACCGTCAACGCGATGCTATGTGAACGCTTTAGTCAGAACAAGGGCAATTCGGCTTCAAACTTTATCTCTTTCTTAACGTGAAAACAATTAGATTAGTACAATAATTAAGGGAATTACAGCCATTAATTGAAACGTTTTCGGACATAGACTTTTAGCTGGTAAAACAACTGGACCTATCAACCCAACGGGGTCAAATACAGAAGCCTCATGCTGGCCCACTTGGTCAGAATAAAACCTTCTAAACGTAACATCTCCTTCAACTGATAATATACTAACTGAGCTTCTTCTGACGTATCAGCACTTGTTAATAAATTGTCAACATAGAACGGTTCCTTCGTTGTCTGTAAAATACATTCGAGAAACCTAGCCTGGTTATCTAAGGAAGCGCAAGTCTGTTTCGCTCTTTCTTCATTTCTTTTACCGATTCAGGCGCTATTGCAAATTTTTCTTCTCTCTGTACACGCTTAACACTTTCCTCTGTGCAGCGTTGGGTATTAATGTTGGCATTACTATTACTATCTATGCTCTCCCTGCTTCCTATGTAACAAGGCATGATGTATCCAGCCACGTCCTTCGACAGCACATGATCTCGGTGCTGGACAGTTCCTTGCTATGACGTTCGTCTCCAGACAGACATCATACAAATGCTTCTTCAGTACAAATTCTATCCTCTCATTAATATTCTTGTAACATCCGTTTTGAATGTCTTGTGTGTGTGTGTGATTCATTTGCTCCTCCTTTTGTGCGTGTTCTATCCAGTCAGGATAGAATAGCGTTCATTTGCTGTGACTGGTAATTTTTCCCGTATCTTTTATCAACTTTTTTGTTTATTTTAATTTAGATTTGACTGATTGAACAATTATTGGTTGAATAGCCGGCTGGTAATATTTGTTTAGGTGACGATGTACATTTAAATTTATGATGAATTATAGAACCGCTATTTACCCGATTACTTGTTTGATTTTGACGGGTAAGGGCGCGTGTCTAACCTATCTGGACGGCTATTCTTCAGTCTAAACCGTAGTTTGGATTTTACAGTTCTAAACAAATAATAATTAGTCGAATTTGGTTGTCGATCGTTTTGCGGATTTCGATTATCGTTTCTGAAAATATTCGGTTGCTTCGTTCGTGATGCCGAACACTCGTCAAAGGAAGTTAAGCTCAAGGCTCGTTGGTGTTAATGGTGAATCCCCTTTTACAAAGCAAGTGCCTTTTGATGTCTTTAAGTGTCATGGTTCAGACTCGAATAGGGTTGATTATCATGATAGTGACTCCAGTCTTAATTCGATGTCAGATGACGTAAAAAAGCAAAGGCCTATAGCGCCTGTTGTAGGTTTAGAACTGCCAAATGTTGAATTGATTTATTTCGATACACAGTCAGGAGGGCATTGGAAGTTTATAAGGCAATTTGAGACCTACGTAACATCAAGAGTCACTGACGATAGCCAACGTTTGCTCTATTTGATGCACTCTTGTGAAGGCAAGGCAAAAACAGCTATTGAGGGTTGTTTCATGATGGAAGCATCTACTGGTTATGAGGGAGCAAGGGAAATCCTAAAAGGTTTGTTTGTACAGTCTCATGTAATCGCCCGAGAAACCTTGAAAAACTTAATCAATGCTGTAAATTTTGACTATACTGATGCGGAGCAGCTATCAAACCTGGCCATTGAAATGGAAAACTGTGCTATGGTCTTGGAACAGATGAAACACACTTCTCATCTAAATTCTTTAGCTACCTTGGAAAGAATAGTATGACTCTTGCCTCAACATATGCAAGAACAGTGGGTGGACTGGGTGGATTAATTGACTGAAGATGATGGAGAGCCGACGTTTGGCGAGCTCACTCAGTTTATCGCATCTCGTGCGAGAGTAGCTTATAGTAGATTCGAATGGTTGGCGAATCGTTCAAGAAGAGGACATAACTTAAAGACGAATTGTCACGTGCAATCAGTGCAGGGGAACAGTTCGACAGATAAAACTAAATGAGGTATGTGTTCCTATGACCATGCTATTTATAAATGTCCGCAGCTTTTACCGCTTACAGTTGAAGACCGATGGTCTCACGCAAAAAGCAATGGTATCTGTTTTGTCTGTCTTAGACAAGGACATAAGGTTAATGAATGTAAGATGACAAGGCGCTGTAACGTTGATAGGTGTGAGAAGAGACATCACTTTCTGCTGCACACCGACTCGACAAGCAACGGCGTAAGTGATAAGCCATCATGCCCGGAATTTAGGAAGAGAGTTGTTGATCATACTAGTAAATTACAAACATTGGAGAACCAAATACGTAAGCCTTATGATGTAGAGTTTGTAGATGTCTATTCAAGTGAAAAATCAGGATCAGTAGAAGACAAGGCGGCTATGAAGATTGTGGAAAGGGGTACGCGCTTCGACAATGGTCATTTTGTAGTTTCTATACCATGGAAGAAGAATCCAAATGTGAAAGTGGGGAATTATGAAGTGTGGTCCTTGATTGTGGCGCCAAGTTTGCAGGGGTTTCCCTAAATGATATGATTTGTCAAGAACCCGATACCACTGCTGAGTCAAAGAGCTTGACATCGCCAAGCGTAAATGTATAATCATGGTTCAGAAAGAAGTGGATGGAGAATTACTTAATGAATTTAAAAACAGCAGTTAAGTAGTTAGTCATAATGATATGAAGGATTTATCACCGATAATGCTTGATGGGTTACTCTGTGTTACAGGTTGACTAGGCTACTCAGATTTCCCAAGTGCTTTTAAACATCCAACAATTTTGCCCAGTCGACACTTAGCGACGGAAATGATATCGGTGGAGTTTTGTTCTCTGAGCTGGATGGTTTGGTCGTGGAGCTTTCATCGTTCTTCTGAACGACATCATTGGTTCTTATTGAACCAATCAACGTCGAGGTGCACAGAACAAGCTTTGAGACACATATGGAGAAATTCAAACACTTCACTTCTATCTGAAGTTTGTGCTGATGATGTCGTTCAGAAGAACGATGAAAGCTCCACGACCAAACCATCCAGCTCAGAGAACAAAACTCCACCGAAATCATCCACCTGAGCTACAAATCTTCTCCACGGAAATGATAATAAGACATTGTCATACAGAACAAGGACACATAGGAAGTCATTAGAAAATAGATATGGATATGTATTAACTTGTTTGCAAACACGGGCAGTATATATAGAACTGATGTATAATTTGATTACTGATTGATTTACAATGGCCTTATTACGTTTTATTGGAAGAAGAAGAAAACGTTCAGAGATTTACAGTGTGTCAAGCTTCGTGGGTGCAGTCTCTGGACTAAACAGGTTTGTGCAACGGTTGAATCGGCAGAAGATAAATAATGAACTGTCAGCTAGGCAGGTTCAATGGCAATTTAACCCACCTTCATCCAGCAACAGGGGTGGAGTTTGAGAAAGAGTGATTAGGTCTATACCACAACTGTTGTTGTTGATCACCAAAGAACAGACTTTAATTGAACAGCTAAAGTAGGTCTCCTTGAAGCTTCGGATTATTCTTTGTTGTTATTAATGTAGGGAGGTCAAGTAGGCGTACTGTTGTAAGTCCTACTCGTTCCTATAGTGTAATATGTTATATATTGAACCATGGTCATAGGCATCAAGGTAGCTGGTTTTTGATTTTGACGAGCACGGGCGCGTGTCAAACCTATCTGGACGGCTATTCTTCAATCCAAACCGTAGTTTGGATTCTACAATCCTCATCCTTAAACCTTTCACATTGGTCTAAGGAGTGGTTTTCAGTACACAATGAACATGACAAACCAAGATTGCTTGGTCTTACATTTGGAGGGACATCAGACTCACTCATGCTGGTGAACGAAACTGTTGCCTTATACTCCGAATCAATGTTTCCTTTAGTAACAGGAACCGATTGCTTTTGGTTGCGATTAGAAAGATCACTGCTGACAAGTAATCCATATCTAGTATTAGCAATGTCTCACTGTTCCTTTACAAACTCAATAAGATCGGCAAACACAGGCTCTTGAACGCCTCTGATAATCTAATAAGCTGACTTTAGCCACTCTTGTTGAATGTGTGTTGGTAATTTGAGAAACATGGTTTCAATGGTACTGGTAGATTTCTCTCTCCAGTAGTTTATGGAATTGCCATCTAAATGTATGATTTCTCTATTTGGCAGGTCTAAAGCTCTCGATATCATTGTTATCCAGTCCTTTCCAGGATTATCATCAAATGTACGTAATGCAGATGTTGACACGTGCCACAACTTGAGCATAGTGTTTTCTTCTCTTTTGACGTAACCGTTCAAACCCCATCTCTCTTTCTGTCTGAGCTAGTTCTAACTCTAATAAAGGATCCATTCGGAAGCCGTTTCTTCTCAACTGGTCATCACTATGAGTTTCTGAATAGTGAGGTGACAATTCAGGAATCTGATCAGTTTTATGCTTGTTCAGATACTTGCGAGAACAGGGTCTATTTGAACGCTATAGTCAGAACAAGGACAACTTGTTTTTAAACTTTATCTCTTTCTTAACGTAAAAACATTTAGATTAGTGTTAGGATATTCGGGAAAATGTACCAATAATTATCATGTTAAGTCTAATGGTGTCCTTGGAATTAAAATGGACACTACCTATTTTTCAGTATTTATTTCACTTTTTAAATATTGTACAAATTTTGTTTTCTATTTTATGGTACGATGTGGTTTGTTTGTTTGGTATATAAACAGAGTATGTCTGAAATGTAATGATTCATAACTCAGAGGCTGAGGCTTGTGTTCTGGACTCAAGTGGCTGGGCTAGACAGCGAAGCAGGGCCAATCGGGACTCTAAGTCGTTCGTACGTGTTTTCCGTGTCACTGAATCGATCGATAATACGCTGCTATCAAAATCTGCAGTCCAACCCGACACAACAATTAGTACTATGATTAAAGGAATCACAGTCATTAAGTGAAACGCGCAAACCTACTGACCAGTATTGCGCGTCTTATCGAAATGAATTAAATTACGATTCACATTATTAATAATAGGATAATAATGTCTTTCAATTGGTAAATCACATGCAACGTGGATAATTAAAAGACACATCAGAACAGATCCAAATGGTAGGCGCTTAAAGAACGATTTGACTAACAACGCCTTCAGAAAACTCCTAAAGACTGCGGCTTGGTTAATTATCAGTCAATTCTGTGGATTACAACCTATTGACCTAATATCCTGTATCCGGGAGACACTTAGTAATTGCAGTTTAAAGCCATTACCTATTTCACGTTGTACGGATTTTTGGATCTCTCAACAATAACTATTCGTACACGTCTAGTGCGATCACCACCACCACCACTGTTGGGCCCGTTACTTTGTCATCATTCAGATCGGACGGTGTTTGTTGACGGGCCTTCCACTTTAGTGGTCCAGGACTCGACTCCAAGTAGATCGCACGAATAATTGCTGTCAAAATGTATATGTCAAATAACGAGACCGGAATTTCGAATACATATAATTTGTACATGAAGCGAATGGAATAAAGAGAAGAGAAACGATGCGCATTGGAGATATTGGGTATGCCAACTCCAATTATTCACGCGGTGATCAATAATTATACTTACAAAAAATAAGTTACACATATGTGATAAATAGGATGAGAAGAATACAAACTTATATGGTCATATAGAAAGAGTCAAGATCGATAAGCGAATAATAAACACGGTCAAAATATGGATAAAAAAGAATAAATAAGTTGGCCTGCCTCGAAGAGAGAATGAGGCGTATGAAATTGACATGTAAACCCACACAGTAATACACTAAGAACACCACTACCACCACCACATATAATACAAACACTAACACTGATCGTAATTCATCATTCACTCAAATGAGCAGCACATCCATTCAACACTACTCACTACTCACTTCGACTGAAGCATCAACAGTCAGTGTTCCATTCACGTGTACACGCACACAACCGACCACTGTGTGGAAATTGAGGAGAAGTCAGAGATTTGGTTTGAATAAGCACATTTATTATAATGAGAGAAGGAAGATATGATTGAACATGTGAGTGGTTGGAAGGTCTATGTGTGAAGAGCAAGATGGGAAAGGGATTGTGTATTTAGTGGACTGTGTATGTAGTTGACTGGCCGTCTGTCTAGTCAAGCAGAAACTTGACATGAGTTGTAGCAGTAGACATCTGGTTACTTGTCTCTACAGTGTCCAAACACACAGTGTCCACTGCAGCAATCCTCACCTCGTACACATTGTTCTTTCGACTGCAAACACCGTCCTCTGACACACACTCCTTCTCGTGGATTGATCAGCTTGCAGCTTTGTGGTGGACAACACTTCCTATGTCCGGCACCATCACAATACTCTCCCACTCCAAAACACATTCCGTTCTCAGCTGAAATCTCCGCTGAGACATCGCAACAACAACATTAACAACAACAACACTTCTATATTATTATTCACTCAACAATATTTATCACAATCGAAATCACATTCACAATCACGATAACGATAACGATCACAAACGCTATCGTTCAAACTGCTTTGCCTACTACAAACAATCAATCACACAGCCAACAATACCATTTACACCATTCTACTCCCAATCCAACCGTCGTTTCCACCACCAACACAGTCACCACAACAATAAAATCATCAACCAACACTGTCGGTTGTACCACTTCTATCACAAATTCACGAAACTCAACCACCAATATCATCACCAATACTGACACCACCACTACAAACAACAATACAAACACCACAAACAATCGCTCCACTATCTCTCTCTCTCGAGTCACACAGACACCGACCACATCCACCAATATTTATACTAACCACCTCGCACTACCTTTCTCAACCATTCTCAACACAATCCATGCATGTGATCCTTAATCACCATAATCCAACCACACACCACTCTCGCTCACGTGAATTATTCAGACGGTATTTCAATGGATGTGTTATTTCCATCGACAATTCATTCTTCACGTTCAACTAACACGAATACGCCAAACGACTGACACAAACACGCACGCACACACGCACACAGATACGTGAACAGTCGATCGTCTCATGATGATACTGTGGGTCATTTGTGTTCTTGAATTCATCTCTAGTGATGCCCATTGATTTGACTCTGTTCAATCTTCAATTCTTATATATTGGTTTGTTAAATTGTCTCATTAAACACTGAGTAGCATGTTCAGTGCCAAGATGTGTTTTCAGCTCATTCAGAATGACACAATTCATGATCGTCTATGTAATTCATTTTCAATGCGTTTTTATGAGATTGCAGTTTTATTCACTCATTGCAATCTCTTCGTTGTATTTTTGTGAGACTGTTCCTGTTTATTTGTCGTAAGCACATTTTGGTTGATGTCGTTGTCTCCAAACATTCTATGCGTCTCACTGTGATGTTTTCATGCATGTTCAAATCGAGGAAGTGTTTCGCAGTTCTCTGAGTCAAATTTCCCGATCACCATGCAATTCGCTAGCGCTACACATTCCTTTCATTGTGGCTAGGTGTAGTTCGTGTTTTCGGAATAATGTAGGATCACGCATTTCGTTTTTGCATTCAACATACATCAGATCGGAAAATTTACGTAGGATGGGTATTCAGTTATTGCATTGATGTTGAATTTCACTAATTGGTTGTGATATCTGTAATATTAATGCGAGCATTATGTAAGTGTGTTCTGCCGTTTGACTCTATAATTCAGTTGACTGCATTACTCAGTGAGTTATACTTGCGTCAACATTTATACGACTGGTATGCAGTTTACCATTTCGAATTCGCATATTTGAATGAAAAGTGATAGAACGAGTATAGAGTCATTACGCTGAGTGGTAGTTGGTCAATAAATATGTTAAAGGTGTTAGGGCAAGACGTACTTATAAGAAAGAATATCATACTGATCAACTGTCAATAGTTCTGAAAGTGGTTCGGATATTCAGGATTCGACGACAGCTTCGTCTTGACAAACCTTGTAATTGAACATCTTAGACCCAGTCCAATGAGATATCAGGAACGAAGGAGTCTGAGTAATTTTTTTGTAAAATTGTCGGTATGTCGATAAGCGTGTAATCTGGACTGAGTAGTTGTTGGAAGAGATGCGTAGCATCACATACTCAATGCCGGTCTGGTGCGGATGCGTTACCTAGCGCTTTCAGCTAGATCTTGTCTAGTGAAATCGATGAGGCCAATGTCAATGTTAAAATCAAGCGTAACCATTTGATTTGCTGATCGATTCATCAATCCACATCCGCAATATCGATAAAAATATTAATATTATTTCGATATTAATGTTTCTGTCACTAAATTCATGAAATGTAATATTCGATTGTCTGTCTTTCATATGCATCCATAAATGCCTGTGACTGCTGTCGATCACACCACGTGCTTTATTCAATTCATTATGTACACTGAACACATGAACTCTATTGTAATTATCCCTGAATTCCGAAAAAATAGTGGAGGTAGGAATTGCGAGAGTCACTCAAATGAGACATGTTCAGCTTTTTGACAATCAGGTTCACAATGTGTTGTGAACATTTTATGAAATGGCGTAGGTATAAACGATTAACTGTTGTTGAAATTAGTGGTTTCACATAAACCATAAGCCATAAACCAGTAATGGCCAGTAAGCTCAATCTCAGAACTAGAATTTTACTGGAGGACAGGTTAAAGGTATGCGTGTCCGGAGGTGTGAAAATACTTTCAACAGTGCAAGGGGCGGTATGAGAACAAAATTTAACCAGAGTGGATTTAATGTGATTCGGGAATGTTGGTGTTGCGAATACGTTGACGTGTTAGTTTCGGTGTTGTAGAACGGGCTTCGAGATGCAAACAACTACCGTTCTGTTGTTGAAACGTAAGTGCTTCACCACGAGCATGTATGCTGGTAAATGTAATTTGAAGCAACATGAAGCGGTTATTCGTTCACTCTCGTCAATCTCAATGAGCAATTTGTTTGATGCGACGAAACTAGTTTAGTGTCTGTATATGTCCGTTCCAGTGCAGCACTCAGTCTACAATGAATCGTGTCAGCAATCTCACCACCTGTGAAGCTGAGTTGTAAACTCGATTGAATTTCTATCGACTGTGCAAAATTCTACGTTCCGCCTATCTACCTACCTACCTAACTAACTACATAGATACATACATACATACGTACATGCAACGTACATACATACCTATAATGCTTCCACGGCTATCGCCGTTATTCTGACAATCTTCACCAATATGGTGAAGAATTTGTACAATGTTCTTGAGTAATTGTTCACAGTTGTATTCACGAGTTGGACTAAGTTAGGCCACGATTGAAATCCTGGAAGAACAGAACGGCTTTCTAGTCATATTATGAGTATTGTCAGCTGCGGCAATTGAGTATTCAATAGTTCACAACACACGCATTCTTCACAAATTCCCATACTGATTAAAAGTAACATTGATAATTGATTCTAGTTTGTAGACCAATGTTGGAATCCACGAAGTAGATGAAATCGCCTTCATCAGTCAATATTTATGTTCTTTGTTTAGACAGATTTACGGACTGAGACAGTTGTCTGAAGATTCATTCGACTTGAGGAAGTCGACAACAACATAACATAATTGAGGATACCAAGGAAGCAAGCAACTCGTACACCTGTCATCACATTATCAATTTGTAATTTAACTTAATATAACTATTTAAGTAATCCATTTCACAGTTATGAATTGCATGCGAACTGCTTGATTGGTTTAATAATTTCGTAAGTGCATATAAAGCTATTAATTTCAAAGATAAACACAGAGTGCATAAACCAAACGTCCGTCGGACTACACAAACGACCAACTGACTCGTACGACTACTCACACTCTCATTCAAATCACTACACCATGGATTCATTGAATGATTGATTGACTGATTCATTGAATGATTGATTGAATGATTGATTGATTGATGGATCGATTGATTACCTGGTTTATCAGACGAGTACGTGAGTGAGAGTGGTGTGTGGTTGGATTATGGTGATTAAGGATCACATGCATGGATTGTGTTGAGGGTGGTTGAGAAAGGTTGTGAGAGATGGTAAGTATAAATATTGGTGGATGTGGTCGGTGTCTGTGTGACTCGATCCGAGTGTTTGACAGCAGTGAATTTGCAGTGACTCGAAGTGAGCAGTGATGCGACAGTGTGTGATCTTGTGTTTGTTCGCCCTTCTCAGCATCTACGGTGTTCACGGTGAGTGACGACAGTGAATGCAGTGAATGACTAGATTGATTAGAGCATTTGTGATTCTAATATTGTGTGTGGGTGTGTGTGCGTGTGTATTGCTGTCGACGATTGTAGTGGTATGTGAAGTGGTGGTGATGTAGTCCTTGAAGATCGAGTGTTATTGTTGAAAAGGTGGTAGTAGTTGCATTGATGATGTTGATGATGGTGTTGTTAGTGATGGGAGAAGCAGTGATAGTGGAGTGATTGTTTGTGGT
This sequence comes from Schistosoma intercalatum, assembly GCA_944470365.2. Lineage (NCBI taxonomy): Eukaryota > Metazoa > Platyhelminthes > Trematoda > Strigeidida > Schistosomatidae > Schistosoma > Schistosoma intercalatum. The sequence continues at coordinate 43,217,011 of OX103726.1, forward strand.
GTTTGTATTGTTGTTTGTAGTGGTGGTGTCAGTATTGGTGATGATATTGGTGGTTGAGTTTCGTGAATTTGTGACAGAAGTGGTACAACCGACAGTGTTGGTTGATGATTTTGTTGTTGTGGTGACTGTGTTGGTGGTGGAAACGACGGTTGGATTGGAAGTAGAATGGTGTAAATGGTAGTGTTGGCTGTGTGATTGATTGTTTGTAGTAGGCAAAGAAGTTTGAACGATAGCGTTTGTGATCGTGATTGTGAATGTGATTTCGATTGTGATAAATATTGTTGAGTGAATAATAATATAGAAGTGTTGTTGTTGTTAATGTTGTTGTTGCGATGTTTCAGCGGAGATTTCAGCTGAGAACGGAATGTGTTTTGGAGTGGGAGAGTATTGTGATGGTGCCGGACATAGGAAGTGTTGTCCACCACACAGCTGCAAGCTGATCAATCCACGAGAAGGCGTGTGTGTCAGAGGACAGTGTTTGCAGTCGAAAGAACAATGTGTACGAGGTGAGGATTGCTGCAGTGGACACTGTGTGTTTGGACACTGTAGAGACAAGTAACCAGATGTCTACTGCTACAACTCATGTCAAGTTTCTGCTTGACTAGACAGACGGCCAGTCAACTACCTACACAGTCCACTAAATACACAATCCCTTTCCCATCTTGCTCTTCACACATAGACCTTCCAACCACTCACATGTTCAATCATATCTTCCTTCTCTCATTATAATAAATGTGCTTATTCAAACCAAATCTCTGACTTCTCCTCAATTTCCACACACTGGTCGGTTGTGTGCGTGTACACGTGAATGGAACACTGACTGTTGATGCTTCAGTCGAAGTGAGTAGTGAGTAGTGTTGAATGGATGTGCTGCTCATTTGAGTGAACGATGCTAGTATATTTTCCGTTGACTTGTCTAGCTCCTATGCCTTTTTCTGCCTTTCCCGCGTGCCAATCTATTTTTTCTGCTTGAGTCGCACTTTGACGTTTTTAATTATTCATCTTTCAACATTGACTGTTTTTATATGAGCGCATATGTGTGCTTACACTTCTCATCCCATTACTCATCATACCTCTGTAACGTATTTTTGTGTGACTATTACTATTGATTACCGCTTAGTTAAATGGAGTTGTCTCTCCCACCATCTCCACTGCACGTCGTTTTCCTCCTCTCTATCCCATTCTGTTACGTCCATCATCTGTCCACCCACTTCTGATGCTGAGGATAACTTGTCTAATCTGCATTGAGATCTTGATACGATAGGCTGACCGGCTCAAGCTTGAGGCTTATTCGCGTGAGTTCGAAGTGGGTTAGAGAGAAGAATACTACTCTATTACCTGATTGGCTGACAAGCATGTGAGTGAGAGAAGACAATACAACTTGAACACTACTCGACATATTCTCAATTCTGATTTGGTTCCCGATTTCCTGATTTCGATTGGTGTAAAAGTGTACATAAATAAAAAGATGGCTAACCTGACCACAACTTCCAATAATTAGGAAAATACAATTATGTCTAAAGCTTGGAATTAGAGCAGAAAACAGAATACAAAATAATATGTTTAAATTGCAATACCGTAAGAACAATAAGGGGTATGGCAGTTAATCATACACCAAACGAAATATTATGATTCGTAGAACAGACAAGGAGCGAAAATAAATGTTACTGTTTTACAAGATCTGCAGTAAATGAAACAGCGTCCGGAGAAATAACTTCGTACTTTGTCAAGACATCTTGTTTCCCTGTTCACATCACAATCGCTCCATATACAAATTATGTATGTTCAAAATTCCGGTCTCGTTATTTGACTTATTTAATTCAGTTAATGACTAATGCGTTTTAAGTCGGTGATTATATGCGAGGATAGAGACATATTTGTTGGTGAACTCGTGGTATCGAAAGAATAACGAGATCGTACCAAGCATAAAACTGATCAGATTCCTGAATTGTCACCTCACTATTCAGAAACTCATAGTGATGACCAGTTGAGAAGAAACGGCTTCCGAATGGATCCTTTATTAGAGTTAGAACTAGCTCAGACAGAAAGAGAGATGGGGTTTGAACGGTTACGTCAAAAGAGAAGAAAACACTATGCTCAAGTTGTGGCACGTGTCAACATCTGCATTACGTACATTTGATGATAATCCTGGAAAGGACTGGATAACAATGATATCGAGAGCTTTAGACCTGCCAAATAGAGAAATCATACATTTAGATGGCAATTCCATAAACTACTGGAGAGAGAAATCTACCAGTACCATTGAAACCATGTTTCTCAAATTACCAAAGGAGTACAAACGGACTTACTTAGCAAACGTAAATTCGTGCAAGGTCACTACCAACGGAACGAAGAATGGAAGAATAATGGATGTTTTTAGTACAGTTAAACAAACAATTACAGTAAAACCATCACTGGTACAATTAGTTATAATAATTTTTTTACAGTAAACCAATCGCGTTCTCTTGATCAAAGTAGGAAACTACACTTTCGGCCAGAAACTTACTATAGCTCGCACGTTTATGGACAACTTGTTAAACTATCTCAACATAAGAAGGTATCAACCAGATGGATAGAGATGAATGTTTCGAGAGATGCAAGCATGTGGTTTGACTGTCGAACAGATGAATTACTTTTTTTGATTTGAACTCTTGTTACCTTGTTACACAAACAAGAGGAATTTACATAGTGCCTGTATTGCTAAAAGAAATGAATAAAGAGCAATACAGACTTGCGCTTCCTTAGATAACCAGGCTAGGTTTCTCGACAGTATTATACAGACAGCGAAGGAACAGTTCTACGTTGACAATTTATTAACTAGTGCTGATACGTCAGAAGAAGCTAAGTTAGTATATTATCAGTTGAAGGAGATGTTACGTTTAAAAGCTTTTGTTATATCCGAGCGAAGATTAAATGTCGAGTAACTTTTGAGACAAATTAATTGACTAATATTATCTATACATTCTTATGTTTTAACTATCCAATAATTAAATGTTCTATGTTTATATTCCTCTTATTATAAGCTTTATTTTGACCTATAAATTATTATTGTACGATTTACTGTTCTTAAGCTACCTTCAGTTTATTGACTTCTGCCTCTCACATTCACAGTCACTTTTTGGCTTTATTGTGCACAAATGTTATTTTCTATTTTATGGTGCGTTGCGGCCTCTTTGTTTGATATATAAAACTAGCATGTCTGAAATAAATGATTTGATTCGCATAGTGAAAGCTGGAATTTGGTGTTGTGGACTCAAGTGGACAGGCTTGGCGGACATAGGTCCAATAAGGAATATAAGCTGCCTATAACGGTCGAACGTCATTGGTATGGCGGTGCTAAGATTGTATAGGTCTCATTTTGATTGGTGAATAAATCACGTGAGAAAAAGTTGAACATAAAGACAGAACAGCTTTTAATCTGACCAAGCGGGCTAGCAGCAATGTTGAATTAATGGAGTTTATTCCACAGGAAGACCGCATAGAAAAGAACGTAGAAATTCGTCTTCCTATGGAAAGCAATGAAATGACTATAAAAATATAGCGGAACGTTCGAACTGATAAGATATTCAAGGTGAGCGAATTTGATGCGACTCCTACAAAAAGCAACCATACTGTTGCATGTAGCTCCTTTATTTGACCCCGTCGGATTGATAAATCCAAGTGTTTTTCCACTTAAATATCTATGTCGGAAAACGTTTCAATTAATGGCTGTAATTCCTCTTAATTATTGTACTATTAAATTATTTTTACGTTGAGAAAGAGATAAAGTTTAAAGCCAAATTGCCCTTGTTTTGACTAAAGCGCTCACATAGACTCTGTGCTGCAATGCATCACGTTGACGTTTCTACTTGTTTAACTGTAGGACAAATTAAATTCTACTAGATACAAAATCAATCATTTGTGAACTGATACTACTCAGAAATCAACAAGCACGAAAAGTCACGAAAATTCCAATGTTCGCTTCCAAATATCCCTCAACAATAACTCTTCGTATACTTGTAGTATGAACACGACTAATTCTACAACAAGCACTAGCACTGGTCGTCATTCATCGTTCACTCAAATGAGCAGCACATCCATTCAACACTACTCACTACTCACTTCGACTGAAACATCAACAGTCAGTGTTCCATTCACGTGTACACGCACACAACCGACCACTGTGTGGAAATTGAGGAGAAGTCAGAGATTTGGTTTGAATAAGCACATTTATTATAATGAGAGAAGGAAGATATGATTGAACATGTGAGTGGTTGGAAGGTCTATGTGTGAAGAGCAAGATGGGAAAGGGATTGTGTATTTAGTGGACTGTGTAGGTAGTTGACTGGCCGTCTGTCTAGTCAAGCAGAAACTTGACATGAGTTGTAGCAGTAGACATCTGGTTACTTGTCTCTACAGTGTCCAAACACACAGTGTCCACTGCAGCAATCCTCACCTCGTACACATTGTTCTTTCGACTGCAAACACCGTCCTCTGACACACACTCCTTCTCGTGGATTGATCAGCTTGCAGCTGTGTGGTGGACAACACTTCCTATGTCCGGCACCATCACAATACTCTCCCACTCCAAAACACATTCCGTTCTCAGCTGAAATCTCCGCTGAAACATCGCAACAACAACATTAACAACAACAACACTTCTATATTATTATTCACTCAACAATATTTATCACAATCGAAATCACATTCACAATCACGATCACAAACGCTATCGTTCAAACTTCTTTGCCTACTACAAACAATCAATCACACAGCCAACACTACCATTTACACCATTCTACTTCCAATCCAACCGTCGTTTCCACCACCAACACAGTCACCACAACAACAAAATCATCAACCAACACTGTCGGTTGTACCACTTCTATCACAAATTCACGAAACTCAACCACCAATATCATCACCAATACTGACACCACCACTACAAACAACAATACAAACACCACAAACAATCACTCCACTATCACTGCTTCTCCCATCACTAACAACACCATCATCAACATCATCAATGCAACTACTACCACCTTTTCAACAATAACACTCGATCTTCAAGGACTACATCACCACCACTTCACATACCACTACAATCGTCGACAGCAATACACACGCACACACACCCACACACAATATTAGAATCACAAATGCTCTAATCAATCTAGTCATTCACTGCATTCACTGTCGTCACTCACCGTGAACACCGTAGATGCTGAGAAGGGCGAACAAACACAAGATCACACACTGTCGCATCACTGCTCACTTCGAGTCACTGCAAATTCACTGCTGTCAAACACTCGGATCGAGTCACACAGACACCGACCACATCCACCAATATTTATACTTACCATCTCTCACAACCTTTCTCAACCACCCTCAACACAATCCATGCATGTGATCCTTAATCACCATAATCCAACCACACACCACTCTCACTCACGTACTCGTCTGATAAACCAGGTAATCAATCGATCCATCAATCAATCAATCATTCAATCAATCATTCAATGAATCAGTCAATCAATCATTCAATGAATCCATGGTGTAGTGATTTGAATGAGAGTGTGAGTAGTCGTACGAGTCAGTTGGTCGTTTGTGTAGTCCGACGGACGTTTGGTTTATGCACTCTGTGTTTATCTTTGAAATTAATAGCTTTATATGCACTTACGAAATTATTAAACCAATCAAGCAGTTCGCATGCAATTCATAACTGTGAAATGGATTACTTAAATAGTTATATTAAGTTAAATTACAAATTGATAATGTGGTGACAGGTGTACGAGTTGCTTGCTTCCTTGGTATCCTCAATTATGTTATGTTGTTGTCGACTTCCTCAAGTCGAATGAATCTTCAGACAACTGTCTCAGTCCGTAAATCTGTCTAAACAAAGAACATAAATATTGACTGATGAAGGCGATTTCATCTACTTCGTGGATTCCAACATTGGTCTACAAACTAGAATCAATTATCAATGTTACTTTTAATCAGTATGGGAATTTGTGAAGAATGCGTGTGTTGTGAACTATTGAATACTCAATTGCCGCAGCTGACAATACTCATAATATGACTAGAAAGCCGTTCTGTTCTTCCAGGATTTCAATCGTGGCCTAACTTAGTCCAACTCGTGAATACAACTGTGAACAATTACTCAAGAACATTGTACAAATCCTTCACCATATTGATGAAGATTGTCAGAATAACGGCGATATTCATGGGAGCATTATAGTTATGTGTATTGGCATTGGGCCATAATCACACAATCATGAAAGCTGGACATGAGGCTACTCGGAAGATAAACATTCAATATTTAACGCGGAGAAATTCCTAACGATGGAGAAGGCGCGAACAAGGGATTGAATGTATTCGTGTTGATCAGATGGCATGGCTCGTGCATGCAGGTGTGGTCCTTGCTGAATATTACCTTATATCTTTTATTCATATTATATATATTTTTGTTTCTCTATCCTAAGCTTGTTCTTCATCATGTATTGTTAGTTGTTACGATGCAGTGAGTTGGTGTAGACGATGATGTGACTTCCACGTAATATCTTATAGATTAGGCAGTTGTATCATGACAAAGCTACAAGTTTAGGATTAGGTCTATTATTAGAGCAGTACTTATATCATAGTAGATCATAATTCTACATATATATATGTATTTATCTATGTAGGTATGTAGGTAGGTAATTAGGTAGGTAGGTAGGTAGGTAGGTAATTAGGTAGGTAGGTAGGTAGGTAGGTAGGTAGGTAGATAGGTAGGTAGGTAGGTGGAACGTAGAATTTGGCACAGTCGATAGAAATTCAATCGAGTTTATGTGAAACTGCCAATTTCAACAACAATTAATCGTTTGTACTTACACCATTTCATAAAATAACTCCGCCTGTCGTCCTTCTAGAGTTACTGCCGGTACCAAGTTCGGGTAGAGGAGGAGGGTTGGGCATTGGGTTAGCGTTCCATCCCGTAGAAAACTAACTCGCTAAAGAAACGCTTATCAGAAGAAATAATTCAAATCATTTTAACTCTGCTCTGGGAGTTAGAAGGTCGAGTTCCTTCGAAAGACACAAGGCCGATGCCCCTTCTAACAACCAGAAAAAAATTTTTGTAAGTACATGGAACGTCCGAACAATGTGGGAGACCGGGAAGACCAGTCAAATAGCAACAGAAATGAGGAGATACAATTCGGCAGTACTGGGAATCAGTGAAACCCACTAGACCTAAGCTGGGCAGAAAACGCTAGCTGCGGGAAAGATGCTGCTATACTTCGGTCACGAAGAGGAAAATGCTCCACACACTTAGGGAGTCGCTCTAATGCTCTCCAAAGTAGCACGAAATGCACATGTAGGATGGGAATCTCACGGATCCAGAATCATCAAAGCATCATTCGAAACAAAGAAGAAGGGGATGACAATGAATATTATCGAATGTTATGCACCCACCAATCATAGCAACGACAACATTAAAGATCAATTCTACGAGCGGCTGCAGTCAATCATAGAGAAATGCTCAAGAAAGGACCTCAACGTCCTGATGGGAGATCTAAATGCCAAAGTCGGAATAGACAACACCGGATATGAAGATATTATGAGACGACATGGACTGGGACAGAGAAACGAAAATGGAGAATGATTTTCAAATCTATGTGCATTCAACAAATTGGTCATAGGGGGCACAATATTTCCACACAAGCGTATACACAAGGCTACATGGATCTCACCGGTCTACACTACAGAGAAACAGATAGATCATATCTTCATTAATAAGAAACTCCGAAGGACAATGGAAGATGTGAGAACCAGGAGAGGTGCTGACATAGCTTCAGATCACCACTTAGTTGTAGCCAATTTAAAACTGAAGCTAAAAAAGAACTGGACAAACAGCAATACAAAGGTTTAATACAGCCTTCCTTCGAGATACTGACAGACTCAATGAATTCAAGATAGCTTTCAACTACAGGTTCCAAGCCTTACAAGATTTACTAAAGGAAGAGGAAACTACCATGGAGGACAACTGGAAAAGCATCAAATAAGCATTAACTTCAACGTGTCAAGAGGTTCTGGGCCTAAAGAAACGCCATCATAAGGAGTGCATCTTTATAGAAACTCTGGACAAGATCAAAGAAAGGAAGAACAAGAAGGCAGAAATTAACAACAGCCGAACACGAGCAGAGAAAATCCAAGCACAAGCTGAATACATAGAAGCAAACGAGCAAGTGAAGAGGAGCATTAGAACCGACAAGAAGAAATACGTGGAAGAACTAGCAACGACGGCAGAAAAAGCTGCTAGAGAAGGAAATATGAAACAGCTTTACGATACAACGAAGAAACTATCAGGGAAATACAGTAAACCAGAGAGGCCGGTCAAAGACAAAGAAGGCAAGCCAATCAACGAAATTCAAAAACAGCGGAACAGATGGGTAGAATACTTCGAGGAACTCCTGAATAGGCCGGCTTTAATGAATCCACCGGACATCGAAGCAGCACACTCAGATCTTCCCATAGACGTCAACCCACCAACGAAGGAAGAAATCAGAATGGCCGTCAGACAAATCAAGAACGGGAAAGAAGCGAGACCCGACAACATACCAGCTGAAGCACTGAAATCAGACGTCGAAGTAACCACAAGCATGCTTTACCCTCTATTCAAAAAGATTTGGGAGGAGGAACAAGTGCCAATGGACTGGAAAGAAGGACACCTCATCAAGATTCCAAAGAAAGGAGATCTGAGCAAATGTGAAAACTACAGAGGCATCACACTACTGTCAATATCAGGGAAAGTCTTCAACAGAGTGTTGCTGAACCGGATGAAGGATGCAGTAGATGCCCAACTTCGAGATCAACAAGCTGGATTCCGAAAGGATCGGTCGTGCACAGACCAAATTGCAACACTACGGATCATCGTCGAACAATCAGTTGAGTGGAACTCGTCACTGTACATCAACTTCATTGATTATGAAAAGGCATTCGACAGTGTAGACAGGAGGACATTATGGAAACTTCTTCGACACTACGGAATTCCTGAGAAGATTGTCAATATTATCCGGAACTCATACGACGGACTACAGTGCAAAGTAGTGCATGGAGGACAGCTGACAGGTGCATTCCAAGTAAGGACCGGAGTCAGACAAGGCTGTTTACTCTCTCCCTTCCCTTTTCTTCTGGTGGTCGACTGAAATATGAAGACCTCGACATCTGAAGGAAAACACGGAATACAATGGACAGCTCAAAATCAATTAGACGATTTGGACTTTGCAGATGACCTAGCCATCCTATCGAATACACACGAACATTTGCAGATAAAGACAGCCAGTGTAGCAGCAGTCTCTCCATCAGTAGGCCTTAGCATACACAAACGGAAAACCAAGGTCCTAAAATTCAAGGCGGAGAACAGAAATTTCATGAAAAGTTCAAAACACATTGTGAACCTGATTGTCGAAAAGCTGAACATGTCTCATTTGAGTGACTCTTGCAATTCCTACCTCCTCTATTTCTTCGGAATTCAGAGATGATTACAATAGAGTTCATGTGTTCAGTGTACATAATGAATTGAATAAAGCATGTGGTGAGATCGACAGCAGTCATAGGCATTTGTGGATGCATATGAAAGACAGACAATCGAAAAATACATATTTTTTGATTTAGTGACAAAAACAATAATATCAAGGCATTATTATTATTATTATTATTATTATTATTATTAATATTATTATTATTATTAATATTAATATCAATATTGCGGAACTGGGATGTTGAATTGATCACCAAAATAAATGGATCTTCATGATTTTGATTTTGATGTTCGCCTAGTCTATTTCACTAGACAAGCTTGCAGAGCTTTTAATTTGGGGAGATTATGTACAGCTACATATATAAATGCTGACACAAGTATAACTCACTGCGTAATGCAGTCAAATCAATTATAGATTCAAACGACAGAACACACTGACATAATGCTCGCATTAATATTACAAATATCACAACTAATTAGTGAAATTCAACATCAATGCAATAACTGAATACTCATCGTACGTAAATTTTCTGACCTAATCTATGTTGAATGCAAAAACAAAATGTGTGATATAAACATTATTCCGAAAACACAAAACCACAAGTAACCACAATGAAAGGAATGTGTAGCGCTAGCAAATAGCATGGTGGGAGGGAAAATGTGACTGAGAGAACTGCGAAACACTTCCTCGATGGCAATATGCAAGAAAACCTCACAAAGAAACACGTAGAATGTTTGCAGACAATGACATCAACCAAAATGCGGTTAAGAGAAATAAACAGGAACAGTCTCACAAAAATAGAACAACGATATATTGCAATGAGTGAAGAATAATGCAATCACATAAAAACGCATTGAACAAGAATTACATAGCCATCATGAATTGTGTCATTCGTGTCAGTTGAACGTGAAGAATGAATTGTCGACGGAATTAAGGCATCGACTTAATCACTGTCTGAATCATTCACGTGCTTAATCACTCAGCTGATTTGCTGCAGCCACACAAATGCATTGACTGTGTGTTCATCACTCAGTCCGTCTGACTATACAAACGACCAACTGACTCGTACGACTACTCACACTCTCATTCAAATCACTACACCATGGATTCATTGACCGATTGATTGACTGATTGATCGATTGAGTGCTTGACTACCTGGTTCATCGGACGAGTACGTGAGTGAGAGTGGTGTGTGGTTGGATTATGGTGATTAAGGATCACATGCATGGATTGTGTTGAGAATGGTTGAGGAAGTTAGTGCGAGGTGGTTAGTATAAATATTGGTGGATGTGGTCGGTGTCTGTGTGAGTCGATCCGAGTGTTTGACAGCATTGAATTTGCAGTGACTCGAAGTGAGCAGTGATGCGACATTGTGTGATCTTGTGTTTGTTCGCCCTTCTCAGCATCTACGGTGTTCACGGTGAGTGACGACAGTGAATGCAGTGAATGACTAGATTGATTAGAGCATTTGTGATTCTAATATTGTGTGTGGGTGTGTGTGCGTGTGTATTGCTGTCGACGATTGTAGTGGTATTTGAAGTGGTGGTGATGTAGTCCTTGACGATCGAGTGTTATTGTTGGAAGAGTAATATTATTTGCATTGATGATGTTGATGATGTTGGTGTTAGTGGTGGGCGAGGCAGAGATAGTGGAGTGATTGTTTGTGGTGTTTGTATTGTTGTTTGTAGTTGGAGTGTCAGTATTGGTGATGATATTGGTGGTTGGGTCTCGAGAATTTGTGATAGAAGTGGTACAATCGACAGTGTTGGTTGATGATTTTGTTGTTGTGGTGACTGTGTTGGTGGTAGAAACGATGGTTGGATTGAGAGTAGAAATGGTGTACCCGGTGGTGTTTGCTGTGTGATCGATTCTTTGTAGTAGGCATAGAAGTGTGAGCGATATCGTTTGTGATCGTTTTCGTTATCGTGATTGTGATTGTGAATGTGATTTTGATTTTGATTTTGATTTTGATAAATATTGTTGAGTGAATAATAATGTAGAAGTGTTGTTGCTGTTGTTTTTGTTGCGATGTTTCAGCGGAGATTTCAGCTGAGAACGGAATGTGTTTTGGAGTGGGAGAGTATTGTGATGGTGCCGGACATAGGAAGTGTTGTCCACCACACAGCTGCAAGCTGATCAATCCACGAGAAGGAGTGTGTGTCAGAGGACGGTGTTTGCAGTCGAAAGAACAATGTGTACGAGGTGAGGATTGCTGCAGTGGACACTGTGTGTTTGGACACTGTAGAGACAAGTAACCAGATGTCTACTGCTACAACTCATGTCAAGTTTCTGCTTGACTAGACAGACGGCCAGTCAACTACCTACACAGTCCACTAAATACACAATCCCTTTCCCATCTTGCTCTTCACACATAGACCTTCCAACCACTCACATGTTCAATCATATCTTCCTTCTCTCATTATAATAAATGTGCTTATTCAAACCAAATCTCTGACTTCTCCTCAATTTCCACACAGTGGTCGGTTGTGTGCGTGTACACGTGAATGGAACACTGACTGTTGATGTTTCAGTCGAAGTGAGTAGTGAGTAGTGTTGAATGGATGTGCTGCTCATTTGAGTGAACGACGATTGACGATTGACAGTGCTAGTGTTTGTAGTATAGGTGGTGGTGTTATTGGTGTTGGTAGTGTAGTGTAGTGTAGTGTAGTGTAGTGTAGTGTAGTGTAGTGTAGTGTAGTGTAGTGTGGTGTGGTTTGACATGTCAAGTTCATATGTCTCATTCTGTTTTTTGTTACAGGTCAATTTACTTATTGTACTTGAGTCATATTTTGACCGTGTTTATTATTCGCTTACCGATATTGACTGTTTCTATATTAGCGTATGTGTGATGTGTCTTTCAATTATCCATGTTACATGTGACTTACCATTATTATCATATTATATTATTGTGACTCGTAATTTTATTCATTTCGATAACACGCGCAATAATGTTCGGTACGTTTGAAAGTTTCGCTTAATTACTGTAATTCCTTTAATCATAGTACTAATTTAATTGTTTTCACGTTATTAAACAGATGTAGTTTAAAGACACGTTGTCCTTGTTCTGACTATAGCGTTCACATAGACCCTGTTCTCGCTAGTATATGGAGAAGCATAAATCTGATCACATGCCCAATTTGTCTTCTCACTATTCAGAAACTCTTAGTGATGACCAGTTGAAAGGAAGTGGCTTCCGAATGTATCTTTTATTAGAGTTAGAACTGGCTCAGACAAAAAGAGAGATTGAGTTGCGACGGTTACGTCAAAAGAGGAGAAAACATTATACTGAATTTGTGGCTGACAATGTTATGTTGCACGTGTCTACATGTGCCTAAATTACATTTGATGTTAATCCTGGAAAGGACTGGATAACAGTGATATTGAAAGCTTTAGAGCTGCCAAAAAGGGAGATCATAAGGTTAGATGGTAATCCCATAAACTATTGGAGAGAGAAATCTACTAGTACCATTGAAACTTAGGCTTTACTTACGCCTGTTACTCACAATGGAGCATAGGCCGCCGACCACCATTCTACAACCCACTCTGTCCTGGGCTTTCTTTTCTAGTTCCATCCAATTGTTGTTCATTTTTCTCATGTCTATCTGTATTTCTCGGAGTAATGTGTTCTTTGGTCTTCCTCTTTTCTTTTGACGAGATGCGATAAACTGAGTGAGCTCGCCAAACGTCGGCTCTCCATCATCTTCAGTCAATTTAACCACCCAGTCCACTCACTGTTCTTGCATATGTTGAGGCAAGAGTCATACTATTTTTTCCAAGGTAACTAAAGAATTTAGATGAGAAGTGTGTTTCATCTGTTCCAAGACCATAGCACGATTTTCCATTTCAATGGCCAGGTTTGATAGCTGCTCCGCATCAGTATAATCAACATTTGCATCATTGATTAAGTCTTTCAAGGTTTCTCGAGCGATTACATGAGACTGTACAAACAAACCTTTTAGGATTTCCCTTGCTCCCTCATAACCAGCAGATGCTTCCATCATGAAACAACCCTCAATAGCTGTTTTTGCCTTGCTCTCACAAGAGTGCATCAAATAGAGCAAACGTTGGCTATCGTCAGTGACTCTTGATGTTACGTAGGTCTCAAATTGCCTTATAAACTTCCAATGCCCTCCCGACTGTCCATCGAAATAACTCAATTCAACATTTGGCAGTTCTAAACCTACAACAGGCGCTATAGGCATAACGCTCTTTCCTGATACTTCAAGCCTTTGCTTCCCATTTAGACTAAGATTTTTTACGTCATCTGACATCGAATTAAGACTGGAGTCACTATCATGATAATCAACCCTATTCGAGTCTGAACCATGACACTTAAAGACATCAAAAGGCACTTGCTTTGTAAAAGGGGATTCACCATTAACGCCAACGAGCCTTGCGCTTAACTTCCTTTGACGAGTGTTCGGCATCACGAACGAAGCAACCGAATATTTTCAGAAACGATAATCGAAATCCGCAAAACGATCGACAACCAAATTCGACTAATTATTATTTGTTTAGAACTGTAAAATCCAAACTACGGTTTAGACTGAAGAATAGCCGTCCAGATAGGTTAGACACGCGCCCTTACCCGTCAAAATCAAACAAGTAATCGGGTAAATAGCGGTTCTATAATTCATCATAAATTTAAATGTACATCATTACCTAAACAAATATTATCAATCAATAATTGATCAATCAGTCAAATCTAAATTAAAATAAACAAAGAAGTTGATAAAAGATACGGGAAAAATTACCAGTCACAACAAATGAACGCTATTCTATCCCGACTGGATAGAACACGCACAAAAGGAGGAGCAAATCAATATGGCTGCCGCCAAGAACACGTATCAAGTGAAACAACATAGATGCAGTTCGGGAAGAAACACAAAACTTAGTGAAGGCGTAACAAAAATAATAACTATAATAAAAAACACAAATATTAACAATTCAAATGTAATCAAAAAACTAGCAATGTATAACTAAGCGGATCGATAGCAACAAAGTGCGAGTGTATACATGGAGGGATTTTCACACATATATACACACACACATAACACAAAACATTCAAAACGGATGTTACAAGAATATTAATGAGAGGATGGAATTTGTACTGAAGAAGCATTTGTATGATGTCTGTCTGGAGACGAACGTCATAGCAAGGAACTGTCCAGCACCGAGATCATGTGCTGTCGAAGGACGTGGCTGGATACATCATGCCTTGTTACATAGGAAGCAGGGAGAGCATAGATAGTAATAGTAATGCCAACATTAATACCCAACGCTGCACGGAGGAAAGTGTTAAGCGTGTACAGAGAGAAGAAAAATTTGCAATAGCGCCTGAATCGGTAAAAGAAATGAAGAAAGAGCGAAACAGACTTGCGCTTCCTTAGATAACCAGGCTAGGTTTCTCGAATGTATTTTACAGACAACGAAGGAACCGTTCTATGTTGACAATTTATTAACAAGTGCTGATACGTCAGAAGAAGCTCAGTTAGTATATTATCAGTTGAAGGAGATGTTACGTTTAGAAGGTTTTATTCTGACCAAGTGGGCCAGCATGAGGCTTCTGTATTTGACCCCGTTGGGTTGATAGGTCCAGTTGTTTTACCAGCTAAAAGTCTATGTCCGAAAACGTTTCAATTAATGGCTGTAATTCCCTTAATTATTGTACTAATCTAATTGTTTTCACGTTAAGAAAGAGATAAAGTTTAAAGCCGAATTGCCCTTGTTCTGACTAAAGCGTTCACATAGCATCGCGTTGACGGTTCTAGTAGTTTATCTGTAGGACAAATTAAATTCTACAAACGTTGCTATAAGCCAATCGAAACCTGGTTTGTGTGTTTAAATGCAAATGGTTATAAATCTTGATTCATCGAAACCTAAAAGAACTTTTCTAAATATTTCTCATATAACTGAATCACTTCGTCTTTCTATTTAGACTGTCTTCTAGATTAGAATTCTTATTTTATTAATTGAGCTCTACTCATTCCATTCACACTAATCGAAGGATGACGTTCCCTGATTCATTGTTGCTAATACTTGCATCACAACTACTGGAATAAATCCAAGTCAATGTAAACACATCCCATACTAAATACGGCACCAATCATATGTCAACTGAGAGTACTTAAACCTCTGAAACACCTATTTGAATGGTCATCAACATGAGTATCTGAATAAAGAGAAGACAAGTTGGGAATTCGATCAGTTTAATGATTCTACGTAGACATTTAAAATAACAGTAGAAATTTTGTAGGGTTTAGTTTGTCCTACAAATAAACTACTAGAATCGTCAACGCGATACATGCGAGTACAGGATCTAAGTGAACACAATAGTAAGGACAAGGAAAAATTGGCTTCAAACTGATCGAAAGACAGAATGGGGCATATGAACTTGACATGTCAAACCACACCACACTACACTACACTACACTACACTACACTACACTACCAACACCAATAACACCACCACCTATACTACAAACACTAGCACTGTCAATCGTCAATCGTCGTTCACTCAAATGAGCAGCACATCCATTCAACACTACTCACTACTCACTTCGACTGAAACATCAACAGTCAGTGTTCCATTCACGTGTACACGCACACAACCGACCACTGTGTGGAAATTGAGGAGAAGTCAGAGATTTGGTTTGAATAAGCACATTTATTATAATGAGAGAAGGAAGATATGATTGAACATGTGAGTGGTTGGAAGGTCTATGTGTGAAGAGCAAGATGGGAAAGGGATTGTGTATTTAGTGGACTGTGTAGTTAGTTGACTGGCCGTCTGTCTAGTCAAGCAGAAACTTGACATGAGTTGTAGCAGTAGACATCTGGTTACTTGTCTCTACAGTGTCCAAACACACAGTGTCCACTGCAGCAATCCTCACCTCGTACACATTGTTCTTTCGACTGCAAACACCGTCCTCTGACACACACTCCTTCTCGTGGATTGATCAGCTTGCAGCTGTGTGGTGGACAACACTTCCTATGTCCGGCACCATCACAATACTCTCCCACTCCAAAACACATTCCGTTCTCAGCTGAAATCTCCGCTGAAACATCGCAACAAAAACAACAGCAACAACACTTCTACATTATTATTCACTCAACAATATTTATCAAAATCAAAATCAAAATCAAAATCACATTCACAATCACAATCACGATAACAAAAACGATCACAAACGATATCGCTCACACTTCTATGCCTACTACAAACAATCGATCACACAGCAAACACCACCGGGTACACCATTTCTACTCTCAATCCAACCATCGTTTCTACCACCAACACAGTCACCACAACAACAAAATCATCAACCAACACTGTCGATTGTACCACTTCTATCACAAATTCTCGAGACCCAACCACCAATATCATCACCAATACTGACACTCCAACTACAAACAACAATACAAACACCACAAACAATCACTCCACTATCTCTGCCTCGCCCACCACTAACACCAACATCATCAACATCATCAATGCAAATAATATTACTCTTCCAACAATAACACTCGATCGTCAAGGACTACATCACCACCACTTCAAATACCACTACAATCGTCGACAGCAATACACACGCACACACACCCACACACAATATTAGAATCACAAATGCTCTAATCAATCTAGTCATTCACTGCATTCACTGTCGTCACTCACCGTGAACACCGTAGATGCTGAGAAGGGCGAACAAACACAAGATCACACAATGTCGCATCACTGCTCACTTCGAGTCACTGCAAATTCAATGCTGTCAAACACTCGGATCGACTCACACAGACACCGACCACATCCACCAGTATTTATACTAACCACCTCGCACTAACTTCCTCAACCATTCTCAACACAATCCATGCATGTGATCCCTAATCACCATAATCCAACCACACACCACTCTCACTCACGTACTCGTCCGATGAACCAGGTAGTCAATCACTCAATCGATCAATCAGTCAATCGATCAATCAGTCAATCAATCGGTCAATGAATCCATGGTGTAGTGATTTGAATGAGAGTGTGAGTAGTCGTACGAGTCAGTTGGTCGTTTGTATAGTCAGACGGACTGAGTGATGAACACACAGTCAATGCATTTGTGTGGCTGCAGCAAATCAGCTGAGTGATTAAGCACGTGAATGATTCAGACAGTGATTAAGTCGATGCCTTAATTCCGTCGACAATTCATTCTTCACGTTCAACTGACACGAATGACACAATTCATGATGGCTATGTAATTCTTGTTCAATGCGTTTTTATGTGATTGCATTATTCTTCACTCATTGCAATATATCGTTGTTCTATTTTTGTGAGACTGTTCCTGTTTATTTCTCTTAACCGCATTTTGGTTGATGTCATTGTCTGCAAACATTCTACGTGTTTCTTTGTGAGGTTTTCTTGCATATTGCCATCGAGGAAGTGTTTCGCAGTTCTCTCAGTCACATTTTCCCTCCCACCATGCTATTTGCTAGCGCTACACATTCCTTTCATTGTGGTTACTTGTGGTTTTGTGTTTTCGGAATAATGTTTATATCACACATTTTGTTTTTGCATTCAACATAGATTAGGTCAGAAAATTTACGTACGATGAGTATTCAGTTATTGCATTGATGTTGAATTTCACTAATTAGTTGTGATATTTGTAATATTAATGCGAGCATTATGTCAGTGTGTTCTGTCGTTTGAATCTATAATTGATTTGACTGCATTACGCAGTGAGTTATACTTGTGTCAGCATTCGTACGATTTGTATGCAGTTTACCATTTCGAATTCGCATGTTTGAATGGAAACTGATAGAACGGGTATAGACTCATGACGCTGAGTGGAAGTTGGCCAAAAACTGTGTTAAACTTGTTGAGTGGAATTGCGTCGACAATTCTTTCTTCACGTGCAACTAACACGAACACGCGAAACGGCTGACGCACACGCGCACACACACACACGTGAACAGTCGACAGTGTTGGTTGATGATTTTGTTGTTGTGGTGACTGTGTTGGTGGTAGAAACGATGGTTGGTTTGAGAGTAGAAATGGTGTACCCGGTGGTGTTTGCTGTGTGATCGATTGTTTGTAGTAGGCATAGAAGTGTGAGCGATATCGTTTGTGATCGTTTTTGTTATCGTGATTGTGATTGTGAATGTGATTTTGATTTTGATTTTGATAAATATTGTTGAGTGAATAATAATGTAGAAGTGTTGTTGCTGTTGTTTTTGTTGCGATGTTTCAGCGGAGATTTCAGCTGAGAACGGAATGTGTTTTGGAGTGGGAGAGTATTGTGATGGTGCCGGACATAGGAAGTGTTGTCCACCACACAGCTGCAAGCTGATCAATCCACGAGAAGGCGTGTGTGTCAGAGGACGGTGTTTGCAGTCGAAAGAACAATGTGTACGAGGTGATGATTGCTGCAGTGGACACTGTGTGTTTGGACACTGTAGAGACAAGTAACCAGATGTCTACTGCTACAACTCATGTCAAGTTTCTGCTTGACTAGACAGACGGCCAGTCAACTAACTACACAGTCCACTAAATACACAATCCCTTTCCCATCTTGCTCTTCACACATAGACCTTCCAACCACTCACATGTTCAATCATATCTTCCTTCTCTCATTATAATAAATGTGCTTATTCAAACCAAATCTCTGACTTCTCCTCAATTTCCACACAGTGGTCGGTTGTGTGCGTGTACACGTGAATGGAACACTGACTGTTGATGTTTCAGTCGAAGTGAGTAGTTAGTAGTGTTGAATGGATGTGCTGCTCATTTGAGTGAACGACGATTGACGATTGACAGTGCTAGTGTTTGTAGTATAGGTGGTGGTGTTATTGGTGTTGGTAGTGTAGTGTAGTTTAGTATAGTGTAGTGTAGTGTGGTGTGGTTTGACATGTCAAGTTCATATGCCTCATTCTGTCTTTCGATCAGTTTAAAGCCAATTGTTCCTTGTCCTTACTATTGTGTTCACTTAGATCCTGTACTCGCATGTATCGCGTTGACGATTCTAGTAGTTTATTTGTAGGACAAACTAAACCCTACAAAGTTTCGACCATTATATTCATCGAAAATCTGTAGATTGATTACCTTAAATTGTTTTCGCGTTAGTAAACATATTAGTTTAAAGACAAGTTGTCCTTGTTCCGACTATAGCGTTCACATAGACCCTGAGAGTAAGCAACCTTGCCTAACACCGGTCTTCACTTCGAACGACTTTGTCAACTGTCCTCCATGCACAATCTTGCAGTGCAACCCATCTTATGAGTTCTGTATGATATTGACTATCTCCTGAGGCACGCCGTAGTGTCGAAGAGGTTTCCATAGTGTTGTTCTGTACACGCTATCAAATGCCTTTTCGTAGTCAATGAAGTTGATGTAGAGTGATGAATTCCATTCAATTGACTGTTCCACAATGATCCGTAGAGTTGCGATTTGGTCTGTACACGATCTATGTAACGGGAGAACTGAAGACATTTGGCGGATTAAAACCTTTTATTGTACATTAACAATTTACTGTGTTTTTTGGATGTAATTGTTTTACTTAACTTTTGAACTTGTTTGTTTATATCATTGTTTCGGACATTTTGGTTTGGTATTTTGGTGCTCTCTTTGTCTTTGGTTTGTTATTTGGAAGTTTTACCATCCATTTCGTCATTTTTCTTCAGCCTTTTGCTCCGTGTTTCCATCGTATTTGTTGTTCCAAATAATCAATTACCAAAACAATTCTGAATTAATCCAAACGGAATCGACCAAAAAGACCAGGAATTTGGACCCAAAATATCCAGAAACATCCAAGGTATGAACACAGAACCAATAATTGAAGAACTTTATGTTACGTCCAAGTTTTGCTCGTTCCAGTTATTGAAGTACGGACTATCGATCTACTTGCAAATTACGAACCCAAGTAGGCAAGAGAACCAAAACTCCAAATTAGATACCAAATTTATTCGCAATTTATAAATAGTCGACCAAATGTCGTTCTAACAACAATAATTATAACAATTACAAAACAAACCTTCAATTTTGTAGGTTCCCGGAGCAAAACTCCCAAATACCAAACCAAAGACAAAGAGAGCACCAAAATACCAAACCAAAATGTCCGAAACAATGATATAAACAAACAAGTTCAAAAGTTAAGTAAAACAATTACATCCAAAAAACACAGTAAATTGTTAATGTACAATAAAAGGTTTTAATCCGCCAAATGTCTTCAGTTCTCCCGTAACAATCTATCCTTATGGAATCCTGCCTGTTGGTCACGAAGTTGGGCGTCTACGCAGTCCTTCATTCTGTTTAACAATACCCTGTTGAAGACTTTTCCCTGTATTGAGAGAAAAGTGATGCCCCTGTAGTTATCACACTTGCTGAGATCGCCTTTCTTCGGTATTTTGATCAGGAGTCCTTCTTTTCAGTCTGTTGGTACTTGTTCTTCATCCCAAATCTTATTGAAGAGAATGTGGAGTATCCTTGCAGTTGCCGCTACGTCTGCTTTTAGTGCCTCTGCTGGGATGTTGTCCGGTCCTGCTGCTTTGCCACTCTTGATTTGTCTGATGGCCATGCTGATTTCTTCAGTTGTTGGTGGGCTAACATTGATTGGGAGGTCCGTGGGTGCTGCTTCGATGTTGGGTGGGTTCAGTGGAGCTGGTCGATTCAAGAGTTCTTTGAAGTGTTCTGTCCACCTGTTTTGTTGCTCTTCAATACAATTGTCTCATGTTTCCTTCTCCTGCAGCCTTTTCCGCCGTCGTTGCTCAATCTTCCACATATTTACGTTTGTCGGTTCTGATGCTCCTCTTCACTTGTTTGTTTACTTCCGTGTATTCAGCTTGTGCCTTGGCTTTTTCTGCTCTTGTTCGACTGGCATTGATTGCTGCTTTCTTGTTCCTCCTTTCTTGAATCTTATCCAGTGTATCAACAGTGATCCATTTTTTGTGATGGTGCTTCTTGTGACCCAGGACCTCATGACATGTTGAAGTGACTGCTTCTTTGATCAGAATTATTAAATTATCAGAGGAGGTCGAGAGCCTCTGTTTGCTGATCTTATTGAGTTTGTAAAGGAACAGTGAGACATTGCTAATACTAGATATGGATTACTTGTCAGCAGTGATCTTTCTAATCGCAACCAAAAGCAATCGGTTCCTGTTACTACAGGAAACCTTGATTCGGAGTATAAGGCAACAGTGTCGTTCACCAGCATGAGTGTGTCTGATGTCCCTCCGAATGTAAGACAAAGCAATCTTGGTTGGTCATGTTTATTGTGTACTGAAAACCACCCCTTAGACCAATGTCAAAGGTTTAAAGATAAGGATTGTAGAATCGAAACTACGGTTTAGATTGAAGAATGGTTGATAAAAGATGCGGGAAAAATTACCAGTCACAGCAAATGAACGCTATTTTATCCCGACTGGATAGAACACGCACAAAAGGAGGAGCAAATCAATATGGCTGCCGCCAAGAACACGTATCAAGTGAAACAACATAGATGCAGTTCGGGAAGAAACACAAAACTTAGTGAAGGCGTAACAAAAATAATAACTATAATAAAAAACACAAATATTAACAATTCAAATGTAATCAAAAAACTAGCAATGTATAACTAAGCGGATCGATAGCAACAAAGTGCGAGTGTATACATGGAGGGATTTTCACACACATATACACACACACATAACACAAAACATTCAAAACGGATGTTACAAGAATATTAATGAGAGGATAGAATTTGTACTGAAGAAGCACTTGTATGATGTCTGTCTGAAGACGAACCTCATAGCAAGAAACTGTCCAGCACCGAGATCATGTGCTGTCGAAGGACATGGCTGGATACATCATGCCTTGTTACATAGGAAGCAGGGAGAGCATAGATAGTAATAGTAATGCCAACATTAATACCCAACGCTGCACGGAGGAAAGTGTTAAGCGTGTACAGAGAGAAGAAAAATTTGCAATAGCGCCTGAATCGGTAAAAGAAATGAAGAAAGAGCGTAACAGACTTGCGCTTCCTTAGATAACCAGGCTAGGTTTCTCGAATGTATTTTACAGACAACGAAGGAACCGTTCTATGTTGACAATTTATTAACAAGTGCTGATACGTCAGAAGAAGCTCAGTTAGTATATTATCAGTTGAAGGAGATGTTACGTTTAGAAGGTTTTATTCTGACCAAGTGGGCCAGCATGAGGCTTCTGTATTTGACCCCGTTGGGTTGATAGGTCCAGTTGTTTTACCAGCTAAAAGTCTATGTCCGAAAACGTTTCAATTAATGGCTGTAATTCCCTTAATTATTGTACTAATCTAATTGTTTTCACGTTAAGAAAGAGATAAAAATTAAAGCCGAATTGCCCTTGTTCTGACTAAAGCGTTCACATAGCATCGCGTTGACGGTTCTAGTAGTTTATCTGTAGGACAAATTAAATTCTACAAACGTTGCTATAAGCCAATCGAAACCTGGTTTGTGTGTTTAAATGCAAATGGTTATAAATCTTGATTTGACTTGGCGACAAATATTTCTTGCTCTTGTGGAGCTAGGTATATAGGTCCTTCGATGCGTACTTTATCCAAAAGAATTCAAGAACATTGTCCGTCGTGGTTAAGAAGAGGAGGCCAGGAGGAGAGAAGTTCTATAATCGAACACCTTGCGAATACAGGTCACTCAATCAAGACAGACTCTGCGTTCAAGGTCATCTACAAGGTAAGTAGAAGCTTTCGTAAGACCATTAGACTGCATCTTCTTTGTATTGCCGAGGCAATAGCCATACATTTTGAAAAACCAGAATTATGTGTACAAAAGAGAGTGGTACAACCTCTTCTTTTACCATGGTCTTAATGTATTAGAAAAATTTTCTCTTTCTCATT
This sequence comes from Schistosoma intercalatum, assembly GCA_944470365.2. Classification (NCBI taxonomy): domain Eukaryota; kingdom Metazoa; phylum Platyhelminthes; class Trematoda; order Strigeidida; family Schistosomatidae; genus Schistosoma; species Schistosoma intercalatum. The sequence continues at coordinate 43,240,361 of OX103726.1, forward strand.
ACTCTTGTTCTTTTACAGCCACCTGCTTCACCTTCTATCTTCCGTTCAAATCTTGTACCCCCAACCGGTTTGTTTTTATTTCCACGATCATTCCGATTATATTTCATCTCTGTTTCAACATTTTATGTTATTTTATCATGCAGAGCCACCCTTACCCGATGAATATCTAAGCCATTAACTATCAAACTTTCCTTGTTTTAAAAAAATTTTTTTCTAATACCTTTGTTTATTTAATCTTACTGTCACCATGTATAACATAAGTTTATTATCAGTATTATTATCACCCTGTAAAAATAAGTATATATATTTGCGATTGTACAGCATTGAAAATGAATTCGCCGAAAAGAGAACTCTTCGCTGAACTAACCTTTATTACTTATTTAATGTCATAATGGGTGTACTACGTTTATTAAAAAATATTACTTCATCGAAGCCTAAAAGTACTTTTCTAAATATTTCTCATATAACTGAATCACTTCGTCTTTCTATTTAGACTGTCTTCTAGATTAGAATTCTTATTTTATTAATTGAGCTCTACTCATTCCATTCACACTAATCGAAGGATGACGTTCCCTGATTCATTGTTGCTAATACTTGCATCACAACTACTGGAATAAATCCAAGTCAATGTAAACACATCCCATACTAAATACGGCACCAATCATATGTCAACTGAGAGTACTTAAACCTCCGAAACACCTATTTGAATGGTCATCAACATGAGTATCTGAATAAAGAGAAGACAAGTTGGGAATTCGATCAGTTTAATGATTCTACGTAGACATTTAAAATAACAGTAGAAATTTTGTAGGGTTTAGTTTGTCCTACAAATAAACTACTAGAATCGTCAACGCGATACATGCGAGTACAGGATCTAAGTGAACACAATAGTAAGGACAAGGAAAAATTGGCTTTAAACTGATCGAAAGACAGAATGGGGCATATGAACTTGACATGTCAAACCACACCACACTACACTACACTACACTACACTACACTACACTACCAACACCAATAACACCACCACCTATACTACAAACACTAGCACTGTCAATCGTCAATCGTCGTTCACTCAAATGAGCAGCACATCCATTCAACACTACTCACTACTCACTTCGACTGAAACATCAACAGTCAGTGTTCCATTCACGTGTACACGCACACAACCGACCACTGTGTGGAAATTGAGGAGAAGTCAGAGATTTGGTTTGAATAAGCACATTTATTATAATGAGAGAAGGAAGATATGATTGAACATGTGAGTGGTTGGAAGGTCTATGTGTGAAGAGCAAGATGGGAAAGGGATTGTGTATTTAGTGGACTGTGTAGGTAGTTGACTGGCCGTCTGTCTAGTCAAGCAGAAACTTGACATGAGTTGTAGCAGTAGACATCTGGTTACTTGTCTCTACAGTGTCCAAACACACAGTGTCCACTGCAGCAATCCTCACCTCGTACACATTGTTCTTTCGACTGCAAACACTGTCCTCTGACACACACGCCTTCTCGTGGATTGATCAGCTTGCAGCTGTGTGGTGGACAACACTTCCTATGTCCGGCACCATCACAATACTCTCCCACTCCAAAACACATTCTGTTCTCAGCTGAAATCTCCGCTGAAACATCGCAACAAAAACAACAGCAACAACACTTCTACATTATTATTCACTCAACAATATTTATCAAAATCAAAATCAAAATCAAAATCACATTCACAATCACAATCACGATAACGATAACGATCACAAACGATATCGCTCACACTTCTATGCCTACTACAAACAATCGATCACACAGCAAACACCACCGGGTACACCATTTCTACTCTCAATCCAACCATCGTTTCTACCACCAACACAGTCACCACAACAACAAAATCGTCAACAAACACTGTCGATTGTACCACTTCTATCACAAATTCTCGAGACCCAACCACCAATATCATCACCAATACTGACACTCCAACTACAAACAACAATACAAACACCACAAACAATCACTCCACTATCTCTGCCTCGCCCACCACTAACACCAACATCATCAACATCATCAATGCAAATAATATTACTCTTCCAACAATAACACTCGATCGTCAAGGACTACATCACCACCACTTCAAATACCACTACAATCGTCGACAGCAATACACACGCACACACACCCACACACAATATTAGAATCACAAATGCTCTAATCAATCTAGTCATTCACTGCATTCACTGTCGTCACTCACCGTGAACACCGTAGATGCTGAGAAGGGCGAACAAACACAAGATCACACAGTGTCGCATCACTGCTCACTTCGAGTCACTGCAAATTCACTGCTGTCAAACACTCGGATCGACTCACACAGACACCGACCACATCCACCAGTATTTATACTAACCACCTCGCACTACCTTTCTCAACCATTCTCAACACAATCCATGCATGTGATCCTTAATCACCATAATCCAACCACACACCACTCTCACTCACGTACTCGTCCGATGAACCAGGTAGTCAAGCACTCAATCGATCAATCAGTCAATCGATCAATCAGTCAATCAATCGGTCAATGAATCCATGGTGTAGTGATTTGAATGAGAGTGTGAGTAGTCGTACGAGTCAGTTGGTCGTTTGTATAGTCAGACGGACTGAGTGATGAACACACAGTCAATGCATTTGTGTGGCTGCAGCAAATCAGCTGAGTGATTAAGCACGTGAATGATTCAGACAGTGATTAAGTCGATGCCTTAATTCCGTCGACAATTCATTCTTCACGTTCAACTGACACGAATGACACAATTCATGATGGCTATGTAATTCTTGTTCAATGCGTTTTTATGTGATTGCATTATTCTTCACTCATTGCAATATATCGTTGTTCTATTTTTGTGAGACTGTTCCTGTTTATTTCTCTTAACCGCATTTTGGTTGATGTCATTGTCTGCAAACATTCTACGTGTTTCTTTGTGAGGTTTTCTTGCATATTGCCATCGAGGAAGTGTTTCGCAGTTCTCTCAGTCACATTTTCCCTCCCACCATGCTATTTGCTAGCGCTACACATTCCTTTCATTGTGGGTACTTGTGGTTTTGTGTTTTCGGAATAATGTTTATATCACACATTTTGTTTTTGCATTCAACATAGATTAGGTCAGAAAATTTACGTACGATGAGTATTCAGTTATTGCATTGATGTTGAATTTCACTAATTAGTTGTGATATTTGTAATATTAATGCGAGCATTATGTCAGTGTGTTCTGTCGTTTGAATCTATAATTGATTTGACTGCATTACGCAGTGAGTTATACTTGTGTCAGCATTCGTACGATTTGTATGCAGTTTACCATTTCGAATTCGCATGTTTGAATGGAAACTGATAGAACGGGTATAGACTCATGACGCTGAGTGGAAGTTGGCCAAAAACTGTGTTAAACTTGTTGAGTGGAATTCCGTCGACAATTCTTTCTTCACGTGCAACTAACACGAACACGCGAAACGGCTGACGCACACGCGCACACACACACGTGAACAGTCGGTCGTTTCATGATGATATTGTGGCCTATTTGTGTTTGTGATTTCATCTCTGGTGATGCCCATGGATTTGACCTTGTTCAATCTTCAATTCTTATTTATTGGTTTGTTGCTTTGTCTCATAAAACACTGAGTAGCATGTTCAGTCCCAAAATGGGTTTTCAGCTCATTCCGAATGATACAATTCATGATCGCCTTTGTAATTCATTTTCGATGCGTTTTTATGTGATTCCAATTCTCCTCACCTGATACAACGGATTTCGTTGTCTTGTCTGCGAAATATGCGAAAGCGACAATCGTGCACATGTCAGACTTACTTTCATTTGAGTGCGTTTGTGAGTCTTCTACACACAACATCATTCTTGAATCATGTGTTTTCACATTGACAGTTGTGTTTCTACCCTCCTGTTCCATTGCAATATCCTAGGTGTAGTATCTTGATACGATTTACTGCTCTCTCTACGTAGCTCAATTTTCAAGTATTCGGGATACGAAATGACGATTGATCACACGTTTGGTTTCTGCACTCAGTGTTTAGCTTTGCAACATATGGCTTTATGTGCACTTACGAAATTATTAAACCAATCAAGCAGTTCGCATGCAATTCATAACTGTGAAATGGATTACTTAAATAGTTATATTAAGTTAAATTACAAATTGATAATGTGGTGACAGGTGTACGAGTTGCTTGCTTCCTTGGTATCCTCAATTATGTTATGTTGTTGTCGACTTCCTCAAGTCGAATGAATCTTCAGACAACTGTCTCAGTCCGTAAATCTGTCTAAACAAAGAACATAAATATTGACTGATGAAGGTGATTTCATCTACTTCGTGGATTCCAACATTGGTCTACAAACTAGAATCAATTATCAATGTTACTTTTAATCAGTATGGGAATTTGTGAAGAATGCGTGTGTTGTAAACTATTGAATAGTCGATTGCCGCAGCTGAGAATACGCATAATATGACTAGAAAGCCGTTCTGTTCTTCCAGGATTTCAATCGTGGCCTAACTTAGTCCAATTCGTGAATACAACTGTGAACAATTACTCATGAACCTTGTACAAATCCTCCGCCACATTGATGAAGATCGTCAAAATAACGGCGACAGTCATGGGAGCATTATAGGTATGTATGTAAGTATGTATGTATGTATCTATGTAGGTAGGTAGGTAGGTAGGTAGATAGGTAGGTAGGTGGAACGTAGAATTTGGCACAGTCGATAGAAATTCAATCGAGTTTATGTGAAACCACCAATTTCAACAACAATTAATCGTTTGTACCTACGCCATTTCATAAAATGTTCACAACACATTGTGAACCTGATTGTCGAAAAGCTGAACATGACTCATTTGAGTGACTCCTGCAATTCCTACCTCCTCTATTTTTTCGAAATTCAGAGATGATTACAATAGAGTTCATGTGTTCAGTGTACATCATGAATTGAATAAAGCATGTGGTGAGATCGACAGCAGTCATAGGCATTTGTGGATGCATATGAAAGACAGACAATCGAAAAATACATATTTTTGGATTTAGTGACAAAAACAATAATATCAAGGCATTATTATTATTATTATTATTATTATGATTAATATTACTATCAATATTGCGGAAGTGTAGTGTTGAATCGATCACCAAAATAAATGGTTCCGCATGATTTTGATGTTGATGTTGGCCTCATCGATTTCGATAGACAAGATCTAGCTGAAAACGCTAAGTAACTCATCCGCACCAGATCGGCATTGAGTATGAGAAGCTGCGCATCTCCTCCAACAACTAATCAGTCCAGATTACACGCTTATCGACATACCGACAATCTGATAAATAATTACTCTGACTCCTTCATTCCTAATATTTCATTCGACTGGGTCTAAGATGTTCAATCACAAGGTTTGTCAAGACGAAGCTGTCGTCGAATCCTGAATATACAAAGCACTTACAGAACTATTGTAGTGATTATCAGTATGATATACGTTCTTATAAACACTTTTTGCCCTAACACGTTCAAAACACTTATTGACCAAATTCCACTCAGCGTCATGAGTCTATACCCGTTCTATCAGTTTCCATTCAAACATGCGAATTCGAAATGGTAAACTGCATACAAATCGTACGAATGCTGACACAAGTATAACTCACTGCGTAATGCAGTCAAATCAATTATAGATTCAAACGACAGAACACACTGACATAATGCTCGCATTAATATTACAAATATCACAACTAATTAGTGAAATTCAACATCAATGCAATAACTGAATACTCATCGTACGTAAATTTTCTGACCTAATCTATGTTGAATGCAAAAACAAAATGTGTGATATAAACATTATTCCGAAAACACAAAACCACAAGTACCCACAATGAAAGGAATGTGTAGCGCTAGCAAATAGCATGGTGGGAGGGAAAATGTGACTGAGAGAACTGCGAAACACTTCCTCGATGGCAATATGCAAGAAAACCTCACAAAGAAACACGTAGAATGTTTGCAGACAATGACATCAACCAAAATGCGGTTAAGAGAAATAAACAGGAACAGTCTCACAAAAATAGAACAACGATATATTGCAATGAGTGAAGAATAATGCAATCACATAAAAACGCATTGAACAAGAATTACATAGCCATCATGAATTGTGTCATTCGTGTCAGTTGAACGTGAAGAATGAATTGTCGACGGAATTAAGGCATCGACTTAATCACTGTCTGAATCATTCACGTGCTTAATCACTCAGCTGATTTGCTGCAGCCACACAAATGCATTGACTGTGTGTTCATCACTCAGTCCGTCTGACTATACAAACGACCAACTGACTCGTACGACTACTCACACTCTCATTCAAATCACTACACCATGGATTCATTGACCGATTGATTGACTGATTGATCGATTGACTGATTGATCGATTGAGTGCTTGACTACCTGGTTCATCGGACGAGTACGTGAGTGAGAGTGGTGTGTGGTTGGATTATGGTGATTAAGGATCACATGCATGGATTGTGTTGAGAATGGTTGAGAAAGGTAGTGCGAGGTGGTTAGTATAAATACTGGTGGATGTGGTCGGTGTCTGTGTGAGTCGATCCGAGTGTTTGACAGCAGTGAATTTGCAGTGACTCGAAGTGAGCAGTGATGCGACATTGTGTGATCTTGTGTTTGTTCGCCCTTCTCAGCATCTACGGTGTTCACGGTGAGTGACGACAGTGAATGCAGTGAATGACTAGATTGATTAGAGCATTTGTGATTCTAATATTGTGTGTGGGTGTGTGTGCGTGTGTATTGCTGTCGACGATTGTAGTGGTATTTGAAGTGGTGGTGATGTAGTCCTTGACGATCGAGTGTTATTGTTGGAAGAGTAATATTATTTGCATTGATGATGTTGATGATGTTGGTGTTAGTGGTGGGCGAGGCAGAGATAGTGGAGTGATTGTTTGTGGTGTTTGTATTGTTGTTTGTAGTTGGAGTGTCAGTATTGGTGATGATATTGGTGGTTGGGTCTCGAGAATTTGTGATAGAAGTGGTACAATCGACAGTGTTTGTTGACGATTTTGTTGTTGTGGTGACTGTGTTGGTGGTAGAAACGATGGTTGGATTGAGAGTAGAAATGGTGTACCCGGTGGTGTTTGCTGTGTGATCGATTGTTTGTAGTAGGCATAGAAGTGTGAGCGATATCGTTTGTGATCGTTATCGTTATCGTGATTGTGATTGTGAATGTGATTTTGATTTTGATTTTGATTTTGATAAATATTGTTGAGTGAATAATAATGTAGAAGTGTTGTTGCTGTTGTTTTTGTTGCGATGTTTCAGCGGAGATTTCAGCTGAGAACAGAATGTGTTTTGGAGTGGGAGAGTATTGTGATGGTGCCGGACATAGGAAGTGTTGTCCACCACACAGCTGCAAGCTGATCAATCCACGAGAAGGCGTGTGTGTCAGAGGACAGTGTTTGCAGTCGAAAGAACAATGTGTACGAGGTGAGGATTGCTGCAGTGGACACTGTGTGTTTGGACACTGTAGAGACAAGTAACCAGATGTCTACTGCTACAACTCATGTCAAGTTTCTGCTTGACTAGACAGACGGCCAGTCAACTACCTACACAGTCCACTAAATACACAATCCCTTTCCCATCTTGCTCTTCACACATAGACCTTCCAACCACTCACATGTTCAATCATATCTTCCTTCTCTCATTATAATAAATGTGCTTATTCAAACCAAATCTCTGACTTCTCCTCAATTTCCACACAGTGGTCGGTTGTGTGCGTGTACACGTGAATGGAACACTGACTGTTGATGTTTCAGTCGAAGTGAGTAGTGAGTAGTGTTGAATGGATGTGCTGCTCATTTGAGTGAACGACGATTGACGATTGACAGTGCTAGTGTTTGTAGTATAGGTGGTGGTGTTATTGGTGTTGGTAGTGTAGTGTAGTGTAGTGTAGTGTAGTGTAGTGTAGTGTAGTGTAGTGTAGTGTGGTGTGGTTTGACATGTCAAGTTCATATGCCTCATTCTGTCTTTCGATCAGTTTAAAGCCAATTTTTCCTTGTCCTTACTATTGTGTTCACTTAGATCCTGTACTCGCATGTATCGCGTTGACGATTCTAGTAGTTTATTTGTAGGACAAACTAAACCCTACAAAGTTTCGACCATTATATTCATCGAAAATCTGTACATTGATTACCTTTAATTGTTTTCACGTTATTAAACAGATGTAGTTTAAAGACACGTTGTCCTTGTTCTGACTATAGCGTTCACATAGACCCTGAGAGTAAGCAACCTTGCCTAACACCGGTCTTCACTTCGAACGACTTTGTCAACTGTCCTCCATGCACAATCTTGCAGTGCAACCCATCTTATGAGTTCTGTATGATATTGACTATCTCCTGAGGCACGCCGTAGTGTCGAAGAGGTTTCCATAGTGTTGTTCTGTACACGCTATCAAATGCCTTTTCGTAGTCAATGAAGTTGATGTAGAGTGATGAATTCCATTCAATTGACTGTTCCACAATGATCCGTAGAGTTGCGATTTGGTCTGTACACGATCTATGTAACGGGAGAACTGAAGACATTTGGCGGATTAAAACCTTTTATTGTACATTAACAATTTACTGTGTTTTTTGGATGTAATTGTTTTACTTAACTTTTGAACTTGTTTGTTTATATCATTGTTTCGGACATTTTGGTTTGGTATTTTGGTGCTCTCTTTGTCTTTGGTTTGTTATTTGGAAGTTTTACCATCCATTTCGTCATTTTTCTTCAGCCTTTTGCTCCGTGTTTCCATCGTATTTGTTGTTCCAAATAATCAATTACCAAAACAATTCTGAATTAATCCAAACGGAATCGACCAAAAAGACCAGGAATTTGGACCCAAAATATCCAGAAACATCCAAGGTATGAACACAGAACCAATAATTGAAGAACTTTATGTTACGTCCAAGTTTTGCTCGTTCCAGTTATTGAAGTACGGACTATCGATCTACTTGCAAATTACGAACCCAAGTAGGCAAGAGAACCAAAACTCCAAATTAGATACCAAATTTATTCGCAATTTACAAATAGTCGACCAAATGTCGTTCTAACAATAATAATTATAACAATTACAAAACAAACCTTCAATTTTGTAGGTTCCCGGAGCAAAACTCCCAAATACCAAACCAAAGACAAAGAGAGCACCAAAATACCAAACCAAAATGTCCGAAACAATGATATAAACAAACAAGTTCAAAAGTTAAGTAAAACAATTACATCCAAAAAACACAGTAAATTGTTAATGTACAATAAAAGGTTTTAATCCGCCAAATGTCTTCAGTTCTCCCGTAACAATCTATCCTTACGGAATCCTGCCTGTTGGTCACGAAGTTGGGCGTCTACGCAGTCCTTCATTCTGTTTAACAATACCCTGTTGAAGACTTTTCCCGGTATTGAGAGAAGAGTGATGCCCCTGTAGTTATCACACTTGCTGAGATCGCCTTTCTTCGGTATTTTGATCAGGAGTCCTTCTTTTCAGTCTGTTGGTACTTGTTCCTCATCCCAAATCTTATTGAAGAGAATGTGGAGTATCCTTGCAGTTGCCGCTACGTCTGCTTTTAGTGCCTCTGCTGGGATGTTGTCCGGTCCTGCTGCTTTGCCACTCTTGATTTGTCTGATGGCCATGCTGATTTCTTCAATTGTTGGTGGGCTAACATTGATTGGGAGGTCCGTGGGTGCTGCTTCGATGTTGGGTGGGTTCAGTGGAGCTGGTCGATTCAAGAGTTCTTTGAAGTGTTCTGTCCACCTGTTTTGTTGCTCTTCAATACAATTGTCTCATGTTTCCTTCTCTTGCAGCCTTTTCCGCCGTCGTTGCTCAATCTTCCACATATTTACGTTTGTCGGTTCTGATGCTCCTCTTCACTTGTTTGTTTACTTCCGTGTATTCAGCTTGTGCCTTGGCTTTTTCTGCTCTTGTTCGACTGGCATTGATTGCTGCTTTCTTGTTCCTCCTTTCTTGAATCTTATCCAGTGTATCAACAGTGATCCATTTTTTGTGATGGTGCTTCTTGTGACCCAGGACCTCATGACATGTTGAAGTGATTGCTTCTTTGATCCCCTTCCAGTTGCTCTCCATAGTAGTTCCTTCTCCATTGAGTAGATCATGAAAGGCCTGGAACTTGTTGCTGAGGACTAGCTTGAATTTGTTGAGTTTGTTAGTATCCTGAAGAAAGGACGAATTGAACTTTTGTGATATTGTCCGCCCCGTTGTCCTGTGTTTCTTAAGTTTCAATTTCATCTAACATTGAAACTATGGTTCTGAAATTACCAAAGCACATTCCACAAGAGTGGCTAAAGTCAGATTATTAGATTATCAGAGGAGGTCGAGAGCCTCTGTTTGCTGATCTTATTGAGTTTGTAAAGGAACAGTGAGACATTGCTAATACTAGATATGGATTACTTGTCAGCAGTGATCTTTCTAATCGCAACCAAAAGCAATCGGTTCCTGTTACTACAGGAAACCTTGATTCGGAGTATAAGGCAACAGTGTCGTTCACCAGCATGAGTGTGTCTGATGTCCCTCCGAATGTAAGACAAAGCAATCTTGGTTGGTCATGTTTATTGTGTACTGAAAACCACCCCTTAGACCAATGTCAAAGGTTTAAAGATAAGGATTGTAGAATCGAAACTACGGTTTAGATTGAAGAATGGTTGATAAAAGATGCGGGAAAAATTACCAGTCACAGCAAATGAACGCTATTTTATCCCGACTGGATAGAACACGCACAAAAGGAGGAGCAAATCAATATGGCTGCCGCCAAGAACACGTATCAAGTGAAACAACATAGATGCAGTTCGGGAAGAAACTCAAAACTTAGTGAAGGCGTAAGAAAAATAATAACTATAATAAAAAACACAAATATTAACAATTCAAATGTAATCAAAAAACTAACAATGTATAACTAAGCGGATCGATAGCAACAAAGTGCGAGTGTATACATGGAGGGATTTTCACACAAAGACACACACATAAAACATTCAAAACGGATCCTACACCGGCCCACAAAGTCCCTCCATACCACACAATCTTCCTTGATGCCTATGGCTATGGTTCATTATATAACATATTACACTATAGGAACGGGTAGCACTTACAACAGTACGCCTACTCTACCTACCTACATTAATAACAACAAAGAATAATCCGAAGCTTCAAGGAGACCTGCTTTAGCTGTTCAATTAAAGTCTGCTCTTTGGTGGTCAACAAATGCCATTGAACCTGCCTAGCTGACAGTTCATTATTTATCTTCTGCCGATTCAACCGTTGCACAAACCTGTTTAGTCCAGAGACTGCACCCACGAAGCTTGACACACTGTAAATCTCTGGACGTTTTCTTCTTCTTCCAATAAAACGTAATAAGGCCATTGTAAATCAATCAGTAATCAAATTATACATCAGTTCTGTATATACTGCCCGTGTTTACAAACAAGTAAATACATATCCATATCTATTTTCTAATGACTTCCTATGTGTCCTTGTTCTGTATGACAATGTCTTATTATCATTTCCGTCGCTAAGTGTCGACTGGGCAAAATTATTGGATGTTTAAAAGCACTTGGGAAATCTGAGTAGCTTAGTCAACCTGTAACACAGAGTAACCCATCAAGCATTATCGGTGATAAATCCTTCATATCATTATGACTAACTACTTAACTGCTGTTTTTAAATTCATTAAGTAATTCTCCATCCACTTCTTTCTGAACCATTTACGCTTGGCGATGTCAAGCTCTTTGACTCAGCAGTGGTATCGGGTTCTTGACAAATCATATCATTTAGGGAAACCCCTGCAAACTTGGCGCCACAATCAAGGACCACTCAAAGTCCTTCTGGTTTTCTCATGTTTAACACTGCATGATGAGGTAAATACCATCGGGGGCGATAATTAGGCTGCAAATGTATTTCAAGGACCCTCTCCGCATAGGTCTTAGTAAAATTACTTTCAATACTTTTGATATACCTGATGTGCAGACTGTTATCCTCCAACAACATACGCTTCAAACTCTGTAACCTACTGTTTGCTACTTCATAATTCCCCACTTTCACATTTGGATTCTTCTTCCATGGTATAGAAACTACAAAATGACCATTGTCGAAGCGCGTACCCCTTTCCACAATCTTCATAGCCGCCTTGTCTTCTACTGATCCTGATTTTTCACTTGAATAGACATCTACAAACTCTACATCATAAGGCTTACGTATTTGGTTCTCCAATGTTTGTAATTTACTAGTATGATCAACAACTCTCTTCCTAAATTCCGGGCATGATGGCTTATCACTTACGCCGTTGCTTGTCGAGTCGGTGTGCAGCAGAAAGTGATGTCTCTTCTCACACCTATCAACGTTACAGCGCCTTGTCATCTTACATTCATTAACCTTATGTCCTTGTCTAAGACAGACAAAACAGATACCATTGCTTTTTGCGTGAGACCATCGGTCTTCAACTGTAAGCGGTAAAAGCTGCGGACATTTATAAATAGCATGGTCATAGGAACACATACCTCATTTAGTTTTATCTGTCGAACTGTTCCCCTGCACTGATTGCACGTGACAATTCGTCTTTAAGTTATGTCCTCTTCTTGAACGATTCGCCAACCATCCGAATCTACTATAAGCTACTCTCGCACGAGATGCGATAAACTGAGTGAGCTCGTCAAACGTCGGCTCTCCATCATCTTCAGTCAATTAATCCACCCAGTCCACCCACTGTTCTTGCATATGTTGAGGCAAGAGTCATACTATTCTTTCCAAGGTAACTAAAGAATTTAGATGAGAAGTGTGTTTCATCTATTCCAAGACCATAGCACGATTTTCCATTTCAATGGCCAGGTTTGATAGCTGCTCCGCATCAGTATAGTCAACATTTACAGCATTGGATAAGTCTTTCTGTTGAGTCGGCTTCCGGAGAACTTCAACGGAGCCACCAGAGGCTCGAAAGGGGCCAAAGGATCCTAGCCAATCAGAGTACGATGGAACGTTCAAGAATTCCAGCGTGGCGTGCTATTATTGGTCGGTAGCATAATATGACGTTAACTGGTTGGCTGAAATATGTTGTTGATTTAACAGACACCGACATCTATTAATACCCATGATTATAGTGACACGGAAAACACGTAGTGAACGACCTAGTGTCCAGATCGATACCGCTTCCCTGTCTAGCCCAGCCAGTTGAGTCTAGAACGCAAGTCACAGCCTCTGAGTTAGGAATCGTTATGTTTCAAACATACTCTGTTTATATACTAACCAAACAGACCACATCGTACCATAAAAATAGAAAACATCATCTGTACAATATTTAACGAGTGCAATAAATAATGGCCAATAGGAACTGTCCACTTAACGTCCAAGGATATCATTAGACTTAACATGATATTATGCATCCATTACAAAAATGAGCCTTGGGATAAATTATTTTCTCTCATACCTGTGTCTTCTCTCTGGTGTTCAAGTCGCTGTGTAGTTCTAGTCAGCGGGTTATCAAATAGCTTAGGAAACTAATATAGCGTTCAATCGACAAGACGTATCAGTGGCGACGGGGAGGAAAACTACAAAGAATATTTCCTTGAAGCAATTAGAAGCTTATATGGTGCATCAAGAAAAGAGGTTTGAAGAGTCACAAATTAGAATCATGGAAACCCTGATGCAGAAATTCTGCCTGTCCGAGCGAAACTCTGCTTCTAGTGAATCTCAAGTATCACATACTGATTCAGTCATTAACGCCATCCATGAATTTAATTTTGATGGTGTAGCAGGTGTAACCTTTGAGTCGTGGTTTAAGAAGTATGAAGATTTGTTTTATATTGATCTTTGCAAACTGGATGATGCTTCAAAAGTCAGAATACTTCTGAGGAAACTTGGGACTATGGAACATGAACGCTATAGCAACTTCATTATTCCGAAGAATCCACGAGATTTTAGTTTTGATGATACAGTCAAAACCCTGTCCCAAATCTTTGGAGAACAATCATCTCTATTTAATATCCGTTACCAGTGCTTAAAGTTAACGAAAGAACCAGTTGATGACTGAGTGAAGCATGCAGGAACTGTGAACCGAGAACGTGAGAGGTTCAGATTGTCGTCTATGTCTGAAGATCAGTTTAAATGCTTAGTATTTATCTGTAGCCTGCGCTCACCCGGGGATGCTGATATCCGAACCAGAATCCTAAGCGACCTCGAACACTGGCCTAGCATGACCCCGCAGGAAGTGGCTACCGAGTGCCAAAGGTTAGTGAACTTGAAGCATGATACCTCAATGGTAGAAAACGGTAACTGTTTCCATAATGTCAATGCAGTCAAGAGAAAAGTCTTTCAAGGTTCCAGCAGACATGATTATCGTAATAACAGCGACAAACCATCATCTCCATGCTGGGCGTGTGGAGGTTGGCACTATAAGAGGTTTTCCCATTTAAAGAACATCGTTGCAGCAAACGTCGTCTGAAGGGGTATAAAGAAAACCTCTGCAGGAGAAGAGACTATAAACAACATTCCCTGAGACCCTACTCAAAGAAATACAAATATAGTGCTCCAACCAACAAAACATTGGTATTACATAACAAAGCGCGATGTTGCCGCCAAAGAAAGTACGTAACCTTGAATATTAATAAACACCGTACTCGCCTTCAGCTTGGCACAGCTTCTGATATTACTCTAATCAGCCCAGAAACATGGGAGAACATTGGAAGACTCACAGTTTTCCCAACAACACAGCTGGCACACAGTGCATCTGGGGCGAAGTTAAATATTGTTGGAGAAGTGCCATGCACTGTTTCTAAAGGTACTGTAACAACAAATGCAACAGTATATCTTACAAAGAAGCCAGCACTCGACTTAATGGGGTTGGATCTTATAGAAACACTTAATCTAGCAGACTATTCTATTAACAGTACTGACAGCACCTCAGAATGGAGCCAGAAAAATGCCATGCTGCAAAGACACCAAAACGTGTTTAAAGAAGGATTGGGGAAATGTACGAAGGCCAAAGCAGTGTTAACCCTAAAACCTGCAGCTACTCTCGTTTTTCGACCTCGGAGACCCGTACCATATGCTGTTCTACCAGTGATTGAACAAGAACTAGAACGACTTCAGAAACTAGGTGTCATTGAACCAGTAAATTTCTCAGAATGGGCCGCACCGATAGTAGTAGTAAAGAAGACTAATGGTAGCGTTCGTTTATGTGCCGATTATTCAACCAGGTTGAATGAAGCCTTAGAAACTCATCAGTATACATTACCCTTACCTGAAGATCTTTTTGCTAAACTGAACGGAGGTAAGCTTTTTGCAAAGTTGGATTTATCAGAAGTTTATTTACAAATCCCTGTTGCCATAAACACACACAAGGGTCTATTCCGGTATAATCGACTATCCTTCATAGTCAAGACGGCCCCATCCATATTTCAGCAAATAATGGATACTATGCTTCAAGATGTCTCAGGTGCTGCAGCTGACCTAGATGATATAATAATTATGGGAGTAGATAGAGTAGACTTAGAAAAGAAGCTCGACTGGGTGCTGACGCGAATAGCCGAATATGGACTTCGACTTCGTCCAGAGAAATGTGACTTCTGTATGCAAAAAGTACGCTACCTCGGGTTTATCATCGACAAAGATGGAAGAAGACCAGATCCGTAGAATACCCCGGCAGTGAAAACTATGCCCAGACCGACGGATGTTCCCACACTACGATCCTTCTTGGGACTAGTTAGCCATTATGGAGCTTTTATTCCGAACCTTCATCAATTACGTGCCCCCCTGAATAACCTTCTGGTGAAGAATGTAAAATGGAGTTGGTCTGCAACTTGCCAAGCCGCTTTCGATGAAATCAAGAAAGTACTAGTCTCGGATCTGCTGCTCACCCATTACGATCCATCTTTACCCATTGTAGTGGCATCAGACGCTTCAAACTACGGCATTGGAGCAGTTATTTCTCACATTATGCCTGGTGGATCCGAGAAAGCGATATCGTTAACGTCAGCAGAACGTAATTGTAGTCAGATCGAGAAGGAAGCATTGTCGATTATCTTCGCTGTCAAGAAATTTCACAAGATGATATTTGGACGTCAGTTCACCCTATTAACTGACCATAAACCATTACTAGCCATCTTTTGGTCGAAGGAAGGTATACCTGTATACACTGCAAACAGACTGCAACGTTGGGGAACTACACTCTTGGGTTATGACTTCAAGATCAAGTACCAGTCCACCACTGATTTTGGACGAGCTGACGCTTTATCTAGACTGATTGGTCCACAAGTAAAACAGAAAGAAGACACTTTGGTGGCAGCAGTCAAGACGGAAACAGAAGTACATCGAGTTTTGGAAGACGCAGTTGATGGTTTATCATTTGCTTTCAAGGCCATCAAAGAAGCCACGGAAAATGACAAGACTTTAAGAGAGGTTAGTGGTTATCTTCTCACCAAGTAGCCGAACCGTCGTTTTCAAGGAGAAATGCTACAATATTTTCGCCGACGGGACTCACTTATGATGGTCGACTCATGTATTATGTTTGGTGACAGAATTATCGTTCCAAAAGTGTTACGCTACAAGGTTCTGAAACAATTCCACAGCGGGCATCCTGGTATCAATAAGATGAAAGCATTAGCTCGAAGCTACGCATACTGGCCTACGATGGATCAAGATATCGAAACCAGATGCCTCAATTGTTCATCGTGCTTACAAGCAGCCAAAAGTCCAAACAAGTGTGAACCGCAACAATGGGAAAAGCCGAATAGTCCCTGGGAGAGGCTGCATGCAGACTTCGCCGGGAAAACTTCGCAGGGAAAACTTTCGATTTCTAATAAAACACTCTGACTGGGGCAGTTTCTTTACCAGTAATAACCTCTTAGAAACATTAGAAATATTCAATATCACCACCAAATCTACACTAGACACTACTATACCCTCTAAAATTGGTTTTAAAACAGTTACTCCCTATATAAACCAAAAGACTAGGTCGAAACTGAGAAAACTGAAAAGGATGTACTATATATCAAAAGACTTCAGTGCCCTGCACCAGATATACTCTGTACTTGACGGAGTACAAAGTCAACACAACAAGCATAAACAGGTAGAGGAACGTACTGCGCTCGCTGCTGCATCTAAAGCCCAAGCCCTATGTCGTCTCCTCACGAAACGCATAAGAAAGAACACAGACCACAACATTCACTCCTTACTGCACGATGGAGTAACGTATAATGACCAAACCGTCATATGTGAACTATTAAGTGAATGGTTTTCTCACAATGGGAATACATCTGATGCTCCAGATATCGACATAAAGTGCACCGGCAAAAACTATCTTAGTACCATAAACTTCGACATTAGGAGTATACATACCGCCATTAAAACCCTTAAGCCAAATGCGAGTTCTGGTGCCGATGACATCCCTTCAATCGTTTATAAAATGTCAGGGCCGGACATACAGACGCTACTACTCAAAATATACACATTATCTTTAGAGACAGGTACATATCCGGAAACCTGGAAGGTAACGTATGTTCTTCCCAAACACAAATCCGGACCGAGAAACCTGGTTGAGAACTACAGACCTATAAATATCACTCCAGTCATATCACGCATAATGGAAAAAGTGATACAAAATCAACTATCTGATCACCTACTCAAGGAAGATCTAATAGACCCGTCACAACACGGCTTCATTAGAACAAGGTCGTGCAGTACATGCCTGATAGACTTCTTTAACGAGGTTACTCGTATGCGTGACCAGAAGAAACTAGTTATTATACTATAATTCGATATTAAGAAAGCCTTTGATAAAGTACCTCATAATCTTCTAATCAACAGACTGAAGTCAGTTGGAATTATAAATCCCCTTTTGCAATGGATCAAGTCTTTTCTTACGAACAGATATCAAATAACCAAGATTAACTCTAATACATCTACACCTCGACCGATAACCAGTGGTGTTGTGCAGGGTAGTGTCTTGGGTCCATTGCTCTTTATAATCTACATCAACAATATATGCAAGTGTTTTAGCACAGGTAAGACCCACCTCTATGCCGATGACTTAAAAGTCATCTATAAAACTGACATTTGCGATTTACGCAGTACTCTGCAAACAATCCAACATGAACTCAACATGGTAGATAACTGGTGCAAACGCTGGAGGTTAGAGCTCAACATAGAGAAATGCGGCTGGTTATGTATAGGAGACACGTCTCTTAAAATGAAACTAACACTTAGCAATCACACACTGCCCAGACTGGCATCAGTAACTGACCTAGGGGTACATTACTCACACAGTCTTAATTTCTCTGAACACATCTCAGCAAAAGCATCCAAAATGCGGAAATTGCTTGGCTTCATTCTCCGTAATTTCTATCAAAATGAATCTAAAATCCTTCTTTACAAAGTTTGTGTAAGACCTATCGTTGAATACTGCTCGTTCTTATTTTCCAACCTACGTCTATCTGATATACTAAAGGTGGAAGGAATACAACGAGACTTCACCCGCAAAGTACTTAAGACTGACTCGGTCATTGACTACAGTTCTCGATGCCAAATCTTAGGAATAGCACCCCTTTGGGAGAGAAGGCTTAGGTCTAATTTGATTCTCTACTTCAAACTACTCAAAAACCTTACTTATTCAACATGTCAGATAATTCTTCCCCGAGACTCACATGAATACGGACTTCGAAACAAAGTATCTACGGTCAAAGTTGAGAAATACAGATCAAAAACTCGGGAAAACTTCTTCCTCACCAAGTATGCAATAATATGGAACAGTCTTCCCTCCGAGACTCGCATGGCAGATGAACTACATACGTTTGTGAAACTGCTTGATCAAGCCCTCACTCGCACTGATCTTGCACGTACGAACACATCTGCGCCCCACTCAGACATCATAGGCTCTTTCCATGTCTAGACTAAAATGGACTTCAAGTTCAGTTTGCCCTATTTTTCCTACTTTGCAGTTGTATTAATTACTTTTTCCACCCCATTTCTTCACTTGAAGTAGACAGGCAACTCACTGGACCTATCATTACTGTTAAACTAAACTCGGTCGATAAGGGACACTCACTACCACCCTAAAAAGTCAAGAGGACCGCACAATCGGCTGCCTACTACCAGTGGTCTTGCATCTATGGAACCTGTTACCAATCAACTGGTTAAGACAACAGAAAATAACATCAGCACCAAGTTACTGTGAGTTCCTTCCAGTTTATCCTGTATTAACTTTTTACTCTTCAGTACACTATGTTGACTAGCAATTAATATTATTTCTCCACTCGTTACCTTATGTACAACTCATATACTTCCATACTTTTTCCACCTGCTTAAATAAACAACTATCCTACAATATACCCTTCTTAACGCTTATACTCTGATTGGCAAACTATACTTTATACTATAGTCAACAGAGGCATTGCATCGATGCTTTATCCACAGTCCATAGCTTGTAACTGCCTGATAAGCTTGTAAAATGGTACTTATAGAAATAGTGCTTTCCAACAGGTTGTGAAACACAGAGAATTGTGTGAGGTATGACGTATATACAAAAATAAGCCTAAATGAGCCTAACATCACAAAAGGAGGGAGGGTGGAGTTACTGACCAGCAAGCATTGATGGTGAGGGCGATAACTTCAATCCACCCGTGTTTGTGGGGACAGAACATTTTGTATGTATCAGGCTCTTTATAACTGAGAATAAGACAGTCAATCTAAGATACAGATTGTCTTCCAACGCTCACCACTAAGACTCATGTTTCCAATATTATGCTGGATTAGCTATTCTACTAAGACAACCTATAACATGCTAACTCAGACTTTTACACTAGGATTGCGTGGCTGACATCGGATGGACAAAAAAAGAAAAGAAAAAAGACAATAAAAGATATAGTCACCAGTATTCTTAACACTTCACCCTCTATATACATACCCTTCTAATAAACCGCTTCCCCCAAACAACACAAAAAGGGGAAATAAAGGGGAAAAAGGGGGAAATAAAGGGGTAAATGCTATGGTAGCGAAAGGGAAATATAGGGGAAAACGCGCCAGAATGTCGCCTTTTTCGCCTGTCCGGGGGAAATAATGCGGATTTTCCCCTTTTTCGCCTTTTTGTCGACAAATTACGGACTTATCGCCTAAATATCCGCTGAATTTTCGCATTTTCGCCTAAATATCCGCTGAATTCTCGCATTTTCGCCTAAATATCCGCTGAATTTTCGCATTTTCGCCTAAATATCCGCCGAATTGCCTACTTATGCGCTTAATTGTCTACTTTTCGCCTAAATACACACATTACCTACTATTTTCTATCCATCGACAGAACCCCAAAGGTCTCCTATGTTCGCCTTTATTTTCAACAACAGACCAAAATATATCTGCAATGCAGTGGAAAAGTGGTAAATATTTCAAAAATTTTATTGAAAAAGAAAAGCGTATTATTGTACAACAGTAGAGCACAAGGTGAAGCATCGATTGTTATGCATATCCAATACAATTGCTAATACATTGTTATTTGAAATTATCTGAAAAAGAACGAACAGGTTATGATGTATTCATAAGAAATGTGCATTTAATCAATAGTTCACTGAAACTCAAACACACATTCTCAACACTTCAACAGTTTCCCATGTACGTAAAAGAGTAAGCTGTTTGAATGAATAATGTTTATTGAAATCGAGGTACAACATCAAAGCATTTGCTCGGACTAATCACAATTGGGGTAGTCGTCCTGTGAATTCTGAATTTTAAAAAAAACAAAAAAAGTCACAACCATATCTCAATGACATGGTTTTGCACAACCAAATGCTTGAAGCTGAACTTACGGTTATGTTCGTCAGTATTGTTGACTGTAACTATAGAGCCGTAGGGAGGTTATCACTTTAAATTAGTACCTACCTGATTTTCTTTTCTTCTATTTCGTTTTATCATCATGTCTCGGAGGTCGTGAAAGTAACCTTGTGTCGCTATGTCGTATAGCTTACCAAGGTCTTTCTCATTTACAGAGGATGACAAAAAACGATGAGTTAAGGCACCTGAAGTTTAAGTAATAGATATAGGTTACTTCGTATGCAGCTGTAAAACGTGCATTTATGTAGTGCTCGTTTAGAAGAGGTGCCAAGTAACGTGAATTTACTGGCAACCTCCGGTGTCAGCAGATGCGACAGAATAAAACGCATGGACGTTTTTGGATCGTCACCTGATAACCTAGTGACCATTGCCATCTGTAATAGTAACAAATTATTAAATTCATGTCAATGACTTACAAATCTGTCCCTGGTTTCTTTCTGCGACAAACCAGTGTCTAGCATCTGTAGTTCCTCTTCAGATGACAAAGGGAACTGCTGACTTGACAGTCCGCAATCGAATTCATGCGGTCTTTCGCGCTCATTAGACTTTGAAAGCAATTGGTTAACATTAACATTCAAGTTCGTAATGGCGGACGACATGTTGTTAATCGTTTTAGTCAAGTCATTGATAGCTGACGACATCTTCAGCACCACAGCATACAACCTATCACAGGTGAAAAAGGTCACTAGATGATGCAGTTCACTTACTGGTCCAATACAGCGCCACCAACATGCTTACATTCCGATGTCGATGGTGATGTCTCTAATTGTGTTGAACTACATAGTGAATATGTAAATAGTAATTAAACGTACTTGGCGATTGGAGATATCACTTTGTCGAAAACACGAAATTTGGGATATTGTACGCGGATATTCCCAGCCTGCATCTCAGCCACATCCATGTCTACTGAATTGTAAAGAAAATCTTTACGTTTCATTACACCTCTAGGAAATGTTAGTAAGATTATTGTACAGACCTCTTGGGCTTCTCAGTGTTATGCGGCAGAGTGTTTTCATCCGTTGAAGTGTTTTCAAGGTGAGATTGCAGTCTTTGCAGGGAAGCTAACAGATCTTTTGCAGACTGCAGAGATTCTATAGTGAATTATAGTTTCCATGATTGTAGCTTACCTAATTCATGAATAACTTTACACTTCATAAGTGACCAATTGTCATTAGGTTGGTCGCACTTCTGAAGGTGTATATCGACCATCTCATTCGGAAAAGCGCAAAGGTCATTGCCAACTATCCATTTTTTTGATGCTATCAAAAGTTGTTTTTTTTAAGGGCGTCAACAATAACGTATTTCTTGTTAGTGGGCTGAAAAGAACATAAGACGTAAGTAAATGGTTTATCATCACTAATTAAACACTAATGAAACGAAATGCATTTACAATAAAGTATGCAACAATGGGATTACAACTATGTAATTGGTACAATTGATGGCTATACATTTACAATCAATGTTCTTAACTGAAACCCATGTGTATTCATGGCTAACTACGGAGCACATAAAGATTCCAATATCACAAGATGGGAAAGGATCTTCAAAGTAATTGCGTGGGTCAATGAAAGTCCTAAATTTTAGTAGTCCATCATATGATGGACTACTACTGACATAAAGGATATCCTTTATGTCAGTAACTAAACCGGGCTGGCCGTTAACTACTACTACATTATCCGGTTTATATGAACTTATTCTGCTGTTGTTAAACATAATTACTTGTTTCATGGAGACATCATTAGCGCCTATTGTGGTATAATAATTATTATACCTCTGTCCGTTCTAGTACACAATGTTAAGCAACCTTTGGCGTTCATATCCAAGTGCCTTGCTGCTCTTCTGTTTCTCTTTTTTTTCTCCTTCAGAATCCTGCTCTGAGAGCACAGCTATGAAACTTCTGACGTCTGGAACAAACTTGACGTACGCGTCCTCTCAAGGTCATAGTTTACAGCAAGCGCTCTACGATTTCACTTTATAACAACTATAAACTTAATAAGTTGGGAAGCATTTTGCGAACCAACAAATGTTGTAATTTATAGATCATGCCTGTAAAAACAGTGTGTACCTGCAAATGCAGAAATATATTATTATTATTATTAATAATACGAGGAAGAATGTATCTAGTCATTGTAGACGCGCTCACAAAATGGCCACAAATCTACGCCATGGTGAATTGCACAGCCAGTGAAACAATCAGCAAGTTATCCAACCTGCTTAGCTGCTTTGGAGTCCCGCAGACTTTAGTGACCGATAACGGCCCACAATTCACGACAGAATCATTCAAGCACTTCTGCAACGTTAATGGATTGCACACATACGATCTGCACCGTATCACCCCCAATCAAATGGCCAGGCAGAGCGCTTCATGGATACATTGAAAAGAGCACTACTGAAAGGGGGAGGCGAAGGGACGACAAAGTAGGTGATCACAAAATGTTTGACATCCTACAGATCCACCCCGAACCCGAATGTTCCGGACGGCAAGTCTCCCGCGGAAGCCATGTTCGGAAGGCGTATTTGAACCGTCTTCGATGCCATGTTGCCATCCAAATTAGTGGATGAGCACAGTCACGATCCAAGTATCCGGAACTTCAATCTTGGCGACAAAGTTTACATTAAATCCTACATCGGGAAGAACCAATGGGAACCAGGAGAAGTTGTGCAAAAACTGGGAATAGTTCCGTACAGAGTTCGAGGAGCTTAGGGACATGTATACGACACGCAAATCAAGTCCTTAAGGACAAAAGGACGGTGCAGACTCGAAGTCACCGGCCAAACTTTCCGTTGGATTTTATCTTAGATGAACCAATGCCACAAATGCCCAGGAACACTGAAATGATGCCAGGACAATGAAAAACGACAAGAATACTGGGACGCCGTCGCTATTCAGTCGTCAAACTACAAGTAGATCCCAGAAAGAAATCTTATTCAGGGGGAGGTGTTTAGTCGGGTTCCGAAGAACTTCAACGGAGCCACCAGAGGCTCGAAAGGGGCCAAACGATCCTAGCCAATCAGAGTACGATGGAACGTTCAAGAATTCCAGCGTGGCGTGCTATTATTGGTAGGTAGCATAATATGACGTTAACTGGTTGGCTGAAATATGATGTTGATTTAACAGACACCGACATCTATTAATACCCATGATTTTCTGTACAAAAATGAACCATGGGATTAAGTATTTTATCTCATACTTGTGTCTTCTCTCTGGTGTTCAAGTCGCTGTGTAGTTCTAGTCAGCGGGTTATCAGATAGCTTAGGAAACTAATATAGCGTTCAATCGACAAGACGTATCACTTTCAAGGTTTCTCAAGTGATTACATGAGACTGTACAAACAAACCTTTTAGGATTTCCCTTGCTCCCTCATAACCAGCAGATGCTTCCATCATGAAACAACCCTCAATAGCTGTTTTTGCCTTGCTCTCACAAGAGTGCATCAAATAGAGCAAACGTTGGCTATCGTCAGTGACTCTTGATGTTACGTAGGTCTCAAATTGCCTTATAAACTTCCAATGCCCTCCCGACTGTCCATCGAAATAACTCAATTCAACATTTGGCAGTTCTAAACCTACAACAGGCGCTATAGGCATAACGCTCTTTCCTGATACTTCAAGCCTTTGCTTCCCATTTAGACTAAGATTTTTTACGTCATCTGACATCGAATTAAGACTGGAGTCACTATCATGATAATCAACCCTATTCGAGTCTGAACCATGACACTTAAAGACATCAAAAGGCACTTGCTTTGTAAAAGGGGATTCACCATTAACGCCAACGAGCCTTGCGCTTAACTTCCTTTGACGAGTGTTCGGCATCACGAACGAAGCAACCGAATATTTTCAGAAACGATAATCGAAATCCGCAAAACGATCGACAACCAAATTCGACTAATTATTATTTGTTTAGAACTGTAAAATCCAAACTACGGTTTAGACTGAAGAATAGCCGTCCAGATAGGTTAGACACGCGCCCTTACCCGTCAAAATCAAACAAGTAATCGGGTAAATAGCGGTTCTATAATTCATCATAAATTTAAATGTACATCGTCACCTAAACAAATATTACCAGCCGGCTATTCAACCAATAATTGTTCAATCAGTCAAATCTAAATTAAAATAAACAAAAAAGTTGATAAAAGATACGGGAAAAATTACCAGTCACAGCAAATGAACGCTATTCTATCCTGACTGGATAGAACACGCACAAAAGGAGGAGCAAATGAATCACACACACACACAAGACATTCAAAACGGATGTTACAAGAATATTAATGAGAGGATGGAATTTGTACTGAAGAAGCATTTGTATGATGTCTGTCTGGAGACGAACGTCATAGCAAGGAACTGTCCAGCACCGAGATCATGTGCTGTCGAAGGACGTGGCTGGATACATCATGCCTTGTTACATAGGAAGCAGGGAGAGCATAGATAGTAATAGTAATGCCAACATTAATACCCAACGCTGCACGGAGGAAAGTGTTAAGCGTGTACAGAGAGAAGAAAAATTTGCAATAGCGCCTGAATCGGTAAAAGAAATGAAGAAAGAGCGAAACAGACTTGCGCTTCCTTAGATAACCAGGCTAGGTTTCTCGAATGTATTTTACAGACAACGAAGGAACCGTTCTATGTTAACAATTTATTAACAAGTGCTGATACGTCAGAAGAAGCTCAGTTAGTATATTATCAGTTGAAGGAGATGTTACGTTTAGAAGGTTTTATTCTGACCAAGTGGGCCAGCATGAGGCTTCTGTATTTGACCCCGTTGGGTTGATAGGTCCAGTTGTTTTACCAGCTAAAAGTCTATGTCCGAAAACGTTTCAATTAATGGCTGTAATTCCCTTAATTATTGTACTAATCTAATTGTTTTCACGTTAAGAAAGAGATAAAGTTTAAAGCCGAATTGCCCTTGTTCTGACTAAAGCGTTCACATAGCATCGCGTTGACGGTTCTAGTAGTTTATCTGTAGGACAAATTAAATTCTACAAACGTTGCTATAAGCCAATCGAAACCTGGTTTGTGTGTTTAAATGCAAATGGTTATAAATCTTGATTTGACTTGGCGACAAATATTTCTTCATCGAAACCTAAAAGAACTTTTCTAAATATTTCTCATATAACTGAATCACTTCGTCTTTCTATTTAGACTGTCTTCTAGATTAGAATTCTTATTTTATTAATTGAGCTCTACTCATTCCATTCACACTAATCGAAGGATGACGTTCCCTGATTCATTGTTACTAATACTTGCATCACAACTACTGGAATAAATCCAAGTCAATGTATACACATCCCATACTAAATACGGCACCAATCATATGTCAACTGAGAGTACTTAAACCTCTGAAACACCTATTTGAATGGTCATCAACATGAGTATCTGAATAAAGAGAAGACAAGTTGGGAATTCGATCAGTTTAATGATTCTACGTAGACATTTAAAATAACAGTAGAAATTTTGTAGGGTTTAGTTTGTCCTACAAATAAACTACTAGAATCGTCAACGCGATACATGCGAGTACAGGATCTAAGTGAACACAATAGTAAGGACAAGGAAAAATTGGCTTTAAACTGATCGAAAGACAGAATGGGGCATATGAACTTGACATGTCAAACCACACCACACTACACTACACTACACTACACTACACTACCAACACCAATAACACCACCACCTATACTACAAACACTAGCACTGTCAATCGTCAATCGTCGTTCACTCAAATGAGCAGCACATCCATTCAACACTACTCACTACTCACTTCGACTGAAACATCAACAGTCAGTGTTCCATTCACGTGTACACGCACACAACCGACCACTGTGTGGAAATTGAGGAGAAGTCAGAGATTTGGTTTGAATAAGCACATTTATTATAATGAGAGAAGGAAGATATGATTGAACATGTGAGTGGTTGGAAGGTCTATGTGTGAAGAGCAAGATGGGAAAGGGATTGTGTATTTAGTGGACTGTGTAGTTAGTTGACTGGCCGTCTGTCTAGTCAAGCAGAAACTTGACATGAGTTGTAGCAGTAGACATCTGGTTACTTGTCTCTACAGTGTCCAAACACACAGTGTCCACTGCAGCAATCCTCACCTCGTACACATTGTTCTTTCGACTGCAAACACCGTCCTCTGACACACACGCCTTCTCGTGGATTGATCAGCTTGCAGCTGTGTGGTGGACAACACTTCCTATGTCCGGCACCATCACAATACTCTCCCACTCCAAAACACATTCTGTTCTCAGCTGAAATCTCCGCTGAAACATCGCAACAAAAACAACAGCAACAACACTTCTACATTATTATTCACTCAACAATATTTATCAAAATCAAAATCAAAATCACATTCACAATCACAATCACGATAACGATAACGATCACAAACGACATCGCTCACACTTCTATGCCTACTACAAACAATCGATCACACAGCAAACACCACCGGGTACACCATTTCTACTCTCAATCCAACCATCGTTTCTACCACCAACACAGTCACCACAACAACAAAATCGTCAACAAACACTGTCGATTGTACCACTTCTATCACAAATTCTCGAGACCCAACCACCAATATCATCACCAATACTGACACTCCAACTACAAACAACAATACAAACACCACAAACAATCACTCCACTATCTCTGCCTCGCCCACCACTAACACCAACATCATCAACATCATCAATGCAAATGATATTACTCTTCCAACAATAACACTCGATCGTCAAGGACTACATCACCACCACTCCAAATACCACTACAATCGTCGACAGCAATACACACGCACACACACCCACACACAATATTAGAATCACAAATGCTCTAATCAATCTAGTCATTCACTGCATTCACTGTCGTCACTCACCGTGAACACCGTAGATGCTGAGAAGGGCGAACAAACACAAGATCACACAATGTCGCATCACTGCTCACTTCGAGTCACTGCAAATTCACTGCTGTCAAACACTCGGATCGACTCACACAGACACCGACCACATCCACCAGTATTTATACTAACCACCTCGCACTACCTTTCTCAACCATTCTCAACACAATCCATGCATGTGATCCTTAATCACCATAATCCAACCACACACCACTCTCACTCACGTACTCGTCCGATGAACCAGGTAGTCAAGCACTCAATCGATCAATCAGTCAATCAATCGGTCAATGAATCCATGGTGTAGTGATTTGAATGAGAGTGTGAGTAGTCGTACGAGTCAGTTGGTCGTTTGTATAGTCAAACGGACTGAGTGATGAACACACAGTCAATGCATTTGTGTGGCTGCAGCAAATCAGCTGAGTGATTAAGCACGTGAATGATTCAGACAGTGATTAAGTCGATGCCTTAATTCCGTCGACAATTCATTCTTCACGTTCAACTGACACGAATGACACAATTCATGATGGCTATGTAATTCTTGTTCAATGCGTTTTTATGTGATTGCATTATTCTTCACTCATTGCAATATATCGTTGTTCTATTTTTGTGAGACTGTTCCTGTTTATTTCTCTTAACCGCATTTTGGTTGATGTCATTGTCTGCAAACATTCTACGTGTTTCTTTGTGAGGTTTTCTTGCATATTGCCATCGAGGAAGTGTTTCGCAGTTCTCTCAGTCACATTTTCCCTCCCACCATGCTATTTGCTAGCGCTACACATTCCTTTCATTGTGGTTACTTGTGGTTTTGTGTTTTCGGAATAATGTTTATATCACACATTTTGTTTTTGCATTCAACATAGATTAGGTCAGAAAATTTACGTACGATGAGTATTCAGTTATTGCATTGATGTTGAATTTCACTAATTAGTTGTGATATTTGTAATATTAATGCGAGCATTATGTCAGTGTGTTCTGTCGTTTGAATCTATAATTGATTTGACTGCATTACGCAGTGAGTTATACTTGTGTCAGCATTCGTACGATTTGTATGCAGTTTACCATTTCGAATTCGCATGTTTGAATGGAAACTGATAGAACGGGTATAGACTCATGACGCTGAGTGGAAGTTGGCCAAAAACTGTGTTAAACTTGTTGAGTGGAATTCCGTCGACAATTCTTTTTTCACGTGCAACTAACACGAACACGCGAAACGGCTGACGCACACGCGCACACACACACGTGAACAGTCGGTCGTTTCATGATGATATTGTGGCCTATTTGTGTTTGTGATTTCATCTCTGGTGATGCCCATGGATTTGACCTTGTTCAATCTTCAATTCTTATTTATTGGTTTGTTGCTTTGTCTCATAAAACACTGAGTAGCATGTTCAGTCCCAAAATGGGTTTTCAGCTCATTCCGAATGATACAATTCATGATCGCCTTTGTAATTCATTTTCGATGCGTTTTTATGTGATTCCAATTCTCCTCACCTGATACAACGGATTTCGTTGTCTTGTCTGCGAAATATGCGAAAGCGACAATCGTGCACATGTCAGACTTACTTTCATTTGAGTGCGTTTGTGAGTCTTCTACACACAACATCATTCTTGAATCATGTGTTTTCACATTGACAGTTGTGTTTCTACCCTCCTGTTCCATTGCAATATCCTAGGTGTAGTATCTTGATACGATTTACTGCTCTCTCTACGTAGCTCAATTTTCAAGTATTCGGGATACGAAATGACGATTGATCACACGTTTGGTTTCTGCACTCAGTGTTTAGCTTTGCAACATATGGCTTTATATGCACTTACGAAATTATTAAACCAATCAAGCAGTTCGCATGCAATTCATAACTGTGAAATGGATTACTTAAATAGTTATATTAAGTTAAATTACAAATTGATAATGTGATGACAGGTGTACGAGTTGTTTGCTTCCTTGGTATCCTCAATTATGTTATGTTGTTGTCGACTTCCTCAAGTCGAATGAATCTTCAGACAACTGTCTCAGTCCGTAAATCTGTCTAAACAAAGAACATAAATATTGACTGATGAAGGTGATTTCATCTACTTCGTGGATTCCAACATTGGTCTACAAACTAGAATCAATTATCAATGTTACTTTTAATCAGTATGGGAATTTGTGAAGAATGCGTGTGTTGTAAACTATTGAATAGTAAGTGTTTTGAACGTGTTAGGGCAAAAAGTGTTTATAAGAACGTATATCATACTGATAATCACTACAATAGTTCTGTAAGTGCTTTGTATATTCAGGATTCGACGACAGCTTCGTCTTGACAAACCTTGTGATTGAACATCTTAGACCCAGTCGAATGAAATATTAGGAATGAAGGAGTCAGAGTAATTATTTATCAGATTGTCGGTATGTCGATAAGCGTGTAATCTGGACTGATTAGTTGTTGGAGGAGATGCGCAGCTTCTCATACTCAATGCCGATCTGGTGCGGATGAGTTACTTAGCGTTTTCAGCTAGATCTTGTCTATCGAAATCGATGAGGCCAACATCAACATCAAAATCATGCGGAACCATTTATTTTGGTGATCGATTCAACACTACACTTCCGCAATATTGATAGTAATATTAATCATAATAATAATAATAATAATAATGCCTTGATATTATTGTTTTTGTCACTAAATCCAAAAATATGTATTTTTCGATTGTCTGTCTTTCATATGCATCCACAAATGCCTATGACTGCTGTCGATCTCACCACATGCTTTATTCAATTCATGATGTACACTGAACACATGAACTCTATTGTAATCATCTCTGAATTTCGAAAAAATAGAGGAGGTAGGAATTGCAGGAGTCACTCAAATGAGACATGTTCAGCTTTTCGACAATCAGGTTCACAATGTGTTGTGAACATTTTATGAAATGGCGTAGGTACAAACGATTAATTGTTGTTGAAATTGGTGGTTTCACATAAACTCGATTGAATTTCTATCGACTGTGCCAAATTCTACGTTCCACCTACCTACCTACCTATCTACCTACCTACCTATCTACCTACCTACCTACCTACATAGATACATACATACATACTTACATACATACCTATAATGCTCCCATGACTGTCGCCGTTATTTTGACGATCTTCATCAATGTGGCGGAGGATTTGTACAAGGTTCATGAGTAATTGTTCACAGTTGTATTCACGAATTGGACTAAGTTAGGCCACGATTGAAATCCTGGAAGAACAGAACGGCTTTCTAGTCATATTATGCGTATTCTCAGCTGCGGCAATCGACTATTCAATAGTTTACAACACACGCATTCTTCACAAATTCCCATACTGATTAAAAGTAACATTGATAATTGATTCTAGTTTGTAGACCAATATTGGAATCCACGAAGTAGATGAAATCACCTTCATCAGTCAATATTTATGTTCTTTGTTTAGACAGATTTACGGACTGAGACAGTTGTCTGAAGATTCATTCGACTTGAGGAAGTCGACAACAACATAACATATTTGAAGATACCAAGGAAGCAAGCAACTAGTACACCTGTCACCACATTATCAATTTGTAATTTAACTTAATCCAACTATTTAAGTAATCCATTTCACTGTTATAAATTGCATGCGAACTGCTTGATTGGTTTAATAATTTCGTAAGTGCACATAAAGCCATATGTTGCAAAGCTAAACACTGAGTGCAGAAACCAAACGTGTGATCAATCGTCATTTCGTATCCCGAATACTTGAAAATTGAGCTACGTAGAGAGAGCAGTAAATCGTATCAAGATACTACACCTAGAATATTGCAATGGAACAGGAGGGTAGAAACACAACTGTCAATGTGAAAACACATGATTCAAGAATGATGTTGTGTGTAGAAGACTCACAAACGCACTCAAATGAAAGTAAGTCTGACATGTGCACGATTGTCGCTTTCGCATATTTCGCAGACAAGACAACGAAATCCGTTGTATCAGGTGAGGAGAATTGGAATCACATAAAAACGCATCGAAAATGAATTACAAAGGCGATCATGAATTGTATCATTCGGAATGAGCTGAAAACCCATTTTGGGACTGAACATGCTACTCAGTGTTTTATGAGACAAAGCAACAAACCAATAAATAAGAATTGAAGATTGAACAAGGTCAAATCCATGGGCATCACCAGAGATGAAATCACAAACACAAATAGGCCACAATATCATCATGAAACGATCGACTGTTCACGTGTGTGTGTGTGCGCGTGTGCGTCAGCCGTTTCGCGTGTTCGTGTTAGTTGCACGTGAAGAAAGAATTGTCGACGGAATTCCACTCAACAAGTTTAACACAGTTTTTGGCCAACTTCCACTCAGCGTCATGAGTCTATACCCGTTCTATCAGTTTCCATTCAAACATGCGAATTCGAAATGGTAAACTGCATACAAATCGTACGAATGCTGACACAAGTATAACTCACTGCGTAATGCAGTCAAATCAATTATAGATTCAAACGACAGAACACACTGACATAATGCTCGCATTAATATTACAAATATCACAACTAATTAGTGAAATTCAACATCAATGCAATAACTGAATACTCATCGTACGTAAATTTTCTGACCTAATCTATGTTGAATGCAAAAACAAAATGTGTGATATAAACATTATTCCGAAAACACAAAACCACAAGTAACCACAATGAAAGGAATGTGTAGCGCTAGCAAATAGCATGGTGGGAGGGAAAATGTGACTGAGAGAACTGCGAAACACTTCCTCGATGGCAATATGCAAGAAAACCTCACAAAGAAACACGTAGAATGTTTGCAGACAATGACATCAACCAAAATGCGGTTAAGAGAAATAAACAGGAACAGTCTCACAAAAATAGAACAACGATATATTGCAATGAGTGAAGAATAATGCAATCACATAAAAACGCATTGAACAAGAATTACATAGCCATCATGAATTGTGTCATTCGTGTCAGTTGAACGTGAAGAATGAATTGTCGACGGAATTAAGGCATCGACTTAATCACTGTCTGAATCATTCACGTGCTTAATCACTCAGCTGATTTGCTGCAGCCACACAAATGCATTGACTGTGTGTTCATCACTCAGTCCGTCTGACTATACAAACGACCAACTGACTCGTACGACTACTCACACTCTCATTCAAATCACTACACCATGGATTCATTGACCGATTGATTGACTGATTGATCGATTGACTGATTGATCGATTGAGTGATTGACTACCTGGTTCATCGGACGAGTACGTGAGTGAGAGTGGTGTGTGGTTGGATTATGGTGATTAAGGATCACATGCATGGATTGTGTTGAGAATGGTTGAGAAAGGTAGTGCGAGGTGGTTAGTATAAATACTGGTGGATGTGGTCGGTGTCTGTGTGAGTCGATCCGAGTGTTTGACAGCAGTGAATTTGCAGTGACTCGAAGTGAGCAGTGATGCGACACTGTGTGATCTTGTGTTTGTTCGCCCTTCTCAGCATCTACGGTGTTCACGGTGAGTGACGACAGTGAATGCAGTGAATGACTAGATTGATTAGAGCATTTGTGATTCTAATATTGTGTGTGGGTGTGTGTGCGTGTGTATTGCTGTCGACGATTGTAGTGGTATTTGAAGTGGTGGTGATGTAGTCCTTGACGATCGAGTGTTATTGTTGGAAGAGTAATATTATTTGCATTGATGATGTTGATGATGTTGGTGTTAGTGGTGGGCGAGGCAGAGATAGTGGAGTGATTGTTTGTGGTGTTTGTATTGTTGTTTGTAGTTGGAGTGTCAGTATTGGTGATGATATTGGTGGTTGGGTCTCGAGAATTTGTGATAGAAGTGGTACAATCGACAGTGTTGGTTGACGATTTTGTTGTTGTGGTGACTGTGTTGGTGGTAGAAACGATGGTTGGATTGAGAGTAGAAATGGTGTACCCGGTGGTGTTTGCTGTGTGATCGATTGTTTGTAGTAGGCATAGAAGTGTGAGCGATATCGTTTGTGATCGTTATCGTTATCGTGATTGTGATTGTGAATGTGATTTTGATTTTGATTTTGATAAATATTGTTGAGTGAATAATAATGTAGAAGTGTTGTTGCTGTTGTTTTTGTTGCGATGTTTCAGCGGAGATTTCAGCTGAGAACAGAATGTGTTTTGGAGTGGGAGAGTATTGTGATGGTGCCGGACATAGGAAGTGTTGTCCACCACACAGCTGCAAGCTGATCAATCCACGAGAAGGCGTGTGTGTCAGAGGACAGTGTTTGCAGTCGAAAGAACAATGTGTACGAGGTGAGGATTGCTGCAGTGGACACTGTGTGTTTGGACACTGTAGAGACAAGTAACCAGATGTCTACTGCTACAACTCATGTCAAGTTTCTGCTTGACTAGACAGACGGCCAGTCAACTACCTACACAGTCCACTAAATACACAATCCCTTTCCCACCTTGCTCTTCACACATAGACCTTCCAACCACTCACATGTTCAATCATATCTTCCTTCTCTCATTATAATAAATGTGCTTATTCAAACCAAATCTCTGACTTCTCCTCAATTTCCACACAGTGGTCGGTTGTGTGCGTGTACACGTGAATGGAACACTGACTGTTGATGTTTCAGTCGAAGTGAGTAGTGAGTAGTGTTGAATGGATGTGCTGCTCATTTGAGTGAACGACGATTGACAGTGCTAGTGTTTGTAGTATAGGTGGTGGTGTTATTGGTGTTGGTAGTGTAGTGTAGTGTAGTGTAGTGTAGTGTGGTGTGGTTTGACATGTCAAGTTCATATGCCTCGTTCTGTCTTTCGATCAGTTTTGTGACTTTTCGTGCTTGTTGATGTTTGGGTAGTCTCATTTGACATAAGATTTATGGTGTATTTAATATGGGAATCTTATACTTTCATATGCGTTTATTGTAGTAGTTTTGATATAGGTGTTAGCATTAGTAATTGATCAGTCATTTGAGGATATTTAAAATTGTTTTTCATCAGATTTGAAAAACACTTAGGATGTTGAAATAACTAGTAAGGTTTTTTCAACACGGAAAATTTATCACAGTCGATTATTTCAATAAGTGGCAGTTGCGCGACATAAACCCTCATTCCAACTATCGTTTCTACCACCTGCACAGTCACCACAACAACAAAATCATCAACAAATACTGTCGATTCTACCACTTCTATCACAAATTATTCAAATCAAACCACTACTATCATTATCATTACTGACACTCAAACAACAAACAATTTCACTACAATATCTGCTTCTCCCACCACTAACACCATCATCGTCATCAACAACATCAATGCAACAACTACTACTACTCTTTCAACAATAACACTCGATCTTCAATGACTAAATCAACACCACCACCACTTCAAATACCTCTAAGATTGTCGACAGCAATAAACACGCACGCACACACACATGAATCGAGTCGCAAATGCTTTAGTAATCCAGGCATTCCCTTTTGTCGAGTGTGGAAAGGAAATTTAGATGCATGCAGAAAACTTCCAAATTTTTTTTATATGAATGAACAGTAATCAAACCGAATATTATCATATTCTTAATAGCGACTTGCTTCATAAAGCATTTCTCGGAACCCTAATTAAATGCTCCGGTCAGTCGAGGTCAACTGTGTTGACTGTGAGGCACTTACTGACAGAAAATAATGGAAAATAGTTGTGCAACATTGTGGATTGGTTGAAGTTGGACTCTGACAATGTTGGATACCAGCTCAGTGGTTTAGATATTAAGCGTACACGCTAGATCGAAGGTCCTCCATTCGAATCCTGGGTGGGTTCCCGTGAATAAGCACCTTTGAGGAGTTCCATACCTGGATAAAATGGCCGTTCAATGCTTCCAGGTTTTCAATGCTAGTCTAAATGTGATCGGTTCATGATTTCAATGAAAAATCAAATAACTGAATTTCATATCTTCAGTGTCTAAATGGCTAATATACATTGTTAACACGAGTAAGTTAATATATCATATGAAACTGTGAGATTATTATTCAGAGTATAAATATCATAGAGTGAGAGGAGCTGTGTAATTATTGAACAGATCTACTGATCGGTCGAAAATCATGTCATGTTCAAGTGATATGAATTCGGTAAGAAATGTTTAGGTAGAATGAGTGCTAGTTGAATTTTCCAGATGTACACAAGATTAGGAATCATAGTTATTACCACAATAACGATGAGAATAATAAAAATGTATGTGACCGATATTAATAAAGACATTTGAAATAGATAAATTCGTTATAAAAAAAACAAATCGTTGCACATACAGTATTCACGTCATTTTACCTTATGATTAGGATGACTATTGATGTATTATGCCGGAAGATGGCCAATATCTAATATTTGAAAGCTAAATTAATGGTAACTTCCAGGAATTCTTTATGGACTATATGTATCCTTCCTATCATAAGCTTTCATTTGACGTTTCAACTACTATTATATGATATTCTCTCCATAATTTATTTCCAATCTATTAGTTAGTCTCCCATACTCACAGCCACTTTTGACTTGATCTTGTATGATTTTCATAATGTGATATGGACTGATCTGCTTGTATACAAACCACGTATGTCTGAAATAGAATATCCACACAGTGCAGGCTGGCTACTGTGTTCTGGAATCAACGGGTAGGGCAAGACGATAAGCCATTGTTTCGAGAAACAATAAGAATCTAGAGTTGACTCAGGGCTATTAGTGGTGGTTGTGGTGTCATTGGTTAACTCAAGGGCAATGTCATGAAAAATTGGTATTCTAACCCGTGGTTTTATCACTTGATGTTCAACCAGGCCGTATGACATGAAACAAAGTTAATCAAAAAACTAAACGTATTCCTTCTGAGTGTGAAATTCCAGTTTCTTTATAACAATCACCACTGATTTTAACATTTAGAGGACTGTAAATCTGATAAGTTGCGTTCATAATTATCAAAGCTATAGATTGCTGTACTTAAATACAACTTAGCTTACTCTTTGGAGTTCTATTTTGGACATTTATATAACTGTAGAATCTGATGAAAATTACCTGCGAAGAATTAATCATCTAAATGTTTTGTTTATGATAGGTTACCTATACGAATATTCTTGAAGACAACACTCAGAAGACCGAAAATCAAGGAATTAATGTCATAATTATCGTCGTGCTAGTTGGGAAAAGTGTCACGTAATAAAGTCAGGATTCTTTGGAGAGATGACTGTTATATCTTGTGAATCTGTGTGCCCTGTATATTGGATAACGCAACGATACCGCCAATCAGAGAGCAGCGAATTATTGATCGAATCAGTGACGTATAAAACACGTGCGAGCAACCTACGGTCCTGCTCTCCGCCTAGCCCACCCAGTTGTAGTCCAGAACACCAATCTCAGCCTCTGCAATATGAATCATTATATTTCAAATATACTCTGTTTATATACACATCAAGCAGACCACGATGTACCATAAAATAGAAAATAACATTTGTACAATATTTGGCCAACAGGAAAATGATACCATTTTAAGTTCAAGGATAGCATTAGACTAAACAGGATAATTTTTGGGATATTTCTCTGAATATTCCAACAATAACTTTGTTTTAAATCATTATATAACAACGATTTTAGCAAAGCGTAATAAATTCGAAGTCCTTTAATTAATGATTATCTTGAAAGATTTTGAGAAATCAACGTCATGTTCACTATCAGGAAAATGACGAGCAAGAACATACCGTCTTTAAAATCTTGGCTTTTATAAGATGGGCTCAGTGATGTGGATGCTAGCATTTTTTCCTGTTATCCTAATCTATGTGCTTGATACGTGCATATAAACTGGAAAGCACAAATGAAAGTAATATAAGGCGAGAATTTTTCCACACTATGATCACCGAGTAATTTGTTTGGTACAGAGATCATTAAAAACTAAAAACACGAAGTTCAGTGAATGGATCTTAGAAGCTTGTAAAAACTTTTGATGATGGTCTTTAATATAGAATCAGTCGTCCCAGTAATTTGATCATCCTTAAAGCAAAGTTGCAGGACGACAGGTTGATTCTCATTTGAAGCATAATCGATCTCCTTCATTTTATTCTCTTTATATTCACATAATGAATTTTTGCGTATAAACGTTATCACATAAACAACGTTGAAATGAGGTTGATTTCTATGCAGTTCTCCCAACTAAACATGATTTATGTATACGGTTGAATAGCGTCCTAACCAAAACTCTTGTACAACTTGTTGGACAAAGGCTAAAGCAATACAAGTATAGGTAGCTCTTTCTTTTCGATAGACAAAATTTGTAAAATCGGCTACTTGTATTACTTGTAACACCAAGATCTAGAAAGTGAGAAATGATATCATTCTCAGTCGTAACTTAAACATTAGAGCGTTCTTTATTCAGATCTGACATATCAGCAGCTTGTTTACAATCATTACAGACAACACATGAGTCACCATCCTTGAAGTGAAACGTCTTATCATTGATTTCACTGCTCTTTGTCGTCAGTGTGTTCAAAATATAACTCCAAGCACTGGTTCAAGTGGACTTATAATGGCCACTCCATAAACTGAACGATTCAAGACACTTGAATCGAAGTTGAAAATCTTTGACGCACATTAGTAGAAGCTCGTTAAGTTCGTCGTTAGATAAAGTATGTTAATGTGTTGGCACAGAGTTTGTATGACATTTTCCAGCGGACTGTAGTAACTAATAATTATGTATCGAATGGAAGCATGAATGTACCAAAGATCCAGCACTTTGACTTGAATGCAGGTTGATTAGGGTCTCTCAAACTGTGCACGAACACCCTCAAGTGGTCCGGTTCTATCACTTTGTGAAGTGGATAATTTTTGTCCGATAGGAACTACCAAACTCCTAAACCTAACGTCGATATGGATTAATTAATTTCTCTTACAAACGTTCTCACAAACACTACGTAACAGATCTCTTTGGTGATCCAGTCATTTCATCTTATGGACTTTAACAGATCATTTCGAATATTCTTAACCCGAATAACACACTCCTCTTACCCCATGATAACTACATGACAGCCATTTTATCATTGGTATTGTTTGTTTGAATCTTCCCATTCATGTTTGGGACTGCAATTGATCAATACCTTATTGGCATATATGCATACTGTGCGAACTGCCTCGATATAGCCTTAATTCACAAGCATTATATGCAGAGATGGATAGTGCCTAGCAGTGGAATCCAGGTTGACGCTCGTTTCCTCCTTTTTGGAACTCTTCAGTTGGTTGTATCGAGGTAATACGCACAGCATGAACATATGCCAATAAGAGACTGATCAAATACAGTCCTAAACATCAATGGGAGATTCAACCAAACAATACGAAATGAATTTCACCTTCACCCCATCGCATAAGCAAGTGGCTTAAAGGATAACACGATGGTGTTTCAAGCGAACGATACTAAGTTCGAGTCCCAGAGTGAACATAAACACTGAGATGCAGGTACATCCACCTGACGATGTCCCGAATAGGACAAAACGAGCGTCAAACTCGATTACACTTCTAGCCACTATCCATCCTTGCATACAATTTATCATTATTTATATTCAAGTTATCATCTTTAATAAGACATTGTAATTATTGTTTTATCTTTAACCCTCAACAAATGAACACTACTACACTAGTTAAAGCATAATCTAGAACAATGAAATCTCGGTTCAGTATGTATCAACAATTCTCTTTATATAATTAATCGAAATCAGCATAGATGTACAAAGGATAGGATTGTAATTCACGTTGTTAACAATCTGAAATACAAAGAAAATTAACAATTAAATCTTTTCTAAACAAATCACATTAAAATATTTACTTTTATTTATTTTAACACATGGATATTGGTACAAGGAGGCACCGAATACATATGCACCACACAAATCTCATTTGATATTTGTGAGGGCTGTGATAATGCCCAGGTACCCAAACCGAAGCAAGTGGTTTTCTTAGGGGGCGACACCCGGAGTCTTCGACCTAAAGGTCTGATCCACAAGGTAGTGGAGCATCGTAAGGAGATGCAGTCGCATGGTAGCCGGTGACCAACGATTGGTTGATACGCTATTTGTTCCTTTAGGATACTGGAGCCCATGTGCACTATTGGTTTGGAATCAGGGTTTCCCAACTCCCCTAGGTCGACTCTCCATGTCCACCAACCCAGTTAAAGCGCCGGACATTCGCTAAAATTACAAGAAATTTATGCATAAACCTATGCTCAATCGATACTTCGGAAGTCTATAAGTGGCGTTTTTTAGACTGTTTACATCTTGAAATTAACCGGAAAACAAGAACGCTCGTCATTTAAGAATCATTAGTGGAGCTTCGTTTCAAAGTTCTTATATCTACAGAAATTGAAAGTCCAATTGCACAGCTATCAGAAATAATAAAACCCGTGTAAAGACATTACAACAAGCAATAATTTGGTTGTTCATTCAATCGAACTAGGAAAAAACATCATCTAGATTCCTGATTGACCGAACAATAACTCAAGCTTTTTAGAAACAAATATCGAAATCTCCCGAAAATAATAGATACCCCAATGATCAGACATTTATAGTTAACACTAAAAATCAAACTCTTCTAAGTAGACGCACATTTAATACAACAGTGAAAAACAATTGAAATGGCATTCCATATTCATACTGGTTAAATTTATGAAGGAATATGTTGAAAATGAGTGAGAAACATTAACATTGTGATGTGTGCTACTGATGTTGATAGTTATAAGTAGTATGTATCATCAATCGAAAATGGAATTCCCGATGGTAGAAGGTTGAGGAAATCGAAGAGAAGAGAACAGGAACAGAGAGTGGGTGGTATGGAAACGAAGCAACAACAAAGTCTGAGACAATTGATAGATATTTTGTAAATGAAGTATTTACTGTATGGTTCTCAGACTTTACCAAGATATTTTGTAATGTTGTATTCAAATACATTTGGTTGTCCTCACTGGTGTTTTCGTTCACTACAACATAATCGATCACAAAGAACGTGTAGATTATTAACAGTAAGGTCAACGAACTGTTATGATTGACAGATGTAAGAAGATACAACAATAAAGTGACAAACGAGATTCGTTGTATCAATGAAGAAGAAGGAGAAAGAAGACAATTGAGCAAGGGAAATTTTCTTTTCAACGATTTCATCCACTTAAGTTATACAATAGTATTTACAGTTAATATTATTTACTGAAATCGTAGACCACAGTAAAGTAGAACAGTGCTGAGTATTAAAAACAGTAGAGTGATATCATGTCATGAACTGTCTACGAAAACGAGATGTATTTAAAGTAATGTGATAACTGGTTAATGAATAGTGGTAACGTGAAAATAAGTGTCCATTTAATGACTATTAAAAAGAGAATGATTGAAAATTGCTATAATGGCTAATTAATCGTTGTGCGTAGAAGCAATTTTTTTCTGGAAAAAATATAGATTATAGAAGATAAAAGGGAAAGTTAAGACCATGGTAGAATAAGGGACTGAACATACTGCTCTGTACGCAAAGGTCTGGATTGGACTAATGAATAACAACAGACTGCCGTACATTAGGTTATTCAATTGCATTCTTCTTGAGCCGAATCTTCTGATTGTATGTATGATTTCGGAGGA
The DNA here is from genome assembly GCA_944470365.2 of Schistosoma intercalatum. Taxonomy (NCBI): domain Eukaryota; kingdom Metazoa; phylum Platyhelminthes; class Trematoda; order Strigeidida; family Schistosomatidae; genus Schistosoma; species Schistosoma intercalatum. The sequence goes on from OX103726.1 coordinate 43,281,698, forward strand.
AACTTCTGGTAAAGTGAAGGTGATCAGAATTGACTAGATACTCCAAAATGGAACTTCTGACTAATTTTTTTAATCCTTTAGAAAGCCAGGAAGGGTAATGTTCGGGGATGTGTTTTGAAAATGTTTGCTTTGTGAGGCCAATATAACCCGATCCACATTAGTAAGCAAAGTGATAGACATGCATTGGTTTGGCTCAAAGTGAAAGCTTATCATTCACACAACTACGAATCATAGGACCACTAGAAAGGATAATACAAAGTCAAACCGATTATAATGTTTTTCTCAGATCTCGAAAGTCTGTTTTTCAGAATTTCTGCTTCATTATGTCCTTTAAACTGAATGTCCATCATGAGTCTTGTCTGGTGCAGTGAACACTTTCACGTTGTTGTTCTGGATTCAAAGATTTTTTGATAGATCTAGGTGGATATTCATTATTGATCAGTACCTGGCGTAGTTTATTACGTTCGATATCAATTGCATTCTCGGACTTCGAAACGAAAAATATATCGAAAATCGACTGAATTTACAAATATAAACTACTGGATTATGATTCAGTAGTCTAATGACATCGTGAACATTATAAAACTTGAAGGTCATTCAGTTCGATAGTATGTATGTCTACAATTGTTGTGAAAGCTCAGCAAACTAGGAATAAACAACTGTCAAACGCTTACTTGCTTTCAGAGATTCTCGAACTAACATCGGTTCGCAATTAAAACAATCAGGATAACCGGTTTCGAATACGAAATCTGATAGAAAAAAATTCTGAATGCATGTATGTATGCGTATGTATGGGGGAAAAAAATTGTTCGCGACACTTGATTGCTTGATATACACAGTAACCCAATAATTCGACCGTTAAATACAGTAAACATGTATAGACTAGGGAAAGTTTATTAACTCGACAGAGAGCAATCACCGAGTGAATTCAAAAGTGGGACGGATATAACAAGACAGTTGTTTATATTTGTTGTAGCTTCACAAGTCTTTCTCCAACCGTCGAATTATCACAAGACTGGACATATATGACAGTATGAGTGTTCCGTTAGGCGGATAAGTGAATAAGCACTGTGGCTAATACCCAATGATAAGTCTGTTGTACACATATCTCAGTTCTACAGTTCAGTGATGACGCCCCCAACTGTGAACCTTCGTGACAAGAGCTCAAGTCTGACAAGCAATATCAGTTCCCTCAAGACTACAGGTCCATCCTTCTGACAAAAGCCAAACATCACGAGACCTGGGTACACGGTTTCCTGTTGACTACCCCAAACCTGCACCTTACATCAGAACATGATACACGCGATATCGAATCACGTAAACTAGTGGCCACATTCCAGCTCGATTGATACGATTCGGTCAGCACTAAGAAGAATTCACAAGCATGACGTTGGTCACTACTCAGTGATCAATCAATCGAAAATATCACCGTTAATGTTTTGACCTTAAGGTTATTATGCTTGTACAGAAGTGCATAAACACAATCCCATTACTATTAACGTTTCCAGGTAAAGTTACACTTCCCATCAATGTTATCTTAAGAAGACTGTGACTAATTATGAAGATCTTTTAGCATCCAAAATTTAGTGTTTCTTATTTACGATTACGACCGTTCTTAAAAGACAACCAACTCTCAGAAAGTCACTACATTATTACGTGAATTTGTTTAATAATATTACACTGTCAGAGGTTGTATTTAAGTTTTCGATTTACATAAATTAACTTTCTGAATATTTACAATTTTTACTTGTTTACTCGTTTGTCATAGTGATGAAAATAAATTACGAACTAGAGAAAATTTCACTCGAAATCTAGGCACTCGAAGTACTGACCCCAAAAAATAAAGTCACGTTTTTTATCTACAACACCATTATGTAGACTGCCACCAGTTAAACAGAAGATGTAGAGCAACCTTCAGGTTCCCCAAATGCCCTGGTACGACCGAGGGTAGGGAGAGTCAGCTCTTCCTCTCGAAATGCTCTCACATGCCCATGTGTATACAGCAACTTTAAAGGAAGTCCTACTCACCGACTTCTCGCACCAGCGGTGTTGTTTACGAAATTGAGGAGACGAAAAGCGAATGTCCGGCGCTTTAATCGGGTTGGTGGACATAGAGAGTCCACCTAGGGTGCACATGGGCTCCAACATCCTGAAGAAACAAATGGCGTATGAACCAATCGTTGGTGACCGGCTACCATGGGACTGATCTCCTTACGATGCTCCACTACCTTGTGGATCAGACCTTTAGTTCGAAGGCACCAGGTGCGGCCTCCTAAGGAAACCACCTGCTTCGGTTTGGGTAACCCAGCAGTATCACAGACCACACACAAATCAAGTGACTTGTGTTGTGCATATGTATTCGGTGCCCCTTTGTACCAATATTTATGTGTTCAAATAAATAGATACATAAATAAATAAACAAATAAATAAATAGTTGGAGTCAATCACAAAGAAGCCTCCAGTCTAGACTCGGTATTAGTTGGTGTTTAGCGACAAGGTGTATCCACAATCTTTAAAGAGCTGATGACTGTCATGGAAACCGAATTTGTATCACCATGATAGTTATAGAAGTTATCACTGAGCTATTAGTGTCTCTATGCAACAAGTTTATCTTTAATTATAAATCTCGACGTGCACCACCACAACTGTCCACTTAAAATGGTGACCACATTGCAATTGAATCAATTTACACTGAGCAGACGCGATATTGAGATTTATTTACATAATACACATAAAAAATATTGCACCTGCCCACTCAAAACAGAATGCGCAACACAAAATATAGAGATGACATTGTAAACAAGGAGGATGTATAATAGAAGATAAATATCAGTTAGATATATTGTAGTGAACGAGAACACGAGTGGGGACAATCGAATGTATTTGAACACAAAATTACAGAACATCTTAGTTAAATCTAAGAACCATACAGTAAATTCTTCACTTCCAAAATGTCAATCAATTGTCTCAAACTTGACTGTTCCTTCTGCCTCCAGGCATTTTACTTTCGACTAATGATACATACTACTTATATCTATCGACATCAGTAGCACACACTCCAATATAACCAACAAAAATTTCTTCCAGTTAAGCTATACTACACTTTTATGAAGAATGTACAAAAAATACTACGATAACGTCACTACTGGCTCACATTTTAAACCGTACCTGACGTTTTAAGGACGCCGATCTGAAGGTCATAACAGACTGACCTAATGCAAGTTGCGAACTTCAGTATTACTAATATGGTGGTAACAGAGGATATTAAAAATCTTTCTGAGTTCACGATGATAAAATTAAGTCACCGACATCCTTAGCTTATAAGAGCAAGGTTTCACAACCAAAACATTGGCTCCTACGCAGTGATTGGTTGAATGTAAACATCAAAACAAATATTTAGTCTTCCTGGAAATCAGTAAGAGCTTATTCCTTTTTCCATCTCTCACATTCTCTAGGATAAAAACTAACTAGTCAGTCAGTCAGTAACAACGTAGAACTTCGTAAGTACGTACAAAAGTTCGAGTTGCCACACCATATTAGCACAGAGATGCAGTTGTCGATTCAAATCCCGTAGTGGTAGAGGCAGTAAGATTATAAGCAGTAATCGGGAAGATTAGGGTTTGAAGATGTTATTTAAAGAGTATAATTCAGTGAAATAAAATTGGGAACAGAAAAATAGGACATGACAAATTCAGAAAATTAGAATTTGGGAGAACACAAAGATTGGATACACCTGCACCATTGCAAACGATTTTAAGCCATGTCATTCAGGGTCTCTAACCATCGGTTGCTATCATCTCGCGGTCTCCAACCAGGTAGTATACACCTACCAACATGGCTCAGACTACTTGTCAGTGACTTCATGAACTTATGCCATGTTTTGGTCTGGCCACCCCTAGCTTTCTTCCAACCTACTCCTATACTATTGAGCATCGCACGTCGAGGCAGTCGGTGGTTGGGCATACGTAACACGTGTCCTAGCCATCTCAACTGATGAAGTTTCATTACTTTATCAATTGACTTGCCATCCTTACCTAGTGCCCGTTTCCTAGCAACTGCGTTACTCACTCGATGGTCCCACGATATACGAGCAATGTTTCGAAGACACCTATGATCGAATACTAGTAACCTACGAATATCCTCAACTCTTACCGGCCATGTTTCACTGCCATAAAGTAGGACGGAACGAACTGCTGCACAGTAAACACGTCCTTTGTTTGATAGACGGATATCTCACCTACGCCATAAATGACGCAAGTTGGCAAAAGCTAGTCGAGCCTTCGGTATCTGTACTGAGATTTCGTCATACACAAGACCACAAGGGCTGATGAGACTTCCAAGATAAGTGAAGCGGTCGACATGCTCAACTACTTCACTCACTATCATTAGTTCGGGTGTCGATGTAACCCAATCCTGAAGCAACATTTTGCATTTCGAGGGGGAGAATTGCATCACGAACATGCTTGCATTGTTGCTTAGAGTGGTCAGAAGACTCTGCATTTTGTCAGCGTCTTCGCCAAATAAAACTATATCATCGGCATATTCTAGGTCAGAAAGTGAAACTAACTAGCATTCATACCAGTGTTATTTCGTTGATTTGTTAAAAGCACATGCAGAAATATTATTTCAGGCTAGAAAAAAAGCAATACATTAGAAATAGTTATGAATAGCATAAGAATCTAGTTATCCACACAACAACAAAAAAATATTAAAACTATTGAACTAACTTGTCTAAACTATGTATTTGATCCAATTTTTTCTTAAATACCATTTTAGGTTTAGTCAATTGTAATGGAGGTGCCATAACAACTTCATTGAATTTCACTTTATCTATATATTGATTATTGATAAAGTAATAGAAGTGATGAATACAAACCTTGTAAGTGTTCAAACCCTGTTAAACGTTTTTCAATAGTACGTAAACGTTTTTCTTTACGTTTCTCATTTAAACGTCTTTAAGATTTTAAAAAAAAGAAGGAAATAATGTCAAATCAATATTGAAGTTTACTTTATAGCTTTACGTTTCTTTTTACTTTGTTTAACTTCTGTAACAGGAATAAGTTCAGTCTAAATTAATGTTATTAAAATATTGAAAAAGTATATATATGTAATAATATTACTCGTTGTTTCTTGGAGAATTCCACCTTGTTTAATTCATCTTCAACTTCTTTATGAAGTCGTCCCAAATAATGAGCATCTGATTCATGTTTACCTTGTTTCAAGACAGGAACTGGATCATCTTTTTTCTTCATACCTTTAGTATCTCCAACAGCTGTATTGTAATGAAATAAACTATATACCAAACAAATAAACATTATATACCTGGATCAAATAGAGTTTTCCATTTACCATCTTTCATAAGTAACATTTGTTTAAAACTAGCTGGAACATAATTTTCATCATTAAATTTAGGTGGACGATTGTATATTTCTGATGATGAATAGACAATTAGCAATTGCACATATAGAGAAATAGTAAGATTGCAATGAAATACAAAGAAGAAAAAAAGTAGAACATACCTAAATTTGAATTATTTGCGCCAATATTTTTTAATTTTTTATGCTTTTTTGTTTTTAATCGACGAGTATATTGAACAGGAGTTTTACTGTTCACACGTGAATGAACCACTTCTTTGTACCGTTTACGACGACTAGAATGTTGGCGAACTTAAAGATTTAAAAAGAGCAAGTGAATCGATCAATTGTAATTACAAAATAATACCTTTATTTTTACTCATTTTTCTTTTTTCAATTTCACACACAATTCACAGATACTTCATTATTAATTCAAGCAAGAAACGTCTGCAACTATCATTTGAAAAAAGATCACTAGTTAGTCAATGAATCCTGCATTTTCAAATTACCCAATGGTTAAAAAAGAACATAGAATAAATTCCCATCAATCAAAGTTGTTAATACACTTCCAATTAATAGAGTGTAAAATAAAAAGATGAAGAACAATTGAGTGAAAGATAGAATGTAAAACAGAAAAAAGAGACCTAGGGGAAAACATTTCGTTTATTTATTTATTTTAACACATAGATATTGGTACAAGGAGGCACCAAATACATATGCGCCACACAAATCTCATTTGATATGTGTGAGAGCCTAAACCGAAGCAGATGGTTTTCTTAGGGGGCCACACCCGGAGACTTCGACCTGAAGTTCTGATACACAAGGCAGTGGAGCATCATAGGGAGATGCAATTTCATGGTAGCCGGTGACCAACGATTGGTTCTGTTGGGATATTCAGAAAAATATATCAATAATTATCCTGTTAAGTCTAATGGTGTCCTTGGACTTTAAGTGGGCATTTCCTATTGGTCAATGTTTATTTCACTTGTCAAATATTGTACAATTGTTGTTTTCAATTTTATGGTACGATGTGGTCTGTTTGATTGGTATATAAACAGAGTATGTCTGAAATATAATGATTCATATCGCTGAGGCTGAGACTTGCGTTCTGGACTCAACTGGCTGGGCTAGATAGGGAAGCGAGACCAAACAAAACTCTAGGCCGTTCTTGCGTGTCTTACGCGTCTTTGTAATCGATCGGTAGTTCGCTAACCTCCAATCAGCAGCGTCTCACATTACAACAGGTCCATACGCCATTTGTTTCTTTAGGATACTGGAGCCCATGTGCACCATTAGTTTGCAATCAGGGTTTTTCAACTATTTAAACTCGAAACTTATGAGCAGATAAAGGACGAATACACCTATGCAATCGCTGTAGATTTTCAGCCATGTCCTCAAAGGTCTTCAATTATAGACGACAATAATCTTAGGAGCTTCATTTAGGTAGTTAATACAACCCAACATGGCGAAGTTCAACCTAACAAATCAAGGGCATATCCGATCACCTTTAGTCCAAATTTACTCATATGCTAGTCAGATCATAACGTCAAAGTGAATGGTGGCTGCTCATCAGCAATATGTTTCAAACCATATCAATGAAGGTTCACAGCTTAGCATAGCTAAATGAAAAGCTGTGCATAGTCTCAGCATTACTTATTCGATTATTCTTACTTTTAAAAAGATATACAGGGTTGAACTAAAGGTGCGGTATGAAATAGTAAGTCACTGAATATTACGTAAATAACTCCCTTTGGTTTTCGTTCAAAGCAAAAGTTACTGATTAGTTTTTGAAGCATAATGACTTCGAATCAATAACAAGTAGAACCAGACTAGAGGGATCACCGTGGAGCTGGTCATTTAAAGGTATTAATTTGGTGTCAAAAGTCCAACCAGTTACTATTTAGGGTGGTCTATTAACATATTTAGTGCCCACAATGAATTCAATCCAAAACTTGTAAACAGTTATTGAATTGTACTAAGTCTATCAGTAACTCCAGAATAATGACTTTTATGTGTATATTATAAATAACACTGTTTGGATTCGTTGTTTCGCTAACTTCAGTATGAAGTGTAGTTTCTCCAAGTAGAGCTAGAAGTGCATTTAAGTCAATCGGTTGTAAATCCATTACAGTGATTATAAATTATCAATGACTATTTGTCACTGAATAAAAACAGTGAAAAAGTATTAAGAATTCGTAAATTAATTTTGAAAGTTGACTTTGTATCCACCTTCACTTAATTTTGAAATCTATATAGATTTTCATCCTCAGAGGTTATATTCCGGAATTCCACAGCCATAACAGGATCGACCATATTTGCATCACTAAAAAACTCAGGTCAATGGAAGACGTGAGAACCAGGAGAGAAGCTGACAGCTTCAGATCACCACCTGGTTGTGGCTAAGATGAAAATGAAGCTAAACAAGCAACAGAAAACTGGGGAAACAATATTACAAAGGTTCAATACAGTTTTCCTTCAACATACTGGCAAACTCAACGAATTCAAGATGACTCTCATTAACAAGATCTACGGAAAGAAGAAACTACTGTGGATGGCAACTGGAAAGGGATCAAAGAAGCACTTACTTTAAAGTATCAGAAGGTTCTGGGCCGCAATAAGCATCATCATAAGGAATGCATCTCTATCGAAACCATAGACAAGATTCAAGAAAGGAAGAACAAAAAGACAGCAATTAACAACAGCCGGACAAGAGCAGAGAAAGTCGATGCACAAGCTGAATACACAGAAGCAAACAAGCGAGTGAAGAAGAGCAACATAACCGACAAGCAGAAATACGTGGAAGAGCTAGACAGTGGAAAAATCTTCAAGAAAAGGAAATATGAGACAGCTATATGACAGAACGAGGAAACTAGCAGGGAAATGTGGTGAGTCAGAGAGACCGGTCAAGGACAAGGCAAGACAATCATCTAGGTTCAACAAAGGAACAGATGGGTAGAACACTTCGAGGAACTCTTGAATAGACCAGCTTCACTTGATCCACCAGACATTGAAGTAGCACCTACAGACCTTCCTATAGATGTCACTTCACCAACAATCGAAGGAATCAGGATGACTATTAGACAAATCAACAGCGGGGAAACAGCAGGACCTGACAGTATACCAGCTGAAGCACTGAAATCAGACACAGAAGTAACTGTACAGATTCTCTACGAAATATTCAGGAAGATGTGGGGGGACAAGTGCCAACAGACTGGGAAGAAGGATACCTCATCAAGATACCAAAGAAAGGAGACTTGAGAAAATGTAAGAAATATAAAGGAATCACACTACCATCAGTACCAGGAAAAGTTTTCAACAGTGTTGCTGAACCGGATGAAAGGTTCAGTAGACGTCTAGCTTTCAGATCAGCAGACCAGATTCCGTAAGGATTGATCGTGCATAGACCAAATAAAGACACTATGAATCATCGTTGAACAATCAATTGAATGGTACTCGCCACTATACATCAACTTCACTAGAAAGCATTTGATAGTGTGGATAGAAGGACTATGTGGGACCTTCGTCGACGCTGGTGTGCCTGAGGAAATCGTCAACATCATCAGAAATACAATACGGAGAACACCAACTCGATCACATTCGATGGAGAAGTTCTGGAAGATGTGGAATCTTTCACGTACCTGGGAAGCATCATTGATGAACGAGGATCCGATGAAAACGTAAACGCGAGGATTGGCAAAGTGGGGGCAGCGTTCCTACGGTTGAAAAGCATATGGAACTCAAATAAACTGTCAACCAACATCAGAGTCAGAATCTTCAATACAAACGTCAAGAATGTTCTATTGTAAGCAGCTCAAACTTGGAGAACTAATACAATCACCATCAGGAAGATTCAAGTATTAATAAGCGATTGTCTACGTAAGATCCTGAATGTCCGTCGACCACATACCATTCGCAACAGCGTACTGTGGGAGAGAACAAACCGATTTTCATTCTAAGAGGAAATTAGGAAAAGACGTTGGAAGTGGATAGGAAATACATTGCGGAAACCACACTGCATCATGAGGCAAGTGCTAACTTGGATTCCATAAGGGAAACTGAGAAGAGGGAGACCAAAGAACACATTGCGTCGGGGATAGGACGCACACAACTAAAGAATGAATAGCAGCCAAAACAACTGGAAAGTATGTCCCAGGATACAAATCGATTGAGAATGCTGGTGGTCGGCCCATGCTCCTCCATGAAAGAGGAACAGGCGTGAGTAACAGGATACTGACAGTTTAAACAGATAAGTTAATTTTAAGGTACCTATTGCCTTCATGAAATGTGACTTGTTACTTAGATACTTACACAAGCTTCTTGTGATTGGAATCTGAGTCTGCAACGGTCACAATTAAATATAACTGAAGCCAGTAAATATGAATGATGTCAAAATAGGAAAAAAATCTCATTGTTAGGGGGGACAAGTAAACCCGGACCACTGTGCATAGACCAAGTAAGTATCTAACAGAGTTAATTGTCTATAATACCAACTATCTTACTCTGCTGAACAAGGTGCCAAGCTAAAAAATGTGATTGTCACAGAAAACTCCCAGGCCATTGACATTTTAGGAATGTGGACAGCACCGGAAATAAATGATAGCGAAATTTAAGGGGTTGGTTTTTTCTGTTTTGTAGGACACACCAAACCGTGAAGAATGTAGCGTCACCCTGCACCTGAAGATCTTAAACGTACAAGCTGTAGAAACAATGGTACACAGCTCAGAAACATGTGAATTGGTATGCCGTGAGATGAAATGTATGGAACAAGACATGGAACATGCTACAGCATGCTGAAGCTCGTAATGTAGATGGAATTATCTTCTCCTTAATAAACTACAATGCTGGTTAAACAAATGGAGAAGTCTTAGACCGGAAGACTTCAATGCATCCCCTATCAAATAGTTTAACTTAGAAGCAGAATCATCAATGAATTCGTTCGGTCACGTACCGTTGAAAATCAAACGCATAGGCTCTTGTCCAGCACACTGAAAATCCCATAGACCTGACCACCGACATACAGTTGCAGCTACGTTTAACACTGTATGGGTTCTAGGTTGAATGCAATTATGTTTACTACAGTAAACATAACCTTTGAGACTCAAACTTGAAAACTGAATTCTGGCTGGTTAACCAGATCTATGTCTTGAGAATTTTGAAGAACGAACACGTTAGACACAAATTACCTCATCGATTTATCAATTCTTAAAACCTATTATTGTGAGAATTGATGTCGTCCCTATATTTGACTCACTTAGATAAATATAAAACGAACATAAAAGCATAACATATAAGATATAACTGCCCTTCCGCTTAATGTCCGCATCGTACAAATCTGTATCCGGAGTCAACTTAACAATAATACTGACACATTGAGCAGGCTTTCCGATTAAATTTTTGGTATAAAACGTTGGATCAAACAAAAACATGTATCCGAAGCACATGAATTACCAAACACATAAGAAAGTAACGAAACACGCCTATTTGTTGCGTTATTTTTTGACTGACGCGCTACTGGTCCAAAGTGGTTCAAATGGTTGTGGACGGAATAGAAGACGTTTTCGCTTAACAGGTTTCTGTGTCTAGTAGCAGAGGATCGCCAAACCCTCCAGGCGGGAACCTAGGTATGTTAACATTAAAGGTCGACGCGGATGGATTGATCGAAGATGAATGTAATAAGTTTAAGGCTACATTCGAGTCCGTAACGTCGCCGTTTATCCCATGGTCAGCACATAAGCTATCACATTGCTCTCCATGGATTAATAAGGAAACTCGGAAGCTGTTAAAGCGTAGGAAACATTTCTGGGACTTATTCTTGTTGACAGGTAATGCACCATTTAAGCGTGAGTACCAAAAATTCCGTAATAACTGTAAGAAAACCATAGCCAAATCCCGTACCACTTACGAACAACAGTTAGTATATAATAGCCGTACTTGTCCGAAACGATTGTTTTCGTATGTCAAACGGCAAATGAAACATAGTGATGGTATTCCCCCGTTACTGTTACACGAAAATTCAGAATTACTAGCTGAATCAGATCGAGCAAAAGCTGAGACTTTTTCAAACTATTTTCAGACTATTTTAACCAAGACTTCTCCACGTTTGTTGTAACAAATACTTGTTTCACTCACAAAGAGATACCAACCAATGAATCTGTACAGGTGACTGAGGAAACTGTCCTTCCGTTGATAACTAACCTCAAACCTGGTAAGATACCGGGCCCTGACGGGTTACATTCACGGTTGCTGTCATCTCTTGCGGACACTATTTCCAAACCGGCCTGTTAGTTAAACTAGTATGGTCGTTAAGTTACTTGAAAAGATAATTCGGGTTAGGTTGCTAAGCCACATAGATTTACACAATCTGTTAGCTCCTGAGCGACACGGATTTCGTAACAAGCGTTCATGCTTGACTAACTTGCTTATTGCGAGGGAGGATTAGACAGCAGCCCTAGATAACGGTCTGTCTGTCGACGTGATATTCATAGATTTTGGCAAAGCATTTGACAAGGTTTCACACGTAGGTCTTATGCAGAAGCTCACGAGCTTCGGAATAATAGGTACTGTACATGAGTGGATAGGAAATTTCTTATGTGACCGCAGACAGAGAGTTAGGGTCAATGGAACGCTATCCGATTGGAAGCCGGTCAAAAGTGGTGTACCCCAAGGCACCATCTTAGGCCCTCTGCTCTTCCTTCTCTACGTTAATGAGTTACCGTTGTTACTTAGGTCGTCGACATTATTATTTGCGGATGATGTAAAAATCTGGAGAACAATAAAAAGTGCGGCTGATCATGTGGATCTTCAAGCTGACTTAGACGATTTAGTTAGATGGGCTCGAGAGTGGGGCTTAGAAATCAATGCTAGGAAGAGTGTACAAATGCACATCGGTCACGGTAATAGTTACCGTAACACTAATGATGGTAAACCTCTTCTATGCGTTCAAGAGCATAAAGACTTAGGAGTAGTATTAAGTCATGGTTTAAAAACAACTACGCATTGCAAAGCAGCCGCTGTCAAAGGTTTTCGAGCGTCATGGTCACTTCGTCGAGCGTTCAAATCTTTTGACGAGGAAACGTTTCGAATTTTATATCCCATATATGTAAGACCACATTTAGAGTACTGTATCCAAGCAGCTAGCCCGTGTCTGGTAAAGGATGCTAACTCCCTTGAGCGTGTTCAGCGTGTGGGAACGAAATTAGTGAAGGTTCTTTCTAGACTCCCTTACGATGAGCGTTTAAAACGCCTAAATCTTTTCCCCTTGTCGTATCGTAGGACACGAGGTGACCTTATACTGGCATTTCGTATCTTTAATTATGATTTGGGTGTTAATATGTCTCATCTTTTTGCTCCCTCCAGCACTAATAATCTCCGAGGTCATAGCAAGAAGGTTCATAAACCACGATCTAATAAACTTAAAGTGGGATCCCGTTTTTCTCATCGAGTAGTCAATCATTGGAACGCCTTACCCAAACAAGTGTTATCAGCCCCATCAATGAATACTTTCAAGGAGAAACTGGACCTTCACTGGAAAGCAATGTGTTAGGATTAACACAGGTTCATCAACCGACTATCCTTATTACTGAAGACTGAAGACTGAAACTGGTAAATCATAGTATGATGCTGTCCTTGGTCCTTAGGAATAGGCCAAGATGCATCTAGAAGGACTCCTGAGAAGTCGCCTGGACTAGCTCAGTCGGCAGCGAAATCCAGCATTTGACAACTCTTAAGGAGTAGAATTTATGTCTACATTCCGCTTTGCTATGTTGCGTCTACAGTTTTTTGGGTGTTACCCCTTAGGTTAGTGTTCGTACTAAGCTTTAAGTAGGTGTTTGAGAGGGATCTAAAATGATTCAAAAGGTTTTGAACTGAACAAAACAAGCTTACACTCAACAGGCCTCCGTATCAAGAAGTGAACAAACGGTTCTGTGAGATAGAAATCAAGGTATATTAAACGACTAAAGTAATAATATCAGTAAATTATTATTAGATACTGTCCTGAGTCCCTAAGAATATCAGTTTCAGTTTGGTTAGGACAGAACGCTAGGCGGCCTGTGTAAATCACGGCAAAAGTGTCCTCTCATTTGATCAAAGTTTATTTCGAAACAGTCGACAGATGAAGATCTAATCACGTGTTGAGCTAATGAATCCTACTCATTGATAATTCGATAGGAAAGTCGAGTCAGCTGACAGGTAATTTTACTATGCTCGTGAAAGACAAAAAAATGTGAACATTTCAGATACAAATTTATCACTAATTGATTTAGAAACTCTTATCAAGTTGCATCTGATTTTTCAGCATGACACTGAGAATAGGTTTAGTTTAGCCAGTCGAGCATCGTACTGGAGCTTCGCTATTCCGGGAATCAGTTTAGCTTCTATTCTCTGAACCTTTTCTAGAAGCCCACTGTCTTTTTAGGCGGAGGCTAGCCACTTGCATACAGTACTCGAGTTTAGGACGCACGAACACTACATACAAAGTCAAAAACGTTTGAGCGTCGACTTGAATAAAGACTATAAGTATTGACCATAAGGTTCTAAAAACTTTGGCTACTATTGCACAGCAGTGTGCAGTGGTTTTCAAGTCTTGGCTAACGATGACTTCTAAGTCATTGTGAGTCTGGACAACAGGTAGTTCAGTGTTTTTACCGTGTATGTATCTGTACCTTGATGACCGATATGCATCACAATACACTTGGAAGTATCAATCGGCAACTGCCAAGTTTGAAACCATTCAAGTATTTCCTCCAGGTTATTTTGATGATCCAAGCTATCAAGTTTACTTCTTATCACCCTCCACATCTTGGCATCGTCAGCATATATCAAGACGAATTATATAGTAGACGGGGAAGGTCATTTACATACGTAAACAGCTACTTCCGTCAAGTTTTCTCGTAAGTTGCGTCCATTACCTCGGCTGCTCTTTTGGAGATTAGAGATTTACGATGTGTTTTGGTCTCTATATAAATTTGGATATTTTTCATGTATTGAAGAAAGTCATATCTTTCACGTGAAGAGTTTGGATTTGGTGTTCGAGAATTAGGAACGATGTTTGTATCGCAGAGATATTCAATTGCATTTATCTCAATGTAACAAATTTCCGTGATAATGACTTAAAGGTGCCAAATGTATTTGAAGATTGACAACACCTGAACCAGTAACACGTTTCGTATTTGAAGTTCGCCAATCCAGCCAAATCAGAAGAGAAAAGGCGAGTCTATAAAAACTAATGAGGTCGGCATCAAAAATCAAAGACTTACAGAGCTATTGATTTTAGGGATTTACTTTCCACTACAAAGTCACAGGTAAACACTTAGAACACTCCTGTTAGATTCCATAGTCATGTCATAAGTTGTAGAATGAAGCTTTAGAAATGAATTAGTCATATTGACTGTAGAATGCCAACGCACTCAAACTATTTAAAGAGGCATTACACCGGTGGTTTGTGGTTTTGAATTTTGAACATTTCTTTACCGCTGCAGGACTTTGCGATCCTCGAAGGCCGATGTACTGAGAGGTTTACTCATTTGTTAGATTATTTTGGATGAATACAGAGTTTGTATGCACTTGTTGTGAAATTCTGAATAGGACATCATGTTGGAATGCACTTTCGTCAAAAATACGTAGGTCAATAACTTCTCCATCTGTTGATATTCAGTATTAAAGATTTCGTCTAATCGTAGTCAATCAGTTAAACCTCTTTGTGGGAGCACGATCTTTTCAAATTGCTCGTACAGTTTCGAGATTTTTATACCCAGTTCATTTGACGCGATATATCTTCCCACTTCATAAGGTAGTACTTTGAAAACCGTGACAAACTGTGTAAGTGGTTCAATCACAAGTGTTTGCTAAAGTTAGCCTCTAGATAACAATTTCAGGCCTCTGGACTATCTATGGGGATTGAAGAAGTCAAAATTCAGACAAATTTTGAAGCGTTTTGAACGTCATGAACACTGAGCATGCAAAACTGTCATAAGAAGGTATATAATCAAATCCTAAAGCAAGGAACATATTAAAGAATGATTTTTGAGTATCTCCTCGTATTATGAGGGGTCACATTGAAAAGAATTCAGATACTGTGGACTTTGATAACACTTAGACTTTTTTCATACAGTTTAACCGGAATAATTGAGGTGAAATTTGATGTTCATTGAATAGGAAAATATACCTGTGGTATAGACACGGGTATCATGAACTGTGCCATCCAAACTCCATGCCCCCAAATGCCCTGGTATAGCCGAGAGTGTGGTGGGTCCACTCTCCCTATGAAATGCTCTCACATGGCCACGCGTATATAGCATCTGCCAGGAAA
Organism: Schistosoma intercalatum; assembly: GCA_944470365.2. NCBI lineage: Eukaryota > Metazoa > Platyhelminthes > Trematoda > Strigeidida > Schistosomatidae > Schistosoma > Schistosoma intercalatum. The sequence goes on from OX103726.1 coordinate 43,297,361, forward strand.
GTCCTACTCATTGTCTTCTCGTGGCAGGGGTGTTACTTACGAAATTGAGAAGACGAAAAGCGAACGTCCGGCGCTTTAATCGGGTTGGTGGACATGGAGGGTCTACCTAAAATAGTTGGAAAACCCTGATTTCAAACCAATGGTGCACATGGGATCCAGTATCCTGAAGAAACAAACGGCGTATGAACCAATCGTTGGTCACCGGCTACCATGGGACTGACCTACTTACGATGCTCCACTACCTTGTGGATCAGACCTTTAGGTCGAAAGCCCCAGGTGCGACCTCCTAAGGAAATCACCTGCTTTGATTTGGTTAACCCAGCAGTATCACAGACCACACACAAATCAAGTGACTTGTGTTGTGCATATGTATTCGGTGCCCCTTTGTACCAATATCTATGTGTTAAAATAAATAAATAATAAAGAACGTCGAAGGAGATGCGTCTGCGACTAGTTCAAAGGTGATTTGATGCGGATGCTTGCCAGTACACTTTCTGCTAGTGGCATATCAAGAAAGACAAACGTGGTTATCACTAATGTCAAAGGCATGCAAACCTACTTCAGGGGAATTGTTTATCATAACACTGCGTTAATCATTCATCGAGTATGAAATTTTCAACGAAGTAAATTCAACATCATAAGCAGGTTAGACTCAGACAAAAGTGTGAGTCTCTGAAATAGCTCGATTTCAGGAAATGTTTCAGTCCTACATTGAAAATCGTTGAGTGTCCACCATGAGGAAGAACAGAGTATTTTGAAATGGTTGTTAATTTTGACCATCATTCTAAAATCTTGTGGTCAGAATATCTGTTGTAATAGGTAGCATATAGTAAAAACGGACGATATGTATCAATGTTTAAGTTACTGAAAGCTCTTCAATACATGTGAGACGAAGATGTTTTTATCCTTAACCTTTCACTTCATAAATAAAACTCAACTACTGAACGTTCCACGCCAAATGAAATATCGTAGGAATTCATTTTTTGGAAGATCATATATATCTGTTTGACATCAGTACTATTTACTCAAATGACTTGTTAATCTACCATTTTTGTAGTATACTTTCACTATCACAGCGTTACAGTAAGTTGCTGTGCATCACATCTATTTTAAATCTGATTTTTAGTAACTAATATTTTACTCCGAATTTTTCAGCTGGTTCGTTCTTTGAGTGCATACATGAAAAAAATTAAGTCTTTGTCTTAGGTGATGGTCTAGGTTGAATGATATTTTAATGATGTATTTGTTTAAATAAATTCCTAATGTTGTTCTTTATCAGAAACTGATTTCAGTTTAATGATAAGTAAAATGCAAAAAGTACCGGTTAGCTGTTTCGTCTCAAAGTATGAGAGAAATATCGACTGGAGAAATGGATAACTTTTGAACTATATCATGAGTTAACGAATGTTAAAAATGTAGACAATGAGATACTGATTCAGTTGTCTATAGGTCACTGGCTTTCCATGATGCCTAAGGGCCCTAAGATCGAATTCTTAAGGGTCACTGTTAATCAGTTTCATTCGGAAAAACGGATATCCTCTGCTTCCTGGTTTTTACTAGTTGTCTATCTATAGGCAGTCAGTGATAAAGATCTATGATTTTGACAATGTTCATTACTCAATATAATGAAACTTTACAATAGCCTTCATTTGACACACCCAATGAATGAATATTTATTTCATGAAGGAAATCAATAATTTCATTGACAACAAATTAACTTAAACTACAATAAAATTAAAAACTAATTATGTGTTTCTTTGTTTTTAATTTTATTAGAAACTCATTCAATAATAACAATTTGTAATATTCTACAGGAAGTTGAAATCATTTTTAAAAGTTGGTTTTTTACTAAATGACATTCAATTCCAGGAAGCTGTTTCTTCTAGTCAAGTTGAACTAATAGAGAATAGGATTGTTATGATTAACATATGTTGCTAGCTTGTGTAGATATGTGCGTTAGACAATGTGAAATGGGATATTTGTATTGGCCTACTTTTATCAAGAGAACGCGATTGGTTTAATAGAAACAATTATTATTATAACCAATTGTACCAGTGATTGTTTTACTGTACTTGTTTGTTTAACTGTACTAAAGACATCCATTATTCTTCCATTCTTCCTTCCGTTGGTTGTGACCTTGCACGAACTTACTTTTCCTCAGTAAATCCGCTTGTACTCCTTTGGTACGATCTCGGTATTCTTTCGATACCACGAGATCACCAACAAATATACTTAGCTACAACCTTCAATTGCCTTCTGATATTTGGTACGCAACCTTCCTATAGTGGTGATCATAGTCAACCGCGACTCGACGCCACATTACATATCAAACGATAAAGCAATTGATCAATCAAGAAAAACCTTCCTTTCTACCAGAATGATTTACTTGTATATAAAATATTGTCAACAAAAGTAAACAAGTTATAAGTGGTAGTAAGATACTGATTTTGTGGATCAATAACTTGTAAACAATACTTTACACGAATCATCGTGTGTAATAGTTTCTTACCGAATTACTGATAGCGAGTAACTTATGGCTAATATTGTTTAAATATCATAATCAAAATGAATTAGAACTTGAATCAATGTAGCAAAAAACTCAAACAGTTCAAAACATTTTATACTGATCACGAGATCTGAAAATCTTATAGACTAACTAACATGGTGCTTAAGTTCAAGTTGAGTATCCTAACAATTTCATACAACCACATGACACCAAAATATAGTAAACCAGAAGTTGATTTATTTAAGCCAGTAATAATATTCTAACTAACAAATCATAATCGCTTAACATTAAAGATTATATGAACAATATATCAGTTATTATTTAGTAATGGTTTCGTGTAGAAATATGTATTCCATTTTTTTATTTATAAATTGTGATGGTGAAGAAGATTTGTTGCTCAAGTGGATGATTTTAATAGAGTTTTGTTTTATGAGCTGAATAATTTGGTCGTGGAACTTTCATCGTTCTTATGAACGACATCATCAGCACAAAACTTCAGGTAGAAATGAAGTGTTAGAATTTCTCCATATATGATTCACAGCCTGTCCTGTAGATCTCGATCTTGATTGGTCATTGTTGGCCTTTAACCTGTCATTGTTTAATTCTTTTTTTATTGCATCACAGATGACCAGATTTTTGGTCCCATATTATAAATAAAGATTAAAGGTCAACAATAACCAATCAAAATCGAGGTCTACAGAGCAAGTTGTGCGTCGTATGTGGAGAACTTCGAACACTTCATTTCTACCTGAAGTTTTGTGCTGGTGATGTCGTTCAGAAGAACGATAAAAGCTCTACGGCCCAATCATTCAGCTCAAAAAAAACAAACAAAGAAACTGATTAAAGTATTCATTTTATTAATGCAGTTATGATAATTATAAACAACATAATCAGCTAGTTAATGACTTCGTTCATAGTGAACTTTTATTTTTTTCATGGATTATTTCAATACAACAATAAAGTGACTTTTATATGATATAAAAAGCCCATTTTTTTATTTCAAAGCCCGATAGCTTTCATTGTATAAGTAGGCCCTTTTTTCTGAACTATGAACATTGATGATTACACAGACCAATGTTGATGTATATTATATTGTGTAGTATTTACCAACAATAAAAAGAAATGTAAATGTATTGCAGGACTCAGTAGCTAAGTGGATAACGTGATGGTGTTTGAAGTGAATAATACTGAGTTCGAGTTCCGAAGTGAACATCAACCCTGAGATACAGGTACATCCAGCCGACGAATCCCAAATAGGACGAAACGCGCGTCAAACTGGATTTCACTACTAGCCACTATCCATCTTCACTTACGAAACGAAAAAACAACATTATAACCTTTCAATATAATGCAATGAAAATAAGTAATAACCAAACGTTATAATGGAAAAATGACATAATTCTCTCTTCTTTTCCGATTGTTAACTAGTAGTGATATGAATATAGTTGTAATATCATAATGATGAGAAAATTAAATTTCTGACATTTTACAGCTCAGTATGAATTATTGGGAGAAAAAAAACAATATTTGACGACCTGTTTGAATATCTGGTCTACCTGTTTACCTGACATCTAGATATTTCAACAAGTTATCTGCTTATTTTTTTGTTCTAATACATTATTGTCTCCGAAGGACTGATGATATCCAGTGGCAACACCATGTTAGTAATGCAGAGGTTCGCCACCGTGTGTTTGGACGCAGAGACGATAAATCAATTGATGTCACTATCTTGAAACACAGACTTCGGTGGCTTGGACATGTTCTACGAATTTCATCTCAGAGGATTCTTCATCGTGCATTATTTGCCGACTCTGGGACTGGTTGGAAAAAGTGAAGAGGTGGTCAGTGTATGACATGTTGTCATAGTATGAAAGAAAGCTGCAAAGGGTTGGCTTCTGTTCGTCCTTCTCGACTTCTTGGATGGGGCCCGAGAGATGGTGCAACACAGTGGTTAGAGATGTTATCAGATATGGCTCAGAATAGAAGCCAGTGGCGATCCTGCTGTAACCTTCATTTACTTTCTTCATAAAAGGTGGTTGTAACTTCCTTAACTGAAAGAATTCTTTCTGATTGTACCTTTCCGTTTCCCCCATTATTACTATTATTATTACACTACCATAAACTAATCTGTGGTCGTTATTGTTCTTTCTTTTTTTCTTATACGCACCCTACATTCTTTTTTCTCCCTCCATTCTCACTGTTTTGTGTAGTGCATATATATTTGGTGCCTCCTTGTACTAATATTTATGTGTTAAAACAAATAAATTTAATACATTATTATGTGTATTAATCACATAACCTATCCAGATGAGTTTCTGAAAACTGTACAATCTTTCACTGTACAAAGTACAAAAGGCTCAATCAATGATATCATGATGGATGTCAATATACATTGAATAGAATGTACATTATTCAAATATCGATTGATTGAACTACTAATATCTAACTGGCTATCATTCAATATTCATCGTCAAGATCAATGAAGAAATAAGAAAAGAAAACAGATTCAAATACTTTATCCTAAGAATTCTATAAATATTTTACTATTAAAAAAATGATTCACTTAATACTTAGTTTATTTGAACTCATCAAATCAAACCATAGTAACAATAATATATACACATGATTTGGTTATGAACAAAACAAATAGTTTACTATGCTGGTTAAATATTTTTTTCTTTGGTGGTTAAATAGAAAGATGAATTCAGTAAAGTGTTCTATGTAAGGTGAATTCATTTTTAATCGTATACAATAGAAAATAAATAATTGATTACTTAAGATAATAATAATAATCACTATAACAATGATTGAAACGTTTTTGCTAAACATAGTGACAATGAGATAAAATAAATAAGGGTATAAAAATGTTGTGTGTTTTTTTGTTTGTTTGTTTGTTTGTTAAGGAAACTAATTATAAGCAAAGATGAATAGTGGCTAGTAGTGGTATCCAGTTTGATGCACGTTTCTTCCTGTTTGTGACTCATCAACTGAATGTACCTGCATCTCAGAGTTGGTGTTCACTCTGGAACTTGAACACAGTACCATTCACTTCAAACACTATCATGTTATCCAGTTGGTTACTGAATCCTGACAGTCACTTGCTTGTGCAATGGGGTGAAGTTATATTCACTTGGTTTGTTTACTTGTATCTTCCCATCGTTATTTAGGACTGCTATTGATCAGTCTCTTATTGGCATATGTGCATCCTGTGCGGACTGCCTGAAGTCGCAAGCTTTATAAGCAAAGATGGATGCATTGATGGAGACTGGTCAATTACAGTCCTAAATAACAATGAGAAGATACAAGTAACTAACACCAAGTGAATGAAACTAATTATATTTCTTTGATTGAGAGCTTAAATATTTATTATGAAGATGAATAGAGAAATTATGATTGATAAGGGACGGTTCAAAGTGATTAGATGAAATGTTAAAATTGAGATTAACTGTAATTAGAAGGATCATAGAAACAGAAACAAACGACTTGGTGGTAAAAAGTCTATCGAGAAAATGATAGAACCGAAATAGATTTGAGAAAAGAAAAAGGAAAAAAGGTGTGAGAAATAAAGATGATGGTAAAAGAAAAGGTTGGGCAAGTTTCTTTTGTTCATATAATTCCAGTTTGAATTTCCTCTCACCATACAAACTAGAGTTAGGGACTCGAATGTTTGTATGTTTGAGACGCGATGGAATTCATTTGTGAAACAATAAGGTTTACGGTAGATCACCTAGAATCATTTAGCTTTATCTATCACTTGACCACCGATGGCCTTGTGAGATAAAATTGAACTAAGTAGTGTTTTCGACTGACCTCTTCAAAACCACAGAGAGTGGTGTTCGGTTGTTCTACAGGGTAGTCACATGTGCTAACTTTTCTACCATGTTAACCAAGTGCCGATACAGGCAGTTAGTAAACGGTTGATTTATGAAGAACGGTTTATTCAAGTGACTAACTAGAAAAACTTTAAGACTGAATTGTCCTGTAAGGCTATTCAGGCTTCCTAGAGTTAGATAATGGGGATTACAAGATACTAACACTGTTGTGGCATTGAGATGGTGTTTACTATTAAACTTCTAATTCTTAAGTTTTGTCAATAAAATTTTCATTAATAAGCAATTATAACGAGTCTTAAAAGTAGCCTAATACACGTCTACAGTGTAAGGACTTTTTTAACAAAAAGCTAATTACAAAAAATGGCGTTAACCTCACCAACAGACGATCAAAAAAAGTAGAACTCACATATAAACAGAATGCAGAGGTTTCAGTAAATAACATTGGAGTATTTCACTTAATTGACATAAAATATAGAACATGTTAAACAAAAAGGTTTTCATAAACAGATTAATGAAAATTTTCAGAAATTGGTGTAAAATCTTCTATTAAGTTAGTGGAGAGATTATAAATTAGTTTTATTTTAGTAAGTGAATTGATCAAACAGAATCTGAGTTCTAAGTAAAATGGTTGTATATGTATTCTTTATTGTACAAAAAATATAATGTAACTAAGTAGCTCAATTTTTAGAATTTTGATATCACCAACGCTGTATAATACGAAAAGCACAATGTTGACGTCTGTAACTATGACAGTTGATAACATAGATTTGAATCTCTTTGAAAAGTCAACATTATCATTTAGATAAATAGAGTGAGCTAGCGTGTATAGTTTTCTATTATGTCAGTGTTGTTTATAACTCATACTTGAAAAAGGAACCACAACAATTTCCACTATGCAAGGTAAGAACACCAAAACTAGTACAGGTGTAGATTTATTAACCCCTATAAACATAACGACTCTAGTCAAGAATACACTCATTTATGTATTGATTGTACATCGATTTTGGTTATTAATTAGAATAAAATGACATAAATAAAGAATACCCAGAGTTAGAACATGTCACATGCGGCGTGTTATGCTGGGCATAGTTCATGTTGATTTAATACAATAATATCATATCTTGAATGAATATCACACTCAGATAAATTCATATTAAACCAACTATAATAACACATTGCAAAACAAAAACAAATACTATACGGAGTAATTATCACATTGAGCTAAAACTTGAAGTAATGTTTGACAAAACTGTAATTTACACCTTTTCATCCTGTTGTATTAAACTCTAATCTCTTAGCATTAAAATTTCATACACAAAGAAACTTAGAGACAAATACATTTAGTAAACTTTAATCAATAAATTCTATCAGATAATTAAATGAAATAGTTTATCAAGCGTACACAATAAAAAAATTTTAATATAACAATAATAAGTAGTCAAAAAAAAAATATGAAATTTATTGGTAACCTTGGGTTGACGTTACATATGATATTATGATAGACCTTATTGATTCACTTCTCAATCTTTAAACGTAACCTCCCATTAATTAAGGAATAATTACATTTTTGTATTATCTCAATAACTAGAAATCTGATTTTCTGACGTTTCGTCACTCATTGTAAGTCACTTCTTCAGATAAAATCCCCCTTAAGCCAAATATTAGAAGGCAGTTGATGGCTGTATTCGAGATGTATTCGTTGGCGATCTCGTGGTATCAAAAGAATACCGATATCGTGCCAGTTTACAAGTGTGGTTACTGAGCGTAACCAAATTCGTCCAAGGTCACAATTAACGGAAGGAAGAATGTCTTTAGTACAGTTAAACAAACAAGTACAGTAAAACAATCACTGGTACAATTGGTTATAATAATAATTGTTTCCATTAAATCAATCGCGTTCTCTTGATAAAGGTAGGTCACTACAAGTCAATTAAAGCTAGACCACCATGGATGGCCATTTCGTCCCATACTAGTGCTTCCAGGTTTTCCATAGTGGTCTATCTTCAATTAACTCATGAATTCGACAGTCAAGATTACTATAATATACGCAAAACCCCTCTCTGATTAGTAAATTTATATCTTATATATAACTTATATTCCTATTGAATAAGTGTCTTTGACGGTAATTTATTTATTAAGTCCAAATAAATTATATATTCCAAATTCAAAAAAAAACAAAGTTCTAAAGTTTATAGACAATCAAAAAAATTTACTTCATTTTGATTAGGTATAAAAATTAATTATGAATATAATACAATAAAACTCAGCCTGTAGCACTTCCACAGTTACTGCCGGTCCCAAGCCCGGGTAAATGAGGAGGGTTGGACATGGGGTTAGCTAACCCATCCCGTAAAAAACTAACTCGCTAAAAAAAAACGCTAACCAGAAAAAAATAATACAATAAATATAACCTCAGTACTTTTTTTAATGCATCGACCATGGAATTGTTGAATACGGCCAAAGATGAAATTAATTAAGTAAAGTAGTTTATAATTTACGATGTTAACCTTTAAGTATATATGCATTCATGTGTGTGTGTATGTATGTGTGTATCCATGTGTTGATTGTTTATAAAGTGAAATACAATAAATGACATAATAATCATTGAAAGCAATTAGTGCATTTTATAAATTTCGATAGAACAATGAGATAGCGGAGTTGATCTGAAAAATATGATCTATTTGCACTGTACATTTTCAGCAATCTGATCATACACACATATACTTGTCAGGGCATTTTATATAAAAATTCAATAAACGTCAATTAAATGAGACGGGGTTTATATTTACAAATAGTCAAAGCTTCAAGAAGCTTTTAAACTCGTCTTTGATCATTTCTATACAACATTTTAAAAGCTGTAATAATGTGAATTTCAGTTATCGATGAACATGGTTTTTTATCTGTCACATTAATCGGATCATTTGATACACATTGATTTTGTAACCATCGACTCACATGTTCAATGATTTTTGATTGTATTGTTCCATTATTCCTCCCTATGTATATATGTATGTCGATACAAACATGTAAATTGGTAAATACTCATTTAAAAATTAAAAACATAAAGTTCAACGAAGGGATCTGATTTCAACGAATTTATTGTCAAGCTCCACAATCGTATATATATATATATATATAGAACTGTTTTGTTAAAGTACTAATTCCATGAGGAATTATGACCAAGAAATAACCAAGATGACATAATAGAAAGATTATAATACTTAATTAAATAATTATATGAATCATAACAATAAATTGCTTGAATGTAATAAGATAATTAAAAATGTTTTAATGATACTCATTAAAGGTCATTCAAGGTCATAAAGATGTAAACAATAAATAAATTCATATGATGATTATTGATAAAAATTAAAAGAAAATAATTATTTATTTATTTATTTATTGATTATTAATTGTTCAATAATTTTTGTTTTGTTGTTTTCTTTTTTTTCGGTTTTTTCTAATTTTTTAAAATAAATAACAAAACTCCATAAAATGATAACTAATATAAAATTTGATATAAAAATAACAAAATTTATTCTAATAGATGAAGTGAATGGAAGGAATTCATATACATTATGATTATTATTATTATTATTATTATTATTATTGATTAATTGATCTAAAATCAATGAACATTCATTAATATAGAATTGTGGATTAATAGTGAATATATTTAATTGTTTTATAATTAAATTTAATGGACAATCATAAAAATAATTAAATTTTTTACATATTGGTAATATTACATAATGACCAATTTCATCAATCCAACCATTTTTATATAAAATTTTTAAAATATATTGATCATTATTATTATTATTATTATTATTATTATTATTATTATTATTATTGGATAGAATAGATGGACCATATAATTCTAATGAAATAACAGAAGCATATTCAATTGGTCTGTTATTATTATTATCACTCAATATACTAAAAGCATTTAATAAATATGCAAATTGATGATTCGTTATTGAAGAAACCATTAAATGTTTATTAGATAATGTAATATTATTTGAAATAATAATTGATTTACCTTGAATAATTGAATAAATATGTTGAATTATATTATGTAAGAATAAACCAATTTCTAAACGAATTATATCAGATGATGATTTGACATATTTCTCCTAAATATAAATAATGGAATAGATAAGATTAGAAGAGGGTTTTGTGAAATATTATTAGTAATTTCAATGGTTAAGATTATGAGTCATGGATGCGTATTGCTGAGGAGGATCGAACAGCCGTCTAGTGTTACCAGGTTTTCAATGGTAGTCTTACTTCAATGGACTCATCATCATAACCATTGGAATATATATAAGAGTTTAAAATAGAAATTAATATTTTATCTTGTAAATAAACAACTAATTAAAATGTGTCAGTTATAAGAAATTAATCACTTAGGAATAATTAATGATTATCTAGTCCATGTGATTCATTGTTTGTGACATGATCACTAGTTTAATTGACTAAACTTGATGATACACTCAGTCTACCTTTTACACGATTGCTATTTATAAGAAACTGTATAAACATTAGTGCTCAAATTTCAACGGGCTTAAAATGATCAGCACTAAAGAATTAGATAAATATAACAATATCAGAAGGGGTTTGTGGAGATTTTTAGAAATTTTCACAGATTGAAATCACGAGTCAGTTGAAGCTAGACCACCATTGAAAACCTGGAAGCACTGGACGGCCGTTTCGTCCTAGTATGGGACCCCTCAGCAGTGCGCATCAACGATCCCGCACCACGCGGGTCTCGAACCCAGGGCCTATTGGCTTCGCGCGCGAGCACTTAACCATTAGACCACTGAGCCGGCATCCACTAGTGTTAATGTCTAACTTCAACCAATCCACGAAGTTGCGCCACCATATACCATTGTCTTCAGTGAGCTGATATCTCACAACAGACCTGGTTGTACTCCACTGGTAACGGCTTCCCACTAGTTAGACATTAACACCGTTGGATGCCAGCCGGCTCAGTGGTCTAATGGTTAAGTGCTCGCGCGCGAAGCCAGTAGGCCCTGGGTTCGAGCCCCGCGTGGTGCGGGATCGTTGATGCGCACTGCTGAGGAGTCCCATACTAGGACGAAACGGCCGTCCAGTGCTTCCAGGTTTTCAATGGTGGTCTAGCTTCAACTGACTCATGATTTCAATCTGTGAAAATCTAACTACTAACTACTATTTGATGTATAATAATAATTTTCAGCTTTTACAAAATTTCCTTTTTTCACCTTTATTTTGTGTTTCATGGATATCAGTGTTTAAATTATCTTATACATTGACAGCATTTTCTCTGGTCAACTGTCTCAACATACACAAAGGGAAAAGCAAGATACTCCGACACAACACAGCATGCACCAATCCAATCACAATTGATGGAAAAGATTTGGAAGATATATAAACTTTTACATATTTGGACAGCATCATTGATGAACAGGGTGGATCTGATGCAGATGTGAAGGCGCGGATCGGCAAAAGAAGAACAGCATATTTACAACTGAGGAACATCTGGAACTCAAAGCAACTGTCAACCAAAACCAAAGTCATCATTTTCAATACAAATGTCAAGACGGTTCTACTGTATGAGGCGGAAACTTGGAGAACTACAAAAGCCATCATCCGGAAGATACAAATGTTTAGTAACAGTTGTCTACGTAAGATGCTTCGGATCCGTTGGCCAGACACTATCAGCAATAGCCTACTGAGGCACAGAACAAACAAGATTCCAGTGGAGGGAGAAACGCTGGAATTGGATAGGACACATTGAGGAAAGCACCCAACTATATCACAGGGCAAGTTTTCATTTGAGATTCTCAAGGCCAAATAAGAGGCGAATGACCAAAGAACACATTACGTCGAGAAATGCAGACAGAAATCATATGAATGAATGAAAATTGAATAGAATCAGAAAGGAAGGTCCAGGAAAGAGTGAATTGAAGAATGCTGATCGGCTACCTATGTTCCATTGGGAGTAACAGACGTAGGTAAATAAGTTGACAGCATTAAATTTTGTGATCTCACTTATTTCACAATCTTTAATATTCATTAAAAAAAGACAATATTTTTCAATCTAATCTATATACAATTGTAGTTTATTTGATATTGTAAGTAACTCAACAGAACCAAACAACTAAACTGAATTCATATTATTCTGTTTCTAGTGTTGTTTATGTTCTATTCAGATAAATATTTAAGTTGAACTTAAGTTTCATTCTTTGTAAATCAACTGACTTTATGGTTGAAACAAACTAGTTCTACTGAATCTAAACTATTTTAAAGATTTCAAAAAGTACATAAATACTAGATAATTTAAAATAAAAACGTCTCGTGTTTATTTTTCTGCTATCTAACCAATATTTAAGTTAATGAATTAAAATAAATAGATAAGCTAAACTAAACTTATATACTAAAGAACTTACCATCCAATAATAGTCTGCAACTTCAAATAATTCATTTAGAAGTTCTTTAGTACACCATGAAGGTAATGTAACCTTGTAGTTTTTGATAGATTGAAGAAAATTAGCAATTTGTTCAATGGTTAATCGATTGATTGATAAACCAGTATTATTTCTAAGAATTTGAAACAAGTTTTTATGTTGATTTTCAAATCTTGTTGAATGGGTCATATATATTTGCATCGTTTGCAATATTCTTAAACGTGGACAGTTATATGAACCGAAAAGTATATCAGAAATCTAAATTCAAATAAAAAATAAATAAACAGAAATAGTGATCTCCTAAGATTTTTTCTACAATTTAGTATCCACTTTTTAGGCGTTTTATACTTTTGGCATGTTTTGATAAAAATAACTGCCAGTAACTAAAATTCAGGTTTACAGTAAAGGACTTAATTGGCGCATGACCAATTTAAACGAAGGGATACACTTGTCAACAAAATCTTTTGTTCTTGATACGAATTAAGTTTGATATTTTTACGGATACATTAGGCATTGAAGGCCAACTGAATGGTTTGAACATTAGCCAAATCCGCCGTGACCTTAAGGTTGTAAGTTCTTCTCTCGATGTGGCCGTGGATGAACACAAATGAGTAGTTTCATATCAGGATGAAACATCATTCCAGTATTTCCTGATTTTCAGGGGTTGTCTAATAAGTCATTTTATAATTCGGATAGATATAAGAGTACACATCACAATTGATTGATCACTGGGTGGTGATCAATGTCATGCTTGTCTAGTCCTTGTTGGTGCAGATCGAATGCTATCGATCATGTTGCAATGTGGCCACCAGTCTAGGTGACTCGACACTGCGGGCACTACGTATTGAGATTTAGATGGTGGTTAGTCACGGCTTGGATAGCTCAGTAGTGACGTCTCTGACTGTGAAGCTGGGTGACACGAGATCGAATCCGTCAGAGAGAACCAGTTCCCTCAAGGTTAAAGGTACACCTTGCTGACGAGTGCCAAGTAGCACGAAACCCGGGTCCGGGGTTTCCTGTCGACTACCACCAACCACCATCTAAATAAGAGTACACATGTTAAATGTTTTCCATACTGGTGATTATTGATTGCACTATTTTTTCCATCATATGTGGGTTTTTTACTGCCTTCATGTTTTCTCAATAAGCGCTGTTTGTGATCACAAATCTTCCCTTGAATTTTCTGAAAGATTTTCTACAGTTTAATCTTAAACCTAGTTAATTCAGTCCATTTATTTATTGAAGAAGTCACGTAAAAAGTCAAGATAATTATACAACATACTTTGGTAAAAACTTCTTTTTTAATGCAAACACAATTTTACGCACCAGTTTAAATATCACAATGCCATCTTGAGAAATACTACGCAACTTGTAAATAATCTATTGACTGTAAACTTATATTTATGTGCTTAAACCACACTACAGATACAATGCAATATTTACTGCATAAAACTGAAAACATATACATTTTTAAAAGCTGCCGAGCATAAATCTTGAGAGTTGGGTCACTGAACTTTACCATTTACTCTAATGCATACATGAAGTTTAAGTTGCGGAGCAAAAGCCAGTTGAACGTAAGCCTAGAAAGTTTCAACGTATAAAAGAGCCATTCAAACGTGATTTGAGGTATTTTTTGTAGAATAAAATAAAGTATCTAAGTTCTGCCTTTGAATTTCTGTAACAAAACTTTGATAATCCATCTTTAAACTAATGCTTTACATAATCCTCAAAGCTTGTGTATTACAATGATTATGTCAAATTGTAAGAATCTATCAGGGAATATGTAATAAAGCCTCATATACTATTTCATTTTGGAATACTTTGGGGAAATCGTAGCCTTGTACACAGAGATAAACTGAATGATTCGAAAAATTTTGAACACCACTTTTAGATAGATTGTAACACATTTTATGACTTTTTCTACCTACTTCTGGCTTGATTCGCCATACCGTCTTGTTCTTGCAGTTGTTAGAGATCATTTTTATTGGCTGATTTTATCAATAAATATATATGCATTTTATTACAATGGTGAGTTTACAGCTCGCTTTTTCTTCCGCTTTGCTTTGTTTTAGATCACGTTATACGCTGCCTTAAACACTACTTGGGAGCACAAAGCACCTTTAGGCTAGGCGTAAACATACAGAAGGCTGAACGTCAAAAAGTAATGATGGAGTCCCATTCACCTGGTTTAGTGAGAAAATAATTAAAGCTCCATACAAGCGGCAAATCATTTTAAAGACGGATTCCTCGTTATAGAACGCATATTTTTTACCTCTCTCAAAAGACGGAGACAGTTAGTCAAATACTCTCCGATTATTACTTTCTATGATCATGGTCAGCACGTAAGCTATCACATTGCTCTCCATGGATTAATAAGGAAACTCGGAAGCTGTTAAAGCGTAGGAAACAT
Organism: Schistosoma intercalatum; assembly: GCA_944470365.2. Lineage (NCBI taxonomy): Eukaryota > Metazoa > Platyhelminthes > Trematoda > Strigeidida > Schistosomatidae > Schistosoma > Schistosoma intercalatum. The sequence goes on from OX103726.1 coordinate 43,312,562, forward strand.
TTCTGGGACTTATTCTTGTTGACAGGTAATGCACCATTAAAGCGTGAGTACCAAAAATACCGTAATAACTGTAAGAAAACCATAGCCAAATCCCGTACCACTTACGAACAACAGTTAGTATATAATAGCCGTACTTGTCCGAAACGATTGTTTTCGTATGTCAAACGGCAAATGAAACATAGTGATGGTATTCCCCCGTTACTGTTACACGAAAATTCAGAATTACTAGCTGAATCAGATCGAGCAAAAGCTGAGACTTTTTCAAACTATTTTCAGACTATTTTAACCAAGACTTCTCCACGTTTATTGTAACAAATACTTGTTTCACTCACAAAGAGATACCAACCAATGAATCTGTACAGGTGACTGAGGAAACTGTCCTTCCGTTGATAACTAACCTCAAACCTGGTAAGATACCGGGCCCTGACGGGTTACATTCACGGTTGCTGTCATCTCTTGCGGACACTATTTCCAAACCGGCCTGTACGGTCGTTAAGTTACTTGAAAAGATAATTCGGGTTAGGTTGCTAAGCCACATAGATTTACACAATCTGTTAGCTCCTGAGCGACACGGATTTCGTAACAAGCGTTCATGCTTGACTAACTTGCTTATTGCGAGGGAGGATTGGACAGCAGCCCTAGATAGCGGTCTGTCTGTCGACGTGATATTCATAGATTTTGACAAAGCATTTGACAAGGTTTCACACGTAGGTCTTATGCAGAAGCTCACGAGCTTCGGAATAATAGGTACTGTACACGAGTGGATAGGAAATTTCTTATGTGACCGCAGACAGAGAGTTAGGGTCAATGGAACGCTATCCGATTGGAAGCCGGTCAAAAGTGGTGTACCCCAAGGCACCATCTTAGGCCCTCTGCTCTTCCTTCTCTACGTTAATGAGTTACCGTTGTTACTTAGGTCGTCGACATTATTGTTTGCGGATGATGTAAAAATTTGTAGAAAAAAAAAGTGCGGCTGATCATCTGGATCTTCAAGCTGACTTAGACGATTTAGTTAGATGGGCTCGAGAGTGGGGCTTAGAAATCAATGCTAGGAATAGTGTACAAATGCACATCGGTCACGGTAATAGTTACCGTAACACTAATGATGGTAAACCTCTTCTATGCGTTCAAGAGCATAAAGACTTAGAAGTAGTATTAAGTCATGGTTTAAAAACAACTACGCATTGCAAAGCAGCCGCTGTCAAAGGTTTTCGAGCGTCATGGTCACTTCGTCGAGCGTTCAAATCTTTTGACGAGGAAACGTTTCGAATTTTATATCCCATATATGTAAGACCACATTTAGAGTACTGTATCCAAGCAGCTAGCCCGTGTCTGGTAAAGGATGCTAACTCCCTTGAGCGTGTCCAGCGTGTGGGAACGAAATTAGTGAAGGTTCTTTCTAGACTCCCTTACGATGAGCGTTTAAAACGCCTAAATCTTTTCCCCTTGTCGTATCGTAGGACACGAGGTGACCTTATACTGGCATTTCGTATCTTTAATTATGATTTGGGTGTTAATATGTCTCATCTTTTTGCTCCCTCCAGCACTAATAATCTCCGAGGTCATAGCAAGAAGGTTCATAAACCACGATCTAATAAACTTAAAGTGGGATCCCGTTTTTCTCATCGAGTAGTCAATCATTGGAACGCCTTACCCAAACAAGTGGTATCAGTGAATACTTTCAAGGAGAAACTGGACCTTCACCGGAAAGCAATGTGTCAGGATTAACACAGGTTCATCAACCTACTCTCTTTATTACTGAAGACTGAAGACTGACTGAAGATAGGTTGGGAAGAAAACCAATAGCAAAAGCTTCATATTAATAAACAATTTTCCGATCTGACAAATATTTGAGGTGTTTTATTACATTTCCTCGTCTTTTTAACAATGTAGTAAAGATTTCAATGGGTTCTAAACATAGTCTCGAGCAAGATATTTCTTAGAATTATATAGTTTGTTAAAAACTAAAAACAAATAAACGGTTCGTGTTGACATCAAGACTCCGTCCAAAATTATGTCCCTATAATTCCTCATGCTTACTTTAATAATCAACCGTTTTAAACATTCGTCTTATTTTTATTCATTAAGTGTTTAAATATACCTTTGAGACCTCATGAACCGGGACAGGAGACCAGTACAACTTGGATCCATCAAAAGGTGAGGATGATTGCCAATAGAATCCGGCTGAATTTGCCATGGCAGACATTAAAGTTTTTTCTGCATCTGTACTCCTTAAATGGTACTTTGAGCTGTTATATTTTTGTGGTACGAATGTCAAATAATTCATACGCATCCATCGACCTAGAATAAATTGTTGTTGAAGCCCAATATTTGTCAGCTTGTCAGTCCCTTCAGGCCAAATGCCTTCGAAATTAGGGTAAATTTGTGGAATTCGGTAAGCTGGAGAACTGTCCCCATGATTATATATTAAGTGTACATGTCTGAGTACTTTTCCTTCGAGAAGATCTTCACCATTTACTCCCTCACATAAATAAAACGAGGTATTTAGTATAATGTATTGAAGTAAAACTAAATAAGACTTCAATTTGCTAGTGTTTCCCATGACTCTCAGAGCTCGGAAACAAATGACACTATTTGAAGTATAGCACTAAAAGCAAAATGATTCAGGTGGTTCAAATGGCTGTGGACGGAATAGAAGAAGCTTTCGCTTAACAGGTTTCCGTGTCTAGTAGCAGGGGATCACCAAATCCTCCAGGCAGGAACCTACGCATGTTAACAAGAAAGCAGGAAAAGAAATTGATAAATCATAGTGCGATACTATCCTTAGTCCTTAAGAATATATCAAGTTGCCTCTTGAAGGACTCCTGAGAAGTCGCTTGGACTAGCTCGGCCGGCAGCGAATTCCAGCTTTTGACAACTCTTAAGGAGTAGAAGTTGTGTCTACATTCCGTTCTACTATGCTGTGTCTCCAGTTTTCGGGTGTTACCCCTTAGGTTAGTGTTGAAACTAAGCTTAAGTAGGTGTTTGAGAGGATTTCCAGAAGTGTTAAGGATACTGCAAGTTACCAGAAGGTCACCTCTAAGACGTCTATACTCCAATGGGTAAAGGTTAAGTGAATGGAAGCGCTCTTCATAAGGTTTAAATTTGAGTCCTCGAACTGATTTCGTGGCTCGCCGTTGAATACGCTCCAGGGTGTCCTTATCCTTTTGGAGTGATGGGGGAAATACTATGTTTGCGTACTCTAAATGGGGACGGATAAAACTATTGAAGATTATATGGAAAGTTTGCTCGGAAGTCATTTTCGTCACAGTTAGCGTAGGACTTTAAATCGTAGGGCACCAAGACTCCTAAATCTTTTTCGACTTGGGATACTACTAGAGAGGAGTTTCCTAAGTTATAACTGTAGTCTGCGTCATGTCGCAGATGGACTACTTTACACTTTGAAGTGTTAAAGGTAAGTCCGTTATCGTCTGCCCAACTATGAAGTCGAGTCAGATCCTCCTGAAGTGCCTGTATATCGTCTTGGTTGCGTATCTCTCTCCAAAGTATCACGTCGTCGGCAAAAAGTAATAAGTCTGACATTACCTGTCGAGAAAGATCATTTATGTAGATCAAGAAGAGAAGAGGTCCTAGTACTGAGCCCTGGGGGACCCCATTATGACATTCCATAGCCTGAGATAAAGTGAAATTAACCCTGGCCTTATAATGTCGATTTTTCAGGTATGAAGTGAGCCAATCAATTAGAGGTGGTCTGATACCTAACTGTTTGAGCTTATTGATAAGACATGTATGGTTAACCTTATCAAAAGCTTTTGAGAAGTCTAGGTAGATGATATCAACCTTCCCCTTTTGATCAAGGATGCTTGTCCATCTGTCCACCGCAGTCAGCAGGTTGGTAATACAGGAGTAACCCTTCCTGAAACCGTGCTGTTGGGGTGAGAAGAAATTTAAGGACAGTAGATAGTCATTTAAACCGTCGCGTATCAGGGACTCCATGAGTTTTGAAGGTAATGACAGAAGAGCCAGCGGTCGGTAACTTGAAGGTTCGCTGCGTCGACCTCCTTTGAAAATTGGTGTGATGTGAGCCAGCTTCCAATTTTCCGGTAGTTTTCCTCGACTTATCGAGTGTGAGAACATCATGCTAAGCGGCGTTGCCAAGATTGAGGCTGCTTCCTTCAATATAGCGGAATGGGCCATGTCCGGGCCACGAGAAGTGTCTAATCTTATGTTCTGCAGTTTCCGGAACACCAAGTCAGCGCTTAGGTTCACTTCGGAGAGTCCTGTGGAGTTGCAAATGAAACTATCATCAGTAAAGTTAATGTTGGTCTGTTGAAATTTCTGGGAGTACTGTTCAGCCCGAAGGTTAGCGGCGTCGTCATCGTTGTTGGTCGGGCCGTTGAGACCTAGAAGTTGGGAAACCCTAGTTTTGGCTTGACGAAGAGAGGCTGCATAACGGAATAAGCTTTTAGGATTAGAGGCAAATTTGTCCATAAGCTTTGTCTGGTACTGAAGCCTGTCTTCTCTTACAGCCTTCGTGCAAATGTTCCTGATATGTTTATATTGCAACGTTGAGGGAATTAAAACAACCGTAATTAATCATGTAAATTATACTGGAAGTAAAGTATTTGTTTACTGAGATCTACTTCATGATTTTAGTATATGACTAGAGTGGCAGACAGCAATGACTACTATTTAATTCTCACAAAAACGAAGAGATACAAATAGTACATAAACGAAAGAATGAATGATTAAAAACTGAACTTTTTTCCTATGTTAAGAAGTATAGTTTATAATTTTTCATCACACAATGAATTGGCTTACTATATCCGAGTTTTCGTTCATTACAATGGCAAGTCCACGATGTTAGATTTAGTCTGTTTTTTTCCAGTAGCAAAGATAAGTGCGCTAACAATTACCTAAACCTAAATCCCTCATTGGGGGAATAGAGAAACCCAGTCTGTTTCCAGTTTTTCCATTCACTTTAAATTTCTCTGTTGATTTTTACTTATTTTAGCCTCTTCTTTTACTAGTTTAAGGAATGGTGCTAACGTCCACTTTCTCACTGTAACACTGTTTGGTATTCAGAGTCACCCAACCAGTTCAGTCGATACTAAAAGCTTAGCAACTTTATTTATGTTGTAGGGCCAGCGAAATGTCACTAAGCCCTAGACAAATCATCCGGCAGTTGAGTCATTGAATATCGAGCAAATCATCGATCCTCTTCAAGATCAAGGACGACCAACGCGCATTAGTTAATCGTACGCCATAGACTGGCTCATGGGGTAGTGGTCTTACTTTCGCTTGTATCTACTTTAACTAATATATTACTGTAACAACGTCCTCTGTGTTGTACAGTCTTCAAAGCATCTATAGTACCTTGATGCGTCAATGGGGTAGTCCACGTAAGGTGCTGACCACGAGGTGTGACTTCGACGTTAGTTGGTTCGTCACGCCATTCCCGTTCAACTCGAGTAGCTCCCTAATCATTCGACATAGATCATATACGTTGGTGATCTACAATGTCTAGGTATTATAGTTCATCACCAGTCTTTAGTAGTATTTACGCACGTTTGGGGGGTTGATTTGTTGAAATATCAATAACTAACAACCAGGGAACCTGATCAACAGAAATACATACAGGCCGATAATTAATGTGAGCATGAACTGAATAGTTGTCTGGGCGTAATCCTTTTTTGCTTCACTAAACATTTTGCTCTATTTTAAGCCATGAGCTAAGCTCAAATATTCTTTCTTTCGAACACTCCATGCCTAATTTTCGATTCTTGAGTTTTGTCGTTAAACAACAAGGAGAAAATGGCAAAAACATATGGTGATTTCGAGCTCAAGATTTTTTCTGTAGTCTCTAACTCATTTTTGATTGTTCATTTTACGAATCTCTTGTGTTTGCTTGAAGTGTTTTCAGATTTGTGCCAAAACAAGTGAGTAACGAAGTCACCAGCATAATGTGCATATAATTAGTTCGAATAATGTGTGTTTTATTTGGTTCTTTTTGGATTCGTACTATTTGACACAACTTTCTGTGTTCAAATGGTTCAAATGGTTCAAATGGTTGTGGACGGAATAGAAGAAGCTTTCGCTTAACAGGCTTCCGTGTCTAGTAGCAGGGGATCACCAAATCCTCCAGGCAGGAACCTAGGTATGTTAACAATAAAAGAGGAAAAGAAATTGATAAATCATAGTGCGATGCTGTCCTTGGTCCTTAAGAATAGGTCAAGTTGCCTCTTGAAGGACTCCTGAGAAGTCGCTTGGACTAGCTCGGCCGGCAGCGAGTTCCAGCTTTTGACAACTCTTAAGGAGTAGAAGTTGTGTCTACATTCCGTCTTGCTATGTTGTGCTTCCAGTTTCTGGGTGTTACCCCTTAGGTTATTGTTCGAACTAAGCTTAAGTTCGAGTCAAGTCTACTGGACAATCTGAATTCATCAAGTAATCCAGGAACGTTTCACTATTTTACAAATTGATTTAATATGTTAAAGTAACATTTGCAGAAATTTTCATGCTAAGACGTATTTCGTATTCTAAATTGGACTCAACTCTCTTTCGATACCAGTCACTCTTCGGGTCATTGGAAGATATTGTAAAAAATCTTTCTAGTGAGACTGACCGATGTATCCAGAATTCTTTCTCCGCCCCTCTTGAAAAACAGCTGTTTAAGTAACTCACGACTATCAAGCAAATATATAGAAGTCGAAGTTACAGGTCTCGAAATTCAGATTTGGGAACTGAAAGCTAGGGTTAGGAGCATGAAGTCATGATTTATAAACAATGAATAATAGGAAAGGATAAGCCATATATCCTGTGATTTGGTTATATTCAGATTAGTAACAGTCGAACTTGTTATAATTTTGTTCTTTCTAGATACTAGGCGGTCCGTAATAAAGTGCCTCATTGGTGGGCGGGAGTTCAAGGAAATGTTGAAGCTCTTTGGAGTCTAGAAATAGGGTTATTAGCTTTTTGAATCTGATAAACGTATCACAGTTACGGATAGGCATTGGCAGCCTGTTCCACAATAAACTGTACCGTACTGTAAAGAACTTACAACGCATTTGTTTTTGGTGTTTTACGGTAAGTAGTGTATATGCGTTGTTTCTAAGTCTATAGGCTGGGTCGTGGGTCATAGTCGGGCAGGAGGTTAGGAAGGAGAGCCCATATATCGCTTTGTAGAGAAATATTAAATTGTTCTTTAGCCTACGGTGCCATAAAGGTTCTAAAGATAGATGCTTACATCTGTCTGTGTAATCGAGATTCGAGTTACATCCTAGTAGTTGACGTGTGAAACGTCTTTGAACATCTTCTACTCTTATCTTGTCTGCGATATTCGTATTAGAGAAGACAAAAGAGCAGTATTCAAGGGTGGGTCGTACACATATTTTGTAGAGAGTAAGTTTACCCTCTGTTGTGAAAAAGTTTTTCATTATAAAACCAATTAGCCGTCTAGATTTAGAAATAATAGAGGAGGCATGTTCTTCAAAGTTTAGGCTTCCTGTGTAATTAATTCCTAAATCGTATACTGATTCGAGTGTTTGGACTATACATTCATTTAAGTGAAGTCGCGGTTTATAGGGATGCTTTCCAAAGTGCATGATCCCTCACTTGTTGAGGTTAAATGGTAATTGCCATTTTTCACTCCATATAGTTAGGTTATTGAGGTCCTTTTGGATCTGGGATACACTTTCGCTTAGTGTCTCAGGCTTATAGCTGTATACTATTTTGAGATCATCAGCATATAAGTACGGTTTCCCAAAAATTCTTTGGTGTTACATATATCGTTTATATACATAAGAAACAAAAGTGGCCCTAATACACTTCCCTGGATGACTCCACTGGTGATTGGTCTAGGTTGAAATTTCCTCCATGTTTTTGGAATAAAAAGATTTTACTATTGATATAAACTCATTGTTGCCTTCTGATATAGTCGTTTAGCTGTCACCCAAGTGGTTCCAAGCACATTGTAGAGACATGGTTGTCAAGCTGACGAAAAACACTAAAGAGTTCACCCAATTTCAGCTCAGAAAATAGGTTGCGTGCTTTGCCTGGGTCGCTAGAGACACGATTGGACAGTTTACATCCTATCCCTAAGCGGGATACAACACAAAGATGAATTGTCACTTGCTGTATGAGCAATGGAATAGTTCAGTGGTAAAACATAGACCACGTATATTCTCCACTAATCATGATATTTATCAATGCTCACGATTTTGGCGCTGACAGAAGACTGAAGGTTGTAAGTGAATACCATGTGCATCTGTCTTGCCTATTTTATGAAGAGTTAAGCCCAACGAATCCAGGTTGATTAGGCGTGAAATTAAGGAGCAAACATGCGGCCAAGATCAGGTGACGCAAATGTCGAACGCCATACCGCTTATTGATAGGATGGCTCCTAGAAGGTAGTACAAAACTACGGAGGCTCTAAACGAGCATAAGAGATTCCATCCAATCAGAATCTCATAAAGCTTTCCAGAATATCAACGTTCCATCCTATAACTGAACGACTGGGTAAACTTTCTACTGGCAATTTTGGATGGAATAAAATTATGTCATGGTCTGTGCGAAAAACTATAAATACACCTGTTTTTCGGTACATTTTCGACACTCACTAGACTCTTGTCTTTATTTTTTTCTCCCTCTCAACTCGTGACTGTGGGTTCCATGAGTTCTAGTGCCGAAGCCGTGTATCATAATAACCGTGATCGAGAGGAGGACGCAACGCCGGAACTTTGTGTACCAAAAACAATCCCGATCGCCCTTAAACTAGTAAATTGTTTGCTATAACGTTAGGAAAAGTAGTATGAACAGTTCCCGATTTGTATCATGTAAATCTTAACGCTACAGCTGGTATTCCTTTCGAATACTAGCACATGAACTATGAAGATTTGTTTAGAGTCGACGTCGATAAAAGTGATTACGCCACAGGCTCATAAACGTGACGCGGTTGAACACAAGTTAGGGTGGCTTCACCCTCCGAACTGACACAAGGGATCTTCCTACTGATGTGACAACTGACATCTCTCGACCAGTCATCTTCGTTCAGTATCTGCCGTCAGTGGTGAAAGATAACGATGAAGCTGATAGCGTGAAACATCCAGGCCTAGTACACCACGAATTCGAGCATTTCAAAGTATCAGCAATGACAGATCATTTTAAGCGTCATGTGCACATATAAAGCTTCTAATCTCCTGATACCACGATCAGAATTTCAAGTGAAGTGTAACAATGCTCAAACATTACACTACAAGAAATATTTGTTAAATTCCAGATAGGACTTTCAGATCACTGAACGTACATTAGGTAGTACTTATCGAATACAATTGATACTTCTGCATGCTCATTTATTACCTCCGGATATGCCATGTCATTATAAAAAATGAGACAGCCACTGTCATTTAACTTATAACTCTGAGCCTGTTTTGGCTTGTATAGAGGCTACTCTAAATGTTTAATCATAGCCCATGGGAATTCTAGACTGTTAACTAAATCCCTGGAAGTTACGCTGACCCATAACATAAGTCAATAGTAATTCTTTTAAGAGGACTCGATATGACCACTATATGCGTCAGTCAAGTCACAAGACTCCTCACACCAGTGCACCCAATTCCATCAGCTCAACTCAGGTTACTCAATACAACACTGGACGCTTATGATATGGTTGCACACCTTAAATCTTGGTGCAATAAATCTCACACTTCAAATGACATCAAGATTTGTGTAAGAAAATCTAGGCTTGCGAGACAACTTAACGAATACCTAAATCTTGCCCTCTCACCCACTTTATGGTTGACTAATGAGCAACTCAAAGGCGGAAAGTTTAACACAGACAGAGGAAGCGCCCAAGTTGGGACCGATTTATTTGTGTTCCGCAGTAGCAGATGTCATGGAAAGAGTTGTTAGTAATTCTATTCTTAAATATAACAGCAAGTTCAATTTTTCAAAGCTGGTAGGTCCGACAACAGAAAATTATTAGGTTCCTGAGATAGTGAGATCATCTCGTTGGAACAGAACTATCTTGTGCATATCAACCTACCGGAAGTTTTCGAGGCATTCAACAGAGCTGACTGATGAAGTTTTTTGGATTCAAATAGGTGCCTACTTACGAAGCTTTAAAATTGCATCGACGGAAGATTGCAAGATATCAAAGTTTGTACCACGCTTTGAGATTGGTTCACCATGACAATTTGAGTACCTTGTACTACTCACATTATTCCGAAAACAGCCTAAAACCGATGAAGATAGAAGAATAGGCTCACCGACCAGCTTTTTACCCTATCTCGTTACATTATTCACTTAAACGAACATCCTTCAAGAATCTTGCTTCTGATTTCCACAAAGCATTCCGTTACAGCCGATCATGTTACAATTTACAGCTTACTGCATTTTTACTAAAATCATGAAACAATCTATGTTAGATCAGCATTGAAGACTTAAAACATTGGGCGGTCTTTATTTAACAGCTTATATTTCACCATTGTGACTAAGAACACTTGTAGGGGATCATACGTCACCGTCAAAATGCTGAACAATCCAGATCTCGTAAGACAATTAGCTTATCGATCAGCCGTGCAATCTACGCTTGAGATTGACCAACCAGCCAGAAAAGAGCATGGGACCCCAAAACGCAGTACAACTGCCAAACTAAAAGGATACCAACATCAAAGTGGTAATAGGCCTGAGAAAACAAATGCGGCTCGCAATGATTGTCACATAATGATGAACCTTAGAGACAGCTTTGACTTGCCTCTAAGTTTACAGGACAAAACGACAAGACGCTTTGAGAAGACTTCAACAGAAAGCTCAAACTCCCTAAAATTGAATCACTGACGCTTACACTACTTATCCGATGGAAGGATACCAAACATCCCCAACTCGGAAAGCTCATACAGATAAAGGGGATGGGAAGCTCAAACGTTCCAAAGTGAAACCATAAACTGCTTATGTATGAATAACGTAAGTTTGCTGAATAAAATGGATAAGCTGTGTGAACTCAATAATGCTAATAAAATCGTCCGATAAGAACATCCGAGACATTGATATCTCCAATTACGGACCAAGAGATAGCAATGTCCGGGATGTCTTTGTTTTACGACGACAGAACAACAGGAATGGGGGATGGAGTAGCCCTGTACCTTCTATCTTGTTTGGCAGCACATCAAGTGTACACTCAAGAGTTTATCAATTCTGATAGACGCATGTATACTGGAAGTGACAACTCTACTGAAGCTAATTTTTTCAACCTTATTGAGGACCTGGGACTATTGGAGAATGTAGAGTTAGCAACTCGGTGGAGAAACAGTCATAAACCGTCAACCTATTTCACATCTTATCCTCAACAGTTACACGCAACATATAGTCATAAAGACTCGCAATCTTCGACTGTTAAGACTTGAAAGGTACTACTGGACGGAACACAAATCAACTCGTGGCGACAGCACATATATGTAGTGTTATCAAGCAAGGAATCAGTGCACTAAGGCAATAAGAGCGAGTAACGTACGGTATAAGATAAAGCTGAGGGAAGTGGCTTCAAATTTAACATTGCAGTGGTGCTGCACCACAAGATTATTGAAGTTGATAGTACACTTACTGAGAAGATTTACATCCGACAAGTAACCGAAGGAAATGAAAAACAATGGTGAGAGCGGGAGGATGAATCAAGATGGTATGGCTCGGTCTTGTAGACATGGTCACCCTTCATAACTTTTCTTTTTGTGACAAATATATTACTATCTCCCCAGTTCAAATATGTTCTTCAAAAATGCTAGAAGTTATATTGCCGATGGTCACCATCGGACGAGTCAGTGAAGACAATGATTTGACTTCCACGTAAGACCTCATAGACTAGGTAGTCACGTCATGATAAATCTACAATTTAGGGGTTAGGTCTATTATTGTGGTAGCGAAGATAAGTGTACTAATACCGAACTAGACCATAATTCGATGCTGGTGAGCTCAATTTTGAACACAAATTCAGTTTCTATTTTGTTTATTAGTTTTTGGTTTAGTAAAAATAAACCTTATTAACTTGAACATAAATTTTGTATATATATACACGTACTGGTTTTTTCATCACAAATATTCGTATTGTAGACATTATTTTGTCCCTATCATTTTACATTAATATGTTGGTCATATGCCGCATATCAGACTAGGTCCAAATCCAAAGCCTGGAGGACATATGTAATTCGTCACCGACAGAGACAGACACTTGTGAATACGGATGTCCGACTCCCAGTATTTGATCGTAGTGATCCCGAGTTGTGGTTTGTTCATCTATAACACAATTTCACGGGACACAATATTAAATTTGAAGAAATACGCTATCGAGATTTATGCTCTGCCCTCCCTCCTTCAATTGGCAGGGAAGTCTGAGACTTAATTTTATTTCACCAACTCCAAAACCAAACACTATTTCGAGACAAGAGACAACGAACTGTTTATCTTTATCAGACGGTAAAAGAATTCAAAGGCGTTTCCAAAGAGAAACATTAGATGATAGTGAATTCTTAGTAGTCTTTTAAGAGAAAACCGATTCCCATAGTAACAAAGCTTCCATATGATGTTCGACTGGCTTAACTAAGCATATTTCCAGTTTCATGTGGAAGAACCAGAGGCGACTTGATTACAGATTTTGAATTACTTAGTGATAAATTTACATCTTATATGTCCATATTTTTCCTGTCTTTCAAATAAGAGGATTGATAAAGTTCATAAGATTAGAACAAATTACCTGTCAGCTGACGATCGACTTTCCCATCGAATGGGATTCATTAACTCAACACGTGATTGGAGCTCCATCTGCCAAGTACTTCAAAAGATAATCTGACCAAATGAGAGAACACTTTTGCCATGACTAACACAGACATTGTAGTCTACTGTCCTCTCCAAAATAAAACTGATTCTTAAGGATTTTTAAGGACTCAGGATAGTATTTCACTATAATATTTTTCTTTTAACCGTTAAATATACCTAGGTTACTACCTCGAGGCATTGGTGGTCAACTGCTATTAGGTACGGAAGCCGTTAAGAAAAATCGTTTTCTATCCCATTTGAGCCATTTTAAACTGAAGTCCTTGTAACTAAGTCTGATGTTGATGCGCTACTGCCCTGATGACCTTGGTACGCAAAGCAGTCCGTCTTTTTCAACGTATATCGTGCAGCGTGCGTATGGCTAGCACATCTTTAATTAAAGAAGGTTGTGCGGAAGTCATGCTTCCAGATGGCGTGTTTTACAATCCTGTACAAGAATTTAACAGAGACCTTACAATAGCTGTAGTAAATCAGTTTGGAAAGTTGCACAGAAGAGAAGCTATTCTGAAAATGAAGGACAAAATGAGTGGTATGATTCCTTTTGATGACCATTAAGCATCACTACGAAAGAAACTCCTGATTCTCCTTGTGGCCTAAAGATATTGGAGGCATTAGCAGCATCCGGAATTAGATCTGTTAGAATGGCTCTCGAAGTTTCAAATGTATCGAGTATTATTGCCAATGATCTTAGTCCAGAGGCTGTTGCTTTGATACAGAAGAATGTCGCTCACAATAATGTGGAGAATATTGTCAGTACAGTCTGCGGTGACGCTGTCGACCTTATGCATCAACGTCGGTCATTTGGCGAAAAGTTTGTTTTTTTTCCAATGTGTTAATTCAGTTCACAAATAATCATCAGCTGAAGCATCTCCGTATGACTAAATTCGGAAGGTCATATGACAACTAGATTTATCAGTAATTTGTTTATATATATCCGGAATGTCGAACAATGTTTATTATAAGAATTAATTTTGAGCATCCACGGATAGCTTATCTAAAATGTGGTCTTAATTAGTAAAAGCAAAAGCAATAAATTTGGTTGTATGTTCAGTGGGGTATTTTTGGTAGTCTAGTTTCTAGTTGTATATCTCTGGATATTTCCCACCAAAGGAGATTTTTATAGTCCACAATTATACAGGATTGTTACAGAAAACAGCGGAATCAACTTTAGTGTTTGGTAGTACCAGAAAGTTCCTTAACTTGTCTTCTGTAGGTAGGATAAATAAAGGGGATATTTTGTCACTTATAGATTGCCGACACGTTTCTTACTCATCAACCGATTCCTTTCATACTGTCGTTAGTGTTATTACTATTTCTTATCCCAATGACTTCAGTCGTGCCAAGTTTCGTCACTCTGATGTAGTGTTATAAATTAAGTTGATTGACACTGTCATATGTTATATTACCACTGTCCGGTTGTGATTACAATTTATTTATTTTTTATGGATAACATGATTTTTGGGGTGTATGAATCCGTAGTTTAATTGTTGCCTCTCCCTAACGATTAAACCCATGCTACTAACACTTCACACCAGTAATCGAAGAGTTAGAATGCGTAAGAAAAACGGTCAAGATTAATTACCTGAGACTAATGAATGCTGAGCGTAAAGTTTCGCGAGCCTTGATCAATATAAGTTTTCTACATCCAGAATGCATATATATACTTTGTCATAAAATTATATCCACTGTAACTTTACAAAGCGATTCAACTAATTAGGTAATGCTTATGTAATGGCCTTCAATTAGTGGTCTCATTGTTGAAAATTCTGATTATGTCTCGTTTGTGTATTTCATGTGATCCAACTTTTTCTGACTACTGTTAGGTTTGATGTGGTTGATATCGACCCCTTTGGAACAGCAAGTCCGTTTTTAAACACGGCCGTCCAGTGTTTACGGAGTGGTGGACTTCTCTGTGTCACTTCAACAGATTTGGCAGTGTTATGTGGGAGCACTCCTGGAACTTCGATGGGAAAATATGGTGGGATGGCTATTAAAACAGGCTCTACACATGAAGTTGTAAGTTCTATATCCTTAGTCACAGTAAAATAATAACAAACTATGATCTAGTGAATCGCATGATGTCAAATTTTCTGAGTTTCGCTAACTTTCACTTGAATTCATTTCTCGGTTACTGTTGTCAATGGCGTATGCAACGAGTGAAAAGTCACTTTCTAACGAATATTTCTGTTCTCTGATGGCTTTGTTTTATTCCATTTCAAATATACTACCAGTAGACTTATTTTAGCACTAAGCAGTGAGAGTATTTCCAGTTGTTTTTAGGAGTTATTTATTCAGAAAAATCCGGGACCTATACACGGTAAGGTCCTCAGGGTACATCCCAATATACCCGACAGTCTTTTGTTGGCACAAGTGTATAAGTGCTCGGATTTGATTAAAGCTGTTTTCTGCCATTGGTCTTATCAAATAGCAGTATTGATAATTTCGACTCACTAAGCCATAATTTATTATTTTCTAGAAAGGTCAGTATCACCGTTTGAGCCACACCTCAACATGCTCAAAAAACTGTTCATTTAAATCGTGGACCTGAAGGTCTGACCCATAAGGCAGTGGAGCATTGTGAGGAGATGCAGTCCCATGGCAACCGGTGACCAGCGATTGGTTCATACGCCATTTTTCCACTCAGGATACTAGAGCCCATGTGCACCATTCGTTTGGAATCAGGGCTTTCCAACTCCCCTAGGTGAACTCTCCGTATCCACCAACCCAGCTAAAGCGCCGGACCTATTAGGTTCTTGCAATTATCATAGAGTGATCTATTGACTAGTTTTCGTTCACTAGGTGGCAGATGAATATAATTTTAATTCCGCAGCGAATAATTTGGTGATAGTCAACTCAAAATAATGTTTTAGTTGAGTAATTATGATGTGAAAATGTTGGGGAATAGTATTAAGACACCCAAAAATGTAAACTAGATAGAATAAAAACCAACTGAAAATCCATTTATTAATGCCTGAAAATTACCATCCCGTTCACAGTTTTCTTTGTTTCTACTAAAAGAAAGCAATTTCCAGCAAATGTCGTCCCAGAAAGTTCCACTTCGTGCATTATTTGCCGACGCTGGGACTGGTTGGAAAAAGTGAAAAGGTGGTCAGTGTATGACATAGTGTCGTGGTATGAAAGGAAGATGCAAAGAACTGGCTTCTGTTCGTCCTTGTCGATTTCCTGGCTGGAGTCCGAGAGATGATGCAACACAGTGGCTAGAGACGTTATCAGATATGGCTCAGAATAGAAGCCAGTGGCGAACCTGCTGTAACCTTTTACTTCATAAAACGTGGTTGTAACTTCCTTAACTGGAAAAATTCTTTCTGGTTGTACCTTTCCGTTTCCCCCATTATTATTATTGTTTTTTCACTACCATACACTGATCTGTGGTCGTTATTGTTCTCTCTATTTTTTTTCTCGTACGCACCTTACATTCTTTTTCTCTTCCCATTCTCACTGTTTTGTGTGGCGCATACAAATCTGGTGCTTCCTTGTACTAATATTTATGTTTAAATAAATAACCATAAGGACTTTTGGAATTTCGAGCTGTGACTTTAAAAAAGTCTTATCAGTTGAAACCAGTTTCGAAATACTCATTAACAGAATGATGTTTTATTTATTTCGAAGTAACATCGTACTCAGCTTTGAATGACGAACTTTGTGTGAAGAGTTGTGGTCCTCCTCTGTCGTACATATCGAGGTAGCTGCTGCCGAATTTAGACCAACAACTTACTACCTCACCTATGCGATATATGTAGTTGTTTTTCCAATAAATACGCAAACTGAGGTCATAAGACCACACGACTTAGGACGCATCAACGTTATGTCCTTCAAAGTACTTCCCTTTCTCGGCAATACATATATCCCTCCTCCGTTTCCATTGTTTACGATTCCCCTAGAAATCCTTAGAAGTCAAATAAGTTCAACATATCTATACCTTACTTCGACATATTTAAATATCTAGGTTTCATAATGTGATAGAAGTTATGATGTCTTAATTTATTCGTGTTTTGCACATCATAAAACTCCTATTCCATTTCTTAGGATCTCCTTTTCTTAAAAGTCAGAATCTACGTCCATGAGTTTTATTCTAGAATTGCAGATGATTCAGGGTTTAACTTTTCCATTCTAAAACAAATTGTATCTCCATATTCATAAAACCAAGTTAAAAATGTCACTCATCATAATAACCATGTTTAGTAATTAATGTTGCTTTTTTGGTTTAGGGATTACGAATACTTTTAAATGCTATGCAGTTGGCTGCAAGTCAGCATGGTAAAGTTATTGAACCTTTGTTATCGTTGTCAGTGGATTTCTATATTCGTGTATTTGTACGTGTTTGGTCTAGTCCGATATCTGTAAAAGCTATTGCAGCTAAACATGGTATTTGTTATATTTGTCGTGGATGCTTAGTGAGTAATATTTCTACAACTATGAATTTTCCGTTTCGTCCAAATCTTGTTTTATTATTAATAATAACTGTTTAGTAGTCTGGAATTGTAATTTTGTCCTTTGGATTATTGGGAATATCTCGGATAATCTAAGATTTTAAGATCAGTTGTGGATAGTCAGATATACGATAATGAAAGAAAAAAGAATGATGTTTCGACAAAGAAAATTTCCTTCTGGACGATGTCACTAAAGCTACATAGTCCTATTTATGGTTGCTTTTTTACATATAAGGGTCTATTATAAAAGAGCTTCCGCGTCATTAACAGAGGCATTAAAGGTGGTCAGAATTTAAAGCTGGAGGATAATAAGAATACAAATAACATATGGAAGCGAGATATGAGAGTCTGTTCATTTGATGGTTATCAGGAAGATAAAGTATATGAAGGAATACGTGCCTAAGATAATCTACAAAATAAGACTTGTAGCAAAAACGTGAAAGATAATTGTTAGAGTTTTTGTTACTCATTGTTAATACTAAGGATTGAACCCAATCACCCAATATCGAGACACGTAGTGTTGATTAAATCACTGACGGAGGGTGCGTAGATGCATACCGCTGAGGACAATATAGCCGTCCAGTGGCCCCTAATTTTCAATAGCTGTTTGAATAAAGCTGATTTGTCAGGTAGACTATCCTAAAAGCAATTGCTTAATTTTGTTATCACAGTATTTGAAAGTTAGTCATTAATCTCCCTATCATTAACGGAAATAAAAAAGACAAAAACAATTATTCAACTTGTGTAGTATAATTTTCAGTAAGTCAAATAATTTGTAGATATTTTCATCCGAACAACGTACTGTACTTTTGTTTACCTTTTATTGTTTTTAGGCCCATCATATACAACCTCTTGGAGAAGCAGTTAATACTAGTAAAGTAGTTGCCGCAGCTCTTGGCCCACCTATAGGACCTCAATGTATAGAATGTGGTTCGAAATTTCATGTGTTTGGTCCTATTTGGATTGGACCTTTACATAGTCGTACATTCCTACAAGAGTTTCTCTCGGATTTAGGCTACCCTCCCAAAAACGTCGACAATGGTATATCAAGTTGTTTGAATGGTGAAAATCATTCTTCAACACAACTGGACATAAGTATGTTGGTATTGTGTTCGTTTTCCGTAGAAATTAGTGTTGTATCGCCAGTTTCGTCGAATGCTATCGGTTTTAGAGTGCTACAATTGGTTATTACGTACCAGGCGATGGCAAAGGGAAGGGATTTAGTTGGTTTCTTCGATGAAGTGAGATCAATCAAAGAGGCACCGAAGGTTTAAAGAGTGTCTAAAGATTGGTTTCGAGTGAACACAGTACCTAACCAGTGTAGCTGGGGCGAAGATCAAACGTAAAATCGAATGACTAAGGATTAAATGTTTAAGCCACCGACATTATATTCTTATCTTTAGATTGGGATGACAGTATGACTTGTTACATCATAGAAAGGCGGAACGGTCCTTTAATCGTCCTTATTTTTAGTTAAGCTGACTAAATAGGCTAAAAAATATTCGAAAGTTTTTCTTCAAAACGAGTCATGAAATGACAGTGGACTATTATTTAAACTGGTGATATACTGAAGAGTCTAATGTTTATTAAACAAATAAGTTAGAAGTGTAAGTAAATCGCTAATATCTCAACAGGTATTTTTCGTAGCCGAGACACTAGACTTTTGGTAATTAAGCGATAAAAAGAAAATAATTTAGTTCGAATAATATTTTTGAGGATTAATATCCAGTGTATCCTGTTTATTCCAGTTGTTGAATCTTTGTACTTAAACATGTACCGAAAACTTGTTAGTCGTGCTGTTGCTGGTTCCAATGTCGTGATAATGCTGTATTACAATCTCCTACATGTGGGATGTGACTAACTATTATTATAAAGCTTCTTATGTTCTGTGCATATAACTGCGCTTATTATCATACAGCATACATTCATTAGAATAACTCTGTTGAATGGCGAATAATAAAGAACATGGGTAAATATAATTGTCTGTTGGTGATTAATAAGCAGTCCGATTGTAAAGTTTTGAACAGTTTCTCCTTAATTTTCTCTGGTTTAATTCACAAAATGCATTTTTCTAGTGGTAATAATTATACTATGTGTTTATTATTGGTCTGAAAATATTAGCTTTATGGGGGGATAACAGTACTAGTTATGTAGAGTATTTTGATCTTTCTCATTTTAATAAATCGTATTAATAACGAAAGAGATCCATTCGGTAATTTGGGGAGGAATTAAGATAATTCAGTGGAAAGGATTTTCTTTACGACTTCACATACATCTACAACTACGAACATGGCTCAAACTAGCTGTCACTGATTTCACAGAGTGATGTCATCTTTTCAGTCGGTTATCTCTAGTTTTCTTCCAACTTTTACTTCAGCCAAAATTAAAGTTCAAAGTAGGAGGTGGTTTAATGATTTAATTAACTTTTTCACCAGGTACTTGGGTATAAGCCACCATCCAAGTGTGAGGCACAGTGATACTATCCGGTTGCTCAAACCAAAGTGGGGTTAAAACCTGGAATTTAGTGGTTGTAAGCCGTATCCCTTAACCACTAAGCTACCATGTAAGCAGCATTGATGAACATCTCTTTGCTCTACACTTGAAACCTACGTACTTTTCAAGGAATTTTACTACACTTGTTTGTTTGCGTGACATTTTCTTCAGTGATAATTATTCGTTGCCACTCTCTAATAACATTTTTTGATATTCTATCCAGGTACTGGATCAAGTGAATCAAAAGTTGAGGTATCAACTCATAGTCTAACGAATAAAAATTACCGCACATTTAAACGTATCATCGGTATGGTTACTGTGGCGTATGAAGAACTTCCAGATGTTCCTTTATATTACATAATTGATCAATTAGCATCAGTTTTTGGTTGTACCATGCCTAAACAACCAGACTTATAGTAAGTGGGCTTTTTTATTTCTATTTTTTGTTTGATTAATAAAAGTTTCTTTAACAAGTAGTGTAGGTATGTGTTTAAAAAATGTTTTTCTTCTAGCTTTGAAGGATAATTCTAATGGTCTCATTTTTTCCGCTATTCACAATTGTATTGATTTCTAAGTTGGGATTAATATCATGTTTATCCAGTCCCTTCTGTTAATTAAATATAACCTTAATTAGCCATAAATAAAACAGAATTCATTTTTAAAGCGCATTGAAAATACACCTAGTCAGTTATTTGGAGAATAACACTAAGAACATTTTGTTTATTAAGACATTAAATCTGTTGCAAAAAACTTGTAGAAGTTCATAGGTATTCGTACGATGTTACTCATTAGTAGTTTAGTGGACAATTCTTTGATATGTCAGTCAGTCACAAGCAATATAAAACGTGACAGAAATACGCACTGTCTCAAGTTCTTAGCACTATATACAATTATCAAGATGAATACAGAAGTAGTGATAATAAGTAAAAATGATTAGATATAGAAA
This sequence comes from Schistosoma intercalatum, assembly GCA_944470365.2. Classification (NCBI taxonomy): domain Eukaryota; kingdom Metazoa; phylum Platyhelminthes; class Trematoda; order Strigeidida; family Schistosomatidae; genus Schistosoma; species Schistosoma intercalatum. The sequence continues at coordinate 43,333,232 of OX103726.1, forward strand.
ATAGGATTTAAGAGGATAGAATGAGATCACGAAATAAGATGTGCAAAGTGAATTTAAAACTCAAGATCTAAGAGCAGACAGTGAATTCATTTATGTCATAGTGACCAATTCTTAGTCATATCACACAGTATATCCAATTACCAATTACTATAATCCCACAGACTTCAACCTGACAGTCTGCCAACAATCAGTGACTTCATTAACCCATCCAATGTCCTTATTTGGCTACATGTAGCCTTTTTCTAACTTACTATGTCGTTTTTGGAATTTAAAATGGTGGGTACTTAGTTCGAGTATAAGTGTAGACATCAAACAGTGAAGTATGACTGCATCCTGCTAAATGAAAATCGATCTGTACAACAGAATTAATCACTTAATTTTGACAACTGTTTGAAACACCACACTCCACATCCAATGTTCACTACACAACATCTATTCTCTTCTGTTCCAATCTACTTCAAAAGACAAATGCAATAATATACCGATTAATTCCAGTGATTACCGACTAAGCAGGGTATAACTTAAATGCTGAATAACAGTAAATTTACTAATACAATGAAATTCCGTAAACTAACTTCGTATTATATGAATCAGTACAAATGGGAATACACTGACGATCAAGGAACAGGTTTCATTTTAGTTTAGTGAATGAATCGTAAGATTGATTTATTCTTAAATGCTATATTTAGTGATTTAGCATCTCCAACAGACTTCCACGAAGCCCGTAAAAGCCCTCAGGAAAAATCTTAAAGTCAACGGAAATTATTTATTTCATGTATCCTGTAAAATTTACACGAAATGTGTTAATATAGCACAAGAAAAAGGGTTGGTCAATCTTCGCATCACTCAGAGAACAGTAACAAAGTGCTATCACGTTGATCACAACACCTGGGTTTCTATTTTCTATAATTTTGATGTAATTAGCGATCTGACTCATCTACTAGTATATGCTACCCACGCTCAGTTAGAATTAAATGGAAAACAAAACGTCGCTAAAATTTAATACTGAATACTTACGACTTGTCCAAATGTCTAGGCAAATCAGAACTTCCGAGAGCGTTGAGATTCTATGATCAATTTAATTATTCACTGTCGCTCAATCTCACATCAAGACGTGGATCGATTTATAGTGCAACCTTAATTCAATGTCTAATTTTGAATACTCTCATTTTGCTAAGAATTAGTAAACACCTCTAATGTCATCATGAATAAGTTGCAGTTTTATGTAGATTCTTACTTCAATTTCCATTATAATCGTTTTTCAAAGGACGAGTAACCGTGAATTAAATCATAGACATGAATAGATGAAAACTGCTATCACGTAAGCATTGTACGTTTGTTACATAGTCGGATAGTCTACATCTCATTTTTAACTACCACTTAGTATCTATTACACAAATTATTTAAAACACTTAACTAATATCGTGACTTTTTCTGCTCATTAGTTCTTGTCTTCTAAATGCCAACTACCGTGTTTCTTGCTCGCATGCTGATAAAAATTCTCTGAAAACAGATGCTCCGCATTCATTTGTACTCGACTGTTTTCGATCTCATTGTGATAGAACTGGAATAAACTGTAAAAGAGAAAGACCTGACCTTGAATCAAATGATGATGATGAAGGAGATCCCGAAACAGAAGTAAACGCAACACCAAAGGTCAGTGTTCGAAGCAAAAGACGCTTCAGAAGAAAGAAGCATGCTGATGGTAACTTGAAAATCTCATCGAACATGGAAGAGACAAATATTGAATCGGATAGTAATGTTTCACATAGTCAAACAGTACGCATCAGCTTACGAACCAGACCAATTAATCCATCAGTATCTTTCACTCGTCATCCGCTTGCTGAACCTCCATCAAAAAATGATGGGCTAGTTAGGTAAGTGAAGTACCTTTTTAAAAATCTGTCGATATTGAATAGTTGCTAGTTTTGTATGAGGTAAACGTACAACACGGTAGATTGGAACAAGTATTTCAAGTTTTTGTAACTGTATTGTAACTGGTACGAAATTGTAAAAATCGGATAACTTTTCAATGAAAGTGACTCTGAAATTATAAAATAATCAACTTGTCGATTGCGAAACCGAAGTGAATAGAAATGAGATCTTTGATGAGCATCATTGTTTTAACCTATCCCAGCACTAGTCAACACTTAATTTCTGAGTTCTAGTCTTAGTGCAGATGGCAGCCACTCAGCCAAATTCAACGTGAGACCTAATGTGTGTTCAGATCGTTTCAAGTTGCCATACCCCATTAGCACACCAAGATTAAATTGTTAGGGCGAATCCCAGAGTAGTAGAGGTAGTAACAGTACTGGTGGTAATAGTATAGCAACTATCCTACAATCAGTTCCGATTATGGTTAATTCGTTTTATTAACTTAACAAACAATGTTATTCGAATAGTAAAAATCCGTCTATTTCTTCGTACTGTTACGGTCACTAGACATGAAAGACTAGCTAAAATGTTGATTGCTTAAATATCCCTCGATGATTCATTCTCTTCCTCATATATTTATGTACTCGAATCCTATTATTAGATTTTCCTGTGCACTTATGCGATTTGACTATAAATTTGCTTATGTATTTGCTCATATATACATATATTCGCCTCTGCTTCAAATTCGCTTGATGCGCTTATAGCTTTGTAATCTGTGCTATCCGCAAATAAACTGTAGTTGCTACTTCTCATTGCCTTCTGATTTCAAACTGTTAAGATTTATATTATAATGGTGATCGAGGTGATTGATTAACGAGGTAAAGCCACTATAGTAGAAAAGATTAGGCACCGAAAATTACAATTCAAGAAAACCAAAATCAATGAAATAAAAGGGTTATGAGAAATCCAGAAACTTAGGATTAGACAAAATGTAGATGTACCTGCGCCATTGCAAACGACTTTTAACCGTATAGTTCAAGATCTCTAATCAATTAGTTATGATAATCTCGCGGATCCCAACGAAGTAGTTTACACCTAATAATATGGCTCTGCTCACTTACCAATGACTTCTTCATAGACTGGTTCTGTATCTTGGCTTAGCTACCCTTAACTTTCTTCCAACCTACTCCTGCACCAGACAATATCGATCTTCGAGGTAAGCGGTGGATAGACATACGTAACACACGCCCCAGGCTCCTCAGTTGAAGATTTGCTACTTCGTCTATCGATTTTTCATCTTTACCTAGTACCCTATCTCCAACCCTGGTACTTGTTGGTCCCGAAATGGACGAGCGATGCTTCAAAGACACCTATAATCGAATGCTAGTAACGTGCGAATATCCTCTACCTTTAATGACCGTTTTCCACACCCATAGAGTAGAAAAAAGTAGACTGTTGCGTAGTAGACTCGTCCTTTGGTTGGTAGACAAATGTTACACTTATGCCACAAGTTGGCAAAAGCCAGTTGAGCTTTCTAAATCCGTAACGAGATTTCGACAGACCCAAATAATTCACTCCCTGTCATTAATGCAAGCATTGACCACCCAGTCTTGAAGCAACACTTTGAATTTGGAAGGAGAAAATCTCAATCTAAATATACCTGCATTATTGCTTAAGGAGATCAGGAGACTCTGTATGTCTTCAAGCATAATTATACGATCTGTGTATTCTAGATCAACAGTTGAATTTTGTGGTAGGATATCAACCCATAAAGTCGGACGATGAGAGCGTTAATTTTAAGAGGATGTCTATGACGAAGTTAGATAAAAATGAGGAAAGTGGAAAGTTCTGACGAACACCACTTGAAGTTGAAAATTCTACTGACGGTTCGCAATAAGCTTTGACTTGCCCAACAGTTTACGAGTGGAGAGCCTGTGCAAAGTTGATGTACTTCCTTGGTACGACTTTCAGTGATACAATCTCGCAGAGCCTAGCGATCAAACTGGTCAGAAGATAGAACGAATGAATTAATGCTGAAAGTTAATAAGGTTGTAAACACTAACGGGATGTATAAAGCAACTAGAAATTAAGGTCACATTCTCAAATATAAAATGGAAACAATATTAGGTTGAAGTCAAAATCAGACAAGAACCTGTGTACAGATTGGAGGCTTTATCTAATGGATAGTTAACACTTCTCTTGTTTGATTAAGTTAAAATTGGACCAATTTCGGAAATTTTTGTAAGGAAACTCATTTGCTAAGTACATATTTGTGCACTCAACTATGAGCTTGTAATATTACTGGGTTTCTGTGATGTTTATATACAACAATGATTTCCTTGTACATTATTCCTCGGCTAATTCAAATCCCTAAAACAATACGTTCAGTTGTGCTCATCGAGCTCTACCTACCTTAAATTATTCTGGGAATTCTTAGATCACCAATTCGACTACTTTTAATTAGCCTAAACTAAATTGTTGGCCTAGTGATTGGAAATCGATCTCTTGAATCACTAAGCCACCACTTCATAACTCTATGAAACACCTTAAATTCATAGTACAGATTTATTCCAAGACCGAAAGACTGGACTTTTAAAAGCTGTCCCCGTAAATTTTTACTGAAACTTACTCTTGTATACATATTGAAAGCAAACTTCGGTTACTATCAATATATCTAGTCTCATTTGAAGAAGGTAAATTAGTAGACAAGTATAGAGACGACCAGGAAGTGTTTAACTGCATACAAAAATAAGTTACTTGTTCCAAATTTAAAAAAATTACCAGTTTTGTTTTAAAATATGATACTAAAAAGTACTTCATTCATTCCAACTTTTTTTCTTGACAGATATCAGATAAATCCTGAAAAAAATTGGGGTCCAAAGTCGAGACCGAAAATGAAGAAAACATCACCTTGAATAACAACATGCATAGTAATGTCAACAATGACTTTCACATAAATGCCTCACATATTATATTTTGTGAATGTATATATTTTCAATACAAGCATATGAATGAATCCTTCAACTTGAATTTGCCCCTTGTAAGTAGAAAGCTTAGAGCTCAGGACACATTCCAAGACTAAAAATATATATTGGAATTTCCGAATTACGAACCCTATATCAAATGAGGTAACAACCCCTACTAGCTGAGATCGTAGAACTTCATGCATCGAGGTACCCTGTTTAAAATGCAGATGAAACTCAAACGTGATCATTCACTTGTTCCATCTTAGAGACTGCCTCTATTCCGAAGAAGCTAGAGATGACATCCATATGACTGTAAATACAGCAGTTATATCTGCCACCAACTTTAATCGGAAGGTTAAGAAAAACCATTGGGTTTCAAAAACCCTAGCCGCACTAAGTTACCCGAAAACTGATTCTGACAGACTCGCAGAGAACTCAAACATAGGCCAGCATGGTGTTTACGCAATGGTGGTCAACGGGAGCGAGGGATAGAAAATGAACTATAAAGTGATAAAACTAACATTTATTTCGACTCAGCAACGAACCAAGTATTAAAAGGTCAGCCGTCAGTGAGATCGATTAAGTATCCACCCTTCACCTGGTTTCAGGACATAGACATGCCGACGGTCGACTCTGTTGGCCGGGACGATTTCTGACAACTTTTGTCATTAAAACGCGCACCAAAGAAGTACATAAGTGTTGTGGCGATCCTTTACTAAAATGCCATTGGCCGAGTCAGAGCTCATGAAGAACTGTCAATATGAAGTGGCGTCTGTCAGGGTTGTTCACCATCTTCCAGCTTTATCCAACTTTTTCATTGATATTCTCCTCCTAAGGAACTACACTCACCTAAATTTTCAAAGACTAATCTACCAAGAGGTATACTTATCGACTTCAAATATGTATACGACATGGTCGTATTTAAAGTCACTAAGGGCCGAACCTTCTGATGACCTTAAAATACAAGCACGGTTTGAATGTTCCTCCCCTTTTAGATGCAAAATATTGCTTCGGAAATAGTTTGTGTTGTGAACGAGGAAATAAGAAGCCCAGACAAACTACGAAAGCTATTTTTGGGGACGTTATTTCATTTCATTCAAACCTTGTAAAACACATATTTATTTTTGTCCCTATTTTATTCTACACAACATGAGCTTTCGTTCTATGTATCATTCACTGCCATACCCTTTTTTGTTCCGAAAATATTGTAATTTAAACATACAATTTTGTATCTTATTTTCTACCCTAATTCTCAGTTTCGGACATAATTGTATTTTTCCAAATTATCGTACGTTGTGGTCAGGATATTCACTTATTTATTCATGTACATTTTTGCACTAATCCGAATTCAGAGTTCAGTGTTCCAACTGTCTTGTCTTCTTTCACTTGCGTGCTTGCCAACCAATCAGGTTCTGGAATAGTTGTCTCTCTACCCCATCTCGAACTCACGCGTACTAGACTCAAGGTTAAGCCGCTCAGCCTAACGCGTCAAGGTCATAACTTAGACTAGACAGATCAAGGTCAAGTCATAACAAGTATCAACGGGGTAAAAGCGATTCAAGGTCATAACAGTTTGCATTACTGCCTAGATCAATCATAAGGAGTGAAGCACCTGACCACTTTATTTACCTTGAAAGTCTGCTCAGCCCAGACGGGTTGGTGTCTGACGAAACCTTGGATTTTACCAGCTCCAGTTACCTCTGGCATAAGGCATTCGTTTGTCGACCGAACGGCAAGTATACCGAGTATAGCTTCATCGTTTATTACTCTATGTTTGAGAAACGTGATTTATGGTAACAAGACATGAGTAGACTACAAGTTTTTGATTGTATCCTCGAAGCATTGCTCATGGATCATAAGAGTATAGAATAAACAGTCTCGAGGTAAGATGAAAAGTGGCGAATCCATTGAAGCCGTGGGTCTTTATTTACTGTGATTGAGGCATGTATTATGCATGTCCAACCACCCCCTACCTGGTATAGGAGTAGGTTGAAGTAAAGATAGTGGCAACCAAGTCGAAAACATAACATCAGTCAATAAAGCCATCGACTGTCAGTCTAACATATGTCGGTAAATGTAGACTACCTGGTTAGGGTCCTCGCGATAACTGGAATAAACGAATGAAGACGTTGAGTGATATGGCTCAGAATCAGCAAAACTTCAGGGATTTTATTATTATTCTATTTACACTGTACAATGTAAACATGAGTTCAAGATACATTGACTGAGGAGACTGATCTTGTTGGATGGTGTGTTCTGAAATGAGAAAGACATAAGTAGACAGTGTACATGTAAATAATGATGCTGAAATAGTTTCTGGATATAAATTAGTCTTTCGGAAATATAGATGTTTTTGTAAATGTTTGTCATATTTAATTTTTAATAATTTCTACTTAAGATTTATTATGCTCCAATCCCAGATGGAAAATGGGTATATTGAATCACACAACTACATCCTAGGTTACTACATAACTTACCATTAAAAAAAATAAATGAAGCATAACTGAGTACAGATCATATGAATCAATAGCACAAGATTTCAGTTTTATAGGTTATTTATTTATTTGAACACATAAATATTGGTACAAGAGGGCACCAAATATATATGCGCCACACAAAACAATCAGAATTCGGAGAAAAAAAGAAGGTAAGGAGCGCAAAAGAAAATAGAAAAGAACAATAACGACGAGATTAGTGTAAGGTAGTGTAATAATAATAATAATAATAATGGGGGAAACGGAAAGGTACAATCAGAAGAAATCTTTCAGTTGAGGAAGAGACAACCATTTTTTATGAGAGTAAAAGAAGGTTACAGCAGGTTCGCCATTAGCTTCTATTCTGAGCCATATCTGATAACGTCTCTAGCCACTGTGTTGCACCATCTCTCGGACCCCAGCCAAGGAGTCATGAAGGACTGTGGCAAGCCCATTTGGCTACTGTATCATTTATCTAGTCATTTTAACTCAGACTCAATTCACTATGTTAATTTCGGTGTGTATGATCGAATGTATGTCTGTACGTTAACTCTTAAGCTATCCTCCTATTGGTTTCAATGTGCAGATAATCGATAATCTATCCACACCCGATTAACTCTCAAAAATATATATGGGTTTTAAACACACACACTCACTCCCTCTGTTTCATCGTGTGCTTGCTCACCGACGCTTGTGGATTATTATTATTCATTAACAGTAAACTATCTCTATAACTGGTGTTCAGGCTTTTTAATAATCTCGAGTAGATTCGCAATTCTACTAGGAGATTAAGCCTACCTAAAATACTCAGTTACGGAATATTATTATTTGGAGTCAGATATTGAGGACATTACCCTTAACATATTGGTGACCCACCTTTAGAACGCGCACCATTTTCCTCCAAAGTCTGCTGCATTCTCCTCAAGAGTATCATAAGGAACTTCATAATGGAATTATTATTATAATTAATAACAATCCATTGACAGTCATAATAAATTCACTCATAATATTTTCCCTTTGGAATTATTACTGTATATTCTCATACATATACCCAAAGTGGCAATTTTTCTTTTCGGTGAGTCTTATATATATATTTTTGTTGTTATTTTTTATTTCTCTTCATATTGTATATTACAATCCTCAGCTTATTATTACTATTGCTTTTTCGTATCATGGCACTTGATATTTCGTTAAGCCTTTCATCTAAATCTATTTCCGTGGGTGCCATCTCTGTACCTTTACCCATTTTTAATCCACGAAAGGCTGAACTCTGGTTTGCTCGTTTGGAAAGCTTTTTTGTTGCAAACAAAATCACAAATCAGAGTACGAAATTTAGTTATGCAAATTCACTGCTGCCAGATGACGTCATTGAACAAGTGCCGGATGTCATTTTTAAGCCGGATCCTGACTCACCATTCGATTGTCTAAAAAGAGAGGTCATTCGTGTCACATCTCTCACCGACCAACAGACAATTGATCAACTTTTAGCCAACGTAGAGCTAGGTGACAATACACCGTCACAGTTAAAACGCCACATGACAAACTTATTAGGAAATCGTACAGTAGACAAACGTCTACTATATCAATTGTGGCTCAGACGTCTCCCTCAAAACATTCAACAGATACTAGCAATTGGAGACGAAGACGTTGATTTTGATAGACTAGCAGACATAGCCGACAGAATTTACGAACAGTCCAAGACTCACCTTGTATCTCAAATCCAATGAGGCTCAACTGACGAGATCGCCGAGTTACGACGATCAGTTGATACCCTTACCAAACAGATAGCTCAGATCCAATTATTGAATGCCTCCCACAGCAAGCGTAGAGGAACATCCACAAGCCGTAGACGACGTAGTCCAAGCACTACTAGACACAACATTTGCTGGTACCATAGAACATATGGCAAACAAGCTAGAAAATGTACTCCGCCTTGTAACTTTGCAAGCACACAGAAAAAGGAACGTCAAGACCGTAGGTTAATGATGACTGCACTCACTGACCACAACTTTCAAGACAGTCGTCTATTATATGTTACAGACAAAAGAACCGGCACACAGTTTTTAGTCGACACTGGGGCAGAGGTTAGTGTAGTACCACCTACTGCACTCGAGAAAAACACACCTGACCCCAAACTAAAACTACAAGCTGCAAACAGGTCTGACATCAAGACGTACGGCAAAAGGCGGTTGCAATTAAATTTCGGTCCTAAATCTAATTTTTCCTGGAGTTTCATCATAGCGGACGTCCTCGTTCCTATAATCGGCATTGATTTTCTGCAATTCCACAAAATACTGGTAGATGTCAGAAATAGGAAACTTGTCCTTGCCGAACAGAGTAAGGAAATTAGAGGAATTATATCAAATGAGACTTCCATACATTTATTAGTTAAACCTCATCATGAGAACGACAAATACGTCAATTTACTTAATCAGTTTCCAGATTTATTACGACCGAGTTTCAAACACGACAAACCGACGCATACCGTCGTACACCACATAAAGACAGAGGGTCCACCTGTGTTCGCACGTCCAAGACGCCTTGATCCCTCTCGTCTGGCTATCGCAAAGAACGAATTCAACAAAATGATTGAGTTGGGCATCATACGCCCCTCCGATAGTCCGTGGGCATCACCGCTTCATATGGTACCTAAGAAAAACTCTTCCGAAGTTAGACCGTGCGGTGACTATAGAGCTCTCAACAGCCGGACCATTCCAGATAGATATCCTCTCCCACATCTGCATGACTTCACTCATAGCCTATCTGACGTGTCGATCTTTTCAAAAATTGATCTCGTCCGTGCTTACCATCACATTCCAATTCATCCAGACGATGTTCCTAAAACAGCCATTACTACCCCCTTTGGACTATACGAATTCGTCCGCATGCCTTTCGGATTAAGGAATGCTGCACAAAGTTTCCAGCGTTTTATTGACCAAGTGGTACGGGGCTTACCGTTTGTGTATGCTTACATAGATGACCTACTTATAGCAAGCAAAGATGAAAATGAACATCTAACTCATCTGAAAATGCTTTTTGAGAAGCTAAACGAGTATGGGTTAGCGGTCAATCCTGACAAATGTGAGTTCGGAAAACAATCCCTCACCTTTTTAGGTCACGTACTTGATAAGCAAGGCATTAAACCAGTTCCTGAGGAAACACAAGCTATCAAAAATTATCCTTTGCCTGATTCATTCAAGAAACTACGACGTTTCCTTGGGATGATCAACTTTTACAGACGTTTTATCCCTAAATGTGCAGACTTAGCAAAACCACTAACTGATTTATTAAGGGGACGAGCTAAATCATTAGCAATGACACCGCAAGCAATTCAAGCATTTGATCAGTTGAAAAGCGCTTTAAGCACAGAGGCATTACTCGCACGACGAAAGGTTGATGCACCTTTAGCAATAATGACCGACGCTTCTAACGTAGCAGTAGGTGCTGTACTTCAGCAACGTGTCAATGAACAATGGCAACCCCTTGCATTTTTCTCAAAAAAGCTGAACGCAACGCAAACGAAATATAGCACATTCGGTAGAGAACTGTTGGCTATCTACTTAGCCATCAAACACTTTCGCTACATGTTAGAAGGCAATTCTTTCACGATATATATTGATCACAAACCCCTAACTAAGTCCTTGATGCACAATCATGATAAATATAGTCCGCGCGAAATTCGTCAACTAGAATTCATTTCACAGTTTGCAGCTGATATACGCTATATTAAAGGCAATGCAAATGAGGCAGCAGATGCACTATCGAGATTAAATATCAATACCTTCTCGATCCCTGATATAGACTATCAAGAAATGGCAAAGCATCAAAAGGTCGATACGGAGCTACAAAAGCTTTTGCAGTCTAAGGAAACGAAATTATTATTCCAAAACATCCCCATAAACAACAAGGACACCTTAACTTGTGATACCTCAACAGGTAAAACTCGCCCTTTTGTACCTTTCGGTATGAGACGAAATATTTTTGAGAAATTACACAATATATCTCATCCAGGTATAAAAGCCACTGTAAAGCTTGTCACAGATAGATTTGTATGGCCAAAAATAAACAAAGACGTAAGAAAATGGTCACGGGAATGCGTCCAATGCCAAAAGTCAAAAGTACATAGGCACATCATATCTCCTACCGGAATTTTTCCCGCCGCTAGCGCTAGGTTCGACCATATTCATATCGACATTGTCGGACCGTTACCGATTTCTAATGGTTACACGCATATATTAACATGTATAGATAGATTTACGAGATGGCCCATAGCTGTTCCGTTAAAAGACACGTCAGCATCAACAGTGGCGAAGAAGCTGGTGAAACACTGGATTACAAACTTCGGTGTCCCTACAACAATTACGACCGACCGTGGAACGCAATTCGAAAGCAAACTATTTCAGCAACTTACAGATACTTCCGGTATAAAGAGAATTAGAACCACTGCTTATCATCCGTCTGCTAATGGAATGATAGAAAGATTCCATAGACAGTTAAAGGCCTCTTTGACGGCCGCACGAGGAGATTACAAATGGGATATCAAGCTTCCTTTGATACTATTAGGCATTCGCTCAACCATCAAACAAGACCTCGGTTGTTGTGCTGCTGAGTTGGTTTATGGAACAACATTACGTTTGCCTGGTGAATTTTTTGACCGTGCAACAGATATTCCAGCAGATATAACCAACTACGTACAACAATTAAAACAGCAGATGGAATCCATTAGGTCCGTTAAACCACGAACCCAAAAGGTGAAATCATTCGTACCCAACGAACTAGACAAATGCTCACATGTATTCGTGAGAAATGATAGAGTACGACAGCCGTTACAGACTCCTTACGACGGCCCTTTTAAAATCATCCGAAAGGACACTAAAACGGTTACAGTGGAAAGAGCAGGTAAACATGATACAGTTAGCATCGATAGAGTAAAACCAGCATTTTTAGAGAACACTGAAAAACAGACAACTGTAAAATCGTCTAAACCTGCAGCAGAGCAAGCACCATTCAAACTACCTGCAACAAGCAACACTTCAAATCAAAATTCAGCAGCAGCACAAACTACAACAAGATCAGGAAGAAGAGTACATTGGCCAGATAGGTATGTAGCAACCACCATATTTATCTAGACCAAATCCTGAGACTACTCTTATAACACATAAAAATCCTACTTTATTTTGATTACTATTTTTCTTATTGGCCCCACGGATCATCATTATGCTTACATTTTAACTTTATACAATTCATTAATGTTAAATATACACTTGTATATACATGATATGAAACGTTTCAACACACAAGCTGTTATTACAGTTTTACGCTTACTCATCATATTGAGTTGTACTTTCATTTTAAAAACAGTTCCGTTCTTTATCTCTTTGTCGAACATAGATGTTAATCCAATTTTTTTTTGGTACATAAAAACATCAATGTTCTGGATGGGAGCTTGTGGCAAGCCCATTTGGCTACTGTATCATTTATCTAGTCATTTTAACTCAGACTCAATTCACTATGTTAATTTCGGTGTGTATGATCGAATGTATGTCTGTACATTAACTCTTAAGCTATCCTCCTATTGGTTTCAATGTGCAGATAATCGATAATTTATCCACACCCGATTAACTCTCAAAAATATATATGGGTTTTAAACACACACACTCACTCCCTCTGTTTCATCGTGTGCTTGCTCACCGTACGCTTGTGGATTATTATTATTCATTAACAATAAACTATCTCTATAACTGGTGTTCAGGCTTTTTAATAATGTCGAGTAAATTCGCAATTCTACTAGGAGATTAAGCCTACCTAAAATACTCAGTTACGGAATATTATTATTTGGAGTCAGATATTGAGGACATTACCCTTAACAGGACCAACACAATTCAGCCCTTTGCAGCTTTCATACTACGACACTATATCATACACTGACCATCTCCACTTTTTCCAACCAGTCCCAGAGTCGTCAAATAATGCACGACATGGAAGTCTCTGGGACGACATTCGTAGAACATGTCCAAGCCACCGAAGTCGGTGTTTCAAGATGGTGACACCAATCGCATTATCGTCTCTGTGCCCGAACACACGGTGCCGAACCTCTGCAATACTAACATGGTGTTGCCACTGGATGTCAGCAATCCTTCGGAGACAGTGATGATCGAACACAAAGTCGTCTAACATCTTCAGCTCGGAGAGGCCAGGTTTCACAAGCATAGAGCAAAACTGCTCTCACCGACGCGTTGTAAATCCGACCTTTTACAACCAGACTAACAGCATGAAGGCGCCAAAGATGGCCCAGATTGGCACAAGCCGCTCTGGCTTTCACTATGCGTGCATTGATCTCATCACTCACACCCCCACCAGCACTTATGCAGCTACCCAGATACACGAACTTCTCGACTACGTCTATCTGCTTACCATCCAGGGTGAGTACAGGATTGGAATCCTGCCAGTCTTGTAGGAGTACTTTGCACTTCGAAGGTGCAAAGCACATACCATACCTACGAACACTGATTCCCAACTGATTAAGTGCATGCCATGGGCATTATCGCACAGTAAGACAATATCATCCGCATACTCAAGGTCGAGAAGTCTTTCTCCAGGCAACAGGTCTACACAGCCATTACTTACATCCATCAGAGCTGTTTCCAGAATGTCATCGATGGCAAAGTTAAGGAGGGATGGTGAGATTGGGCAACCCTGCCTAACGCCACTGCTCGAATGGAAAAATGGAGAAAGGTGGTTGTATGCCCTTACTCTGCCTGAGGTGTTTTTATATAGGGCCCTTAGGATGTTAATAAAATTCTCAGGCACACCCTTCCTTAATAGACAATCCTAGAGAACAGTCCTGTCCAACGAATCGAAGGCAGCCCTGATGTCAAGAAACACTACGATTGTTGACTATTGATAAGTATGGCGGTGTTCTAACATTTGGCGGAGGGTGAAGATATGATCAATACATCCTCGACCAGAACGAAACCCAGCCTGCTCCTCGCCAGTCAATCTTTCTCGGGTTTTGAACAACCTACGAAGAATGACGGAAGCCAATAGCTTGGACGCAATCGGAAGTAGACTTATCCCCCGATAGTTGTTGCAGGAACGACGTGAACCCTTTTTAAAGATAGGGACAACTATCGACTCATTCCATGACGTCGGAACACTCTCGACCTCCCACACCTTTGTAAACAACGTCGTCAGTCCCTTAGTCAGAAAGTCACCACCATCTTTGAAAAGAGCTGGAGGTAAGTCATCTGGGCCAGGTGATTTGTAACGCTTCAGGGGTTGGAGTTCCTTGAGGACTTCCGCCTCATTTGGTGGATCAGTCGTGACCGGTTATGGAGGGCAGGACAGTCTGACTGATGTTGCCGGAGCAGCAGGCCAGTTGACCTGCCCTTCGAAAAATTCTGCCCATCGTCCAAGACGTCGATGGATGTTAGTAATTGGCATTCCATCATCCTCGTAGATTGTTTCGCCCACACCAGACTTCTTGCTGCCAGTGGCGCGGATGAGTTGGAAGAGCTTCCGGTAGTTACCAGATGCAGCTGCTGCTTCCAACTCATTAGCACGCTCCGACCACCAGGCTTCTCGGTCCTTACACAAGCTTTGCCCGATTTCATTACGTAACAGCCTTTGCTTGTGGTCGAACTCACGGTCACCCGGAGTAGACCGACGGACTTCGATGAGTTGTAAGTAGCCTAAGGAAACCCAGTGCTTATAAGCGGGACGTTTCGCGAAGCCGCAAGCGGCTTTACTCGCCATTTTAATGGCGTCATGAAGTTGCAACCAACTTGCTGACATCAATCCTTTGGTGAAGGTCACTTCGTTGGCAACTGAAAAGTAAGGTAAGATTGGCGCCGACCAGGGCATGATCAGAGTCCAGATAGGTACTACAAAAGGACCGGTAGTCTTGTACACAACCACGCCAGCGGTAGCTGATCGCGATGTGATCAATCTGAGTCCAGGCTTGGGATGCAGAAGGAGGACGCCAGGTGGCACATCGGCGATGATTGTGCCGAAAGTTAGTGCTGGCCAGAAACAGGTTGTGGTCTGTGCACAGTTGCAGTAGACGGTTCCCGTTATCTGTCCTGAGACCAACGAGTCCCCATCGGCCACCTAAACGACTCTTTTCTGTGCCTTGACACCCAACCTGAACATTCAAGTCTCCGGCTAGTACTACAATATCTGTCGAACGCACTTTCTGGAGAAGAACTGATAACTGGTGGTTGAATTCATCCATGATTGAATCTGGGCTGCAATCTGTCGGGGCATAGGCGGAAATGACGAAAAGACATCGTTTCTCACGCCAATTTCTTCTCACTTTGATAGAACTTCCTAATCTAACAGTACATAACCGGCTGTTAATGGGGATCCAATCGATTGGTGCTGCCTCAGCTATAGCGCTTAGTGCGACACCAACGCCAGAAAAACCGGGCGAAGATGCCACAGGGTCCCCGGATAAGCGCACGTAAAACAAGCTTTTCGAAGCGACAGATGGAGAGCGAATTTGTAGTACTTCACCAGAGTCTTGAATACGGGTCTCGGATAGACAGCAGACATCGATATGAAGACTTTCCAAAGACATAGCCAGCCCTATCTGTTGTCCAACCTGCATAAGTGTGCGAACGTTGAAGGCAGCCAGTTTGAATGGTGCACGTGGTTTTAGAAAAACTGCCTCAGTATTCGTATTTGGTGGTAGCATACAATTCTCAACCAGGCAGTGACTCGAGAACGTTTAGATAGAACCGAGTTTCCACCATAGGCGAGCTGCTATATAAGTCGAAAAGTAAGGATACACAGAGTGGGAATAAAAGAGAGTGAATAAATGACGTGGTAAATAATAATAATGATAATAATAATAATAATAATAATAATAATAATAATAATAATGATAATAATGTGGATCGTTTGATTGTTAATCGAAACAAGACAAGTATTTTTCATAAATATCGACACTTCATCATATTTGTATGTGGGCTGTGATAATGCCCGGGTGCCCAGACCGAAGCAGGTGGTTTTATTAGGGGGCCACACCCCGAGCCTTGGACCTAAGGGTTTGACCCTTAAGGCAGTGGAGCATCGTGAGAAGATGCAGTCCCATGGTAGCCGGTGATCAACTATTGGTTCATACGCCATTTGTTCCCGCAGGATACTGAAGCCCATGTGCACCATTGGTTTGGGATCCGGTTAAAGTGCCAGACATTCGCTTTTCGTCCTCTCGTTTTCGTAAACAACACCCCCGCCACGAGAAGGCAGTGAGTAGGACTTCCCTAGCAGAGGCTGTAAACGCGTGGCCGTGTGAGAGCATTTGAAAAGGGAGGGCGGGCCCACCCCACCCTCGGCCATACCAGGGCATTTGGGGGCGTTTTAGAGGAAAGCAGTGAGCCGGCTCACATTGTGGACCCGAAAATTACGGTGCTTATAAAGGATATTCCATGTTGACTGATCCTTAACTCTTGACGTAAACTGGGTATTAACTAAAGAACAATATTTTAAACCTGAATAAATAAATTCCTACTAAAATATGAGGTATACTGCAAGTGTATAATAATGAGTGGATTGGTTATATGATGGATAAAGTGTAGCCTAACGTTAGAAAGATCTCAAGGTTGAGTTTCCATACTACGAAACTATAGTTCAACGTAATAAATAAACTAGTATCGTAAAATTTAAAAAAAAACTTATCTTTAGACTTACCTTACAGATGTACATAAGTAAAGCTTAATCAACTTGATCACAGTGGTTTCTGTCTTAAAATGTCCATTTAAGCTATACATACTGTTTTTTTATTAACCTTTACGCAATCCTCTAATTTCCTATAATTAATAACAATAACTTTATAAAGTGAAAGAACAACCAACCAATGTTTGTCTTTAATCCATCCCAGGTTATCAGCAATTAGATGCAGACTCTGGCACCCGTCACAACGAATAATAACTATGCCTTTTTCATAAGCCAACTTAGAAAAATATTTACTTGACCGAGTAGCGCACTTCTAAAGAGGAAAGATTTCCTGATAAAAATATTATGCGTCCAATTACCTTGCATGTGAATTCAATGTACATCTTTCCTTTAATTTCATCTTGAACATCTGACAATTCAGAGTTATCTGATGTGACAGCAGCTGGCAGTGTTGATTGTGGATTAGTTACAGTGTCTGAACAACAAAAGATTTTAGGCTGGATTGTGTTCAACGTCCAAAGGACTCTGCGAGTACTTGACGGATATGTATACAAACATCTACTAGGATAGTTGGAGAATTTCCAAAAACTAGATGTGTAATAGCGATATAATTGTGTAGAAACTGATTTTAATCGCATTTGTGGAAACAACAGATTGCAGTTACGTAAAGGGAAAATTCTGACACCTTTCAGTTAGAACGTCAGTATAGAGGAAGCTAAAGGAAAGGAAAACAATGGAATGACTACTTGGTTATTTAAAAAAGTAGGCTACTATTTTTCATACTTTGTCAATGGACTTTTACCGCAAGCTTGTTTTGAAACAGATAAAGTATTTCTTTCTTTTTAACCATTAAACGTACAAACACCACGATTCTTATCGTCGTCCGTCACCGAAAAAGAACTTGCTAAACTGACATCGCGACGCAAGGGTGGTTCCACAATATGAAAGACAAACTACAAAATCGTCATGGGGTGAAAACAGAACACGTAGGTTCTAATTTAAAATGATAGCCTTTCACTGTTATTTTGTAGGTGAGGTGTTCAGTATTATGGAACACTACCATCTCACTTCATGTCGACAACTGTTTAAGAGACTGGCAGTTAGACATCGTTGTAAATGTTTGTATTTATCAAGTTTTAGAATTCACAGAAGGATCGTTTTGATTCGAAAGAGTTAAGTTTAAGAAAGACGTTATGATTAAAACTTATTTATGCGTTCAACTTAATTTTAACAAAGCTTTCTCTTGCCATGTACTGAGTTTCTTACTTGCATGAGATACTTCGCAACTAATTGTCTGTTATGAGAGCGCGCTTGATTGAATATGCGATTGGAAATCAGGATATTCTTGATGTATAACGTAATACCCATAGTTTCCTTTACAGGTCTGCGTAAATTACCGCAGAACTTCGCACGTACAATGAAAATACGTACCAATTGTTGTTCGACAATCTGTCTGTTATAACCCCCATATAAACTATGATAATTCCCATTAGTAAATGACTTTAGTCATGTGGTTTTTTAAATCAAGTCGATAGTAAATGACACATGTTTTGGTGTTTTCTTTATGATGAAAATATAGGTAAACACAGGCAAAAATTCGAATAATCGCAGACATTTTAAGAACGAAAATGTAAAAATAAGAAAGTTCACATTATTTACACATGGAAGGCAGAGGAGCCTTTCTGGAACATTTATCATCTATTTATTCCGATTTCTCGGGTTAATTATATACGTAGTACCATGTATCTATGTTCCACTGTTTTTATTTGATTTTTACCATCACTTGTTCATAGATGGCTCTATATAACTTCAACCGTCTTAAAGTCTCTCATCCTGATCAATAAATGCGCACAATTATTTACTCGTCATTTACTCTTACAATTTGTCAATTGGGCGAGACTAATTTAGAGACGAGCCAATCAGAAGCGCTTGAGTAATTTCAAGGTAACGGAGCTAAGTTCAACACGCAATGCTAACATACGATCGATTCACAGCGGATTTTAGAGAGGTGATTAATGAGAGGGACGGCGAGACTCTAATTTAGGGACGAGCTAGTGAGAAGCGTTTGAGCAATTTCAATTATTAGAATATCAGAAGACAGTATAAAGTAAAAATATATTACAAGAAAGTAATGAATTACAGTGGATATTCTTCTTTTACATGATTAAAAAACTTGTTAAGATTTGATAAATGCTCAGAAGTTCTGAATTCATAATGCATACGGTATAGAAACTCGTGCATGGGGTTAGGGTCAGGCTGCTAACATGAGATCGGTTTACATCGGATTTTAGAGAAGAGGTGTTTATGGAGAGGCTACAACCCTAACCCTAACCTCTAAAATCCGTTTATTAACCAATATCATGTTAGCACCCTAACCCTATGGACGAGTTTCTATACCATATGCATTATGAATTCAGAGCCTCTGAACCTTTATCAAACCTCATGTAAAAGAAGAATATCCACCGTAAGTCATGACTTACTTAAAAAATATATTTTCACTTTATACTGTCTTCTGATTGGCTAATAATTGTCAAGGTCAATTAAGATTCGTTCAAAGGTCGTACCTAAATTAGAGTCTCGTCGAAAAGCTTTGCTGTATTGCGAAAGTACTGAAGGCAGTTAGCAAAGTGTGTGATGAATCTTTCGAGGTCATAATTAATATGGTTGTGGATAGACATCTAAAGTCATGCAAACTCATGGTAGGTGTTATTTTATTAGATACTAACTATCCACTTTAATCCTATCTTTCTCCTCAAGCTCCCAACTTTGAGGATTTCCCCAAACTTTGGGGGTTTTGTGCTCTTTCCCCAAAATTTACTATAGCGGCTTCTTCAAAATGGGCCAAATTTTTCCCAAAATTAGCAGCTCGGGTCCCTCTATAACTTCTGGTAGAACGAGACGTCAATACATTAAAATCCATACAAGCAAGCAAAAGTATAGAAGTCCCATAATACTTTACAATTTGTTAGAGTTAACCTAGTCAATAACCTGCATTCTTGACATGTCTCTAATTTGGATAGTTGTACAGTCTTTGCAGATTTTTTAAAACCTTTTTCCCTTCTTTTTTGTTATTTTTGTAAAGAAAACTTGTTGAAATACCTTGTGCTGAGAATTCTAGATTGTACCAAGCCATTATTAATAACGACAATATCATACTCACAAACAACCCTTCCCTGTAGCGCACTTTTTTATACAAAGCGCTGAAAGTCTTTCAGTCTTCAGTAGTAAGGATAGGAGGTCTATTGACCTATATTAATCCTTGCAGTCTGAAGCACTGTAGACATCCAAAAAAGGTGCTGATATTACGTGCTGTGGTAGAGAATTCCACTACTCTGTGCGAGAAGCGAAACTCTAGACGTAGACGGTTTGATCTCGGTTTTTGAAATTTCTTAAGATGTTCTCTCAAATGATCAGGCCTAGACGGAAGGAAAAGATAAGACGTAATAACACCAGGGTCATCGCTTACTGTACGGTAAGTAAATATTAGATCAACCCATAATCTGTGGTAAGATAATGGAAATAATTTGCGGTGTCTCAGTCTGTCTTCATTTTAGTCCCTCGTCGTTGGGCTTGTTCCAGAATGGTGGAGAAGATTTGTAGCTCAGGTGGTGGTGTTTTGTTTTCTGAGCTGAAAACAAAAAACCACCAAAATTGTTCCAAAATGTTCGCCTCACACTTGAAACAAAGGCTCACCTTTTGAATTCCATATTCCAAGTGCGACTTCATGAAAGATAGGTATAGCACTAAACATTTCTTCGTCTGGGTACTACAAAGAACTACGAATGGCCTTTCATACCCTAAAGGGGTTGGGATGCTGAGTTAGTTTAAAGTTAGTATCTTTCCTAGCAACGGCAGAATCCATTGACAATACGCCCAGATCATGATTAGTTGTTGGTCATTCCTCATTGCTGGTAGAAAACACTTTACCAAAATATTCCGATAAGGCTTCAGGTTTATCGGCATCATCTCTTGCCAATACTAACGGATTTCTCGCACCGAAAGTGGTGGGATTTTATTAATTCACGGAGTTTGCTTATATATATGAGAATAACTGTTTCGGACTATTCTTACAATCCCTGACCAATCGTTTTTATATGACTGTTGAGTCTTACTTATCAACACTTTGCAGGAGTTCTTAGTCTTACAATAACTATATGTGTTTTGTTTCAAGCCAGCAGACATGACCAAATTCCAATGCTTAAACTTCAATCACTCATCAGTAGTAGGAAGTCGAATAGACAGTTTTATTTCGTGTGATCCGTATAGATTCAAGCTTAGCTTTAGAATATGTGGTCAGGGTCTTCAAGAGGATCTCGTTGCTTGGCTGAACTGTTTTTACTTTAGAGGACTAGTTGTCGGACACTAACTTGTATTTTTAATATCGTCCCAACAATTGCAGCGAACAGAACTGTTGAATTACGTAGTTTGTTTTTCTTAAAAATCTTATATGTCTATCATTTTAATAATTTGGATTGAATGTCTGCTTCTACTTATTCCTTACAATCTTCGAGGAAGCTGGGTTGTCTTTCGGCGTTGCAAAGGTATTTATCAATTGCTGTTCAACTTCTAGTCAGTCATTCCGTTTGTTTTCGATTTTGCCAAACATTCGTGAACATGTTGACGATGAGTTCAAATGTTTTTTGTAGAGAATTTTCAGAACCAAAGGCTCAACGTTGTCTGTGTCTGACAAAAGTAGCAAATTGTTGATGCTCTCCGATGTATATCTGGATATCGCGTAGGCATTTGCACAAGCTCTTTGGCGTTCTACAACCAATGGATGTCCTTTTATCAGTTGCTTTTGACTGAAACATATCAGTAGTCTATTCGAGTGGAGAGAGCTGCAAAAAGTATGATAGATTATCGATGTATCCTCATTAATTCTCCTAAACTGAACTAGATGTAAGTCTGGAACTTGAAAAGGAACTAAGTAGGATCTGCTTTTTAGTTTCTCTCCATAATTTCCGTTGCAAGTGAGCGATATCGTTCATGAGTAAAGGCAACATAACAAATGTGCTTTTCTACGTGAAGTCATAGGCAAACACTGAGAACAGTTCTGAAGGATTCTGGAGTCATGCCGTAAATTTTTGTAGGATGAAACCTCAGATGTGAGTATGTTCTATTGACTGTAAATTACCATTGAGTAGATACACCCAGACTATCACAAGGAGAGATGCACAGGTGGGTTTTGTTTTTGGAAACTGTAGCCGTGCGATTTTTCAGGGAGTACCTGATAGATAGGGTGTAACTTCTTCCAGTGAGATTCTGAATCCATCAGTGTTGAGATGAAGGTTTCTATCAGTGGAGGCCGGCATCCTGTATGAGGATTATTGTAGAGTCAAAACATCCCAAGCCCGTTATCTGACTCCATCGCGAACGAACGACAAACAATTTGTGAACGTGAAGTATCAATTTAGTTTCGTACATTCTGCCAAGGCGAACCACTCTTAAGCAGCAGTTGCAATCCAAAGTACAAGTGAAGGATTTTCGCACATTGTTCCGTGCAAACGGACAACGAAAGATGAGAGGCAGAGAATGCCATTGTACGAACCAGATTTGTTAAAGTGTGACCCACTATTTACGTTCTGACGGAAAAATGATAAAGTTATGTGATGAATAAGGTGGTGAACACACACGCTTATATAGAAACAGTCACGGTTATTAGCGGATATTCAACAAGGTCAAAGTGGATGTGGGTTATGACTCAAAACAAATAGATCAGATGGCCTGTCCAGAAGCCGGAGTAATCCATGTAAATGTGATACAGTACTACACGCTAACATATTATTATATACACTGATTATTTCCTTCCAAATCTACAGGTCATCTGAGTAGGGTAGAGTTCGGTGGTCTAGATCGCGAAGCCGGTCACAAATAGACAATAACAATAGGAATTTGTAGTTGTTATATATTCTGATGCAGCTGTTCCATACCATTTTCGCCGGCACGATCAGCAATGTGCAACAAGGTATTGGGCTTAGTGTGCGAATCCAGCAGACTATTACACAGACTACACTAATAGATTATGAGAATTCTGTTATTAATTGTTCAAAAGGAAATATCGTCTGAGAAGCAACTGGAGTCTAGTAGTCGAACAACCCAAAAAAGCTTCCCTTTATCTTAGATTGACATAGAAAAGCTGCTTCGTATAAGCTATGACCTTAATAAACGCGTACGTTAGGAATACGGTCCTAGTTAGAGGAAAATGTATAGCTGCTTGATATATACGTGGTGTTAAAGGGAAGGAGAAAATAAAGACGATAGCAGAGCGAATTGATACAAATCCTTGACGATGTTTAAGTATTTGTAGCAGAACAAAAAGGGTATGTTTAATTGCTCGGTCAAATTTGTACTACATGCGGTCACCAGGATACATTTTGGTTAAAAAGGCCAACAGACAGATTACAGGGATGAGAATGTGAGGGTTGTTCAATAATAGTTTCGTTTTAGTATGGGGCTCTTTAACGTCGTCAATCTACGAAGCTAAACAGCTGTCCACCACATTTACTTAAACCTAACGACATCCTTAAGCCGGTATGATGTTTGCATGCACTAAATGTAACGACCAAAATGCCAATAGTCGGTTTGAACATAGAACTAACGATATGAATGGGTTGCTATACTTCGTGTACACATGTGAAGGCGTCGGCGAACATTGAATACTTGTGTCATTTTTAAATGTATTCTATTCCCACTCACTAGTGATACTTCCAATTGAATGGTCGTTTCTGTTTGCATTTTTAGACCAATCAATTCATCTGTGCTATCTAATTTATTTTGTATGAGTTTTGTTCTCTTCACACCGTATGGCTGTATTTAACCTACTGATAGTATTTATTTTAGGCAAACTTTAGATGGGTGGTAGTTTTTTATTGTGATAGTACTAAACATATTACGATTACACGTAACGAAGGCTTGAGCCGGAGACTTTCCGCTCTTCAGTTGTGTTGATAAAAGGATTCTAAACCTTTTAATGCAGGCTTAGTGCTGAATTGACGTTATTAATGATTGTGCTAGTAGTCACTTACAGGCCCAATGTCCGAATTACTAAAAGTGCACCAGAACTTCGCAACCTGATCAGAATGAGAGGTTTTGAAACTTTGTATAGGATAATTGCTTTATTCAGGCAGTATTCTTTACATAACCAGGGTGAAAGTGGATTGCAGCAAAGTTTATACACAGTCGGTGATAGAGTGGTGTGGATTTTATTAAAAAATTTCTTACAGCTATCATACTGCGTATCATTTTCATCAGGAAAGAGAAAAAACGGCCGACCACATCAATGACTTTCATCAACCAAGTTAAATAGTATGATAGAAGACAGGACGAGAAAATTAAAAAAAACGAATAAAAAGTGGGAAACGATATTCCTTACCAGAATGATAATGCACGAAAACAGTAAGTCCAATTAATGATGATTAAAGTAATAGAATTTCAGATAGTGAGAGATGAAGTAACAAACGTTCTAAAAAGTGTATCACAAACCGAATATAGGTAAACAGTCTTATGATTCAATTATTTTCTGGCGTATAACACGATAGTTTGTACATGGAGTTTCATTTAATCCACTTACGCAAATTTGAATTGACGTCCTACTACTGATTTATTCCACTAGTGTCAATTTTAGTATGTTTACGATGTATACACCTACCATAATAATCACAAGAAAAGGGTTATCTATGTTTTTGTAGAGGAGAAAATATAAATTACTGTGTCCGAATATCATAAATGATAAAATTAAAAGGTGAGACTATAATTTATGGACGAACTTTGAGCGACACTTGGCTGACCTTGAGAGTGTTCACCTAATAACGAGGACCAAATTTGGGGTTATGAACAAGTGTAAGGGACTAGAGTTATTACTTAAAGTTGATGGTCAAGGTTATGAATTATATTTATTGTTCTCATCATGAGCTGACATCTACTAGAATGGCTAGACGCCATTTAGCCAAATGGGTGAGCGAATTCCGCGCCAAAATCCGGGGCCTGTTATCTTTTACTTGATTGGTTCGTCCATAAATTAGTCTTGACAATTAAGATTTTTATTGAACCTGAGATGACAGTTAGCTTAGTGAAATGTTAGACGTTTACAATGTTTGATATATAGATGAGATCAGCTTATGTTTTTAACAGAGATTCGGCTAGTAAGTAAAAATAGTTATTTTTTAACGAATGAATCACTACGATATGGAAAACAGAAATAAGTGGGAATGAATCACAGCTTCATACAATAATCTATGATCTGACAGTTCCAAATGATTTGGTTTCTAATACTTCTTTAATGCATGCTTGAACATTAACTATGATAGCTTATTTATTATTTACAGTAAAAGTTCAACATGCTGCACGTAGTCAAAGGATTTTCTCTTTCTATTATGTAATTGGTGGAAAAAAGCATTCCAAAACCAATCCTTTCTGGCAAATTAACATAATGTTACGAAATCTCAAAGAGCTTTACAACTGCCGCTTGTTATTACAACGGATATGCTACTGAACGATCACTGAAATGATATCCAGAGGTCTGTTTATGAAAATCCAACTTTAAGTAAACGAACCTCTGAAAATCCAGTATAAAACCTCATTGATCACATCTTTAACATTAATAGGAGGCTTGGATACGGATGATGATCTTTAATATTTGGCGGATAAATACTTAAATCTTTAGCATCACTGATAAGAAAAACGAGTGGTAACAATTTGGAAATGGATTTATTAAGATAAGGACATCCATTGGCCGGATACCATCAGTAACAGCCTACTGCGGAAGAGAAAAAACCAGCCTCATGTAATTGAAGAACATATGAAACTCGAAACAACTATCAACTAATATCAAAGTTATAATTTTTAATACCAACGTCAAGATAGTTCTACTGTATGGAGCGGAAACTGTCCTGACGTTCGTATTGAAGATTATTACTTTGATATTAATTGATAGTTGTTTCGAGTTCCATCTGTTCTTCATTTGTAGTAATGCTGTCCTTTCTTTGTCAGTCCTTCTCTTTACATCTGCATTGAACCCTCCTTGTTCACCGATTATGCTAACCAGGTACGTGAAAGATTCAACATTTTCTAGAACTCCGCCAAATGTGATTACGTTGGTTCTACTCCCTATTGTATTTGAAGACCTCGCTTTTTTCCCTTGTGCATATATATATATATATATATATATATATATATATATATATATATATATATATATATGGTTGAAATCATTAGAATTGAAACAAAAAAATCACGCACTGATCAAGTTATTATTATCAGTTTAGTTATTTTAAACGGTTCAAGTGTTCCGTTAAATCGATCATAAATGATGTAACTGATAAACTATAAATATTAAACTTTATTTCGTAATTCGACATAACTATAAATTAGAGAGTGGCTCTGCAATAATAATAATAATAATAATAATAGATAATTCATATAATGCAAATGATATACTGACATGGATTTATAACCTTGACAATAATAATAATAATTGGACATTGATATCACATTTGTTTAAATGCATTCAATATGTATATGTATGTATATATTCAAGTGTTAAATACAAAATTATTAAGATATTTGACTACATAAAACCTTTGTTATATATACTATTATTATATGAATAATGATGATAAGGAATTAAAAGGGATATTATCTGTACAATCAAAAAAGAAAAATGATAAGTAAATATCAATTCACGTTTAGTTTAAATTCGAAGAAAATAACAAAGAAAAAAAAAGAAAAAAGGGACTGAAATAAACAAAGATGAGAGGGAAATCATCAAAATATAAATGACGAAAATAATTAAATAAAAATTGAAATTTGAAATTAAACAATATAACTATGTTTAATATAATTAAAATGTCAATGACTCAATAATAGATAGATAGATAGATAGATAGATAGATAGATAGTGTGGATAGATAGACAGATAGTTAGGATAACAGATTACTGAGATGGATAGTTTTATTACTGAGTTGTAAAGTATAGTACGAATCGTGTAATTTTACTCATAAAATTTATTTGAACCAAGTAAGATATTATCGACGTGACATTTTTTCTTCTAAAAGCATAGCACGTGTATTACTCTAAAAGAAATAATACGGGAA
Organism: Schistosoma intercalatum; assembly: GCA_944470365.2. Classification (NCBI taxonomy): domain Eukaryota; kingdom Metazoa; phylum Platyhelminthes; class Trematoda; order Strigeidida; family Schistosomatidae; genus Schistosoma; species Schistosoma intercalatum. The sequence goes on from OX103726.1 coordinate 43,360,313, forward strand.
TAAAAAGGAAACATTAGATCATTAATAGATACTCTGGGAAAATTATATTGTACTGGCGGTCCCTAATGAGTCAATCAGGATTAAGAGAGTTGTTATATCCGAGCGAGATTAAATTACGGGTAACTTCCAAGGACTATTAATGGACTAATATTCTATAAATATTCTTATTGTATAACAATTCAATAATTAGATTATGTATATCTATATTCCCCTTACTATAAGCTTTATTTTGACCTATAACTTATTATTGTACGATTTACGGTTCTTAAGTTATGTTCAGTTTATTAACTACTGCCTCCTATTTTATGGTACGCTGTGGTCTGTCTGATTGATATATAAACCAAGTATGTCTGAAATTAACGATTCCATTCGATTCATATTGCAGAAGCTGGTATTGTATTCTGGACTCAAGTGGACGGGCTAGGAGGACATAGGACCAATAAGGACGCTAAACTGCTCGTACCGGTTGAACGTCATTGGTTGGCATAGTGTGAAGATTTGTAGAAGTCGTATCCTGATTGGTGGATAAGTCGCGTGATAAAAATCCGGACAAGAGTTTCTTTTGTTTATTTTTTTTTCTGTGTGAAATTAAAAGCTCAATATTGATTATAAAATTAAAGATTGACAATAGTTGATCTCTAAAATGCCTTTTAAAAAAATAATAAAAATATCTGCTTTACAACCAGACAGTGAATATGCTGTAGTCTTCAAGTTAGATTACAAGAAATTTCTTCTGCTGATGAAGATTGTATGTTGAGTTGATTCAATGTGTAGCCAAGTGTGTTTATGTAGTTAGATAGTATTCTCACAATCTAACTACCTATTGACTGTTAACATCAACGACAAGTTTCTTAAGTTTTGAAACAAAAGGATAGTAAAGCAATATTTCATTAGAGCTAATGTCAGTTCGTGATAAATAATCAAAACCTAAATCATAATCTTAATTAATTTCTTTTACCTAACCTTAACAACTTTGCATTACCGCTGGTATTAGTTGGTTGGGGGTTAGGGTTATAACCCTAACTCACAAACTAGCCCAACTCCTTGTGTGTGAAATTAATTGTTTTCTCTTATGATAAAAAATAAATTTACATGTAAAACACTATTTATGACATCAAGACTATTATGCTACCGTGGTTTTTATTGTTAATGGTTACATAACTAGGCAGAGTATCCTGAGTAGTCAATAAGTTGATTAAGGCTATCAACATAATATACGTTTTAAGACATTTTTAAACGTATGTAAACAATTGATGACGAAGAGTGGTCATGGAAGGTATCGGTGAAACTAATGGTTGTTCATTTTGATAAGTTGGAGAAAATGTTTCATCATCAGTTCTGTGACTTTTTTTACTCTAGGAGTACTTATCGATAGTAGCTTGAAAACCACTGGATATTGTTGCTCAATGGATAGATTAGATTTCTATATAATTCAAGTAATCCATATAACCTTCAACTAGACTAAACAGATGAATTTCAAATTAGATGAACCTATGCATAATATTAGTCGGTAGTCATTATTCAAGTGACTATACAATTTTGTCTACGATGATCCTAGGATTCGATATCTTAGTCGTACAGAAATTCAACCGAGGACTGAATAATCCAGTGATACCTAGTTGACGGCACAGGCTTTAATCCTGTGGTGAACATCAGTCCCATCAATATTAGAAACACACCATATTGACAAGTATTCTTCCAACACGTTCCAATGACTGCCGATAAACATCTAACATCAATAAAAGATGTTTTAGAATGTCAGATCGATTAGATAAAAGTTGGAAAATACTTAAAACTGCTGGAATTCATCCAAGACAATTCCAGTTTATATTCCGTGATAGTATTGAATCATTAGATTAAATGTGATCAGTTAAAATTATTAATGAAATATTTTCAAAAAATAAATATTCAAGTGACATACAAGTTGTTTTTGTTGTTGTTGTAATTGATCCCGTTCAATTCGTAATTTTTCTAAAGCTTGATTAGAAGTTGTATTCTTTGGAGCAGTCAATTCCATTAAAGCAATATTAGCTTCTTTTTCACATAATGAAGCAGTAAGTGATTCCAGTCTGAAATGATTATACATCAGAGAATAAACAATTAAAATCTATATGAAGCATTAATTATGAATTTGAATTGTTAATGGTATAATTGATATTAAAATAGTAGTAAAATCAATGTATATGTATATGTGCACTTCCCAGGAATCCCATGCTAGGACGAAACGACTGTCGCCACTGCGCGTCATTTCGTTTCGTTCACTTGATTGTCTGTCGAGATCAATGATTGTAAAAAATATATGTATATCTCAATAATGATCAATCACGTGATCTAACCGGCGTCAGATTCAAGGCCACTAAACTGTAGTGAACGAGAATACACGTGGAGACAACTGAATCTATCTGAGAACTATACAGTAAATACTTCATTTGCAAAATGTTAACGAATTGTCTCAAACTTGATTGTTTCTTTTGCAAATATCAGTTAATCATCTCAGACTTCATTAGTCTTTTGTTTCCACACCAATCGTTCTTTGTTCTCGTCCTATTTTCTTTGATCTTCTTAACCTTCTGCCTACAGGTATTTCACTTTTTATTGATGAGGCATACTATTTATATCTTTCGACATCTGTAGCACACACCACAGCAATATTTAAACTTGTGTAAATGTAATGTTTGGTTATTTAGTTACTCTGAAGAAGTCGCTTACATTGTGTCACGAAACGTCCTCAGAAATACAATTTTTCTAATCATTGGGATATAAAAAAAGGTATTTCGTGGAGTTCTAATGAGAAGCCGTAACCAGTGGAGTTCGAGCGGGTTTATTGTGAGATATTAACTCACTGATGACAATGGTGGGCGGTGGCGCAACTTCGTGGATTAGTTGAAGCTAGACATTAACACAGCTGGACGCCGGCCAGCTCAATGGTCTAGTGGTTAAGCGTTCGCTGGCGGTACTGACAGATTTTGGGTACGCATCTCGTAAGGAAGGCTCGTGGATGCACACTGTTGAGAAGTCCTATACTAGGACGAAACAGCCATCCAGTGCTTCCAGGTTTTTCATGGTGGTCTAGCTTCAATTGACTCATAAATTCACATATTTATTATTATGAGCATACTATTTAAAGAAAGATGTGTACATATACTTACTTGATTGTTAAAATTTCATCAGATTGATCTTCAACTTGTTTATTCAATGTAGCAATACGTTTGTTCAATTGTTCAATTTTATCTTTACAACCATTATGTTCAGCTTTTAATTTTTCAAGTTCAATCAATGATCCTTGAGCCTATTAGTTATGGAAAATAGAACAATCATTTATAACTAATAAAATTTCATTTCAACTTAACTCATTAAAAAGTAATTCCATTGAAAAACTGAGTTTTAACTGTTATACTGCACCTTTTTTCAAGGTTGGATACTTATCGGAAGAGCGATGAATTACTTGGATAACATGACATTTATCACCAACCAGTGATCAATCAATTGTAAATACCTACAGGAGGTCAGTCATGGTCCGGATAGCCCAGTGGTAACATCTCTGACTGTGAAGCTGGGTGATACAGGATTAAATCCGTCAGGGAGTATCAAATTACAGATACATCTTGCTGACGAGTGTCAGAATAGCACGAAACCTAGGTCCATGGTTTTCTGTTGACTACCTTCAACCACCATCTTATCTCAATATAGTGCACACAATGTCGAGTAACCTAGACTGATGGCCACATTGCAGTTCGGTCGATAGGATTTGATCTGCACTAAGTAGGATCTGACATACATAATATCGATCACCACCACCTCAGAATGATTAGATAGCAAACAAATGCTGTCCTCTAATTAAACGGTAATATAATAAACCCTGAATTATAAAAATTCAAAGTTATGATATTAAAACAAATCAATAATACTAGAGATAAGATATCGGGCATTTTGTTCAGGTTGATAACCTTAATGTTTAAAAGAAATGAGATGATTATTGTTGAAGAACAATCATAGTGTTGATGATTTTAGGATATATGTTGAATCAACTCTCTTAAGAAATGACATCTATGGGTGTCTATCAACATTTATCTGTAAACTAAACTGTTATAACCCGATGAGAATAATGAGTGGTAACTGTTGGGATCTAATTATGAACTAATACTATGTGTATAGTTTTATTGTATAATTGTTATGTAACTAAACTATTCATATTCGTGTTTCTCTTATTATGAGTTTTATTTTGACCTATGAACTATTATTATAAGATTTACCATTCTTGAGTTATACCTTGTCTATTAATTACTATCTCCTTTATTCACAGCCACATTTGGCTACGTCCTGAACAAATGTTGTTTTCTATTTCATGGTACGATGTGGTCTCTCTGGTTGGTATATAAACCCAGCATGTTTGAAATAAACGATTCATATTGTAGAGTTTAAGATCGGTGTTCTGGACTTAACAGGCTGGGCTAGGCAGGAAGCAGGACCAATAAGGACTCTAGGTTGCTCGTACGTGTTTTGATCCAATCGATAATTCACTGCTCTCTAATTGGCGGTATCATCACGTTATACATTGATAGGAGCATAAACTCATAAGTTATAACATAAACTGATGATGACCTCTCAATAGTTTTAGACTTAAATTATCCTTTTAAGATACATACTTAATTTCATTTCTCCCATAAAATGGGATATTATTTAATCAATAATTAGAAAGTGTGTAAATATATGTACGAAGGTACTGATGAAAATTTCTTAGTTTACAATAATAAAATCAGATAAACCTATTTGATATTAAAGAAACATCTTTTAGATTTTATGCTGATACTACTGAATACAAACATCATTTTGATATGAAGCTGTTTCAACAGTGTTCATTGAAATGGATGATTTAAATGATGAAGCTAACATCACCAACATCGAAGACCAACTAAACAGGTGGGCGTTAGTAAGTAAGTAACATTATCTTTCTAAACAATAAAAAATCAGGATAAATTCCAGATACAAGTGATCTATAAGAATTTCTCTATAAGTGGTTAACATCATTTCAATAGAATTGGAAATCAGTATTTCACAATAAATCAGTTTACATGAGTGTTATATCTTGTGACCGCCGATGAGAGAGCAGTGACTTATCGATCGGACCAAGGACGCGTAAAACATGTGCGAGCAGTCTAGAACCTTGATTGATCCTGCTTTCCGCCTAGCCTAGTCAGTTAAGTTCAGAACACCAATCTGAAGCTCTGCGATATGAATCGTTATGTTTCAAACATACTGAGTTTATATACCAATCAAACAGACCACAACGTAGCATAAAATAGAAAATAATATTTGTACAAAATATGGCCAAATGTGGCTGTGAATGTAGGAGATAGTAAGTGATAAACAGGGCATAAATTCAAAAATGGTAAATGATATAATAATAGTTCATAGGTCAAAATAAAGTTTATGATAACAGGAACATGAATATGAATAGTTTAGTTATTTGACAATTATACGATAAAAATGTAGGCATAGTATTGGTCCATAAAAGGATCCCAAAGTTACCATTCATTATGCTTATCGGGACCTAACAATGACATTGGATAATGTGATTATCCAATACTTTCCAATGATAACTGTTCCATTCTAAACAATATGATTCAACTTTTAGAACTGACAATAAAATCTAAATTAAAGATTGATTGATTAAGTTCAATTAACGCTAAATGACTAAACAAAGGTAAGAATAATCACTACACAATTATTAACCAGTTGTAAACAATTTAATCTTATAGAAAGTCAATTGTGGGATAAATAACTTAATGGTAATAACCCAGTATGTGAATTAGAGTGTTCTCGTTTCAAATCTTACAAGAATTATCAATAACATCAATACTTTAAGTATGATTTTTTGATGAATCCTAACTAGCATGAAACCTTTGTAAAGTACTTCCAAACAATTCAGAAATGAAACATGATGTTATTCACTTGGTATTGTTTGGCTTGTATCTTCTCATTGAGGTTTTAAGACTGCAATTGATCAGTCTGTTATTGGCATATGTGCATATTAGGCGTATGCCTTGATATTGCCTTAATTCATAAGCTTTTATAAGCAACGATGGATAGTGGCTATCAATGGAATCCAGGATGAGCGTTTCATCCCATTGTAAAAGCAAGTGGCTATCAGGACTCAGTAGCTAAGTGGATAACACGATGGCGTTTAAGGTTAATGGTACTAGGTTCGAGTCCCATAGTGAACAACGACTCTGAGATGCAGGTACATCCAGCTGACCAGTCCCAAATAGGATGAAACGTGTGTCAAACTGGAGATTCTACTGCTAGCCACTAGTCATTTTTGTTTATAAAATGTTATTATTCAAAAGTTGTATTTTTTACTTGATCCGATCGTAATTGTCGAATAACACGATCTCTTTCTTCTAATCCAACTCTTTGTTCATCTAAAACTTGATTTAAATTAGCAGTTTCTTCTTCAAATCGACGTAATTGTGATTGCATTGCTTCAATACGATGTATATGCTTTTCTTGCTAATCAATAAAATGTATAACAATAATAAAATAAAAATAAATTCATTTGAATAACTTAAGTATTAAGGTTAATTCATCATTATGGTCTAATTTGTAATAATAATAATTATTATTATTATTATGAGTTCTTTAAAGAGTTTCCACATACTTGGAGAGATTTTGCAAGATAAGAGTTTTTGAGTAAACATGCAGTTGAGATGTCTAATCTCTAGGTTTATCAAACCATTTAGCTTACGAACTTCGTTGGAGTTCTTCTCCTTGTACATTCTTTCTTTTATCCTTCGTAGTCGTTTTAGTTGTGAAGATGTAAGTTGATCAAAACTCACAGAAATTGTTTCAGTGAGACAACAAATATCAAAACAGAATTTAACGTAGCAGGTGATAACATCAGTAGTGATTTCCAGTGAGTCATCTGTAAATAATTCTCAGTTAGTCGTATGAAATATGTTTTTCAGATTTTGGATGTTTTCGTCTGAGTAATTCCTATATTGGACTTTCTTGGTTTGATGTAACAGTGTACTCTTCCCATACTTTCCATATACTTTAGGTAGAACACGAATTATACTGTGATCCGAGCAAGACAATGGAGCACGTTTACTAGTCGCATATATACACACATCATTAATGAAAACGAAGTCTAAATGAGCATCCAAACGGGTAGGAAAATCTACTACATTTTGGTGACCTAATGACGTAGGGAAGATACAGTCACATGAATTGAAATCACCACATACAACTGAAAGTGAATCACTGAAGGCGGTAACAGCGAACTCAGTGAACTCATCAGCGAAAACAGATAACGCAGATGACGTGCAGTCTGGAGTCACGTAGATATTGGTAACATAAACATATTTGTATTTGTTCAGATGTTTTGGACGACATCTTAGAGTTAGACAGTCGATAAAGTCATTTGAAAGCTTGAAACACGCAAACGAAGATCGACACCAGTTCACGTTTACAAACGTAGCTTCACCGCCGCCACACCTCTTTTTATTGTTTGGTCGATCCTGACGATAAATTTTGAAATCACGTAGTGATACTAGACAGTCGTCCTGTAAATCATTTAACCAAGATTCATGAATTGTGATGACATCACAATTACGATACATATTTTGACTTGGTAGGAATTGCAGATAGTCCACTTTGTTGATTAGTGATCGACAGTTAGAATTTAGCAGCTCGGGAGTCGACATACGATTAATGTTCATTCTCTTCAATGCATATTACCAACCACCACGATGTCTTTTATAGTACTGTTTTGTAACTTTTGCAGCCAATGTCGTAGGCTTTTCATAAACGTGCCTGTATAGGTTATGCGATTAATGGACATAATGAGAAGTTAAAACAAAATGAAAAAAGCAGATAACTTGTTGAAATAATTAGATGACAGAAACAGGTAGCCCAGATATTCAAGCAGGCCGCCGTTTTTTTTGCATGCATTCAAATTCATTGCCATTCATTCAATTCACAAACATGCTGTATAGTGTACTAATGAAAAATTGTGTTTTATAAATTCATCATATATACGTATCATAGCTAGTCATCATGACGACAAACCAATCAAAGTAGAGAAAGTAATTTAAAGGTTACTAAATGCTAATAATATACAGCCATGCTAACTTACATTATAATGAATTTCCATGAGCTTATCATAACTGAATATTCAAAAAATGGTGTAAAATGGCTAAAAACACTATGTTATACGATAGTAGACAAGAGATGACGGTATTCAAAGAAAAGAATTAAAATGAACTGTACTGAGTTCGGGTACGAGAATGAACATCAACTATGAGATGCAGGTACATCCAGCTGACGATTCTCAAATAGAACGAAACGTGCATTTTCGATTCCACTGCTAGCCACTATCCGTCTTCGCTTATAATAATAATAATAACTATTATTATTATTATTATTATTATTATTATCACATCTTTACCCAACTGCGTCACAAGGCAATCCCTCATTTAGAATCCTCAAGGTCAAAGAAGAAGAGAAAGACCAAACAACGCATTACGCCAAGAAATAGAGACAGACATGGAAAGAATGATCAACAATTGGATAGGACTAGAAAGGAAGGCTGAGGACAGAGTGTGTTGGAGAATGCTGGTCGGTGGCCTATCCTCCACTGGGGGAGTAACAGACGTAAGTGAGTAAGTAAGTAAGTAAGTAAGCACGTAATTGTTATATCTTTACACATTTAGATCCCAATATTTCTATAGATTCTCAAGTCAGCACAATGACTCGTTTTTTCAAATCTATTTCATCAGTAAATATGAGATACCTCCCTTATATTTTACTAATTGTCTACTAACATACATACTAATTAGCTACCAAATCATTTTCACGATGATGATGATACTGAAAAAGAGATTTTTCATTGTTTAAATTATAAATGATAATAATGAATAATACAGTTCTTAGGTTGGAACATTCATGACTTTCACCACCACCACCAACAACAACAACAACGATGACGACGACAATGATGACGACTACGATGACGACAAAACATACTGATCCATGTTATAAAACGAATATTCAATACATATATACATAAGAAAATAACCTACACATTCTTTTTCTATACGATTAATTGCATCTTCACGTTTACTAATTTCTTTTTTCAATGTATCAATTTCCACTTTTAGAGGCTATTTGAATAGATGGAATATAATACAAATAGTATAATAAAACATAGAATGAACTTATCATTATTGTAAAATATAACTGTATACAAGATGTTTCATTGTATAATAATCATAATCATAATTCTTCTTAGTTTCTTATGATTGGTTAGAGTTTCTTAGAAGAGTGCACTTTCATAGAATGGGGTTGTTACCCACATGCTGGCAGTAATCCAAGTAGGATTCCAAGAAGAGTTCTATGATTCTTTAGGCAAGAATAACTTGTAATAACTCAGTCAGTCAGTCAATCAGTCAATCAGTCAGCTACAATGTACGAACAGGCACATATATGCATCGGTACAAGTTGCCACACCTCATTAGCGCAACAAGATGAACATCGGATTCGTAGGAGTGGTTAAGTCAATGGTGGTAATATATAAAAGAAAGATTGTATATAAGGATATAGAATAGGAAGAATGATTTAGTTCGTAGAAAGAAAGATATAAAGTGATTTTAATCTCATAGTTTAGGGGAAGACAGAGCATGTATAAACCTACGCCATTGTGATCGATTCTGAACCATATCACCAAGTGTCTCCAACCATTGGTTACGATAGTCACGCGGAACCCAACCAAGTAGTCTGCATCTACCAACATGACTCAGACGAAAAGTAAGTGACTTCAAGCACTGATGCCACGTTTTGGTTTGGCCGCCCCCCTAACTTTCTGTCAACCATCCCGAACGCCGGTTAGCATTGCGCGTCGTGGTAATCGGTGTTCAGGCATACGTAACACGTGGCCGAATCACCTCAGTCGATGAAGATTCACAACCTCATCAACTGATTTACTATCATTCCCTAATACCCTACGTCTAACCTCACTATTACTTACCCGGTGATCCCAGCAGACGCCAGCGATATTTTTAAGGCATCTGTGGACGAGTACAAGTAGCTTATGAGTATCTTCTACTCTTAAAGGCCATGTTTCGCTGCCGTAAATTAAAACAGAACGGACTGCCGTGCACTATACTTGTCCCTTAATTGATAGACAGATATCTCGCCTGCGCCATAGGTGACGTAATGAAGAATAAACGTTGAATAATCCCATATAAAACACTCTGCTAATAATCTCATCACATTATATATACAATCCATAAAATTGCGGATTTAAAATTCATTCAGTGTTGTTAATCATCTATCTTACATTTGTTATAGATTTGTAAAAAGAAAACTATTTGACAAATATAACTACTCACTGATCCTTTCAATTTAGAACCTGGTTCGATAGGACCTCCAAGCTCTTCAATTTGTACACGTGCATTGTTTAGCTCTTTCTGCAAATTGATTATTTCTTCAGATTGATTTCGAAGCTGAAATAAAAAATTATAAAGATTTCGTTAGCATAGAAGAATTGTAGACGTTTTTTTAACTTGCAGTTAACAACTATTGAAGTCGTAATGAAGAGAGTTTAGTCATGATGCAATAGGACAATAGGATAGTGATTAAAAGGTAACGTGTATGTCAAAGAGATGAACACCCTGTATTTAATAACTGGAGAAGTTGTTTATGTAGATTACCGAAACTCCTTACATGACGACTTAACAACTATCCTATGCTCCTTGGCTTCTTAACTAAACTCAATTTGTAATGTGATATACAAAATCTTATTCTCGTAAGAACAACTTACATGTTAATTATCATGATTGTGAGCATTTTTATCAAGTAAATACATAAATCGAATGATCATGACCAATTCATGTATTTACATGATATACGCCACATAATTTGGAAAGTCAATAGAACCCGCCATTTATTTTCTGAACGACCTTGTTTACTACACCAGGTTAATCAGTCGAATACAAATAAACCGTATAGTTTTGTTTGATTTTAAACTGAATAAGTCCCCGCCAAATTCGAAAATCGGTCATTATTCAAATTCATGAGAAAGCTTTCAGGTTATTAATATTCTCCTGTTAAAGTTTTATTAACTCCACCTGGAGTCCCTCCGGGGGCTACTGCCGGTCCTAAGCCCGGCTAAAATAGGAGGGTTAGGCATGGGGTTAGCGTCCCCATGCCGTAGAAAACTAAGTCGCTAAAAAAACGCTAACCAGAAAAACTTATTCAAACCTTTTAAACTCTGCCCTGGGAGTCAGAAGGTCTTCATTTAGAAGAACTATGACGCCTCATGATGAAAGCCGAACTCCTTAGGAAGTTACGAGGCCGATGCCCCTTCTGACAACCAAAGCGACCATTTATTTAAGTACATGGAATTTTTGTACAATGTGGGACACCGGGAGAGCCTTCCAAATTGCTGCAGAAATGAGAAGATACAACCTAGAGGTACTTGGGATCAGTGAAACACATTGGACACAAGTTGGACAACAACGACTAAATACAGGAGAGCTCCTGTTATACTCCGGACATGAAGAAGAAAATGCACCACATACACAAGGAGTTGCATTGATGCTGTCCAAACGAGCGCAAAATGAGCTTATAGCATGGGAATCTCATGGACCAAGGATCATCAAAGCCTCGTTCAAAACAAAAGAAGAGGGCATTTCAATGAACATCATTCAATGCTATGAGCCTACCAACGACTACATTGAAGACGCTAAAGATCAATTCTACAATAGGCTGCAGTCAATCGTCGAGAAGTGCCCAACAAAGGACCTGACCATTCTGATGGGATATTTCAATGCCGAGGTTGAAACGGACAACACTGGATATGAAGACATCATGGGACGACACGGACTGGGAGAAAGAAACGAAAATAGTGAGAGATTTGCAAACCTATGTGCCTTCAATAAACTGGTCATAGGCGGCACCATATTCACCATCTTCTTTGTACTCATTCTCGCTCATATATTTATGTAATAACGTCCTTTGTGTTATACGGTTTTCAAAACAGCCATTGTATTTTGATATGACAAAAACGTAATCTACATTAAATGCTGACTTCAAGGTATGAGTTCAAAGTTAGCTAATTTATTACATCATTCCCGTCCAATTACAGTAGGCCTTTAATCAGTTGATAGAGATCATCAACGTTGGTGATCTACAATAGCTTATTTAAGGATTAGTAATGTGAACTACTTCAAAGATAGACGATTATTTAACATGTCAGTTTACTATTAAGTATATCACTTACAAATCACCCAAAAAAGAAACTTACATGAGTATTTTCCAATACATCTAATGCTCTAGTTTTTTCATCTAATTCTTGTTGTGTATGCCTTAAATCTTCTTGTAATGAATTTATTCTTTCTTCAAGTCGTTGTTTAATCACTTGAGAATCTTTTAATTCCGCACGTAAAATATTCAATGTTTCAGTTTCTGATTCTTTTATTGTTTCATGTGTATCAGTAATTTTTATTTCAAGTTCTTTATTACGTTCTTTATATAATTGTAATTCTTGTTTCATTTGATTTGTATTCGCTTGTGATGTACTTAATTCAATAGTCATTTGTTCTATTCTTCTTCCTTGATTTTGATATTCTCTATTTAATTGATCTAATTGTAATTGTAAGTGTTGTACCTGATAAACAATTATGCACAATAAAGCAATGAATGAAATGAAACCAAAATTACATATATTTTTTGTAAGCAATGATGAATAGTGGTTAGCAATGGAAACCAGGATGCGCGTTACGTCCTATTTGGGACTCGTCAGCTGGATGTACCTGCATCTCAGAGTTGATGTTCACTCTGGAAATCGAAGCCAGTACAGTTCGTTTCAAATGCCATCGTGTTATCCACTCAGCTACTGAGTCCTAATAGCCACTTGCTTGTGTAATGGGGTGAATTTAAATTCACTTGGTATTGTTTGGCCTGTATCTTCCTATTGAGGACGAAACGCACGTCCTGGATTCCACTGCTAGCCACTATCCATCATTGCTTACAAAAGGCTTGTGAATTAAAGAAATATCGAGGCATACGCACAATATACACATATGCCAATAACAGACTGATCAATTGCAGTCCTAAACCTCAATGGGAAGATTAAATCCAAACAATACCAAGTGAATAAAATTATATATACTTTATAATGCAAACTACTATTTTTTGTTTTGAGTAGTTTAATAATGGTCGAGCAAATTATGTAGTCAAGTAGATTCCTACAAATATTTCTGTTAAACCACAAGTTACCTAAGTGTAACTACAAGAGAATTGTAGTCACAAAATATCACCAATTGAATAATATTGTAACAGAATGGGTTGGAAGTAATACAAATTCACTTGAGCTTTCGTAATATTTAATACTTTCTAGAGTTTATAAATTGTTTCGTTTTCATGTGACTTCTTTGGTGACCACCACCTTCAAGCACTCCACACTTAGATTGTTACTTTATTCACTAGTGCTAATTCCATCTACTAGATCAATACGTGCTAATCAACATACTAATTTGTCCATATCCATTGTCTCAATTGTAGATTGTTTGATAATGGAATGGTTAAGAACGTATTCTTCACTGAAATATTTGTTTTATGCTTTAACTCAAGTAATATTAAATTCAGTATATTTTGTTTAGTTAACCACAGTTTTGGATTAAACCTATTTAGTTGTAAGATTTTCTTAGAATCGTATTAATTATGATATCAACATTGACATATTCACCGAATAGAAACAAAGTTTGTATTGAACAATTAGAAAAAAATTATAAACCCTTCATGTTATAAGTGAAGATGGATAGTGACTAGCAGTGAAATCCATAACGCGCGTTTCTTCCTATTTCAGGCTCGTCAGCCGGATTTATCTGCACATCATAGTTGATGTTTACTCACACATACACAGTATGTACATGTGTCAATAAGAGACTGATCAATTACAGTCTTAAACATCAATGGGAAGATTCATGTAAACAATACCAAGTGAATTTAACCTTCATGTTATAGTTATTTTCAAATATATATATATTCAGGATTGAAATATGATACTGCTTACTGATATTTTACGAATCACTGCTGAATGATCTGGGATTGAACTTAACACATGTTGTCATTCACGAACTTGGAAGAACTGAAGCTCACTGTCAAATTACTCTAATGATATTTAAACATGTAGCAACGGTTGCTATGTCAAGCTCATATACCTTATTCTAGGCTTCTGGACAGGTCAGTTTATCCATTCTTCTTGAGTCACGTTTTGACCTTCCTAACTGTTCACTTATTAACCCCGACTGTTTTTATATGAGTGTATATGTGTTAACATTCTTATTCCATAGCTTATTTTTGTATAACTATAAATAATGATTAAGGCTTACATGCGTTCTCCACTGCGCGTCATCTCGCTTCGCTATCTTCTCTTCGCCTCATTTCTCAGACTTATTTCAATTCCGTCATAAACTAGCGCGAGTCAAGTCGATAAATATATACGACGATAGAAAACATGTATATTTTAATAACATTGATACTATCCAATTGTAGTCAGATATAGAGCCATTAAAAACACATCATAAATATCATGAAACTAAATACAGATCATTACAATAAGTCAACTCACTTCATTGCGACTAGCCTTTATTTCATTACGTAATTGATTACATTCAAATTCTAATTGTTGACAACGCTTTAATTCATCTGCTTGTTGTTGAGTCTTTTGTGAAAATTTAAAAAAAAAACAACGTTAAGTGATGAGAAGTAACAACATAATACTATCATATTATGAATCCATCAAGGAGCACCAGTTCCCTAACGATTACAGGTACACCTTGCTAGCGAGTGCCAAATAGCACGAAACCCGGGTCCATGGTTTCTTGTTGACTACCTCCAACCACTATATTAAAAAAACTATTCATTTATTCATGAATAGAACTGGTAGTAAATTTATTTATAAGGAATATTTCATTTCAATAGTTAAAATCATGAGTCAATTGAAGCTAGAACACTCTGCAAAAATTGGATGCACTGGATGGCCGTTTCTTACTATCTTAGGACTCCTCAGCAGTGCGCATCCACGATCCTGACTCGCGGGATTCGGACACAGGACGCACACGAACGCTTAACCACTAGTCCACGGAGCTGGCCAGCATCCAACGGTGTTAATGACTAATTTCAATCAATCCACGAAATTGATTGAAATATCCATCATTGTCATCAGTGAGTTACTATTATCTCACAACAGACCCGGTTGAACTCCACTGATCACTGCTTCTCACTAGAACTCCAGGAAATACCTGTTGAAGTCAGTCACTAATGAGCATATGTTCATTTCATAATTTTATTTATTTTGAATTAAACATTATTTATTTATGGTTTAGAAATTTCTTTCAGTTTTATGCAAAGATGAATGTTTAAGTCAAAGAGGGGATAGTGATCATTTGAGATGCTCCATTATCATCCCCAGATAATCTCCTTAGTAATCTCATATTGATCGTTTTGTGTCTATAATTAAATATATTAATGATTTCACTTCTTATCCTCTTCCTATCTCCTTGTTTTATTTTGGATATGATACACGAAAGAACATGCTGTCTGATTCGTCTGATATCGTAACCTCTTCAAGTTATTGAATTAGTCTGTAAACAAACTAATATCTGAAGATCCTAAACAAATTAACGGAATATCCATTTTAATGTTGTGTCAAAATCGACCGGTGATGAAATCTAACCTACATTTGATTATAGAAATCGCTGAATCTACTTGATCAGAACAGATTAACTTCTTTTCAAGGCTTGTTCCCCTACGAAAGATTTTGAAGTTGTTGCATTTTCGGATCTGAATAGCTTAATCATTTAGCCTTTTTTATTGATATAAAATTCTAAAAGAATAAGACTTTTCAAATACCTCTATAAGGTTACTGGTGAACAACATGTTTTGTGAAAAGAAATACTTTAGATAATTATACCAGTGACTAAAAGAATCTTTACTATTCGATGTTTGAAGTTAGTTGACAGGAAATCTTGGATTTAGGTTTCGTGTTAGTTGGCGTTTATCATTAGGGTGTGCTTGGTATGTTGAATGAACAAACTTTCTCTATGTTCTGAATAAATCTGTGCTGACGCCTAAAAACGGGAAAATGGGTGACAGGATTTCGAATAATACAGGCAGATTCAGTTTCATCGAGATTCTAGATACCCATCAGCGCAAGACTATAATTTATGAACGACCTTTGAACGAATCCTGAATGACTTTGAATGATATTACCCAATCAGAAAGCAGTTAGCATAGAGCAAAAATATATTATATAAAACCAAAGAATTAACGTAGATACAATTCTTTTACATGGTTCAAAAAACGTATCAAAGTTAGAAGGAGGTTCAGAGGTTCTAAAATCGTAATGCATACGGTAGAGGAAATCACCAATATGGCTTCATAATAAATGGCCTCTTGAGTCATGATAAGGTCGCAAAAACTCTTTTAACCTCAACTATATACCTTCAATATTGTTAGTGTGAATTCCGGCTGTAGGATCAACAAAATTGCACTTGTGAATAACGACATGATACACATAACCAGGTCTACGTAGGTATCTATACGCTCTCCAATCATCTTTATGTATTGTACTGCCTAGCTGCACATATTCCCGTATAATTGGTATTATTGTCGTTGCATGTCGGTTTGTAACCGTAAACACGCAGGAAGGTACCAAATAGATATACGCCATATAAATCATTCGATTTATATGAAGGCTGGGATACTGCCCGGGTGCCCAAACCGAAGCGGTTTCTAACCCGTTGGAAGTGTCTTTTTCCGGATAACATATCGTATATTTCAAAGACCTGTGAGGTATATTTATGGAAGTGCTACTTACCCAGCCTTCTTTAATACTACGTTCTCTGTTAAATTTTCGTTTCCGAACTAGTATTTCGTCTATTTCAACGGTTCTCCCAACTCCTCCAAATGACTCGATTGTGTCTGTCATTTTTATTGCACATATATCACGACAATACTCGTACATTGTTCTGTCGAAGCTTCAGTAACATCTGCAATGATTGCAGCTAGTGTGATTGGTGCTTCTACTATCCAATTCACAACAATTATGATGATTCGCCTTAGTATCAATCTGGATCGTACTAAAAAAGTTCCTGTGTTAGCAGACCTTTCCCTCCAACATAAAAAACATCGAAAGACAACCTCATCACGGTAGAATGCGCATAGTACAGCAGTCATTTGATTACCGCCGTCACAAATAAAGAAACTTCTTGGTAGTCCCATATGTTGTAGCCGCTAAATTATAATGTCTTCTCTAAAATCCGCTGTAAACCGATCGTACGTGAGCATCGGGCACTGAAATAAGTGCCATGACCTTGAAATGGCTCAAACATATCTGATTGGTTCGTCCATAAATTATAGTCTTGCTGATCTGGTGATCAGTCAAATAAGCGTAATATTGCTCAAGCTACAGTAAACATCACCATAGCAAGAAAAGTACTGCCGATAAACTCATCATATTACTAACTTGTCTTAGGATTCAATTGAAAATTACAAACTCATTCTATCTAATATGATCTAAGCTGTCTAACAGCTTAACAAATGCATATAAGTATAAATCATTATGCAAGACCTTTAAGAAAGAAAAAACAACAACATTTCCTTATGTATTTACATGTGATTCTGCCATATTTAATCGTTGTGACATTTCATTGATACGTTGTTCAAGTTCAGAACAATATTGTCGTACATTGTTCAATTGATTCACTGCATTTTCAAGCTAAAATGGATTTTTTTTCAAAAAAGAAAGAAACAGGAAAGAGTTGTAGTGACCTACTTTTATCAAGAGAAAGAGACTGGTTTAATGGAAACAATTATTATTATAACCATTTGTACCAGTGATTGTTTTACTGTACTTGTTTGTTTAACTTTACTAAAGACATTCTTTCCTCCATTGATTGTGACCTTGCACGAATTCGGTTACGCTTAATAACCTCACTTGTAACCTGGCACGATCTCGGTATTCTTTCGATACCACGAGATCGCCAATAAATACATCTCGACTACGGCCATCAACTGCCATCTGGTATTTGGCCTACAGGGGATCTTATCGGTTAACTGGCACGTAGTCTTTCTGTAGTAGTGATCATAGTCAACCGCGACTCGACGCCACACTATAGAGTAAACATTTAATAGGTGAAAATCGTAAGAAGAAAATGGATGAAGATTATTTTCTAATAGAAAGATCTGCAATAACTGAAACTGTTGATTGTAAATCAATAGTATCTGGTTCATTCAACAAATGTTATTCTGTTTTTTTCTAATACTTGAGATCATGAGTTAATTGAAGCTAGAAAGCTGAAAGCATTGGACGGCCGTTTTGTCCTACTTTGGGACTTCTCAACAGTGCGCATCCACGATTTCGTCTCGCGAGATTCTAACCAAGGACCTCTAGACCACTGAGCTGACCGACATTCAATAATGTTAATGTCTAACTTCAACTAATCCATTAAATTGATCGACACATTCACCACTGTCTTCAGTGAGTTACTATATCACAACAAACCCAGTTGTACTCTACTGGTCACTGCTTCTCACTAGAACTCCAGAAAATACCTATTGAAGCAAGTCGCTAGTGAGCGTATGTTGATTAATATCAGAAGGGGTTCTTTGTGGATATTCTGTTTGTTAAAAATGATCTATGATCATGAATATTATGTTGTTCACGAACTATAGTAAATGGTAAAATAAATCAAAATAGAGAACTTGGGAGCACCATCAAATAATATGTTTACAATACATATTTATTATTTGGTTAGTTTATGATATTGATGGTCTATCTGGGTGCTGTGTACCTGTATGGTTGCGCTACAGGATTGAGACTATATGGTATCTGACTTTCTTGTGAAGCGGGGTTCAGCTGTACTGTTCGGATTATAAATTTTTAGCCTGGATAGTGTCTGGCTCTCATGCAATCAGAATTGAGCCGTACTGTTTGGGTTGTCACAAGGAATTCTAGATGGTGTCCGGTTCCTCTAAAAACCAATGTAAAATTACCCTAGCCTATAAGGGTATATCATATTATATAACTTATGATATTCAGATATTTTTCCTGATTGTAAACAACTTTCTGAACTGTTAGCTGTTTCCATAGTTTTCTTTTTCATTTGGAAGTTACATTACATTAATAATAAACCTATTTGTCTATTTAATACACATAAGGATTTGTTATTTATGTCCTATCATAGTCTTGTATTGTATAGATACTAGGGTCACCAAGATTTAAAATTCTGGTGATTACAGAGTAGTGCATGCTGCTCATTTAGTCTTTCTAGCTTTTTAATTGGTAGTTTTAAGAGCGATTTAGAATAAGATATAGGAAAATGATCATTATGGTAATATATAGTAAAAAGTGTTACGTAATTAATTATTGATGGGTACAGAAGTAAAACAACTCCGCCTAGAGTTCCTCCGGGGGCTACTGCCGGTTCCATGAACAATTAAAGGAGGAGGGTTGGGCATGGGGTTAGCGACTTCATCCAGTCGAAAACTAACTCGCTAAAAAACGCTAACCAGAAAAAAAAGAAGTAAAATGTTAAAATGGTGGGGAAGATTTGTAGCTCAGTTGGATGATTTAGGTGAAGTTTTGTTCTCTGAGTTCGATGGTTTGATCGTAGAGTTTTCATTGTTCTTCCGAACAATATCATCAGCACAAACTTCACATAGAACTGAAATGTTCGAGTTCTTCCACATGTAACTCATAGCTATGGACACATATTCAATTGGACAAATGTTAAGATCTTGAATAGTGGGAATACTAAAAGCACCAGTGAATTTTTAGATCCAATCTATCAACCAATCAAAAAAATCATGGACAAATAATGGACCAAGAATCAAACCAAAGAAAGATACAATCAAAGTAAAGAGTTGTATAATGACAGGTTAAAGGCCAATAATAACCAGTCAAGATCAAGGTTTATGGGACAAACTGGAAGTTATATGTGCAGAAATTGGAACACTTCACTTCTACCTGAAGTTTATGCTGACGATGTCGTTCAGAAGAACAATGAAAGCTTCATGATCAAACCAACCAGCTCAGTGAACAAAACTCCACTTGGAAACTAAATGTATGATAACATGAATAATGAATAAATCTTTATTTACAATAAATTAGATTGTTAGTTATTTCAATAGATGATAATCTAACCAAAAGAAAATGTTTTATAAATCTTTGAAAAAAATCACCTGACTTGTTTTCTCAATCAACAGTTGTTGTGTATGGGTCAGTTTATCTTTTGCTTCATCCGATTTCGTTTGAAGTTCACGTTGAGTCTTGATCTAAAGAAGATAACATAAACAAGCTGAATGTAATTTATAAATATTTTTATGCATATATTGTTATACAGTAGGCGATGAAACATTAATCAGAATATATATTCATTAAAGTGTATCTATACTTAGGAATGGGATTTAGACGATTATATTCACAAGAACCTTCTGGAGACAGACAGACAGATAGAGAGAGAGAGAGAGAGAGTAAAATAACGAATGATTATGTTTTTATCACCGCAATCGATTGCCAGTTACATCACATAAGTTTCTAGAAAGGTAATATTGGCTATCCCAACTTAAAAGTCTA
The DNA here is from genome assembly GCA_944470365.2 of Schistosoma intercalatum. Classification (NCBI taxonomy): domain Eukaryota; kingdom Metazoa; phylum Platyhelminthes; class Trematoda; order Strigeidida; family Schistosomatidae; genus Schistosoma; species Schistosoma intercalatum. The sequence continues at coordinate 43,380,954 of OX103726.1, forward strand.
TAGTTCCTGGAACTACTCAATCTCGTGTTATGTCAGCCAATCAATCAATTAATCAACTACAACGTTTGACCAGGCACAAATGTGCATCGGTTGAAGTTGCCATATCTCATTAGCACAACAAGATGAACATCGGATTCATAGAAGTGGTTAATTCAATTGTGGTAATATATAAAAGAAAGGATATAGTACAGGAAGAAAGAATTAGTCCGTAGTCATGTTATGTGACATGATTTGATGTACCAACTTGATCTCAATATGTTAAAGATGATGAAATATAGTACATTATTTAATTTGTATAAGTTCTATCGTTTCATCACGGTAATGTAACTTACATATACAAAGTTGAATACGAGAGTGATTGAGGATGGGTATATTTCATGTGTTACAAAATACCTAACTGGGTTAAAATGATGCATTTATTAAATAGAGTTGCTTGAATAAAAATAAATTGAATAAATGTATAACAAGAAATGCTGCAAGTGGATGAGAAGTAATTTTTGAAGTATCCACCTCTAGCTTTGCTTACGCTACTACGACACCTGTCCCAATCAACACAATCAATGTAAGTTGACAAGATCATTCACTGGTTTACTCAACTTCAGCATCAAACAGACATTAGTTTCACGATATTCCGCTAAGGCTTTCAAAACATTCATAGTGGCATACTATCAACCCATTTATTTCTTCAGCTAATGAAAAAATTGTATATCATGGTTACAAAGTCATACAATGAGAATTGGTGAACATTATGCCCATCTTTTGAGAGGTAGATATTACATACTTCTTATTGGAACTATAGCAACTCACGTGCAATTGAGTTTGTTCACATTTAATTCGGTTAGGTCATTTTGTTAACTTATTAACGAACTGAGTCATCCGTACAACAACAACAACTTATCTATATCATTGTATCTTTATTATTGTTGAGAATGTATGAACATGTATGCTTGAGCATTGCTTCCTGCCCATGCATTTATTCACGCTGCTAGCCCTACTACTAACCGCTAAATTGGTTCGATGATTCATTCATTTCACTATGTATATATATGTTCATGTTATTCATGTTCATTGCTCTCTCTCGCTTAAGTGTATTCGCTTACTCGTACTCATATTCGCTGACTCGTTCGCTTGGTTTTCGGCACAACTCTTTCATGTTTGTTTAACGCACCTGTAATTTTGGATATCTGTGTGTGGTCCCATAATAAACGTAATCAACACTTCATATTCGCCTTCTGATTAATATCAAGACGAACTGTATACGAAGTTTAAGGATTATATTGAATACCGACCACCACAGATCGTTTATTACTTAGATTCACTACGTCTTATTAAACGGTACCAAGTTCAAAAGATATCAGATGTCATTACATTGTAATAATGCATTCTTTAATCCGTCTGATTCAAATGGATTAGCCTAATTAGAAATGAGAATGACTTCATCATAGTATTATCGATCATTTATTTAGTTCTTTTTTCTCAGGTTAACCTCAATGTCTCAGATGAATGCTTTTCCAAGCCCTCAAATGTCCTGATACGGCCGAGAGTAGTGAGAGTCAGCCACTCTCTCGAAATGCTCTCACATGGCCTCGTGCATACAACCACTAACAGGGAAGTCCTACTCACTGCCTTCTCGCACCAGCGATGTTGTTTACGAAATTGAAAGAACTAAATCGAATGTCCGGTGCTCTAACCGAATTGGTGGATATGGAGAATCCATCTGCCCCCTGAATACCCTGGTACGGCCGAGAGTGGGGAGAGTCCGCTCTCCCTCTCGAAATACTCTCACACGGCCACGCGTATACAGCCTCTGCCAGGGAAGTCCTACTCATTGCCTTCTCGTGGCGGGGGTGTTGTTTACGAAAATGAGAGGACGAAAAGCGAATGTCCGGCGCTTTAACCGGATTCCAAATCAATGGTGCACATGGGCTCCAGTATCCTGCGGGAACGAATGGCGTATGAACCAATCGTTGGTCACCGGCTACCATGGGACTGCATCTCCTTACGATGCTCCACTGCCTTGTGGGTTAGACCTTTAGGTCAAAGGCTCGGGGAGTGGCCCCCTAGGATAACCACCTGCTTCGGTTTGGGCACCCGGGCAGTATCACAGCCCACACACAAATGATGAACTCTTTATGTCTATGGAAATTACTTTTGTCGCTTTGAAAAACAATCAATTGATTCAAATTATGATCACTACAATTATTGTCATTATTAATACTAATATTATTATTACTACTATTATTGTCATTATTGTTATTATTATCATTATTATTATTATTTTCCACATTATTCACCTTCTTTTATACTTATACAGCGGCTCGTCTTTGGTGGAATTCCGACTGTATCTAAACGTTCTCGAGTCACTGTCCGGTTGAAAATTGTATGTTACCACCGAATACGAGGACTGAAGCAGATTTTCTGAAACCACGTGCACCATTCAAACTGGCTGCCTTCAACGTTCGCACATTTATGCAGGTCGGACAACAGATAGGGCTGGCTATGTCTTTGGAAAGTCTTAATATCGACGTGTGTTGTCTATCCGAGACCCGTATTCAAGACTCTGGCGAAGTACTACAAATTCGATCTCCATCTGTCGCTTTGAAAAGCTTGTTTTACGTGCGCTTATCCGGGGACCATGTGGCATCTTCGTCTGGTCTTGCTGGCGTTGGTGTCGCACTAAGCGCTATAGCTGAGGCAGCACCAATCGATTGGATCCCCATTAACAGCCGGTTATGTACTGTTAGATTAGGAAGTTCCATCAAAGTGAGAAGAAATCGGCGTGAGAAACGATGTCTTTTCGTCATCTCCGCCTATGCCCCGACAGATTGCAGCCCAGATGCAATCATGGATGAATTCTACCACCAGTTAACTGTTCTTCTCCAGAAAGTGCGTTCGACAGATATTGTAGTACTAGCCGGAGACTTGAATGTTCAGGTTGGGTGTCAAGGCACAGAAAAGAGTCGTTTAGGTGGCCGATGGGGACTCGTTGGTCGCAGGACAGATAACGGGAACCGTCTACTGCAACTGTGCACAGACCACAACCTGTTTCTGGCCAGCACTAACTTTCGGCACAATCATCGCCGATGTGCCACCTGGCGTCCTCCTTCTGCATCCCAAGCCTGGACTCAGATTGATCACATCGCGATCAGCTACCGCTGGCGTGGTTGTGTACAAGACTACCGGTCCTTTTGTAGTACCTATCTGGACTCTGATCATGCCCTGGTCGGCGCCAATCTTACCTTACTTTTCAGTTGCCAACGAAGTGACCTTCACCAAAGGATTGATGTCAGCAAGTTGGTTGCAACTTCATGACACCATGAAAATGGCGAGTAAAGCCGCTTGCGGCTTCGCGAAACGTCCCGCTTATAAGCACTGGGTTTCCTTAGGCTACTCATCGAAGTCCGTCGGTCTACTCCGGGTGACCGTGAGTTTGACCACAAGCAAAGGCTGTTACGTAATGAAATCGGGCAAAGCTTGCGTAAGGACCGAGAAGCCTGGTGGTCGATACGTGCTAATGAGCTGGAAGCAGCAGCTGCATCTGGTAACTACCGGAAGCTCTTCCAGCTCATCCGAGCCACTGGCAGCAAGAAGTCTGGTGTGAGTGAAACAATCTGCGAGGATGATGGGATGCCAATTACTAACATCCATCGACGTCTTGGACGATGGGCAGAATTTTTCGAAGGGCAGTTCAACTGGCCTGCTGCTCCGGCAACATCGGTCAGACTGTCCTGCCCTCCATGGCCGGTGACGACTGATCCACCAAATGAGGAGGAAGTCCGCAAGGAACTCCAACCCCTGAAGCGTTACAAATCACCTGGCCCAGATGACTTACCTCCGGCTCTTTTTAAAGATGGTGGTGACTTTTTGACTAAGGAATTGACGACGTTGTTTACAAAGGTTTGGGAACTAGAGAGTGTACCAACGTCATGGAATGAGTCGATAGTTGTCCCTATCTTTAAAAAGGGTTCACGTCGTTCTTGTAACAACTATCGGGGGATAAGTTTACTTCCGATTGCGTCCAAGCTATTGGCTTCCGTCATTCTTCGTAGGTTGTTCAAAACCCGAGAAAGATTGACTCGCGAGGAGCAGGCTGGGTTTCGTTCTGGTCGAGGATGTATTGATCATATCTTCACCCTCCGCCAAATGTTAGAACACCGCCATACTTTTCAAAGGCCAACAATCGTAGTGTTTCTTGACATCAGGGCTGCCTTCGATTCGTTGGATAGGACTGTTCTCTGGGATTGTCTATTGAAGAAGGGTGTGCCTGAGAAGTTTATTAACATCCTAAAAGCCCTGTATAAAAACACCTCAGGCAGAGTGAGGGCATACAACCACCTCTCTCCATTGTTCCATTCGAGCAGTGGGGTTAGGCAGGGTTGCCCAATCTCACCATTCCTCTTCAACTTTGCCATCGATGACATTCTGGAAACAGCTCTGATGAATGTAAGTAATGGTGGTGTGGATCTGTTGCCTGGAGAAAGACTTCTCGACCTTGAGTATGCGGATGATATTGTCTTACTGTGCGGTAATGCCCATGGCATGCACTTAATCAGTTGGGAATCAGTGTTCGTAGGTATGGTATGTGCTTTGCACCTTCGAAGTGCAAAGTACTTCTACAAGACTGGCAGGATTCTAATCCTGTACTCACCCTGGACGGTGAGCAGATAGACGTAGTTGAGACGTTCGTGTATCTGGGTAGCTGCATAAGTGCTGGTGGGGGTGTGAGTGATGAGATCAATGCACGAATAGTGAAAGCCAGAGCGGCTTATGCCAATCTGGGCCACCTTTGGCACCTTCGTGATGTTAGTCTGGCTGTAAAAGGTCGGATCTACAACGCGTCGGTGAGAGCAGTTTTGCTCTATGCTTGTGAAACCTGGCCTCTCCGAGTTGAGGACGTTAGACGACTCTCTGTGTTCGATCATCGCTGTCTCCGAAGGATTGCTGACATTCAGTGGCAACACCATGTCAGTAATCCAGAGGTTCGGCATCGTGTGTTCGGGCACAGAGATGATAACTCAATTGGTGTTACCATCTTGAAACACCGACTTCGGTGGCTTGGATATGTTCTACGAATGTCGTCCCAGAGAATTCCACGTCGTGCATTATTTGCCGACTCTGGGACTGGTTGGAGAAAGCGGAGAGGTGGTCAGTGCATGACATGGTGTCGTGGCATGAAAGAAAGCTGCAAAGGACTGGCTTCTGTCGGTCCTTCACGACTCCCTGGTTGGGGTCCGAGAGATGGTGCTACACAGTGGCTAGAGACGTTATCAGATATGGCTCAGAATAGAAGCCAGTGGCGATCCTGCTGTAACCTTCTTTTACTTTCTTCATAAAAAGTGGTTGTGTCTCCTTTACCTGAAAGATTTCTTCTGATTGTACCTCTTCGTCATTACTCTCTTTTTCTTTTGCGTTCCTTAGTTTTTTTTCTTTTTCTTTTTACTTCTCTTCGAATTCCCATTGTTTTGTGTGGCGCATATATATTGGCGCTCTCTTGTACCAATATTTATGTGTTCAAATAAATAAATAAAAAAATAAAGAATCCATCTGGGAGGGAGTTGAAAAAAACCCTGATTCCAAACCAATGGTCCACATAGGCTCCACCATCCTCAAGGAACAAATGGCATATGAACCAATTATTGGTCGCCGGCTACCATGGAACTACATCTCCTGATGTTGCTCCACTACCTTGTGGATTAGACCTTTACGTCAAAGGTTCCAGGTGTGGCCTCTGTTGTGTCCCGATAAGAATAATGAATGGAAATTTTTGGGATCCAATTATGGACCAATATTATGAGTATATTTTTATCGTATAATTGTTATGCAACTAAACTGTTCATATTCGTACCCGTCTTATTCTGAGCTTTATGTTGACCTATGAACTACTATCGTACGATTCACCATTCATGAATTATACCCTATCTGTTAATCGCCTATCCCTCATTCACAGCCACTTCTGGCTAATTATTGTACAAATGTTATTTTCTATTTTATTGGTACGTTGTGGTCTGTTTGATTGGTATATAAACAGAGTATGCTTGAAATACAATGATTCATATCTCAGAGGCTGAGACTTGCATTCTGGACTCAACTGGCTTGGCTAGACAGGGAAGCAGGGTCAATCAGAATTCTAGGTCGTTCTTACGTGTTCTACGCGTCTTTGGTCTGATCGATAATACACTGCTCTCTAATCTTTCAGTCAAGGACACAACAATTGGCACGGGTAAAAATCGATCTAAGTTCCAGTCACAACAGCCTCCTAAGAAGACCACTTGTTTCGATTTGAGCACGCAACCCTCACAAAAATCGAATGATTTATGTATCGTATATCTATTTTGATGCCTCTTTGTATTATTGTTTATGTGTTCAAATAAAATAAATATATTCACTATTGTCTTCAGTGAGTTACTATCTCACAACAGACCTGGTTGAACTCCACTGGTCACTACTTCTAACTAGAACTCCAGGATATACCTCGTGAAGCCAGTCACTAGTGAGCATATGTTGATTAATATCAGATGGGTTTTTTTTGTGGAGATTGTAGTAATTTCAATGGTTAAGATCATGAGTCAGTTGAAGGCAGACCACCATGGAAAACCTGGAAGCACTAGACGGCCGTCTCGTCCTGTTGTGGGACTCCTCAGCAGTACCCATCCACGACCTCGCCCTCTGCGAGATTCGAACACAAGACCTACTGGTTTCGCGCGCGAGCATTTAACCACTAGATCACTGAGCCGGCCAGCATCCAACGGTGTTAATGTCTAACTTCAACTAATCCACGAAATTGAGCGACACATTCATCATTGGTCTAGCTTTAACTGACTCATGATCTTAACCATTGAAATTACTACAAACTCCACAAAAAAACCCATTTGATATTAAAATAAATATAATAATAAATAACTTCAATGTTTCAATTAAAAATGAACTTACTAATTCATTGTTACATTCATTTTTTTGTTTTTCTAATTCTTTAATTTGTTCTTTGAATTGTTCAACATCATTTGTAAGATTCTTTATATCATTTTTTAAATTATCAACTAAATTATGAGCTTGTTGTTCTGATTCTTGACTAGTTCTTAATTGATTTTGTAAATGTTCACATTCTCTATGTAAACGATCCATTTCTCTAGAAAGTTGAATTGTTCCAGGTGTTGTTCCATATAATGGAATATTATCATAATTTCCAGGACCAGCAGATGCTGGACGCATACCACTAGTTGAACTACTTATTCCAAATATATTAGTTACTGTACCTGAACCAGTTCGTCCCATACTACGTTTTAACTGTTTAGTTAAAATGAATTAAATAATATAATGATACTCATTTCAGTATTGTAAAACAAATCATATTTAATTATATTGTAGTAAACGAGAACATAACTGGGGACAGTTGAACGTAATTGAATACAAAATTACAGAACATCTTATTATGATCTGAGAACTATACAGTGAATACTTCATTTGCAAAATGTCGATCCAATGTCTCAAACTTGGCTGTTTCTTTTGCAAATATCAGTCAGTCATCTCAGACTTCACTGTTCTTGCACTTTCATAATAATTGCTTTCTGTTCCCGTTCTTTTCTTCTCGATTTTCTGTTGCCAGACATTCTAATCCTGACCATCGTTATATACTACTCATGTCGATTTAAGTAGAACATACACGACAATACCACATAATTAATCATAAGGAATAAAGCTTAAAAATTCTTATTACGTTTCATACATTTCTCTTCATCTATTTCCTTTTCTCACATTAAGTCTTGGCCTACTTATCATCCTACTATCAAGTAACTTATAAATTGTCTTGATTGTTCTTATAATTTCCTAATTATTCATATAACTATCAATAAATATGGATCATTGGTGAAAATATAACTAAACAAAAGGTTGTACCATAAGCAGCAGTGGAATGCAGGACGCGCATTTCGTCCTACTTCGGACTCGTCAGCTCGATCTACCTGCATCTCAGAGTTCATGTTCATTTTGGGACTCCAATCCAGTACTGTTCGCTTCAAACACCATTGCGTTGTTCACTTAGCCACCAAGTCCTGATAGCCACCTGTTTGTGCAATGGAGTGAAGTTAAATTAACTTAGTATTGTTTAATTAAATCTTCCCATTAATGTTTAGGACTGCAATTGATCAGTTCCTTATTGGTATATGTTCATACTATGCGTATTGTCTTGATATTGCCTTACTTCTCAAGCATTATAAATAGAGCTGGACAGTGGCTAGCACTGGAATTCAGAACGCACGTTTCGTCCTATCTGGGACTCGTCAGCTGAATATGCGTCGTTATAATGCTTGTGAATTAAGGCAATATCGAGGCAATCCACACAACATGCACATATGCCAGTAAGAGACTGCAGTCTTAAATAACAATAGGAAGATACAAGTAAACAATACGAAGTGAATTTAAAAAGTTGCATCCTTTTATGTGCTAATATATATAGTAATTTTTTACATGTTTAGACCAACTTTCTTTTAGATCCTATTACAAATAGGTTGTATTTCAATTGATTAAGATAAAATTCAAACATTAGTATACCAATATGTTTGAAAAGTTGTTAACATTTTCAAGTTAAACGCTTGTTTCATTATAACTTAGAGATCATGTTGTGGGGCCCTTTTTTATTGTCGTCATTTAGATCGGACGATGTTTGTTGATGGGCTCTCCACTCTAGTGGCCCGTGGATCTGATTCCAAGTAGATCGTATGAGTGATCGTTGTTGAATAACGAGAATGAATTATTGAATACATATATTTTGTATATGAAGCGAATGGAGTAGAGAGAAGAGAAACGACGCGCAGTGGAGATGGCGGGTAAGCCAACTCCAATTAACCAAGAGTTAATCAACATTTATAGTCACACAAAAATATGTTACAGACGTATGATGAGTAATGGAATAAGAATGGTACACATGCGCTCATATAAAAACAGTCAATGTTGATAAGTGAATAATTAACAAGGTCAGGATGTGACTCATGTAGGATGAATAGAATGGGCTATCCGAAAGCTAGAATAAGGTATATGGGCTTAACATAATAACCGACACCACAATGCAATAATTTAGTAATGTAAGAGAAATAATATTAATGTTACCTGATCTAATTGATCTCTTAAACTATCTCTTTGTCGAGCAATTGAATCACAGTTTGATTGTGTTTCTTGTAATTGACGACTAAGTTGTTGAACACGTGAACTAGCTTGTTTGAATTCTCTTTGATAGCGTTCTGATTCATTTGTAGCATTTTGTACGGATTGTGTTAAATTTGTAATTTGTTGTTGTAAATTTTGCTAGAAAAACAAGGTAAATAAAGAAATGATATATTTTCATTAATTGTACTAGATTGTTACGAATTGAATATTGGAACAACAACAGTTTCAGTTAGATATCGACTATATTTAGCTTGAATAATGAACCCATCTAATCAATAAACAGTATCATGAGGCAAGCACTAATTCGGAATCCTGAAAGGAAACGGAAAAGAAGAAGGCTGAAGAATACACTATATCGGGAAATGGAAGCAGAGATGAAAAGGATGAATAGCAACTGGAAAGGATTGCCTGGGACAAGGTTGGATGGAAAATGCTAGTGGACGGGCCCATGCTCCTCGATGAGGGGTAACAGGCGTAAGTAAGTAGGTAATGAACCCATCTCTGACCTATTGTAAGAAAGTTAGCTTCCTAATTAAGTTAATCAACTCGATTTGATCGAAATCATTGATAATGCCGGCAGTGACTATATGTCACCATGTTTACTCTTAAGTCTGAAGTTTCATGAAATAATCTTATGTTGCTGTGAGTTTGTATTATTGATTGCAAAATATGAAGAACTGGTCGATAATGTCTTCTTGTTATCATCACTGAACCTCAGTTTGATGAGAGTTGATAAAAGAATCTATTTTCAAAACAAATACAACCAGTAGATGCACATTAACGTCTTAATTAATCCACTTTAAGAAGTACATTAAAATACATATAAGGAAACATGTTATGGTATTTTCGGCGAAACTATAATTTATGGACGAACAAATCAGGTATAAGATAACAGGTCTCGGAGTTTGGTGCGAAATTCATTCATCCATTTGGCTAAATATAGTTTTGGCATTATAGCTGATGTCAGTTAGTGATAAAATCCCTAAATGTAATTCCTAACCCTAACCATCAAATGTGAATCATAAATCGAATTGTTCACACAAGTTTATAACCTTCATTTAGTCCTAGTTATTACGTAGATACTTTCAAGGTCAGCCTAGCGTCGCTCAAAGATCGTCAATAAACTATAATCTTACCGTATTTTCTATACCAAGGCTGAAGAATAATAACAAGTTTTTAGTGTTACAGTCTAACTAACTGAGTAACTAACTAACTAATGTTTCCGATTACTGCTTATACTCTTACTACCCCTACCACTACGGAATTTGAGTCGACAACTGCATCTCTGTGCTAATGTGGTGTGGCGACTCGAACTGATGTACGTACGTACGAAGTTCTACGTTGTTACTGACTGACTGACTAACTAACTAAGGTCCTATAATTTTGATTATTTTGTACTAAAACTGAATGACTCAAATGTAACTAGTTCATGAAGTAAATGACTGCATATGTGAATCAAGAAATCATAATACAGTGATAGGAAATTTGAGGGGTTCATTATGTGAATGTAAAGTCTTAGTTGTGAGTTTGGATGTGAACACGAGTGTACTTTACTGTTAATCTATCTAACACTAGGATAAAACAACTAATCATAATCTTCTCCTTATCTATGACTAGTCAGCTAAAATCAATCTGTGATGATAACTATTTTCAAATGAAACTAAACTTTTAGGAATTATAGCGATTGTTTACACAACAAAGCCATTGCCATAGTTTTAAATTCAACCAGTTTGGTTAAGAATTGTTCAATTCTATCAATTACAACTGTTTTATTCTTGACATATGTGAACTTCGTCAGTCATGACTTATTACCATACATTGCAGTTTGTCTTAATTTTTATGTTTAAGGAGTCCTGGATGTCTACTGACAAAAAGTCCCATACAATGATGAAACGATTGTCCAATGTGATCCCAGTAATCTCAACCGTGATCAGTATATGATGAATATAACTCACAAATTAAGTCAACCTCAACAAAATGTCTTCGAGGAACTTAAATTACTTAATAAATGTATGCGAAAGACCAATTTATATGTTCAGGTATTGGCGTAAAATAACCTTGAAAATTTACTGAAGTAACTTTCTATTTAAAGAAATGTATCAACATATATATATTGATGCTTACTTTATCCAACATATATTGTTGTTGTATATCCAGTGTAGACGTTTCAGCTCTAGTTAAATTAGTTGTCAATTGTTCACGTGCAATATCACGATCTTCAATAGCTTGACGAAGACGAACTTGTAAATCAGCTATTAATAATTGTTGATTAGTGGAATCAGTATGACGTGCATCTGGTGTAGTCGATAATGATGTATATTGACGATCTATCTGTTTATTCAAGCATGTAATCTATGAATAGAAGAAGTTCAAGTGAATAATAATACATTTGAGCATCTTAATAAATACTTATGATACATTTCCATTTATAAGTTATATTTGTTGAAGAATGATTTCATTTGGAGTACCAATCGAAGGCTTACTTATGCCTGTTACTCCTAAAGGAGCATAGGTCGCCGACTCTGCTCTCAGCCTTTCTTTCTAGTTCCATCCAATTGTTGTTCATTCTTGTCATGTCTGTCTCCACTTCTGGACGTGATGTGTTCCTTGGTCTTCAACTTCTCCTCACGCCTTGAGGATTTCATGTGAAAGCTTGCCTGGAGATGTAGTTCGGTGCTTTCCTCAATGTGTGTCCTATCGATTTCCAGCGCTTCTTCCGCCGTTGGGATCTGGTTTGTTCTCTCCCACCGTGGGTTGTTGCTGATAGTGTCTGGCCAACGAATTCGAAGTATTTTGCGTAGACAACTGTTAATAAACACTTGTATCTTCTGGATGATGTCTATCACTTACTAATATGACATTTTAAAACAACCAAACTTATTGACTTGTTGTACTACAGTAAATAGAAATTTTTTAATTTTTTATCAAAAGTTTTCCCTTTCAAATCTATCTGTTGGATTCTTTTACATAAGAATCAGTATTTAGATTAAAATCATTACAGATAATGCGTCTTTAATTCAGATAAGTTTCTTCTGAAAGGTCTCATTTGAATGGATGAACAAAAGGGTTAACACTATAGTTTCTATGTAATTATCCACATATATGAGAACGTATCCTTATGATTGAAAAGCTATGAGGTCACATGTCAGTTGCAGCATAAACATATTAAGTAATGATAATATTACTATATTCCTTAATTTATCACTTATTTGATTGTTTACAATACATAAATGGGGAAATACTTGACCGAAATAGTGACATCTGTTCCAATCTACATTAATATGTTCAAGATTTCATATACACCCTACTGATGACAGCCAACTAAAATAAAACACGGGCTTATTAGTTAGTTAGTTACGCCTGTGACTTCTAATGGAGCATAGGCTGCCAAACAGAATTCTTCAACACACGTTGTCCTCAGCCTTTCTTTCTAGTTCCATCCAATTGTTGTTCATTCTTCTTCTATCTGTCTCCGTTTCTCGACGTGATGTTTTCTGGTCTTCAACTTCTCCTTTGACCTTGAGGATTCTAAATGAGGACATGCCTGGTGACGCAGTTCGGTGCTTTTCTCAATGTGCATCCTATCCACTCCCAGCTCTTCTTTGTGATTTCTTCCTCTGTTGAGATCTGCTTTGTTCGCTCTCAAGTAGATTGTTGCTTATCGCTTTCTGTTAATTTTCTCTAACTGTCTAATATCAGAGGTATAACTTACAGACTAAAGAAAATTGACAACTAATTCATCAAAAATGACAGGAAAACGGAGTTGATTTGAAAATCATTGATAAAATTAATGTAGGACTTGATTACTCAAAAGGCATTTCATCAACTCCGTCTTTTCACCATATATTTGGAAGTATTTAAAGTATTTCATTGAGTCGGTATCTATTGAGCTGCTTCATAAAAAAGTGATTACAACAAATGAAAATACTTTAAACAAACAAAAATACAAATTAATAAACATTCACCTGAGCTTCCTTACGTTCCAGTTCTTTATGAAGTTCTTCAATTTTTAACGTCAACTGATGAGTAGGTTGGCTTGAGGTACGCTAAAGATCAATAAAATATGAATTTTAAAAAATATACAAATAGATAAAATCATCAATCAGTATAAATATTATATTGAGATTTAAATATAGCCATCATTGAAGTTTATCGTCCAAGATTGTAATGACGAACACCGTTTCAACCAATCAGTAATCGGTGTTTACGTGTGGAAGAATGAATAGTGAGGCTGAACTACGAAGATGGGTTTAAGTGACTTCAGGTAACCTTGACAATTTTTAACCCGTTCAACTAACAAAGACAATATAAATGGATAAATGATTTGTGATAGGAATTTAAGTTAGCTTTTCGAATTTTTGTTTGAGTGACTACTCTATATAGCTACAAAGTATTCTTGTATGGTTACTTACTTACATACTTACGCCTGTTACTCCCAATGGAGCATAGGCCGGTGACCAGCATTCTCCAACCCACTCTGTCTTGGGCCTTCTTTTCTAGTTCCATCCAATTCTTGTTAGTTTTTCTCATGTCTATCTCCATTTCTCGGCGTAATGTGTTCTTTGGTCTTCCTCTTTTCCTTTGACCTTCAGGATTCCATGTGAGGGCCTGCCTTGTGACGCAGTTGGGTGCTTTCCTCATTGTGTGTCCTATCCACTTCCAGAGCTTCTTCCTGATTTCTTCCTCCACTGGGATCTGGTTTGTTCTCTCCCACAGTAAGTTGTTGCTAATAGTGTCCGGCCAATGGATCTGAAGTATTCTGCGTAGACAACTGGTAATAAACACCTGTATTTTCTGGATGATGGGTTTCGTAGTTCTCCAGGTTTCTGCCCCATACAGTAGAACTGTCTTGACATCTGTATTGAAAATTTTGACCTTGGTTTTGGTTGTCAACTGTTTTGAGTTCCAGATGTTCTTCAGTAGTAAATATGCTGCTCTTGCTTTGCCGACCCGCACCTTCACATCTGCATCAGATCCACCCTGTTCATCAATGATGCTGCTCAAATAGGTAAAGGTTTTTAAATCTTCCAAATCTTCTCCGTCAATTGTGATTGGAGTCCCTCCGTGGGCTACTGCCGGTCCCAAACCCGGATAAAGGAGGAGGGTTGGGCATGGGGTTAGCGTCTCCATCCCGTCAGTCAGTCAGTCAGTCAGTCAGTCAGTCAGTCAGTCGGTCAGTCAGTCAGTCAGTCAGTCAGTCAGTCAGTCAGTCAGTCAGTCAGTAACAACGTAGAACTTCGTACGTACACATTAGCACAGAGATGCAGTTGTCGTTTCAAATCCCGTAGTGATAGAGGTAATAAGAGTATAAGCAGTAATAGGGAAGATTAGGGTTTGGAGATGTTATTTAAACAGTATAATACAGCGAAATAAATTTGGAAAGAGGAAAAAAGGGACATGAAGAATTCAGAAGACTAGAATTTGGGAGAACACAAAGAGTGGATGCACCTGCGCCATTCCAAACGATTTTGAGCCATGTCATTTAGGGTCTCTAACCATCGGTTGCTATCATCTCGCGGATCCCAACCAGGTAGTCTACACCTACCAACATGACTAAGTTCACTTGTCAGTGACTTCATGGACTTGTGCCATGTTTTGGTTTGGCCGCCCCTAGCTTTCTTCCAACCTACTCCTATACCACTGAACATAGCACGTCGAGGCAGTCGGTCGTTGGGCATACGTAACACGTGTCCCAGCCATCTCAACTGACGAAGTTTCACTACTTCATCAATTGATTTGCCATCTTTACCTAGTACCCGTTTCCTAACAACTGTGTTACTTACCCCATACCGTAGAAAACTAACCCGTTAAAAAAACGCTAACCAGAAAAAAATTCTTGTATGATAACTAGTGTGATTTTGTGATGGGAACATTAAATTAAACATTTACTTTGTTTAATGACTCGTAGGGAACATACTGTTCTGATAGACAAGCATATGCCGTAACCTTGAAGTAGTTTGTATGTTTGTGGTTGACTCGCTATTATCGGTCAGTCAGTCAATCAATCAGCTACAACGTTGGACCAGGCACATATATACATTGGTTCAAGATGCCGTACCTCATTGACACAACAAGATGGACACCGGATTCATAAAAGTAGTTAATTCAGTGGTGGTAGTGTATAGAAGAAAGATATCATATAGGGATATATATAGTCCAGGAAGAGAGAATTAGTTCGTAGAAAGAAAGTTATGAAGCGATTTTAATCTCATAGTTTAAGGGAAGACAGAGCATGTATAAGCCTACGCCATTGTGATCGATTCTGAGTCATTTCACCCAGAGTCTCCAACCATTGGTTACGACAGTCATGCGGACCCCAGTCAAGTAGTCTGCATCTACAAACATGGCTAAGGGTAGGTATTATAATTCAACTTTATGGAATTCACGATTCAAAAGTACAAAATTTACAATAAACATGTAATTTTTGTGTAATCAATGGACGTTCCTTAATTGGAAATATGTTTATTCACTTTAGAATCTGAAAACATTGAGTAAATAAACTTATTTATATAATTAAAATATATTCTTCCTTGAAATAGTTTGTACATCTATAATTATTACGTCAAACGACCTCAAATATCTTCTGTGGTGTTAGTGTGAACCCTATGTGAAGTGTAATACATTATTAGTTCATTAGAATGTACTTTACTTAAACTAAAAGTTCGAATATGGATTGTTTTAATGTACGGAAGATACAAAGATGTAGGATATTATGTAGGAGATTATTGAGTTTTATTTAAGATAATGAACCGATCAGTGTTCTAGCGCAGGGTTTCTCAGAAGTGCACATTCACGATGACGTACGCTGGAGTCGAACCTGGAACTTTCGGTCTCGAAAGTGATATTGTTAAATCATACAAGATGGTTGCTCGAGATGGTGAAGAAGATTTGTAGCTTAGGTGGATGATTTTGATGAAGTTTTGTTCTGTGAACGGTACGGTTCGGTTGTGGCGATTTAATCGTTCTTCTGAACGACAATCATCAACACAAAATTCACATAGACATGAAATGTTCGAATTTATCCGCATGTGGTTCACAACTTATCCTGTACACCTCGGTGTTCATTAGTTCTTGTTGACCTTGAATGTGTCATTGTTTACTTCTTAGTTTTGGTTATATCTCCCATTGGTTTCATTTTTGGTCCTATATTTGTGCATAATTTCCCTGATTGATTAATAAATTGGACCGAATTCAATGTGCTTGTTGATTGCTGATTGATCAGTGTTAAACTTCTAAAAATTCTCTGATGTTTTCGACGTTACCTCTATTCAACATTTCCACACTTGTCCATTTGAATGTGTGTCCGTAGTTGTCATGGCATTTAACTACCAATTGATGTTCATCATGGAGGTGAAGATAAATATGGCATCCGTTTTGTCCAATGTACTGTTTTGTCTTCTTTCATCATTTCATCCTTTGGCCAAACTGTGAATCATATGTAAAGAAATTCGAATATTTCACTTCTACCTGAAGTAAAGAAGAATGATGAAAGCTGAACCATATCATGATGTTGTTCAGAAGAACTTTATATCTTCACAACCAAATCATCCATCTCAGAGAACAAAACACTATAAGAAAAAATGTTTACTCAAATTACAGATCATTTCAAATTAAATTGGTAGAGTTTTATAAAACATTTCACAATTGGTTTGACCATTGAAAAATAATTGAAATATATATTACTGATTGAAATCATGAGTCAATTGAAGCTAGACCACCATGGAAAACCTGGAAGCACTGGACGGCCGTTTCGTCCTAGTATGGGACTTCTCAGCAGCGCACATCCACGATCCCGAACCGCACGAGATCCGAGCCCAGGGTCTATTGGTCTCGAGCTAGGCGCTTAACCAACTAGACAATTGAGCTGGCCGGCATCCAACGGTGTTAATGTCTAACTTCAACCAATTCACGAAGTTGCGCCACCGTACATCATTGTCTTCAGTGAGTTGAAATCTCACAACAGACCTGAATGAACTCCACTGGTAACGGCTTTTCACTAGAACTCCAGGAAATACCTGTTGAAGCCAGACATTAGTGAGCAGTGCTTCCAGATATTCCATGGTGGTCTAGCTTCAATTGACTCATGATTTCAATCAGTGAAATTTCTAAAATCTCCACAAAAACCCCTTCTAATAAATATATAATAATCAATAATGATTAAAAGAGAAAGAAGATATTTACCGTATCAGAAATTTGTTCATTTAATTCATTGATTTTATTTCGTAATTGTTCTTCTAAT